>JARWLC010000014.1:45767359-46452359 GCA_033318265.1 Phyllotis vaccarum | reverse complement strand
TTCTGCCTCATAAGTGGAGAGGTTAATCCTTTATCTTTAATGTAATTCTTAACATGGGTAGACTTTACATTTGCTATTTATTACTTCTAATAAATAGCAGCTTTGTCCTTTATTCCTCCATTATTGCCTTCTTTTGCGTCAAGCAGCTGTTATTTGTGGTACCATTTCAGTTCTCATGTGTATTTGGTTGTGTTTGTTTGTTTGTTTATTGTTACTAACCTGAGTTACAAAGAACATCTTAGTTTACTGCAATCTGGTTCAAACTCTTACTAAGTCAATTAGTCTTAATCTCTTCCCTTGTCCTGTTATTAGAAAATTCCTTATCAATAGGTAATATAAATTTAGTACAGCCTATTAAACATTACTTTATGATATTGTCTTTTATATCTTAGAGAATAACAGCTGTGATTAAAATGGAACTATGCTTTTATATTCCCTTAAATAATTCATAAATAATTATCAGTGTATTTTAAAAATTGATTGATGTGTAGTGTCCCTTCATTTAGTTTGAAGGACTTCCTTTTGTGTTTGTTATGGGCAAGATCTAATAGAGAAGTTTTCTCACATATTGTTTATCTGGTTATTTTTCAACTTCTACATTTTCCTTTGGCTTTGTTTATTTAAATAGGGTCTTACTATTTTTTCCCCTGGGCTATCTTCAAGGTTCTGGGCTTACACAATCCTCTTGCCTCTGTTTCCCAAATATCTGGAATTACAAGCATGTATCACAGTGCCCTTCAGTTTTTGATGACCTATTTTACAACATATAGACAGTTCTTTCTTCAGAACTTTAGACATGCTGACCCATTGCTTCTTGCTTCATTATTTTGATTAGGAAACTGAGCTATTAAGAACCTCCTTGCCAGATTCTCTGCAGTTATTTTCAAGTTTTTTTCTTTGCTTTTGACTTTAAATATATGTTTACATTGTGGAACATTTTGGTTTATCATAGTAGGATTTAGTTGAGTTTTGGGATGAATGTTAAAAATAATTTTTTCCATCATATTTGTACTTTTATATGTTGGAATGTTTGACATAATCTGTAGATGTTTGAAGAACTGTTTGATTTTCCTCATTTTTTTTCTAAATTTCTATTACTCTGATTAAGCAGTTAATTATTAAACTTCCCCCAAGGTTTGAAAATAAGTCAAAAAATTAAATACAACAAAAATAACTGCTATTGTGAAAATTTACTTTTTTCCCATTTGTAATTGATCATCTGAGAATTTTATGTATGTATATAATGTGTTTTGATCAAGATATCATTCATGGTTTCTTAAATATTATTGAAGTCTAATGGACTTACCATTTCACTTATTGAATTGTCTAGTTTCATATTTTCTATTTATTTTTATCTACTCTACACCTCTGTTTATTTCCTCTTTCAAGAGATATATTCTCATGTCCTCCTTTACATTCTTTGGATGTCATTTATTATAGCTCTTTGAATGTACTTAAGGTAGCTAATATTTTTATTTTTTATGGTAGCCCAATGTGTCACCTTTCTTAACAGCAATCTGAGGTGGCTATGTTTCCCTCATCTTGTGTGCCAGAATTTCTTACTTCCTTATATGAAATGTTTTTGACTTAAAAGGCAAATATTCAATGTAGTGTTACAATAAGGTATTTGGGCCCTGGCAGCCAGAGGTCCAGATCCACAGACCTGCAGTCTCAGACTCCTTTGCAGCCTGCAGCTACTTTGGTCCCTGAAATGACTCAGACACTTATATTAAGTTCATGCTGTTTGGCCATTTGGCTCAGGTCCGTTGCTAGCTAATTCCTTAATCTTAACTCACCCCATTTTCATTAATATGTCTGCCATGTAGCCTGTGGCTCACTTGTGCTCTTTACATATTTCTTCTTTGGGCAGCTGGCTTGATCTGTCTGATTCCTCTCTGCTTCTCTTACCTATGCTCTGATTTCTCCTCCTACTTTTTCTATGGTGCCTGTCATGGGCCAAAACAGTTCTTTTATTTAAAGATTGATATTCACAGCATACAGAAAGACATTCCTACATCAATGTAGTACCTCAAAAATAGGCTACTTCCTGGGCTTTCCTCTTGTTTGGTTAATGGCCTTTATTGACTAATTTTGTAAACAGTGTACACATTGTCATGAGTAATTGTTAAATCTATGTTTAGTTAAGTTTGTGATTACCTAATTATAGACGTTACTTCAGATTCTGAGAGCCAATATGTGTTTCAAGGAAGTTTGAGTGTTTTCAGTATATGTACTATTAAATTTCTGGCCATGCATTTCCAGCCTAGCCCTGAAATTCTGACCCGCTGTCCTACAGAAACACACAGACTCTTATATTAATTTTATGCTCATCAGCATATGGCTCTGGCATATTGCTAGATACCTCTTGCTCTTAAACTAACCACTGATTCTTATCCTGTTCAGCCGTGTGGCTCAGTATCTTTTCTCAGAGCAGTATAGCTGTCCTCTGCATCTGTGGCTTCTCTGGCATCTCTGTGGCATTTGTCCTCTGTTCTTCCTTTTCACAGAGATTTTTTTAGTCTGGTAGCCCCGCAACACTTCCTGTATCCCTTCAGTCAATCAGCATTTTTATTGAACCAGTAAGTGGGACAATTATTTACAATATAAAGATCTGGTTAGCAGAGTGTCAGCTGATAGTTCTGGTTGAACCTTTGCTTTCTACTTGGATAATATTCTTCTTAAGTCTATTGAGCATGTGCCTCCCTGAGGAGGTTCCTAGATTCCCAGGAATATGCCAGAATTTGATATCTTATTCTCCAGATCTTTACAAGCATTTTCTTTAATGTTTTGTTACAACTGTTATCATCCATCTCAGGCAACTAAGATGTTCAACAGTTGGCAGTGATTGTTTTCAGTAGACATATCTCAGTTCCATTGTTGGCATGAATGAGTTTTATGATTTAGCCACAGAGGAACCTTGGTAGGAGAGTCTCCAGGGAACTGCCAGACAAATCAAACAGTAACAATATTCCTGGAGATGAAGTTTGCAGCAGCTCCAATCATTTTTTTTTATTTTGTTTTCTCTATTGACTACAAGGCAGCCTATTTTTTCCATGATTTTTGGTATTTGGTATGTAAGGTTGAATTACATTTGCTTGAAAATAAGGCAAATGAAAAATCACAAAAATAACTGCTATTGTCAAAATTTACCTGTTTATTTTGTGATTTATTGTTTGATATTTTCTATATGTGTATAATGTGTTTTGATCAAATAGGTGATTTTACCCATCCTCCAACTCCTTCTGTCGCACCCCTACCACATTTTCTTTTCACCTTTTGATGTGGGAATGCCTTTCTGTATGCTGTGAATATCAATCTATAAATAAAGGAGCTGTTTTTGGGCCATGAAAGGCACCATAGAAGAAGTAGGAGGAGAAATCAGAGCATAGATAGGAGAATCAGGGTAGAGTCAGGCAGACTGAGCAAGTTGCCCAAGGAGCAACATGTAAGGAACACAGGTGAGCCACGGGCCACATGGCAGACAGATTAATAGAAATGGATTGATTTAAGATGTAAGAGCTAGCTAGCAATGTTCCTGAGCCATAGGCCAAACAGCATGAAGTTAATATAAGCGTCTGAGTCATTTCTAGGGGTCTGAGTGGCAGTGGCAGGCGGATAAGGGGTCTGGCGTGGCAGGTCTGTGGGTCTGGGCCTCTGGCTGCCTGTGACTAGAAACGCCATTGCAACAGATGGTGTCCAATGTGAGTCGATTATCCACTTAAAGCCTGAGAAAGATTAGAAAGGGTCCTAGAACACAGAAACTGAGCCAAGGCAGCTTCCAAATTGTGTATACAAATCAGGTCATTGTATAAAGAAAGCGTGGTGTCTGGGTCACATTCAAAATGGCGCTGGCAGACTGGCGTCAGGCAATGTAAGCTTCAATCAGGTGGTTCCCGAAATCTCACAGAAGACTCAGAAGTATGTGATTGATTTTAGATTTCTGTTTATTTTGAGCATAAAGAAAACAAAGACAGTTTCTTAATAGCAGCATTTTCTTGGGTGTGCTCTGTTTGCTGGCCATGAACAGAGACGCGGTCCCTTTAAGAGAACTTACTGATTCAGCTGTATCTGCAAAAACTATGTGGCAAGAGAGTGAGAGTATTTTAAAAAGCTCTTCCAGTTAGAAAATGATTAAGGATTCACAATAAAACAGATTCAGATTTTTTAAAAACCTGAAAATGGGTTACAATGTGTGTAAAAGGTACATAGTCTTCAGAGAGAAAAGAAAGAGGATAGAAAAAGTCCTTGAAAAGAGAAATAGAATAATAAAAATATAATAAGCCACGTAAAGATGGAAAATAGACACAAAATCTATATTTTGGTTGTTATTGTGTTTTCTTTTAATTTTTAACTGTTAATGACCTAACTACAGAAAGACAATGGATTGCAAATGCAAAGTCTACTAAGTTAAACAAGAATATAAGGTATCTTAAAGGTATTTTGATTTTGAAATTTGTGGCTAAGGATTTATTGCTTTGGAAGAGTTCTGCTTTTGTTTCCACAGAAGATGAGAACCTGTGGATTGCTTCCAGGCAAATATGGTTTCATCAACCAAGACCCCCTGAAAAAACCTCTGATGGGAAGAGATGGCCATATCAGCTTCAAGACTGCAGATTATGATTCAATCTCAACAACCCGTGAGATTTTCAACGCCCCTTAATCAGCAGGAAGTAGTAATGGAAAACTACGCCCAAATTCACCAAATATTGTTTCTAAATGATTGTTTTCATTATAAATGGTTAATGGTCATAGTCAATCTCTTTCTAAGAAGAAAAGGGGGATATGGTATATGAATGATTTTTTAAAAAATTAGATTATTGAATTTACTTAAATCAGGAAATCAGCTGTTAATCTCAAAATATTTTACATTGATATGGATTTTGGTTTATTGATACAAATTTAAGGTCAATCTCTTATGCTGTATGTATTTTTCTACTCTTGTTTAAGATATGATCTTGTAACTGTTTTAAAATTGTAATGTATAAGTAAGAAATGAAGGTTAATAGTCACCTTTGATAATCAAACTTATAGTTCGGTTAGTTAGGATTTTTAGGTATACAAAGATATATTTCAATTAGGTAGGTAATCCTCAAATACTTCTAAGACCTTCAGAATATGGCATTTAAACTGTTTTAAGAACTTAGACTTTTCTGGGCAGTGAGACAAGTCGGCTTCTGGCAGCACTAATTTACTTCAAGAGAAAAATGGGCATTGAAGAAACTCCATGTGGAGTCTACTCTCTTTGTGGCAATGGTTAGCCAATGGACATGAACCTGTTCTTATACTGATTGCTTGACAGTATGCTGTTTAAACTGGACATGCAGGTTCCATAGGAAGGTGACCTCTGAACTTTGGCAGAACAAGCCAAGAAGGTCATTCATGTTTCTGCTTTGCAGAGAAAACTGTCAGACATTCTTCAGGACTCAAGGAGAAGCATCTGATGAACTGTGCCAGAATGGGCAGAGCAGATTTCCTGCTTCACTGAAATGAAAAGAGACTCCAGGCCTATAGGCTGAAGATGGATGCCCCAACTTTATAAAGGAACTTTGGGTGACTGTCCAGGCAGGTAGGTGTTATCTCTGTCCTTTCTAGATTTTAGAAGCCACTTGCACTTCTGGTTTACTTGGGTAAATATATCCTTCTGTGGTCTTTGATGTAGTTGAAGATTAGATAGTTATAAGTACAGTTTTTCTTAGTCATTTGAAAGGTATATTGGATATGAAACTTTAGATTCATAAAGATAAGGTAGATGATAAGAGTATTTTCTTTAATTTTGCTAAATACAAATAGACTAGATATTATAACTGTAATTCTTGCTTGATGGCTATTTTGTTATATGCAATTTTGCTATGTTAAAATTGAAACCTTCCTTTTTGATTAGACAGAAAGGGGGAAGTGATGTGGGAATGCCTTTCTGTATGCTGTGAATCTCAATCTTTAAATAAAGGAGCTGTTTTTGGGGCATGACAGGCACCATAGAAGAAGTAGGAGGAGAAATCAGAGCATAGATAGGAGAAGTAGGGTAGAGTCAGGCAGATTGAGCAAGCTGCCCAAGGAGCAACATGTAAGGAACACAGGTGAGCCACGGGCCACGTGGCAGACAGATTAATAGAAATAGGTTGAGTTAAGATGTAAGAGCTAGCTATCAATGTGCCTGAGCCATAGGCCAAACAGCATGAAGTTAATATAAGCATCTGAGTCATTTCTGGTGGCCTGAGCAGCAACAGCAGGTAGATAAGGGGTCTGGCGTGGCAGGTCTGTGGGTCTGGGCCTCTGGCTGCCCAGGACCAAGAAACCCCACTAAACCAACCTTTATGTACTCTTATTAAATCCTCTTAGTGCTGTTAGTAGTTTTATGGACATATGGCTATGTACTGGAACATAAGCAGCCTATTAGTTAGGGACTGCATCCCTGAAGAAAACTGACAAATTATGTCCCCGTCAACCACCAATTCATTGCTAATGGTTCTTTAGTTAATGATATGGCTTCAAAACCTTCCCTTACTTATCCTGGAAATTTGGCTGTCTTAATATTATACATATTTTATTTATGTAGTCCTAGCCCGTGAGAGTTCATGTATGCATCGTACCTGCCATAGTGTGAAAACACTGTTATAGATGGCCACTAAAACTTTACCTTTCAAAAACAAATAAACCTTAATTTCTACAAGAAGTGGTTTATAATATTTTGAATGTTGAACTTTAAACTAGAATTTTGACAATGCCCTTTTTTGTTTAGATCTTCAATTGACTCAGTGAGGACTACTCAGATTAGACCACTTAAATTACTGTTGTTAATTTTATATAAAAGTGTTCTCAGAAAAGTACCAAGAATAATGTTTGACCAAGTATACAGGTACCAAACACAAAATAAACCACTGTGCTATGGCATTTACTCAACTGGGATTCTAGTAAGGCAATACTAATGACCTGGCACAAACTTGGCATTTATTTTTTACATGACAATGTACCAAAGTGTTATGAAATGCTTAGCCCAGTTAATCATCTTCTATGAACAGAAATTAATTGTGGTACTTAACTAAGCCCAAGTGCTATCCCCAAAGTACTTCAATGCATCAGAGGAAAGATAATCCTTAACACATTCTGCTTTCATTAAAACAACCCCTTTGTGGCTCTAAAGATAATGTGAGAAAAAAAGACATTCTAAGGGAGTAATATACAACTTTTTGGGCATGAGAAACATATTCTAATGCCTCTATTATCTCAAGTGTATGTTTTGTTATTTATTACTAAGGTATACATTGTGTGGAATTAATATAATGCATCAATATTTATTAACAGCCTAAATGTGTCTAACTAGAACTGTACATAAGTAATTTTCATTTCAAAAGTATCATAATTTTGGCTGACTGAATATTAATACTACAATTTGTTATATTTGTTCTTAAAAATCAAAGTTTCTTCTATTGTAATATGTGACGCAACTAAATTTGTAGCCCTAGGGCCTTTAAAGGTAAATGGAATCTTGTTTGATTTTTGAAATTTGTTAGATGTATTTACTATGTTGGATGCATAGATTAGAAAGATTTGTGTTTTTCTGGCTCCCTATAGCCTTAAATCCATCTATGAATTAGCACAGAAAATTTAATATTCCAAGGGCTTCTATCATTTCTTCAATCTTTGGATAGAAAAAAAAAAAACCCTTAAGATGTAAGTAAGGTTAAACTGATGTAGCCATCTGCCAGATAAATTATCTCTTTAGTTGTATAAAAATGAAGTTGCTCTTTTTCAGATTATTATTTATCTTTTTGCTAATGTTTAGCTGTAATGGAAAGAAGGGAAACCTTCAAGAACTCACAGGATGTCCCTGGCTAGGTCTCCAACCAATAGTGGAAGGGGTGCCTAAACAGGACTTCCCCTATAATCAAAGGAATAACCACCCTAAGTGTCATCACAGAACCTACATCCAACAACGAATAGAGGTGGAGGTAGAGATCCATGGCTAAGCACTAGGCCCCTGCTACTGGTCTAGCTGAGATCAGGAGAGGAGAGTCTGTATGAGCAAGGGGATATGGATTATGAGGAAAATTCCCAGTGATGGCTGGCTGGAACTCTGGGGAGCTCACTGAATCAAGAACAGCCACTGAGAACCATCAGGAAAAGGAGCTAGGCCCTCGAAGGGTAGGCGACTGTTGACTGGCATGAGCAGCATGTGGAGCCTTGAGGGGTGATATCAGACTCTGTTCCTGTACGTGGGCTGGCATCTTGGAGCCCATTCCCTACAGAGGAACACCCAACCCAGCCTTGACTTTGGGATGAGGAAATCTGACTTGCCTGGAGTGCATGTAACCATGTTAAATTGACCCAACTTAAGACTTCTTGCCCTTTTGGGAGAAGGGATGGGGGATCAGGATGGGGAGGCTGAAGGCTGACTGGGAGGGATTGGGAGGAGGGAAGGGAGGGGGAACAAGGGTATACATGGATAAAAAAGACATGTTTTATGTAAAAAAAATTAATAAAATGAAGGGGAAAAAAGAAATGTCTTCCAAATTAATAAGCAAGAAGATGAGGCTACCAAGAGGGCAGAAAAGAACCACAGAGTCACTCTTGTTCCCAAAGTCCAGTGAAGGACTGGGTTTGGAACGTGTGAGCTATGTCCCCTCTCCCCCGTTTTCTCCCCGTTGGAATGAGGACAGCTCTTCCATCCCAGCTCACCACTGTTCTCTGTCCATTTTGTACTTTTGTATCCTTTTAGCTTTTACAGGTTCAGAGATTCAGGTGAATTTTATATGAAGAAAGACTATGCCCAGAGCATTCATGCTCAATTTTGATATTTAGATGATCTGATCTGGAACATATATACACATATTTAGGTGAGATCTGGACTTAGGGTTAATATTAGAATATATTCAAACTGTAGAGTGTTTTAAGAAGTATTTTACATGAGATGAGTGTCTGTTTTTGTTGGTGACAGATAGACTTTCCTGGGTTAAATTGCATCCTTCCAAAATTTGTATCTACTCATAATTTTATAGTATAGCAGATGTAATTAGTTAAAATGGGAGTACTTTGTATTAGGGTGGATACTAAATCCAATGACTGGTGTTTGTATTAAAACTAAACATGTTGAGTATAGTGGTTTGAGTAAAAACGGCCCCTTAGGCTCATATATTTGAAGGATTGGACCTCAGATAATGGAACTATTTGAGAAGGATTAGGACAATTGGCCTTGTTGGAGAGGATCCCCTGCTTAGTCGAGTTTCTCTCTGTGTGTCTGAAACTTGAAGAATGATACAAATTCTAAGCTACTTTTCTGGCACCATACTTACCGGCCTGTATGTTGCTATATCCCTGTCATAATGTTGAACCAGCTCTATGGGGCTGTGAGCAAGTCCCCAATTAAATACTTTATTTTCTAAGTTGTATTGGTCATGGTGTCTCCTCAATGTTATGGAACAGTAACTAAGACTCAAACACACACACACACACACACACACACACACACACACACACACACACACACACACACACACCCAGAATGCCATGTGCAAATGGAAGCAGTGGCTGGCATGATGCAATGTATAACAGGATTGTCAAGGAGTAGTGGCAGCTAGCATAATCTGGAAGAAGCAAAGAAAGAACCTCCTGTTGTGAGTTGTGAAGCCTGATGTCTTGAGCTTGGTCCCCTGACCCACAACAAAAGGTAGAAGCAGAGAGTGTCTCCAGAAAGGTCTTCCAACCTGTGTAAGTGTGCATATGTACACTCTTCACAGACAGCATATATGCAATAAAATAACAAATACATGAAATATGAATGTATAGAAAAGACATGTCATTGATAACTCATATAGAAACTGTATTAGAACAGATATGATTAAAACCCTCCCTTTTTATATGAAATGAAATTCAGAAGTTTATTAAGTGAAGATAAGCAATAGCACCTGCTTTAGGCATAAGTGTGGATATTTTACTAAAAGTCCTACAAAACTAACCAACAGAAGCTAATTCTAGAGAGCTCATCTTTCTGCTTGGCGATTTACCTCTAAAGACATCTGAGACATTTCATTTGCAATGTTTTCTTTTAGTTCTAATTTAGATAGCTACCCCACAATTGGCTAGCTCCCCAGTGCTCTTTCAAAGATCTTATTGCAGTGTAGACATTTGTGTCTGTGATTATTCTCTATACATGATTATCAGCCCCTCAGGAAGGTCACTGAAGTAGAAGGCAGATTTTCTCCCTTATTCTAATTGTTATTTCTTGAAAATAACTACTTTAGCAGTATAGCTGGCAAACAATAGGCTCATTTATTTTAAGCATACCATTTTTATGAGTTTTGACATATGTGTACGCCCATTGGTCTGGACTTTCATCATGACAGGATATTGGACATCCCTACCACTTCCAAATGCTTCCTCATATATAGATGGGCTATTTAAATAAAACTTGTGCAAAGAGGTTGATTCTAGAGAACATTCTTGTCAAAAATGTCAGAGGGTGGGCGGATATGTTTGAAATTTGTAGCAGCCAAATCAAAAGCACCAGGTGGGATCCAAGACTCATTCTGGTCTGTTAAATCTTCTCCCAGTACCACATCTATTAAAGAAATCATGTTTTGATTTGATGTCAACCATAGTGAACCTGAAACTCACAGACAATAAAAGTCAATGCTGTAGTTCATTAATTCTACATTGCATATACTTTTTGTTTCCATTTTTGCTCCCTGAAATGAGGATGCATTTTGCAATCAACAGTGTACTGTAGCACAATTAGCATTTTGCTTTCAATAGTTTATGAAGTAGAATATTAATTTTGACTAATATTTTAATTATCTACACTCAATTAATTAGAAATATGATGCCTTTTATATTTCTGTTTTTTCAGCTGTTCCTGGTTTACTATTATTAGTCAGTTTTCTAGGGTTTTTAATCATTGGATGCAGTGACAGTCTGTTGAAAAGACAGAAAAATTGTAGAACCATTTGACGTTAAAGTGACACCATGTACCTATAAGACTATTGTCTCCAAAAGAAAAATTAAAATCATATTTGAAATTCCTCCAGTAGTTATATATTTAAAGATGAACACATTTCAGTTCATTATAACCATGGATTGGAAAGGAGAGTGTGAAAAGCAAATATTTTAAAATGTAGTCCAGATCAATTAACTTTACCTCACTCCTTTTGTTCAGTGGGTGTGTTGTGGAGGCTGCTCATTAGGATGTACAGGTTTGCTGCCTGGCAAGTGCTACACACTTGTAATTATAAGGAAATGCTGGCAGGGAGGAAGTGACATCAGTCATGTGGCTGGCGGTCTTGGCAATGACAAGATAGACTATACAGTGTTGGGTCAATCAAGATGACTTCTGGCTTAATCTTTGGGTCAGACACTTGTTTTTGTTAAACATTGAGAACAAATACATTTCTCAGGAGCAGAGTTTTGGTGATCAAGCATCTGGTACTAAGTTACCAAAGGCCATTGAGAAGTACAATTGTTAAGTGGACTGAAACGTTTAAGTTGGCCTGATGAGCACATTAGCTCATTTTAGGCTCATTGTAGGCTAGTCTATGCGACAAATTATAAGGGAAGCCAATTGATGAGGACAGAATCACTGTAGGTCATTGTGTGGGTCTGAGCATTCTCCATGCAGTATAGCTCAAAACCAGCTTCCTGGATCTGTGCTTCTCTTCCTGTACTCCATAG
This sequence comes from Phyllotis vaccarum, assembly GCA_033318265.1. Taxonomy (NCBI): domain Eukaryota; kingdom Metazoa; phylum Chordata; class Mammalia; order Rodentia; family Cricetidae; genus Phyllotis; species Phyllotis vaccarum. The sequence continues at coordinate 46,440,698 of JARWLC010000014.1, read as the reverse complement.
TTGGCTAATGATGTGTGAGATCTCTTATCTTACTCTTTCTTATGTGTCTCTATAATTGGTTATGTTTTAAGTGGACACAGTTCTCATTACATGCCTCTCTGAATTGATATTGTGAAAGAAGTCTAAGATTTAAGAAGGTCAAAAACCACTTGTTTGACAGTTTCCTTGGAAGAACATTTCACACTTAGGGTACAATCAGAATTGAATTTGGAGTAGAGTGAAAGCATCAAGTCATTTTTGAATATCCATGTTTCCTCCATTACAGAATTATTAGTCTATTTTACTTCCCGTTTTGTTTCAGTGTTTTCTTTCATCAATAGTGGAAAATGATTCTCAATTCATGCAAATGACTCCTACTATACAGATAAATGTAGCTGACATTCACTGAATGCTAATTTTATTATTCAGATTTAACATGTGCATAAATTAAGTTGTGTTGCTCAAGTCTCTTTAGCTGATTGTTATGAAATGAATAGCTACAAAGCCAAAGTAATTCTTTCCTAACTTTGTTTTTACACTTCTTTATAAATACACCTATGAAGATTATCTCCATTTCCCATGTCACACAAAGGAAGAATTATAAGTAGAAAGTTAACAATGGAAACCATCTGAGTTCATTTCCATGAAATTATTGTTAAGGAGCAAATTATTATACAGTATTGTAATGTTGAGATTGTATGCAGTATGTAATAATTATGTTGTTATTCTTTAAATTTTCCATTATTGGTCAAATTTGTTAACTTCTTCTAAGAGGAACCTTGGAGGAACACTAAGCTCAGGTAGGTGAGATGAGGGCAGAGCACTGAAGGATCTTACTGAGAAGTGATAGCTGGTGAGTGTAGATGCCTGCCTGCCAAACAGTTGTAGTCATAGATGTCAACCTCATTGGTGGTTTTTTTTTTTTGCTCAGATATAATTGTGTCCTGGAGGTTTTGCCATAGTCATGCGAACATAAGTAATGCAGAATTTTGTTTGTTGAGCTCCAACTTAACATTCTCCATTTGTTTGTTTGTTCGTTTGTTTGTTTGTTTGTTTGTTTATTTATTTATTTATTTATATTTTTGCTTTCACCAGCTTGCCCTACTGAGTCCCAATGGCCTCAGAAGACTTATATTAAGAGCTAGAGTCCTAGAAGAGAAGACGCTTTACTCTTGCAATTGTTACTTAGATAAACATCTCTTGCCGCTGAGAGAAAAGGTAATTTAGATGGCTTTTTGTTGTTGTTGTAAGAAGGTAAGGTTTTGATTATGTTTCAGCTTATAGAAAAGGGTGTGCTCTACCTTCTACAGTATTATAAGAACCAAGATACAGTTGCTATTAGAAACACTAGTTGTTTGGGGACAGGGAGCTGGCTCAGCAGGTAAACATGCTGGCTGCCAAACCTGATGACCTTGAATTTGACCCATGGAGCGGAAGAAGACAACCAAGTCATGCAAGTTATTCTCTGATTTCCACACATGAGCTATAGCACATGCAAACACCCACATACATACAATGTAAAAAATAAAGATACTTAAAAATCTTCATTGCTTAGTTATTAAATGCAAATGTGTATTGTGGGCCTATTCTTTTTTAAACTTTTGAGGTGGGGGTCTTGCTGTTCAGAATTCCTTAGACTCAGACTCAGAAGTTTAGTACCTCCTCCCATATGCTAGTAAGGTATTTTATTTATTATTATTATTATTAATATTATTATTATTGTTATTACTACAGTGATTCATGATGGGTTACATCGATTTTTTCAAAGTCCTGACTATTTATTCACAACCTCCCCTTTGTATTTATTTACTCACACATATGGAAGTCATAGGACAGCCTCAGGAACCGCTCTTTGCCAGGCATCTTGCATGAGACAGGATCTTTTGTCTTTTGCTACCCAAAACACCATGACAGAAGCCAGAGCTTCTGTGGTTTCTCCCCACTTTGAATTTCAGCACAGTCTCACAATATTATAGACACATGGGATTGTATCTGGTTTTATGTGGTCCTGGGGATTGGAACTCAGGTCTTTCTGATTGAACAATAAGCTCACTGAACAATCTTTCCAACCCCAAAATCTTCATCTTTTATAAACAAAGATATCTACAGATTACGTTACAGATAACCTGGTTACTTTTAAAATTGTACTGTGGAATTAGGAATGGAGGCCAACTGGGGATACAAGAGCATCAATGCAATAATATATTCTTAGTTTAGTACATGTTTGAAATAATAAGTAATCTAAAATGACATCTTATTTGTCAATTCATGCAACTGATAGCTTTATTCTTAGACTTAAAATTCCCAAACTTTAAGGCAAAGTGTACAGAAACACCAGAAATCTCCAATGTCATATGCCCCAGGGAATGTCTATTGGAGCTGTATCATGTAACACATGCAGACATAACTCCTTTAAAAACACGTGTAAGACAAAGTCTCTTAATCCATGGCACAGGGTCTTCTTGAACTGTGCTGAGCTCTGTAATTATAAATGTGAGCCATCATAGCTTGTCCCTCTGCTATGAGATGGATCTTCCCACTTCCCAAATGCAGCAGGGCCCCCAACTCAGTGGCATTATCCAGAGTTACCCACTCACTACAGTGGTGTCAATGCATCACTCAACAATATTTAGGGACACCCAGGGAAAAGGTATTTCTCATTTGTTAGCAGCACAGTGTACAAGCACATCCCATGTGGTAGATTTGCTTTAACAGTTCTATAAGTTTATGGACTTTTTGATGCCAGAGGAATTTTTGTTCAGTTTGGCTTTTATGCAAAGGAGAATGAACTTCTGTTGGGTTTGTTGCATACACTTTGGGGGTGATGTTATTGTGATTTATTGTTGCTGCCTCAACTAACATCAACAAGTTATTAATAAGTCTTCCTCAATTCTTTATATATTTGCCCTACTTCATCTAAATTATATAGCCTTAAAAATTCATGATGTGGAGTTGAGAAGATGGCTCAGGTCTTTCAGAGGACCTGGCTTTAGTTCTTAGTACCCACATGGCAAGTTATAACCACATATAACTCTAGTTCCAGGGGATCTTACACCTTTCTATGGCATCACTGGATACATTCATAATTCTATATACTATATATATAGTATATAGTATATAGAAATATAAATAAATGTAGTATAAAACACATTTACATTAAATAGTAAATAAAATGAAAAATACTATAATATTTTGGAGAGTAATTCTCAAAGGTCCTTACTTCAATAGCACACACAACTCCAAAAATCAAGAACTACTGTAGGGCCCAGGTGCTATGAGAAAAGAAATAGTAAAAACAGAAGGAAGGGAGGATGGAAAGGGATGGAAGAGGGATATTAAATTCTAAGGATGCTTGAGAAAACCATAGGGAGTCATATTATTTTATGTTTGCCTAAAATTATACACATTACATGTACATATGTGATATATGTGCATAAAATTCAATTATATCACTTGGAGTTATCATGTTCTCTCATCCTAGGAGCCATTACCTAGCTAACAAAACTACCAGTGTCAGTCATGAAAAACTTGTTTTGAGTCATTGGTCAAAGAAGTCCAAAAGTCTTTTCAAGCAACATAGACTATTACTGTTGCTATTGCTTGCCTCTCATAAACATAAGGTAAGCCCTTAGTGTTGAAGACACCAAATATTTTGGACACAGGACTTTGAGTAATTGAGTTGTATCTGAATGGGAAGCCTCCTCCTTGAGGATCATCTATCACAGAACAAGAAGGAACTTTGTAAACTGCCAAAGAGAAAAGGCAAAACAAGTCTTACTTAGCTGTAATGCATTTGAATAATGATAAAATTCAAAATAATCAAGATACCTTGAAAGGTTCAATAGTAGCACCCATGTCCTATGGTAACTTGTAGTTCTTTAGTTAGATTCAAGGCTTTCTTAATATGAGAAAATTCATGAATGGTACTGTATGCTTCACTAGTTATGGACGATGAGTCCATGAACCCCACAGCTCATATACGAGCACAGTATCTTCATACTTCTGTCCTTCTTTCTTGCCTCCAGCTCTTCACATTTCCTCTTTCTCCCAAATTCATGATCTTTTTTAGTTATGATTGTTACATGATTATACTTATACATACACACACATATATGTATACATGCACACATGAACATACAACCTACTACATCCATTTAGCATCATTTGTATATTTTTTTATGGTAGCACAGAAGTCAAATAAAACATCATGGATTGGGTCACTCTCTTGCATTTTTCATTACAATGGGCCTGTATGATTTCTTTTTTAAAAATCTGAGTGCTATTGGTACTGGGGGGGGGGGGAGGAATTTTGTGTACCAGTCTATGAAACACCTTTTAAGGCCGTTATCATCGCTTAGCCTACAAATCACTCCTTTTCCCTACTAGTTGCACAAAATGCACCCCTGCTTATTTCCAGTGATGGTATTCCCCTCCTTGCCCCACTTTGCAACACCTACTAGGAAGATTCTTCTCTACTGGGGTAAGGGCTGAAAGCAAAGTATTATTTTGTAGTAGTGTATACTTTGGGTTTGCTTCTGTCATTGGGTCATTTGCATACTTGGGCTGATCTTACAACACAGACCTTATTTCTAACACAGGCTTTCTTTGAGGACTTTAAAGTGTATTATTCTAGTATTTAATTTAGGTTTATATAGTTATGAAAATATTCCAATAAGTCATTAAGAGTTTATGGGTTTTCCCATCAATTAGGCTCTCAGAAACTATTGATTAAGTTTTTAAAAAGCTAATGAATCAAAGACTTGTTTAAGGCACAGGAAGAGAAGTATGTCTGTGACCTTTCTGGCAGAAGCTCTACCCATCAATAGAATTACACATTTACTATTCTGTATAAATAATAGATAACCATGGGTGGCAAACCCAAAGTGAGAAGCAAGGCAAGGGGTGAAGGTTCTGCAGTTTGCCTGTGCATTATCTTCAACACATTGGGTACAGTGTGGTTTTTTTTTTTTTTTTTTTTTTTTTGATCTAGCCTTCCAGAGTGTTGCTTGCTAATGGATTGTAACTAAAAGGTGAGCAATCTCCCCATCACTTGCTGTGGTCATAGTAGGAAAAGATATTTGTTAAATGTTTTGGCATACATCCGGTAGTTAACTGAATGCCTGATGTGGGATTTATTGGAAGGAGTTGAATCATTTCCATCCAACAGACTTGGGTTTTAAACATGCACTGAAATTATCCTAAATATTAAAAGTTTGTGGTGAGCTAAAATATCACAGAGATGACAATAACACGGACATTGGATTCAGCACAGATATGGACTTAAAAGTCAGTTTTATAATATACCTATCTTGGGAATGATATTAGTTTCCAATTAGTTTACTTAGGTGTAAAATGTGGACATTATTTCCTCCTGAATTCTTCTGGGGACAAGCTGTGGTAATGACTGCAGAAGATATGGCTGGTTTTCCACATCCCTTTCTTCTGTTCCCTTTCTTTCTCCCAAAAGACATGTGTCAGTTCTTTCTATAACATACTGGTGTCTTTCGATAAGAGTAGGAAGCATAACATTGGGTACAGAACTGTTTATGAATACAATGTTTTAGTAAAATTAAAAGAAATGCATAGCAATGTAGCAATGTGTCTCATTTTTGTAGTAATGCTATAAATAATGTTTAATTGTCAGAATCATCCCATTAGACTTAAGCAGTCACCAGGTACCAGTTTCTTCAATTGCTGTGTAAATTCATTATCTTAGCTTTCATTTTGCTAAGATATGGCAATTTTAGCAGTTTTTTTTTTTTTACAGGACAATGGCCATTGTTCTTTGCAAATAGTTGTGGGGAATGAGCATAACAAGGTCTCAAAAGAATAGACTTTTAACATTACTTTTGGGCTGTCTATGCAAGAAGAATGTATAATCTGGATGTTTTCATATGATCCAACAGGCATCTTTGCTTTGTTGTTGTGGGCATTTCCAATTCCAAATCCAATTCCAATTCCATTCCATTCCATTCCATTCCATTCCATTCCATTCCATTCCATTCCATTCCATTCCATTCCATTCCATTTATTTATTTATTTATTTATTTATTTATTTATTTATTTACTTATTTTATTTACCATTTTGGACATATCTACTCTGCTGTTAGATGACACTCAATCTTCTTTACCTAAATTTGTGCTTTCTAAGGTTCAGGATTAATACCCGATTGTCAGAGAAAATCATCTAAGGAAATCTTCTAGAAAAGAAAATTCCAAATTTTAGAAAGCAAATGATAAAAATTGTGCATATAGATATGTATATGCTATATAATATATACTTTGTGGTCAACATATATAACTTCTGTTTTGCTTATCACTGGTAGGGCTGGTGAATAAGGACAAAGTATATAATGATAAAGAAAACACTAGGAAATTACTTAATATAAACTTAAGCATGTTTCATAACAAAACTTGTCTATTATTAGAAAAACTTTACTAAACATGAAAGATAATTTAATAATGCTTTATATTAAAATGATGTAAAAATATTCTAGGTGCATTGTATTTTATTTTTAAGATTGGTCATATTGAACAATATTAATATTCTGTATATGACAATAGATATTTTATATGTTCAACTTTGTCATATATGTAGATTTTCCTTGAGTGATATGCTTTCTGTCTATTGTATTTCTTTATTCATCAGTGGTTGACAAGGTGAGCAACAAGAAATATCACATTTTAAACTGTCCACATAAGTTAAATAATAGCTCTTTTCCCCTGGAATTTTGTGTCAAGACCAATTACCATGTGGCCTTGGCAACCCAGATATCTCCAATTTCCCTTGTAATTTTCAAGAATGACTATAGCACATGTTGGGAATGTAGCAGTCTGAGGTAAGGGGAGGGTGGTGTGAACAGGCTTCTTTTTTTTTTTTTTTTTTTCTGCTATTCCTTCTGGAATACGATAAGAATGCTCCCACCCATCACATCTAGTTTTTTTTTTTTTTTAACTGAGTCTAAAACCTTGAATATGTTGTCATTTGGGATTGCTAAACTGCCATGGGATGTGGGATCTGTGGAGGTTCTATCAGCTCTGAGCAGCTTTTCTGGGCCTTGGGGACATGCTCACAGAAATCCTACTCTTTTATCTATCTTTCCTGCCCATCTGTGAGTAATACATTTGCTTTGCTTAACTGGTGTAAATCTGCCATTCACTGGACTCGTGGAAGAGAACTGCTGCCCATACATGGTACTCGTGGGGTGTTTAGGGCACTGCCCTGGGAAGGATGCCAGCATATAAGAATAACTTGCTGTATGTTGTCTTTAAAAAAGAAAACAGATGACTTGGATACAGCTCAGTGTAGATTGCCTGCATACCATGTGCAAGAGTCTGGATTCAACTTGCAGAAAAAAAAAAAACCTCATGAACAACCTAAATGCAAAATAAAACAAAAACAAAAGATAATAAGGAATATGACTATATTATTGTTTTCTTTTTGCTCATGTATTTAATAATTTTATAATAAAATATTAGATGATAAAATTTAGGATGATACTTGATTCTTAAAATAATTTTCATAGAGGTATAGAAGAGATTTAATATTTAAACAAAGGAGATTTTCATTGATTTCTAGCAATGATTCCAACTTGTAATGGAATATCCATTGTCTCCTTTATGTAGTGAACATGTGCTTCTCTTCAAAGCACAAAATATGAACATATTAGACTCCAAATTTAACTGGTGTCTATAAGTCCAAAGGAATATTGTATTCAGCATAATAAAGATGAGATTTAGATTTTTTAATGTAACAGCTTTACTGAAATTTACTAACAAATTTATTCTTAGTGTGATAGATTTTATAGTTCAAACACAGTTTATCTTTTAGAGTTATATAGGGTTCATAATAGCTGTGAGAGATAGAGACTCCCCCAGGACTCTAACCTCACAATATATAACTTTTGCATTACCAAGATCTCCCATTAAAAAGGACATATTGGTGAAAACTAATAGAACACTAACATCCAAAGCAGAGGTTCCCAAGCTATGGGTTGCAACCTTTTAAGGGTCAAATGGCCCTTTCACAGGCGTGTGGGGGGATTATGTTACATTGTAGATAACTGCCCAGCCTACTAGTTTAATAAAAATTCTTATTGGCCAAAGGCAGACAAGAAGTATGGGTGGGGCTACCAGACTAAGAAAACTCTGGGGACAGGAAGAACAGAGCAGAAATGCACAGAGACATCAGAGATTCCACAGATGCAGAGAACAACTATGCTGATCTGAGAAAAGATACCAAGCACATGGCTGAACAGATTAAGATTCATGGGTTAAATTAAGAGCAAGAGCTAGCAAGTTATATGCCTGGTCCCCAGGTCAATCAGTGTACAAGTAATATAAGCATCTGTGTGCTTTAGTGGGACTATGGGACTGTGAGTCTGAAAGTCTGGGCCACAAAGCAAGGCTGGAAATTCCAGGCCAGAAACTTCATACAACACAGGGGTCACCTAAGATCATCAGAAAATGCAAACATTTACATTATAATTCATAAAATATAAAAGTACAGTTAAATTGTTGCAAAAAATAATTTTATGCTTGGGGATCATCACAACATAAGGATTTGAATTAAAGGGTCACAGTGTCAGGAAGTTTGAGATACACTGATCTAAAGGCTTTGGAAAGGCTGGGAGTGTAGAGGTAGAGAATTTGCCTATCATTTATTAGGCCCTGTGTTTGATCCACAGAGTGATAAAATAGACAGACAAACCCTAAAACAAAAACAGCATTTGGTAGAGAAAGGTGATATGTGTTTGTGATCCCAGCTCTTAGGAGACTGAGGCAGGAGCATCTGAAATCAATGCCAGCTTGGGCTACACAGTAAGACTCTAACTCAAAAACCAAAAAACCAACCAACCAAACAAACAAATAAAAAAAAACCACACACACAAGTGGATTCATTGTTTGCTGTTAAACTGTTTGTAAAGGCTCATTAATTGTCAGATTAAAATTTTTCTTATATTTTACTTAACTAATGTAGCTACTTTTTCAATTTGGACAGATTAGGGAGAGTGGATAGTGGGGGCAATTGCCTTTCTAAAAGTCCTCTAATTTTATGTGTGATGTATTAATGTGCTCATGTAGGTTTATGCACATGCGTGTGTATGTATGAAGGCCAGAGGCTGAGATAAAATACCTTTCTTGATAACTTCCAACCTTAGTTTTTGAGACTCTAGTGAACCCAAATGTCATTGATTTGGTTAGAGTGACTGGCCAATGAGCTTCAGAGACCCTCTGTCCCATCCTAGCTCCCTGAAATGTCATGATTACCATCATGAGCCAGCGTGTTCCGATGATATGTTCTATGGGTCCCATGTAGATTCTTAAGCTTCCACAGTGGGTATTTGATCAACTTTGTCACACACCTACATACTCTAATGGATTTTGACCAACTTTAAAAGACAGAAGTAATAAATACAGGCAGAAATCCAAAATACCAATATTTATTTAAAGACTAAAGAAAATACTCACATTATATTATCCATTGGTTTGGATAAAGAAGATCCATGTATTTTTTTCAGGTAGAGGCAACATGTATATGATGCTTGAAATTAAGATTTTTTTAAACTTAATGTTCTATGTATTTTTTCTTTTGATAGTTTTCATGCATATCCTAAGCTTACCACATTGTTTTCTATACATACTCCTAGAACTATCACTAATGGTGATCAACATTTACTGTCCTTTATATGGACTGTGAGTTAATAGTATTGCTTTATTCTTATGAAAAACTTAAAACACCACTAATACCTAGAAAGAGGTTTAAAATCATCCTTAGGCTTCGATTTGATGGAGGGCTGAGGGAATTAACATCCTATCCTGAACACTTTCAGTGGTTCTGGCACATAGGATTGAATGGTTTTGCATTATGAGTCTTTGTTTAACACCCTAAAGCAGTTGGGATCCCTGGGCTACTCTCTAAATGACCATAGCATCTTTCATAAAAACAAGTTACCAATGAATAGATTGAGTAATTCCAAGAATCTTTTGGAATGTTACACTTGTTAATAATTGTTATTGTTTAGTTGTTAATAAACAAAACTTTGGAAGCCCTGGCTACATTCATTCCTATAGTCATACCTTTGAGCCTCACTAGGATCATCCAGTAGCCGTCAAATAGGACAAATACATCCAAAAGTGTAGAACTAACTTCATCATTGAGAAGCAGAACTGTTTTGAATAAAATCAACATAAAGTCCTCAAGATAACTCTAGGAAGGCAAGCATGGTGGTATGCTACCTGTAATTACAGCCGTCAGGGTGAAGATGGAGGACCACAAATGTGAGACTCACTGTCTTGGCTAAACAGTGAGATCACGTTCCAAAAATCAAAACTAGCCTAAACCAGCCAAACAAAAGATCAAGGCTAGGATATATCAGAGTGCTCAACTTGTGTAAGAATCTTGGCCTTCTTGGCCACACTTGAACATTTATCATGAATGTCAAAAATGCACTACTGTCAGGTGTGGTAACGAGCTGCAGAACTTCTGAGTCCTGCCAATGACCCAGCACCATTGATGACTTTCCCCAGCACCCATTTGCCTCTCACACCCACTTTTACTCTCTTAACTACTGAGATAGAAACTTTAATGTATTGCAATCTCCCAGTTATTTGACTCTACTTTGGTGAAGTGTCAGCCTCTGTAGTATGTTTATTTTTAGCTGGACTGCTCATTTTTGGTAGATTTTAAGAGTTATTTGAATATTTTATATGGTGTTTCTGTTAGTCAGATGTGTCTTTAGCAAATATTTTCTCCGAGTCTGTAGTTTATTTGCCTTTTTTTTTTCTCAATAGTATCCTTTTATTGGTATGTCAGATTTCATTTTCTGATGCACCCAGATTCTTTTGTAACTGTTCCTTTAGTGTTATATCTAAGCACACATGGTTTAGGTGTTTTTCTCTCGCTGACTTCCAGAAGCTCATAGTTGTGTGCTTTATAGTTATGTCTGTGATTCACTTTAAGTTAACTATGGTGACAGATCTAAGGGCCATTTGTCTGTTTTAATTTTGTTTCTTTTTTTAGATTAATGAACTATTTATCATTTTATGTCTATTACTGGATTATGTAATATATATTTAATTTTAGTGGTTGCTATAGGCTTTATAATATGAACCTTTAATGTTGGGGCATCCTTCAAATAATATTATACTTCCTTCATGGAAGTGTGTGAGGTTTACAATGTAACATAATTCCACTACAAGTGTGCAAGTGTGTTTTCATATCTTTTGGCCAACTTTTGTCACACACTTTATTTTTTATTATTATTTTTTTACTTAGTATTTTTATTAACTTTACATATCAATCACAGATCCCTCTCTCCTCCCTCCTCCCTATCCCTTCTACCCCCTGCCTTACTTCTTTCTATTTTTCCAAAAGGGTAGGGCCTGCAACGGGGAATCTTCAAAGCCTAGTACATTCAGTTAGGGCAGTACCAAGGCCCTCCTTCCTCCCTGCCTCAATCTGGAGCAAGGCGTCTCATCATAGGTAATGCGCTCCAAAAAGCTAGTTTATGTGCCAGGGATAAATTCTGATCTCATTGTCAGGGGCCCCTCAAACAGTCCAAGCTATACAACTGTTTCCTTTATGCAGATGTCCTAGCCTGGTCCTATGCAGGCTCAACAGCTGTCAATCAGTAGTTCCCATGAGCTTGATTCAGTTGTCTTTGTCGATTTCCCCATCATGATCGTAATACCCCTTGCTCATTATAATCCCTCTTGCCTCTTTTTAACTGGACTCCAGGAGCTTGGCCTGATGCTTGGCTGTGGGTCTCTGCATCTGTTTCTTTCAATTACTGGCTGAAGGCTCGTTGGTGACAGGAGGATATTCACCAATCTTGTTACTGGGATAGACCAGCTCAGGTACCCTCTCCACTATTGCTAGTAGTTTAAGCTAGAGTCATCTTTGTGGATTCTTTGGAATTTCCCTAGTAGCATGCTTCTCCCTAACTCCATAATGTCTTCCTCTATCAAGGTATCTCTTTCATTACTCCCTCCCTAGGCTTGACCATCTCATTCCTTCATGTTCTCATGACCCATTCCCTCTTCTCTATTGGCCTCCCTCACCCCAGTTTACTCAGAAGATATCAACTATTTACCTTTCTCAGAGTAATCCATGTGTCTCTCTTAGGGTTCCCCTTGTTAGTTAGCTTCTCTGTAGCTGTGTGTTGTAGTATAGCTATCCTTTGCTTTACATCTAGTATCCTCTTATGAGTGCATACATACCATGCTTGTCTTTTTGTGTCTGTGTTACCCCACTCAGGATAGTATGTTCTAGTTTCAACCATTTGCCTGCAACTTTCATGATGCCATTGTTTTCTTTTCAGTGAGTAATGTTTCATTTTGTTGAGGAACATATAGGTCGTTTCCAGTTTCTACCTATTATGAATAATGTTGCTGTGAACATAGTTGAGCAGATGTCCTAATGGTATAATTCAGCCTCTTTTGGGTAGGTGCCCAAGAGTGATATCACTTGGTCTTGAGGTAGATTGATTTCTAATGCTCTGAGAAGCCACCACACTGATTTCCAAAGTGACTGTACAAGTTTGTACTCCCACCAGCAGTGCAGGAGTGTTTTCCTTTCTCCACATTCTCTCCAGCATAGGCTGTCATCAGTGTTTTGATCTTAGTCATTCTGAATCGTGTAAGATGGTGTCTCAGAGTCATTTTGACTGCATTTCTCTAATGGACAAGAACATACACTTTATTTTATTATAATTTATAATTCTCTGGGGTTAGCTTTCTGCTGCTATAGAAAATCTCTTAGTCAATCAACTTATAAAGACAAAACACATACTTTAGTCACAAGTTCAAATATGCAAGCATTCACACCAGCCCCATTAGTCCTATGATGGGATATCAGACTATGGGAAACAGTCAGCTCACCTTATTGCTGGGCAGCCAAGGTATGAGAGGAAGGAACCAGGATGAGGCTCCACACCCCCAATGTGAAGACTTTATGGTAGATCTTAATTCTTAAAACACCATAGACCAAGGTCCAATCTTTTAATATGGACTTCTTGGAGACATTTACCCAATCGGTAGCACATTACAGTCTCTGTTTCCTTTTTCTATTACTCCTCAAAAGTAAACTATTTCAGGGCCACAGATGAACCTCAGTGTTAGGGCACAAACAGTGTTAGAGAGAGAGAGAGAGAGAGAGAGAGAGAGAGAGAGAGAGAGAGAGAGAGAGAGAGAGAGAGAGAGAGAGAGAGAGAGAGAGAAAGAGAGAAAGTTGTAAAGCTTTTTATATAACAAATAATCAAGAAACTATGTTTTGAATGGGTCCAAATATTTATGCGCCGTTTTTCATTTGTGTATTTAGATTTCCACTTATTTTCATGTTTTTCTGCTTGGAGGACTTGCTTGCCAAATCACAGTACACATCCTGTTTAATTTGTTTAAAAGCCTATTTACTTTTACCCTTGATGTTGGGTATTAGTGTCTCACCCAATATAGAATCTTAACCTTGATCTTCTTTCAAGAAAGATGCTAAATGGCATCTGAGATGTATATTTCCATTCATACCATTGTTATTTTATACAGAACAACCCCAAGCTCTTTAATCTCTTTTATCACACAGTTCTAGCAATTCAGTTATGCTAAAGTTTTTATTGCATTTATAAATAAGTGGCTAGTCTTTCCTTAACTATATTTCTCCCTTCTGCTTCTCCACGCATATATGATCCTTTGCAGTAATTCTCACTTTCAATATACTATATACAGGATTGATATTTATTAGTGGGTATTTTAACACTCATGGATAAATATTAAACCTTAGGGCGATTCTTGAAGGTCGGATGATCCCGGTGATGGATGCTGATCCAGTCTCTAAGAAGGCAGGAACCAAACCGACCACTCAAGATTCCAGCCACCCTTTCCAGCACCCCGTTCAGGCTCACAGGACTCCAGCAACCTTATCTGTGAACACCTGAATTCTGCCACATGATCCTGCAATTATATATCAAAAGGCAAAATGATATTGATTTTTTCTTTCCCCAATACAGTGTGCTTTGCATGTCATGTTTTCTGTTGCATTGATCTCAACTTCATTGCTTTCTTTCTTTTGTAGTGTTTAATTTGTAAATTAGTGTTACTTGATATTTATGTTTTGTTTTAGATACTATATTTCTATTTATTTGTATTTAGATAGTGTATTGTTCTCTCTGAGGGTTTGTTTAGATGACATTGCATTTCCTGTGTCTCTCTATCTTCTTGAAATCAGAGTGTGCACATGTGTTGTGGATTCATGTATGCATGCACATGCGTGGACATGTGTTGTGGATTCATGTGTGCATGCATGTGTGAAGACCAGGGTTTAACACTGTTCTCTTTGCTTTCCATCTTAGTTTTGAGCAACTCTCACTGTGCCTCTAGAACATGGTTTGAATAGATGACCTGACTAATGAACTCTAGAGAATCCTTTTGTGTCTGCCATCTTACGTACATATGCACGTGTGTGCGTGCGTGTGCGTGCACTCACACACACCCTTACCCATACACTGGCATGCACACACTCTGTACCTGGGTTTATGTGGATACTGGGAATACAAACTCAGGTCCTTATGATTGCACAGCAGTTTCTCGGGAATAACAGCTAATGAGGGTGATGCACCATACAGAATTTGGGAGGCACAGGTGGTGTAAACTGTCAGGATCAGTCTGAGCTAGGAAATCACAGCCAGGATTTCATGTGTAATAATAGTTAACGCATCAAAATTCATAAACAAAAATGTTAATTTGACTAATACTCATTTCTCTTATTTGTTATCAAAGTATAAAGAGGGCGGGCAGCCTAACGTGGAGATTGGGCAGGGAAGAGAATGAGCACTCCAGGCTTGGCTGCTTTTTCCTCGGGAGGACCCTAGGTAAGCTGTGTTTTATTGTTGTGGGTCCTAAGGGGGGAAAATACTCTTGTCTGTACTTTCTAACTGAGGATCCCAATTTTATGAATCTAGATATCATTTTTAGATCCACTAATATATTACATTATTGTTAATGTAGTAAATATTTCCAAACACAGCGAACCAAATAATTATACTTTCATAGACATTTCAATCCACAATATATCTGATGTATTTATTACCTAATTCAGTGCATCTTCATCCCTCAGTACAATGGTTTTCCCATTAGATTAATGCTTCCCATCAGATGGCGTTCCATCTTCTCTGCTGGCGAACTGTTCACAGCATCCAGCACAGCTATTGCCGTGTCTGAGAACCTTTCCTGGAAATCTCTGGGCAGAATCGATCACTATTCTCTGTGCTTGAAAGCACTTCTCACTCTGTATTGTGATTAATAGTGTACGTTTCTGTCACCATTGCTAGATTTTGATCTCCCTGAAAACAGGGATCAAATCTTTTTCATCTTTATAACCTTAGGGCTTAGAGCACTGTACATGATGAAACTCAATAAATGTCTGTTGTACTGAATTTGATTTCTACGGGTTCAAGGGTGAGCATGTGGCTAAGCTGGAATCCAAACCCAGCTCTAACTTTGCTCCTTGGTCTGTGCTGTCAATCCCACAACATGCTGTGCTTCGTCATTGTTTCACAACATTTTTGTTTTGGTTTTGTTCTGATACTTACAAACTTATTATTTCTCTGTTGTGTGTGTCATAGCAACTGGAAAATTGATAGTTTCTTATGAGGATCACCAGTTATAATTGACAAGTGCATACTTTATAGTTTTGTATTTTTTGTATTGATTGTTGAAACAATAGCAAGAGTTTTAAAACACATCATGTAAAATACAAAAATTTCAAAGCTTCATTTCCTGTTTCAGTTTTTAAAGTAGAGAGCAAGAGCAAAATGAGAGGCAGAGCTATATAAACTGTTCATGTAATACTGGAGGGAGCCTGATGTATAGTAATAGCTCCAGGATCGTAAACGTCTCTCTTGGCACTCTTAACACCCTCGGATTATTACTGTGTTCTCAAATTCAGCTGGATGTGTTCAAGGATCTTTTTGGTCTGAAAGGTCAGCTGCTTTTGGTTGTGCACCCATAGAATACTAATATGTCCTCATTCAAATTACCTGCTACAGCACTTATTAAATTGATGGCCTTGTGCTCTAATTTAATACCGGTGTCGTGCCGAGGCGGGCTACGGCAGCACTCTTTACTAAGCTGGGTGATGGAGAGACAAAGTTCAAGCTGGAGCTGAGGTTTGGGGCTGCATTTCCCCACTAAATTAGCAGTCAGATGCAGTGTATAATTAATTAGCACAAACCAGGGAAAGCTTGTCATTTAATAAGGCTTTTTTATTTTCACATTACACAAACAGTAGAAATTGATCCATTAAGTGGCTGGCTATTAATGTGGTTTAATGTATGTCTGGTTGTTAAATTGAGATGTCGAGGTCCATACATTCAGAATTTAAGTATGCCTCACAGTTTTCAGTATCTGCTGAGATTTTAGGTCATGTTCTACAGAATGTATAAAGGCTTCATTACTGAACCTGAACCAGGTTACAATCTGCATATAGATTTAAGATGATGGTTTTAGTGTGGTTTCAAAAATAAGTTTTCATATTGATCTTTCTATCTTAAAGTTCAACTAGTGTCTCTTCTATAATTAAATATTGTATTACATTTGCAACATTTTCTCTTCATTAAAAACTATAATCATTGACTGAAATTGCCTGGGACAGAGAAGAATCTATCATTGAGTACTGTGCATCTTATCACAGAGTTAGAGTTGGAATGAGTTTCTGAAATATACAGAATGAGAGGCTGGCTACCTTGCCAAGGTGTGTGGAATGGTACCTCATCTTAGTAATGGCATAGAAAGCAGTAAGAGAATTCTCTTTTGTTTTATTTTCCTCAAAATGCTTGAGGGTGTTTTGCAATATTGTGAGCTAGCTGTTATAGGTAGGAAGAGATTAATTAGTGTGCTCTATAGAATAAGTCTTTCTCAGTTTATGTGCATAAGGGACAGAACTAAACACCCTCCTTCTTTGAGTTTATAAGGAGAGGAAAACCAGGAACCCAAGTGCAAAATTACTTTAAGAAGATAATTCATTTGAATAGAAACTATTGCATTTGCTGGTGCCAACCACATTTATTTAGCAAAGTTAGTGCCTATGTAAATTATAAAATGTCAAAGAAATTAGATATATAAGAAAACATACTTTAATGGTCCTCAAACCACCAGCATATATAATAATAAGTTAATAAAAATCATTTTAATGTTTTTCTTGTAAACCATGAAGAAAGGTTTCCCAAGTCTACATTGGAAACAGCGCTTTTTTTAAAAAAAACTTAAATCAACTTTGTTTCACAGAATATATTTTGATCTTATTATTTCTTTTCATCTCCGAGCTCATCTTAGGCCCTTTTCACCTCTCTACCCACCTGACATCATGCTCTCTCTCTATAAAATAAAACACAAAACCCAACATACACGCCCCAGCAACCAAAAGATATAAGAATCAAACTATGCAAATAAGCAAATAAAAGACCCAACAAAGTAATTAAGATAAAAGTACAAAAACAAAAAGTACATACACACACAAACTCACACACAGACACAGTCACACACACATGCACATAGTCACACACACACACACACACACACACACACACACACACACACACGTGCCAACATGCTTGCACATACACGGTTGATAAGTTTCCCTTGTTCCCCAGATTGCAATACTCATAAGTAAGCAAAGATAAAAGAGATTACTTAGTAATTTGTTTATGTTTTCATTGACACACATAATAGTAATCACTAATGGAGTTCACTGTGATGTTTCCATGCAAGCATGCACATCATCAGGTACTGGATACTAGTATTCTTTTAGTCCCTAAAATCTCTCTTAAGTTCTTACTGTTCCCTAAACATTTCCCTTCCCATCTCTAGTATTGGCCATTCTGTTCTCTAAGTCTACACACTTAGTTGACTGATTAGTATCCAAAAATGAGTTAGAACATGGAGCATTTATTAGTGGGTATCTTGTTTGTTTAAATAAACAAAATATTCTCCAATTCTATTATTTTGCTCTGAATTACAGTACATCATTTGTTTTATGGATGAGTATTAGTCTACTACATAATTATATCATACTTTCTTTGTTCTTTCAATCAAGAGTACATAACTTGGTTGGTTCCATAAATTTGGCTATTGTGAATAGCTTTAAGGAACATGAGTTGCAGGCATCTTTTACAAAGAAACATTTTTTCTCCTTTGGGCATATACTCAGGAATGGAATCATTGGACTGTATGATAACATCATATTTCTCTTTACAGGAATAAAAATGCCTAAGATGCATAGTCTAAAACATTTTATATGATGCCATGTGATGTGGTGGTACACACTTCAACCTCAGGTTTTTGGAGGTCGAGGCAGATGGATCGCTCTTATTTTGAGGTCAGCCTGGATATATAGTAAGCTCCAGGCTCTAGCCTGGCCCACATGGGGAACTTGAGACCAGTCAGGATTACATAGTGAGATCTGCAAATGAAACGAACAAACAAACAAAAGATTTTAGATGCATTTAAAAGTTTTGTTGGAGAAACTATGAGTTAACACAGTCAATAGTTCTAACTATTTTACATGAGAATCATTGGTATATGTGACCTAAATAAAACATAACAAGTAAATTTAAAGTGAATTTTGAATTGAAGTGTGTTGATAAACAGGGAAAAGAAGTATGTGGAAACACCAATATGTGCAGAGCAAATAATTGCCCAAACATTCTCAATTGGGATATGTTGAAATTTGGGAACAGTAAAGCTTTTATGTGTAACTCTCTATCCAGGATTGTTTTTGCTACACCTAAGTAAGTCTGACCTTTAAACAATGTCCAAATAAAGATAAGGTTCTAGTTATGGAGTCACACTGTACCTTATAGATGAGTATAAAATAAGGGCTTACACAACTTGAGAAGGATATGTATTTGTTGTCTTATACCCAAAGCTAAGTGATGAGAGTCATAAATCCTTTTCTGTGAAATGAGAAAGCTGTGAGCAGTACTTCTCACTAACTAATATAGCTTCTGGAACAAAGAGTCAGTGGAACTTAGTTCTTGAGTTTAGTACTCAATAAAGAAGAGATGAAAAAACTTAGCGTATATATGGAATTTCGTTACAATGCTTCTAAGTTAAGTGACTTCAAAGGGATTTCTGTATCTTTAATGGTTATCTTTAAAGTAGCTCTAGTCTTACGACCTTTGAGTTTTGTTCTTTAAATAAACCTTGCCAAACTTTTTTTTCCCACAACCTCATGTGTAAAAGTAAAATGACTTATATGCTTATGTGGTGGAACATGCCATGGTATATTAATAACTTGTTATAATTAGAAATATGTACAGGAATAAAATGGAAGGACAAACCAACACAGACTTTTGTTTAGTGCAAAAGTAAGTTGCAAAATACAATACGTCACTTGACCTTGTTCGAATATACGTTGATATAGGCACATATACATATAAAGTGCATTGTATACACATATATACACTATATGTGCTACTCTGTATATATGCTCACCAAATATTTAATGCATAAGTCAACAGATAATAAACATCTTTTTATTTTCTTTTTGATTGTTTATAATCTCTGAATTTGCTAACATGAACATGTATTGTTTTGGTATCGAGTAACAATATTTTAATAACATCCTATCACCTTACATAACCCTTACAGAAGATTCATATAATCATGCATATTTAAACAAACTTTTCAAGAAAAAATGGAAGTCAATTGATTCTTTTTCATTTTCCTACATAGGTAATTTTAAATCATATGTTAAAGGAGTTAGTTACAGACACAATTATAATAGAACTTGAAGCATCCAGTCATATCTATTGTTAGTATTATATCTTTAGAATACTAAGATCACTAATGGTATTTTTGGTGTAAATAAAACAATATTCTTTATTGTATAATTGTTCTTCCAAAAGATCAGCCCATTAAGCTTTCTGCCTTGACCTGCATGATGTTTCTACTGAGATTAAAGTACTCAAGATAATCCTCACATAAGACCAACATTAGCAGTAAAGGGGTTTGGATTACAACTGATAAGCATACAATGTTGAAAGGAGAGATTTTTTTTAAAATTCTGAATAGTATTTACATTTCTAAGATAAAAGTTGCATTAACAGAAATTCATATATATTTCCCTCTCCATACATAGAAACAAAAGAGAAGATTGGAGTAAAGAGAAAAAAAAAGTGACCATATATATACCTTGGCAGGTTCTGGAAAAATAATTACTATTGAAATTTAAAAAAAAAATGTGATCATAGAAACATTTTTTCCTTGGTTGCACTAAGACATTAAACAAATGTTTGGATTTTTATACTGTATTGTGATCATAGGCAATGTGGATTTTATTCTGGCCATTGGGTACATATTAATTCCCAAACTCAGAGTTTACAAGTATTATTGTAGTGATTAAAAATGATCATGAGTTGTAACTTGTTTGACAAATTTTGGAGCATAAAACTAAGCATATACTTGCTTTTATTAAGGCTTTCTTGTTTTCTCCATATGTGAATTAGTTGAACTACATTTCTCTATATATTGCTCGGAGGGCAGAGTATGTGACAGATCTGAAGCATCCAGTCATATCTATTGTTAGTATTATATCTTTAGAATACTAGGATCACTAATGCTATTTTTGGTGTAAATAAAACAATATTCTTTATGTGTATAATTGTTCTTCCAGTCTTAATATCAAGAGTTTTGGTAGTAATAACCCTCCTTATTCTTCTTGCTACAAATCAACTGTGGTTCATGATTTGATTCCTATTGGGTAGAATAACTACTGAAGTTATCATCCTTTGAAGGTGATTGAGGTTCAAAGAGAGATTCTTTTACATGCATGCGAAATATACTGTTGTTGCATAGTGTAATTCTTTGCATCAAAGTTATTGTTACCCATTTTGTTTATAATTGAAATAAACCATGCAATTTGTCTTGAGGTACACAAATATATAGTTTCTTTTAAATTCACATACAGTCTTTTGTATGTTTTATAATCATCTAATATACTTATTCATAGTAAAGAAATACTTCTGAACAAATAATTGGTTTCAAAACTATAGTTTATATTCATATTTCCAAAGAGAATGGTGGCAGAAAATTCATATTAGAATGTTTTACACACCAAGATTCTAGAATGAGATATAATGTTTAAAGTATCCTTCCATTTTTAATAATAGAATATTTTAATACTAATTTACATACTTAGTTGATTTTTTTTATTTGGTTAGTATATCCATCAACAAATGTATGAGTGAAGCTGGATTCTATATCACTTCTACATGATAAGCCCAATTAATTTCTACATTGTTTTTTGGTGACATTAGACCTTGCTTCATTATATAAGACACATCTGGAATGTGAAATTGTTGAATAATAATCATGAATGATATCATGTTAAAAGATTGGACCCTCTACACAGTCAAACATATTGTCTTAGTAAAAAAGACCCTAACTATGCTGATTTAAGTGAGGCATAGTTAAAAAGAATGTGTAGGTATGTTATGTTTATTCCTTTGACCTCTCTTATGTTTGCATATGGTCAAATAAAAAGAAATCAAATTTCAAACTGTGTTCATAAAATAAAGAATAATATAATATGTTATATTTTCACTTGTTACAGCTTTCTTTTTGTTAGCTGATATTAAAATATTACAATAAACAAACATGTTAAAAGAATGATAAAAATCTGTATTAAATGTGTATTACTGTCATACCTGTGTCTTAGAGTTAAACTAAGTTAACCTGTGGTGTATTTCATAAAAGGTAAGATGCTGATAAGATCTTGCTCAAATGGCATGCTAGTACAAGAAGCAGATCATTTTAAACGGACCTTATATCTTTTCAAGATGCTGGAAATGAAGACATTACCTCAAAATGTAGGTAATTATTGCCTCCTCTTTTATCAGTGCTATTTTCTGAGGTATTATCATAAGAGAGCACTTTAGTATTAAGCAGGGCCTCAGAGTGGCAATAAATCAGTCCAACTGAGTCATCATTGTCTGAGGTATCTGAACTACTGAAATGTTGTGGATCCTACAGAGAGTGTGAAATCACTTGACCCTTGGCATTAACCTTTGCTGAATGAATAGAGCCTGCTTTCTCCATCAGGGAACAAAGCAGAGGACTATTGATTAAACACCACATTCACTTGATATTAAACACTGGCTGCACTCACTTTTGCTTCCAGTTCCAAGGGGAGAAACCCAGAGAGTTGCTGAGTCTCAGGAGAATGGATGTTTGTAATTCAGGGCAGTGTTTTTCCTGCAAAGTACTTTTCTCCCCTTTGATCAATAAGTAGAAGCCATGATCAGCCATGAGTATGTATTGTCAATTCTGACCTGTGTATTTTATCACTTAAGGTGTTAGGTCACAAAACTGTGACTAATATTTCAGTTCTAAGCATGAATTGTTTCCTGATGTCAATATCTGTTGAAAAAAGCATTTTGTTTTATTTCATTTTCTTTTTATGAATCATTGTCTCAGAAATTGATTTGTCTGCATTAGTAAGTACATACCTTTACTGAAATTCTTTGACACACACACTTTTTCCAGATGGTGAGTATTAACTTAAATTTGATTGGTGAGATAATATAAAGGGAATAGTTGGGATGTATAAATGGATAATTTACTGTTACTTGGGAAAGAGAAACATGGAGGAAAAGGTGAGGGAGAGATAATATAGTCATTTTTGCAACCAGAGAGAGTGGGGGAGAGGGAGGGAGAGAGAGAGGGGGAGAGGGAGTGTGTGTGTGTGTGTGTGTGGTGTGTGAGAGAGAGGTGGGGGAGAATAAAAGAATTGTGGATTTCGTACGTAATCTTAAGCTAATTAACTTGTGATCCATAGCATGTAGTCAAACTATTGACAGCATGTTGGCACCTTCTTTGTAGATCTGCTTACCCCTAGGGACAAAATGAACTATTGACAGATAAGTTCTTTCAAATTATGGAACTTGAGTTAAGGTGAAATGTTTTAGCTCTATATTTACAAAGTTGTCCTTATTTTAGGTGAAATGATTCTTAAGATTCCTATTGCCAAGGCAGATAACCACAGAAGCTGTACACACTGAGAACCCTTGATAACTGTTTCATTCTTTATTCCTTCTTTGTCTCTTGGGTTTAACGCAGGGTTCCTATACCCAGGGCTGTCCTTGAACTCTCTTTGTAGTCAAAGATGACCTTCACCTCTGGGTCCACATTCCTCCGCATTTTATACAGTAGGATTTCAGGTGTTCAGCAGCATGGCTGACAAGTTTTGCTTCTTTCTCAAATTGTATATTCTTTTGGATCTGGGATATCATACTTGTAAAACTCTTTATAATTATTTCATTGGCTAAAGGTTTGGACTGGTTTGTGTCCCAAACCAAGAATTCTAGATCAGCTACTTGTGGATACGCCATCATTGAGCCATGGTCATTCTTTTTCTGAATAATAGAAAATCTTTTAAGGATATGATAATATAATTTAATTTATATAATGCATGCATAGTCTAACAGGGTGTGGATAATTTTTGAGGAGTATTAGAAGTTTGATGAAAGCTCATAAAACTAATCATGTTGTTAAACTTAATGGTCAATTGTTCTCATATAATGTATTCTTCAAGATGCAGTCTCTGAACATTTTTTTTGAAAGTTGCTTAAGCATGGAAAATATAAAAATATATTCTGTCTTAATTGTATTGTGATATTGTATGATAGATTTGTTTTCTCTATTACCAAAAACACTTGTAGAGAAGACATTTTTGCCTCATTGTTATTGAACAAAGGCATATTAAATGCATTCAAGTACCTTTGATTTACTATTAAGTTGAGAGCACCCATGTACAATGTATTTGCCTGAAGTAAAATAGCACATTCTTACTCTGCACATCTTACATATGATACAGATATGGTATATAAGTATATTGAATTAAAACTTAAGTGGAATTTGATGCTTTGAGTTACTAGTCAGTTTCATTACTATATGTTATGAAGTTTATGCTACCAAGGTAGATATTTTGTGTGTCTTATAAATTAGAGATATAGAGAAGATTAAGGTCACACAGGAACAGTGACATAAATGTGATAAGAATATGTGCAATATACATCACAGACCCTTTCATGCTGTGGAATAATGCTCTGGTATCCTGCAAAGATCTGTCACTCATATTGGTTTAATAAAATGCTGATTGTCCAGTATCAAGACAGAAAGAATAGGTGGGGTAATCAGACTAGGAAAAGTCTGGGAATAGGAAAGGCAGAGAAGCAGTCACTTGCCAGACACAGAGGAAGAAAGCAAGATGAGAATGCTGAACTGAGAAAAGGTAGCAAGGTACATGGCTGACAGATAAGAATTATGAGCTAATTTATGTGTAAGAGCTAGTTAGTATTATGCCTGAGCAGGAGGCCCAGTGTTTATTGTGATATTAAGCCTCAGAGTCAATTATTTGGGAGGCAGCTGCTGGGTATTTGAGAATTGGTGGTAGGACATAAACTTCTGACTATATTTTAATAATCTCCTTGGTGATAGAAAGTTTCCAGAGGAAGGTATTTTAAAATAGGATTAGAGAGATACAATACAATAGAAAATATTGTAAATTCATTTAGATAGAATTATTGGAATACCAAATTCACCACTGACAAAAAAAGAAGATAGGAAGATAAATAGGAAAAAATACATAGAAAAAATATAAGAAAAGGATAAAAAATGAACAAAATTGTTCAAATTTTAAAAGAAGAAAAGAACCTGGATGGAAATAGATAGTCTATGCTAATATGGATATAAATAGTAGTTTATGCTAGTATGGCCACTGAATTTACTTTGTTAATGGTCAGGAGATAGTTGTTCTCATTCAGTTTCCTACTAAGTGACACCTCATAATAGCTTACAACACAGCTCAGTAAGATGAACAGTGATTCTTTCTACCATTTAAGGAAAGAATCTGACAATTTACTCATGAAACTTCATCTTAATAAACTAAAAACCAAGGGCCCTTTCTTAAAAAAGAGACTTTTGGGAAGTTTGTAGTAGGGGTTTTCAGTCACAGTTTGATTATTGAATATCACTCCTATCTGAACAATGCTTGATCTGGTGTGTATTTATTTATGAAGTCATCAGAAACTTTATGTTTGTGAACAAATGCTAACTCTCAAGGTTTCCATGGCCTGAATTTAACAACCACCTGCCTGGCAGGAGTCTTTTCAGTGGGATTCTTTTGTTTCTTTGAATTAGCAGATGACTTTGATGTTAACTACACCCTGTTAAACCTTTGCTGGGAATCCAGTAAAACCTCATATAGTTTATCTGACATAGTATAGTTTATCTTCTTACATTTGTCTTCATAGAAGATATTGATCAGAAAGTTTGTGACTTTGACCAGCAGAAGCCCTTTTCTGACACACTCCAGGCTGAGATGCAGTGAGCAGAAATGAAAATGCTTCCATCTGGCTTCTATGGCAAGAATGGCTTCTTTATACAACCTAGTTAGAGTCTTTATGGGTCCATGTATGTATATAGGGCATCACATTTATGTATTTTTCCTGAAGGTCCTACTCTTTGGAGCTGCATCATAACTTAGCTGCTTGTATCAAACCTTTCAGAACTTTGATCTGCACACAATCACATGGCAGCTTCGGTCTGTACACAGTCACACGGATCTATTGGCTTTTCTGTAATTTTAGTTGATAACTCAACTTCTCCTTTCCATTTAGAGCTATGATTGACTGTGTGCCTTTTGAATGGTGTATAAAGACTGGATAGGGAATCTTAATAATGTGTTTTAAATGTATTCACAAGAAAAAAACAATATATATCCTCACCCATTACAGAGCAAGATAAAGGGAAATGATGGCAGTGAGCATTGAGTTGGTATTGCTGACATTCAGAGAAATGTTTTAGAACTTGTCAACCATTTAGAAATGACATTTCTCTATTTTTCAAATACATTTGTTTTAAATTTATTTTAAGGTAGTAATTCCCCAAATTTAAGTTCATTAACCCAACTTATTATTTAATTATATACATACCTATTTACATAAATATTTACTGAAGATCTTAAATATTAAAATAATCAGTCTTACCCTGATGTGAACTCTGAATTACCTGTGGTGACAGGCTGGGCAAGACATGGCCACTCATTTCATAGTAGAACAAATGTTATGGAAGTAACAAATAGATTTTATTGCATTTAAGGGCCACTCCTATACCAGGTATCACTATCAGGGCCAAGAGCCAAGGGCCTAGGACAGAATCCCACTTCTGTTATTCTCCTGAATTTACATAGTATTGAATGAATTCTGAATGACTTAATGCCATGTCCATAGATTAGTGCATCTCAAAAGCCTCACAGAGAAGCTTTTTGTTGCAGGTGATGATTAACAGAGACCCACAACTGGTCAATATGCAGAAACTAAGAGATTTTAGAATGCTTAGCCCTCAATAGGACACGTATAACAGCCTTCTCCCCTCAGGGCTCAGGGATTACCAAAGAAGAGGAGGTAGATGACTAGAATCCAACATTGAGTTCTTAGACACAGCAGGGCATTTGCACATATAAACTCATAGAGGTTGTGTTACAGCTCAGAAGCTCTTGAAAGATTATGTCAGATAATCTCAGCAAGGAACAGGAGAAGATAAACATGAAGTTCCAGCCTTAGCTTGGAGTGTTTGACAGTGTGTAATTTCTAAAAGGGGAAGAGTCACTTTTATGTTAGGATATGATCCATGGTAGACCCACCATGCTTTGTAGGTTGGCCAACATAAGAGAATTTGAGGTATACAAATTGCACTCAGTAGACTTAAAAAACAGGGGAGAGGTGGCAATAAGGAAAAAAAACCCACAATGCTGCTTAGGATCAGGAGAAGGAGAGCCACAGGCTTGCCTGAGGCAACCTACACCAGGCAGTGAGGAAAAAACACAGGCCCGCCTGGTGCCTCAAATATATAGTAGGGTATGAGAGAGAAAGAGACAAAAATAGTTCTTGGCCTGTGGAGAGAGGTAGATCCAAAGAGGTACAGGTGATAAGGAGTGAACTATTGTAGGTGGCCTCCTTGTCACCAGGGACCATGGTAATTTCTGGGGCTCATCTACTGCCAAAGTCCATGTCTGAGTCCATGGTCTTGCTGTACCCATGGTCCATGGTTCCTGTTACCACTGAAGGCTGAGAGGATAGGGCTACACAGAGTTGGCCCCTTAATTCACTGGCTGCAACACTAGGGGGAAATGGCTGTGTCCCTCACCAGCTACAGCACTTGGGAGAGTGGCCCTGTACGTAGCCTGGGCAGCACAGTAGAGCTTACTTACCCTGTTGGCAGGGGTGCAGGTGAGTAGGCCCTGAGTGAATGAGCATGGGAAAACTGGCAACACTACTTGTTTATTGTGTGGTATTCATGGCCAAGAGAGAGTTTCCCCCCTCCACCTGTGGCAGCTGGGCTTATTTCTCACCAACTGCAGCAGTTGGGAGTGTAGGCCCTGCACCTTGGCTGGACAACACAGTTGAGCTGACTCTGTTGGCAGGAGTATGGATGAGCTGGACCTGAGGATGTGAGAGTTGGAGAGCTGATCCTGTCCCTCATCTTTCATGGCATGGTGAGGGTAAGGGAAAGATGCCCTCCCATACTTGCTGCTCACCAACTGCGGTAGGTGAGGGAGTTGACACCTCCGTTTTAGTCTGTAGCATTCCAGAAAATGACAGTTAGACCTACCTGGGCAACACAGTAGAGACAGCCATAGTGGTGTAGGTGTCAGTGAGCTGGCCCTGAGATCATGAAAGCAGGAGAGTTGGCCCTACCATTTGCTTCCTTGAATATGTCAAGTTTACACTGAAATTTTTTTCTCTTTTTAAAATATCTTCATGATTCTTTTATTGAGACCACAATTCATTATTGAAAATCAGAGGCAAAGAGAAATTGTTTTTCAGTGACACTTGATGAATATAGTAATTACTTAGAGCAACAAAAAAGTAGAGCATAAGTTGAACATGAGGTTTCTGGCCCAACTAGTTCTACAGTCCAGACCTGCCCACAGCTGCTTGCCCCCCCCCCCCAAATGACTCAGACACTTATATTAATTTCATGCTGTTTGGCCTATGGCTCAGGCACATTGCTAGCTAGCTCTTTCATCTTAATTCATCCCATTTCTATTAATCTGTCCTGCCACGTGGCCTGTGGCTCACATGTGTTCCTTTACATGTTGATTCTTGGGTAGCTGGATTGATCTCTCTGTCTGACTCTGCTCTCCTTCTCCTACCTATGTTCAGATTCCTGCCTACTGCTACGGTGCCTGTCATGGCCCAGAACGGTTCCTTTATTTCACAGTATTCCGAAAGCTCACATCATATAAGTGAAGACTGTGTTTTTCTATAGTGTTTTTCTTTTGAATCGTAAACAATCGTTGATATTGTCAGTGAAGACTTCTTTCTTCAGTACATGTATTATTTACCTAGAGATATTGACAGTTCATTAATACTAAGAATCATTTATAAATTATTGTTAATGTTAATTCCTGTCTGGATAATGATCATAGCCTAGCTTTGGAAACTGCCCCCTTCCCCCACTTAACAAATTAATCAGTGGCCTTTGGTGTAGGGAATGCAAATGTGACATTGTCTTTGGTGTTCTGATCTGAAGTCATATCTTTGTCTTCTTTTTCCACAAGCAGTAATCTACACTGAGCACTTCCTTCTGCAGAGAGGCACATAAAGAGCTGGGGCGGCTGGAAATAGATGTGACATTTGTCAATATTGTTGTACATGGTGAATAAAAAACAGACATCTCTTTATTAAAATGGCTTAGGATGCAGAGGCTATGTAGAAAGGAGTGAATATTTTAAAAGATTAAGAATAAAATATCACAAAGCCTCTGCTTGATGAACCTAATCATAAGTGAGCAAAATGGTATGAAGTCCCTGGAGTCTTACAGCTGCCTGTAAGAATTTATTAATTTATTTGAATCTTCCAGAATGTAATGGAGATGTCAAATGCATTAGACACCTTTAAGCAAGCAGAATGAGTACATATGGATGAGTTCTTTGATGACTAACCCTGAAGGGCATTGAATGAGACTGATAACTTCCAGGGCATCTCTGTGTGTGTCTGAGAAGGAACTTGTGTGATGCTAGATGTAGTGTTATGTGTTGATCTTTTTAAGCGTCTTTGTTTGTCTTACTTATGGTTTCCTTTTGTTTCTCCTTGCTATGCTATTTATGATTTTTCCATTCTATGTATCACATCATGCTTTACTAATTTTATGAGAACTTTTCTTCTGTGGAGCTTATATCACTGGATACTCACAGAACTTTCTTGCATTGTTATAGATGTCTTAAATCAAATTTTCAGATAAATCTTATTTTGAAATAAAATTTACCAATATTAAAGTATCCTACTAAAACTGTATTGTTTCTTACTTATCTGTACATCCAGTGCAACAAATCCATGTCTCAATGGCATTAGGATTTTCAGTTTAAATTTTGTAGTACAGACTGATTAAAGAGAACACAGTTCGTCTGAGGTCTGGATACACAGTCTGAAGTAATGACACAAAATCTTGTATTAATTATGTGCTGTTTGGCCTATGGCTTAGAAATATTACTATCTAATTCTTACCCTTAAACTAACCCATGATTAGCAAAGTGGCTTAGTACCTTTTCTCAGAGCATTTTTATCTTTTTTCCTCTACATCTGCCTGGCATCTCTGCTCTGTTCTTCTTCTTCCCAGAGTTTTCTTAGTCTGGTAGCCCCGCCCACATTTCCTGTATGCCATCTGGTCAATTAGGATTTTATTAAACCAGTAAGAGGGACAAATATTTACAGTGTACAAGAGCATAATCCCACAGCACCAGTTAGTTGAAGATTTAATATATCCACGCATGCAGAAATCCTCTTTAGAATACACAGGTTCTACCATAAAACTGGTGAGTAATATTGTCATAATCACAAGACCAATAATGAAAAACAAATCCCATTTTAAAAAATATCTTTCCTCTTATTTGCATTTTATTACTTTCTTCCTACTTATCTGTGACCAAGATAAATATTAAGGAGTCTTAGTTTACTGTTGATAGAATTGCATACTGCTACAGCCACTATGGAAAACAGTGTGGAGAATCATAAAAAAGGTAAAAACAAATATATGATATGACAACTATATAGAGCTATACAACTCTTCCCAAAGGACTTGACATCCCACTCCACTGAGATTTACTCACCAATGTTCATTGCTTCCCTAGTCACAGTAAGTAAAGAATGAAACAACTTAAATGTCTTTCCATCAATGATTGGGTGATGAAAATGTGGTAAATATACATTGTGGGATACTATTCAGCTGTAAAGAAGAATAAAATTATACAATTTACAGGTTCGTGGATGAATCTAGAAAATACTATATTGAGTAACCAAGGTCCAGAACACAAATGCAACATGCTCTTTCTCATCTGTGATTAAAGCTCTAAAATTCAGATGTCAGTATGTAACCTGGCATAGCTACGAACATCAGTAAAGCAAAAAGGAACCAGGGTGGGGCCTAGAGAGGAAAATAGCAAGGTCCAAGTGTTCTAAGGGGAAAATACAAAAACTGGGGTGGTAAGTCAACGGTAGGGGAGGGAGATCAATACCGAGGGATGGTAGGTGAGGGAGAATGAGAGAAAATAACACTAAAAATTTTAAAAGCGATGAAGAAATCATATTGTATTTATTTACATAAAATTATTCCTAATATATTTAAGAATATTTCCATTATATACACATTTATACATATATAGCTATAACAGTTGAAGAGGCCATGAGTTTGGGTGAGAATAAAGTGTGAGTTACATGGAAGGGGTAAGAAAAAGGGAAGGAAACGGGAGAAATCATATACTTCCATTTTAACTTTAAAAATAAGGAAAAACATATTAAAATACATCTTTTTGAAGTTCTCAAAGAATAAATTAAAACTCAAACCAAAAAGATAATATTTGTTTTATATCTTGAACTTCTGTGTATTATTCTGAGTTTCTCTGAAAACCAAAGGTTGATTAGTGTTTCCATTTTATGTTTTAGCCTTATGCTCAAATAACAGTTTTTTCCTTCTCTTAGTTTCCTAAAATGGTGTTTTCTACACCACTTGCAACACTGAGGATGCCCTGTTATACATAGTGAATACCTAACTCACAAGTTTATGATAATATTACTGTTTGGAGAAAAGTATTATATACAATCAATACATATTACAGTTAATTTTGATTTTTTAAAATAAAAAATGCATTATCAATATAAAAGTTATACAGTGCATATATTTTTGTGTAGTCATATATATTTCAAGAGAAACATGGAAACACAATGGGTCTATGTGGTAGGAGGTTTATGGCCCTGACTTTTGGGCCTAGCCTCAAGGTTTAGGTCCGCAGACCTGCGGACCTGCAGTCCCACAGACCCACAGTCCCACAGAGACACACAGATGCTTTCAATAGTTTTTGGCTGATCAGTCTAAGGCCCGGGCATATAACTTGTTAGCTCTCTACCCTTATCTAACCCCATGACTCTTAACCTGTTCAGCCATGGGGCCCAGTACCTTTTCTTAGAGCAGCATAATTGTCCTCTGCTTCTTCTGGCTTCTCTCTGGCATTCTGCTCTGTGCTTCCTGTTCTCAGAGTTTTCTTAGTCTGGTAGCCCCACCCACACTTCCTGTCTGCCTTTGGCCAGTCATCACTTTTTATTAAACCATGGGTGGGAAAATTATTTACAATGAAGCAACACAATCTCCCACACGTCTACACTGATTTCATGATAAGCATTCCTTTCAAGGATAGTATTAACTTCCTTGTTTATTTCCTTTTTATATATGTTTTCAACACTGTTTTTTTTTTTTGAGTACTAGGTATTTTATTTTTATTGTATTCATGGCATTATACATTTTAGGCAAGCAGTCTGCTACTTGATAACACTCCAAGGTGACACTACATAAAAACTATGGATATTTTATTTTGGAAAATTTAACTTTAGAAAAAGTTAGGGGACAGTTTGTTTGCTATTACTACATTAAACTCAAAGATTCTATAATAAGATTGTTATTATATTTGCTGTATCTCACATATCATTTGTCAAGACCCTTATTTATTCACCAAGCCAACTTATTTTTAAAAATTTATACTTATTTGTATGTGTGTATGTATGTTTGTGTGTATGCATGTGTGTGTGTACGTATATGTATCTGCATATCCACAGCATGTTGTGGAGGGTAGAGAACAACTTAGAATCTATTCTCTCCTACTATGTGGATATTGGCAGTCACAGCCATGTCATCAGGCTTGGTGGCAAGTCTCTTGATAGGCAGGAGTCAAGCTTTCTGTGATGCATGAAAAATTAAGTTGCTAATATCTTTATTGTGTAGCTGTTCGTGTAAGTTCTCAAGTATCTGTTCAACAACATAACAAAAAATGCTTAAACTACACTGTGTATTAGTGAATATGTTTATCTCTTGTCCGTTTACTATTGCCTGCAGAATTTAGAGGCAACTGACAATTTACAATTGAGAAAATGTAGTGTTGGCATACCCCTTGGCTGTAGCCTATTCATGTATGTGATGGGATTCTTGATTAGCTTTAATTCCCATTAAATATACATAAATCTTGAAAAGGGACTTTTTTTTTCTCACAAAGAGAAAACTAAACTTCATGTCCTATGTGCTACATTTTTAAGCTTAAGATTTCTGGTGACAAACATGTTTTAGTATTTTGTCCTTTAGAATGAGCTACCTAGGGTGAAAACTTATCAGCCTCCTGTATGTTCAAAACACAACGATGAAGATGTGATTACTTTATGCAAAGTACAATACTATATGTGCACATGCCAGTGGCATGTACGTTTTACGGTAACTGGCTAACATTCAAGGCACACTAGTTGGCACTGTATTCACTGGAACTCACCCTTGCCCCTGAAATGATGATAAGCCCTTCAATTATCATTATCTTGCCACCAACAAAGGATTTATTAATTAAGATAATAGACTTTAAGAGTGATTACTCACTCGTGAAATAAGTGATAGTTAAGATATGTTAACTGTCCAGAAACATTATGTACTTACTTCTGCCCTTGTTTGAGCATTGGCCAAGGATCTGGTGACCTCAGGAACTGTTCTTATTTTTTCCTGTTCTCTGTCGAATGGCACCAGAGGTCTTGGGTTTGGAATGGTTTCCTAGTGGCACATGCAGGGAGAGTATCACATATTATCCCATCCCTTAGCATGGCTAAAATTTGCTATGATTTCTTTATCTCTAATGTTCCCTTCCTTCATGGTGTGTGCCAAACAACCAAGAGGAATAGAAACTCCATTATCTTTAGAGAAAAGGTTGGGTAACATACATGTAGTCAAGTGCATGTTTGGCAGAATAGGGCATGTTTTGCTGATCATGGGACATGAATATTTAGCTTCATTATAATTATAATTGTGAATGATCACATTTAACACAGGCTGGCTTATGGAATGAAAACTTAAATGACATTGGAAAGGAAGTGTAGGTAGCAACTATCAGTGATTGCTGTAGTCACGATCAATCCTCACTATAAGGATCGTGCTACTTTCTATCCCCATGGCATTTGCCGTGACAGTACTCTGGAAAGCCCCAGTGATCTGTGATTTGGCGAGTGTTTGTGCATCCCCACTACTGTTGCAGACCTGGAGGCCTGGGGAATCTATCAGATAGTGCACTGTTATTAGCAGTCTTGTGTCGATTTGTCTAGAAGTTCTGTTAGCTAAAAGCTCGTAGAATTCAATGTACTTCAACCTAGATCTTGTTTGGGCGTGGCTATATTGAAGATGTTGTTATGTGTGTGGTTTATAAATGTGAAGGCCTAAGGTCATCTTTGAGACTATTTCTCTACTGCCCTTTTTTCACACGTAACTCAAAGCTCCCCTTATGGCAAGTCTAGTTGGTCAGTAAGCTACTGAGATCTTTCTTTCTCCACAGCCTCCACTTCTGGGAGACAAATGCGCACTTTCACACCCATCTTTTTATTTATATGTTGGAGAATCTGAACTTAGTTCCTCCTGCATATGCACAAGTACTTTACTGCCTAAGAATCTCCTCTAGAGAGGATATAGTTGTAAATATAACAATTTTGTCACTTGGAGTCTATGATCTGACCTTCCTGGTTTCAGTTATATATCCTTAAAGAAAACCAGGACAAGAGTGTGTGTGGTAAGTCCGTAGCCAAACTTGTGGAGTTCACATTTATTACAGCACCCTAGAGGTATTGTACTTGACAGTACTTTTATAGAAGTTTATCTTCCTATAAACATTATCAAAAATTCAATGTATTTTAACCACTATAAATTTAAGATCTTGTGTGGTTGTAGTTTTGTTTTGTGTATATGTGCATGTGCACTTATTTATGTGTATATGTACTGTTTATGTGATGTATATATGGTTCTATGTAGGTGCACTCACCTTTGTGTATGTGTATAGAGATCAGAGGTCTTCATAACATTTATGTGTTGTGGAGAGTACATATTATTGTTAACTCTTTAATGGGGAAGTCAGTAGACCAGAGTAGATATGACTCTTTTGCTTCTTATATAGCAAGTAGGCTCATCAAATAAGATAAAAGCCAGAAGCCGCCAGCTACCTTTTCCTGGGATCTTTCTACTTGTGTTTGCTTATAGTCTCAGGCTTGGACCCAGAGCCTCAGATATACTACCCAAGCCACTGAGGAATCAATCATCCAAGGCATGGTCTGTCCATTTTAACCCATCAAATTTTATTATTTTGAATTCTATTTCTCTTCCACAGTGCTAAAGTATCTGGAGGATCTGGTACTACCTGATTCATGAATTTCAGGGTGTTCGCTTACTGTGAATATCTGTTTCCATTTTTTTTGTACCATGTTGTATTAATTGTTGACTGGAAATGAACTTTCATCTGTTCTTTTTACTAACTTAGGTCCTTTGTCTGTCCAAAAGATTTGGAATCAGCATATCAATATATACCAAATAACTTGCTTGAGTTTTTATTTGTATGTTGAATTAGATTAACAAACTGATGCCATTCTATTCATGAGATTGAGTCATTTTTTTTTAATGTTTGTTATGCCTTCTTTCATTGGAAGTTCTTAGTTTATTCATATGGCTCATATATTTCCATGATATTTATGTTTAAGCACTTCTTTTGTGAAGCAAATGTTATTGCATTTTAAATTTTGTATTTCAGTGATTCATTGGTAGCGGTAAGGGCAGGATCTGACTGTCTCATCAGCTTTGGACCCTTCTACTCTGCTACAACCATGTTTAATTTTCAACACTCCTGTTGTAGATTCTTTGCAGCCTTTTTTCTGTAAACAACATTACATCAGCAAACTAAGACTGCTTAAACAAAGACCCCTTTTCCAACCTGTGATTATCTTTGATTTATTTCTCTTATTTTATGTGTTTTAATATTCTACTTATATGTATGTATATTGCACAGATTCTACTTGGTATATAATCAAAACCTGGAGCCAGATATTGGGAGAATGTGGAAATATTAGAGAGAGGAAACAAACCATAGCAAATTCTTACCCAGTCAACTTCTCAAGCCAAACAGGGTAGGTGCTATTTTCATGGGTCCTCAGCTTGACTGATTGCTTCTACAGAATGGCTGAATTTCTGCCTTCTCCTGTCTTTTATTTTTTCTCCTGCCCAGCTGTTTTACTTCCTGGCTCAACTCTGTATGGTAAATACTAGAGTTAGGATTAAAGGTGTGAGCTACCACTGACTGCCTGTGTTTTGAACTCACAGATATTTGGAAGGATCCCTGCCTCTTGAGTGATAGGATTAAAGGTATGGGTCACCACTCTCTGGCCTTCATAGCTTGATGGTGGGTGATTCTGACCTCTGATATTCCAGACTGATTTTATTAAATATACATTATATCACCACATATGGATATGCACTACATGTATGTTGGTACTTGCAGAGGTCAGAAAAGGACATCATATGTCCTGAAACTGGAGTTACAGGTGGCTGTAAGTCACCATGTGGGTGCTGGAACCCAAAAGAGCAGTAATGTTCTTTATCGCTGGGCCATCTCTCCAGCCATGCTTCTTTTCTTGACTATAGAATCAGCTAACTCTTTGAGTACAATGCTAAATAAGAATACAGTTAGCAACTTTTTTTGTTTGTTTGTTTAATCTGATATTAGGGTCAAGCAACACAGTTTTCAAAATTATGTATGGTATAGCTATAGGTACTTAGAAATAGAAACTTATTATGAAGATATGAAAATTTCTCTAAGTTTCTAGTTCGATGAGAAGATTTTTTTTTCAGTCATACAGTATACTTTTCTCTTAGCCCTTTAGATGGATCAGGTCAGTTATTAGGAACCCGAGTTGGGGGTGATACCCCTCGCTCCCTCCAGCAATAAGGGACACCTGTCCCTTGGACATCAGATCTTTGTAATGTAAAATACTTTGGGAATATTTCAAAAATAGTTACTCAGCTCTTCCCATGCCAGAGTAATGTGCAGATTTTCCCTCTAGAATTTCAACAAAATTTTGGTATAATTTCTAGCGCTAAACCACAAGCAATATGAACTTTGGAAGGTGTTTGGAGAGTGCTTAGGTCTCCCCTGACTGTCTGCGTTTGGGCTCCACAGATAACCAGCATTCTCATTCTGCTGCTTTATACCTTTAGGTGGTGTAATCTTTTGCAACTTTCTGCATTGCCTAGTAACTTTTATCTAAAGGTGAAGCTCTCTGAGGGAGCTAAGTAGTTACTGACAAGATATCAGCCTGGCACTTTTGATTACTTCTATTTGGGATTACAGCTACTGTTTTCCCCCCTAACTTCTATGTTTCTATAGTGAAATATAAACAAAACAAGGAACATCCGATCTGAAAGAAAAAAAAAAAAACCCACATGATCATCTCATTAGATGCTGAAAAGCCTTTGACAAAATTCAACACTCCTTAATATAAAAGTCCTGGAGAGATCAGGAATAGAGGGAAAATGCCTAAATATTATGAAGATCACAAGCCGAAGCCAACATAAAACTAAATAGAGAAACACTCAAAGCAATCCCACTAAAACTAGGAACAAGACAAGGCTGTTCTCTCTCTCCTTATCTAATCAATATAGTTCTCAAAGTTTTAGCTAAAGTATAAAAGAACAAAAGGAGATTAAGGGGATACAAACTAGAAAGGAAGAAGTCAAACTATCTCTATTTGCAGATGATATGATCATATACATAAGTGACCCTCAAAATTCTACCAGGGAACTCCTACATCTGATAATCACCTTCAGCAATGTAACAGAGTAAAAGATTAATGCCAAAAAACCAATAGCCCACCTATACACTAAGGATAAAAGGGCTGAAAAAGAAATAAGGGAAACATCACCCTTTATGATAACTGCAAATAGCATTAAATATCTTGGAATAACACTAACCAAAGAAGTAGCAGACCTGTTTGACAAAAAATTTAAGTCACTGAAGAAAGAAATTAAAGAGGATATCAGAAAATGGAAAGATCTCCCATGCTCCTGGATAGGTAGGATCAACATAGTAAAAATGGCAATTTTACCAAAAGCAATCTTCAGATTCAATGCAGTTCTCATCAAAATCCCAACACAATTTTTTACAGACCTTGAAATAACAATACTCAACTTCATATAGAATAACAAGAAACCCAGGATTGCCAAAACTCTGCTCAATAAAAGAAGTTTAGGAGGAATCACCATCCCTGACTACAAGTTATACTATAGAGCTACAGTAATAAAAACAGCCTGGTACTGGCATAAAAACAGACTTTTGGATCAATGGAATTGAATCAAAGACCCCAACATTAACCTACATGCCTAATTTTTGACAAAGAGCCCAAAAATATTTAATTAAAAAAGATAGCATCTTCAACAAGTGGTGTTGGCATAACTAGATGGTGGTGTATAGAAGAATGCAAACAGATCCACACCTATCCCCCTGCACAAAATTCAATTCTAAGTGGATCAAAGACTTCAATATAAACCCAGCTACACTGAACTTGATAGAAAAGAAAGTAGGAAATACCCTCCAATGCATTGGCACAGGCGAACACTTCCTAAATATAGCACCAGTAGCAGAGAACCTAAGAACAACAATCAATAAGTAGGACCTCCTGAAACTGAGAAGCTTCTGTAAGGCAAAGGACACAGTCAATAAGACAAAACAGGAGCCTACAGAATGGGAAAAGATCTTCACCAACCCTACATCTGACAGAGGACTGACTCTAAAATATATAGAGAACTCAAGAAACTAGAGAGTCCCCAAACCTAAATAACCCAATTGGAAATGGGTTCAGAGCTAAAAAGGGAATTCTCAACAGAAGAATTACAAATGTCTAAAGGACACTTAAAAAATTGTTCAACATCTTTAGCCATCACAAAAATGCAAATCAAAATAACTTTGAGATACCACCATACACCTATCAATATGGCAAAGATCAAAAACACAGATGACTGCCTTTGCTGGAGAGGATGCAGAACAAGGGGAACACTCCTCCATTGTTGGTGGAAGTGTAAACTTGTACAGCCACTCTGGAATGCAGTATGGCAGTTCCTCAGAAAATCAATCTTCCCAAGGATTCAGCAATACCACTATTAGGAATATACCTAAAGGTTGCACATTCTCACCCCAAAGGCATTAGATTAACTATATTCATGGCAGCATTATTCAGAACTTGGAAAAAACCTAGATGCCCCTCAACTGAAGAATGGATCAAAAAACTGTGGTAAAACTACAAAATGGGGTACTACTCAGCAATAAAAAAAATAATAGCATCATAAATTTGTAGGCAAATGGGTAGATTTGGAAAATATCCTCCTGAGTGAGGTATCACAAGCCCAGAATAATAGGCATAGAATGTACCCATTCATAAATGGATTTTAGACGAAAAGCAAAGAATACACAAGCTGCAAACCGCAACCCTTGAACAGCTTGGATCAGAAGGAACTTAAGAAAGATATCCAGGTATTCCCCTGGGAAGAGAAAATAGAGATTACCTCAGCAAATTGGGATCATAACGGGTTACAACCAAGAAGAGGTGGGAACAAATCATGAGAGGAGATAGTTGAGTGAGAGGAGCTACAAAGAGGGAGGAAAAAAAAGATGGATATCTTGATAGAGGAAGCCAATGTGGGGTTGGAAAGAGACTGGGTGCTAAGGAAACCTCCAAGAACTCACAGGATGTTCCTGGCTAGGTCTCCAGTCAATAGTGGAGGGGGTCCCTAAACAGTATTTCCCCTATAATCAAATGAATAATCACCGTAAGTGTCACTGAAGAACCTGCATCCACCAATAAATAGAGGTGGAGGCAGAGATCCATGACTGAGCACTGGGCCCAGCTCCTGGTTTAGTTCAGAGCAGGGGAGAAGAGTCTGTCAGAACAGGAGGATAGTGATTATGAGGAAAATTCCCACAGTGATGGCTAGCTGGAGCTCTGGGGAGCTCACTGAATCAAGAATAGCCACTGGGGAACCATCAGTAAAAAGAGCTAGGCCCTCAAAGGGTAGGCAACTTTCACTGGCCTGGGCAGTATGTGGAGCTTCGAGGGGTGGGAACAGATTGTGTTCCCGTGGATGGGCTGGCACCTTGGAGCCCATTCTCTGCAGAGGATCCCCTAACCCAGTCTTCATATTGAGATGAGTAAATCAGACTTGCCTAGAGTGGATGTGCCACACTGAGCTCCTTGGGATTTCTTGCCCTTTTGGGGAAGAAGATGGGTAGATGGGGAGGAGGGAGGCTGAAGGCTGATTGGGAGGGATTGGGAGGAAGGGAGGGAAGGAGCAGGAGGATACATGGATAAAAAAGTCATTTTTTTAATAAAAATATTAAAATGAACATAAAAAAGAAACTACAAAAAATTCTGGGAGGGGTAGAGAAAATGCATAAGTAAAGGATCATGTGGTGCTTCGTCCCTTATTAGTATCACTCTCACCATTTTTCACATAGGTGTTAAAAAGTTTTTCTGCAAGATCAAGTTATAACTTATGTACAAATGTTGTCTCCTTAGAGCCATTTAAAAATTTGGAAAACCAAACCCCCAACAAATTTATGTTTTGTTTAAAAGGAAGAGGGAAGGAAGTTTACCACAAATATTCTAAGGTATTATATTTGTAGAAATTTCGTGTATTAAATTATGGATTGAATTGTATTTTCTAAATTTTAGTTTTCAAAATTTGTGTACTGAATTTCTAACCACCATTTTGATGGTATTTGAAAACAGGCTCTTTGGGAAGGTTAGAAGCGTCTATGAGAAAGAGGATCTCACAATGACACTGGTTCCCTTTTTGGAAGAGATACTGACAAGTATTAGCAAGCCCTCCAAAATTCTCCCTGCACATATATGAATGCATGGGAGGGTCCTAAGGGATGAGAACTGAATTCTGTCATGTTTATCCTGTATACTAGTAGCCTTCCAACAATAGAAAAGTATGTTTTTTGTTGTACTCTGTTATTCTATCAGAACTGATTAAGACAGGCTCGAAAGTGTAGGTGACCTTCATTCTTCCTGGTTCAAATAATCGGCTTTAGTTAGCCACAGTCTGTTACTCTGTGATAGACTTAGAGGGGTATTAGAGACAGGGTTTCTTGGTATAGCTTTGGAGCCTGTCTCCTAATGCAATCTGTAGTCCAGGTTGTCCCCCAATGCAATCTGTAGTCAAGGCTGTCCCCTGACTCTCTCTGTAGTCTGTAGTCCAGGCTGCCCCTGACTTCTCTGTAGTCCAGGCTGCCCCTGACTTCTCTGTAGTCAAGGCTGTCCTCTGACTCTCTCTACAGTCCAGGATGTCCTTTAACTCCTTCTGTAGTTCAGACTGGTCTCAAACTGACAGAAATCAACCTGCCTCTGTCTCCCAGTGCTTGGATTATAGGTGTGTGCTACCACTGCCTGGCTGATTTAAACATTTTAAAGACAACTTATTAGCAGGGAGATATTTCTAATCTAAAAAGATTGGTTCTTAAAATGCAAAGAAACAAAGGTCGTCTTAGTTTTAGAATTATGTTATGAACAAGACAGAAAAAATATCGACAAGTTGCATGAGACATAGACTTTCAGCAATCTCTCTTGCATACTTTTCTTATTTTGATAATGTTTTCAATGAACAGTGCCTTTATTTATTTCAATGAGGAATATGTCAGCAAACTGTTATTACTGTTCTTTTTAAAGAGACATTTAGTGTATATCATTAAAGTAGTGGTAGGTGTCAAGGTGTCATACCTCCCTGAAGCTGGATTTACAGGCAGTTTGTACGCATATATTTAGGAACACACACACACACACAGAGAGAGAGAGAGAGAGAGAGAGAGAGAGAGAGAGAGAGAGAGAGAGAGAGAGAGAGAGAGAGAGAGAGAGAGAGAGAGAGAGGGAGAATAATAATAATTATGCAGAAAGAGACCACAAGTTTGGCCAGAGTGAGGGGTGGAGGGGTGGGTGGTCATATGGAAGGATTTTGACGGAGAAATGGGAGGGAGAAGTGATGTAATTAATGCTCAAAAAGTAAAAGGAACTATTATAAAATGATATATTTAAAATTGACTGTTTTTTATTTGTTTTGTCGCTGTATCATACAAAAGATAAAGATTATAATTGAATCATTCCAATTAAAATAGTCAAATGTCTCACACTATAGCATTACCTTCTATGCTGTTTATAAGTAATTTCAACTTTGCCTAATTAGGACTTTCACCCACATAAGTAGTGTAGCCTAAACTTCACTTATCTGGGTACTGAACATATATTTTGAATAAAAAATGCCTAATTTATGTTTTATTTATAACAGTGTCAGTGTAATATAGGGTCAAATGTCTTAAGATATAGGAAGACAGGATTCAGCACTGTTGATACTTGACAGTCAACAATATACTGGATTTTGAGTGTCCTTGTTGGCAATACATTATGTTGATATAATACTTATTTACCAATTAGTTCTTTTATATTCTTTGAGGATATTTTCAAGTAAACTACTTTTTTAAGTTATTATTCCTGATTGCTGTATATCTAGGGGCAGCCTAGGCTACAGAGTGAGGCACTACCATCAACAAACAATAACAGCCCACAAAAGTTCCTGTTGCTGCCTAGAGACTGGGAGCTTTTCATGAGCGTGACTTGAACTGACTTCTGAAGAGCAGATTATTTGGGAATGCTAGATATGAAGAGAGGAAAGAAAGACGAGAGACACAAAGAGAAAGAAACACAGAGAATTTGTCTAAAGGTTAGGAAGAGTATTCGGACAGAGAGGTGCATCAGCAGTTAGGAGAACTTTCTGTGCCTGCAGAGAACCTGCTTTATGTTCACAGCATCCATACTGATAACAATTAATGCAACTCTTAAATCAAATTCTTTCTAACAGTCTTAGTAATACCT
Source organism: Phyllotis vaccarum (assembly GCA_033318265.1). NCBI lineage: Eukaryota > Metazoa > Chordata > Mammalia > Rodentia > Cricetidae > Phyllotis > Phyllotis vaccarum. Next base: position 46,398,417 of record JARWLC010000014.1, on the reverse strand, counting down.
AAAAAATTCTGTAGCAAACTATACTGTACAATTAGTGATTTAATGTTTTGCCTATGTGCCAGAAAACAGATCCATGCCCACTGTTGTGAAGTAGTGGGAGGCTTTCTGGGAAGAACATCTTCAATGTATTGTAACATAGAGTATATGATGAGTTTACACAGCCTCAGATGAATTCTCCCTAGTACTGTGCTGGATGACTGACTCTGTATTTCCACTGAAGAAGTAGTAGGAACTAACTCTTGTATATCACAGTAACTAGTCATTTTTCCAAAGGGAAGATTATAAAACAGATAAAAATCATTCAATTTTAGAAGCTTAATGTATAAAGTTAATAAGGATTCCAAATTTTTACTTCAGTGTATCTCAAAAGATTAAGATTGAACTTAGCCTAAAGAATTGTATTGTCCCACATTTTATAAGGCTCTCTAAAATTGACCACAATTCTAATAAGTTTTTCTTAAATTACTGAGCACATGTATTTTGAGGACCTATATTTCTAGGCATAGGGTTGTATCAATGAATGAAAATAAAAAAACTACCTTTCGCTTGGTGTTACTTTGAAACAAGGTTTGAATAATTTTTAAGTCTAAAGGTTGTCTTGAGACTTAGTTTCTGATGTTCCAGTATCAGGATGTAAAGCTGGATGAGGAACCCTTGGACCATAAGGACTCCATCCTTACCAAGGCCATAATGCTGTTATTAGAATACAGCCTTCTTTCTTGGCCATTTTTGCCTTGTGCTACTTACAGACCCAACCTCCCTTTCTTTGGAGGACCCCACATGCAAGTCTTTGAGATCTTTGAAGAAGACAATGTCCATTCCAGACATACTTCTGGTAACCCAATCTTATTCTTCCCAGTCTCTAGAACTGTAAGCAAGCCAATTTCTATTTCTCATAATTTTTTCTACTTAGACACTCTTCCACTGAAGTACAAACCAGACTGAGTTCTCCAGCCACTTACTTCTGTTACCTCATATTTCTTAAAAAGAAGCTGAGAACACATGACAATCTGTGTGTGTGTGTGTGTGTGTGTGTGTGTGTGTGTGTGTGTGTGTGTACATGTGAATGAGTGTGGGGAACTTAAATGTTATGTTGAGCATTCAATATAAGCTGATATATTTTTAATTTACCCTCCTAAAATTATTTTAGAGGAAGGTTTATTCAGTTGTCAACATTTGAAGTCACTAAGCTGAATTCAGAGCTGTTCGTTTAACTGTGAGTGGCCAATACAAGGCTGGAAGTTTAGCATGTAGGGGGCCATTTAGAGCAGCCACTGATGTAGAACAGGTAGAAGAAATATTATTTGGATAAAAACAAAAAAAATTGAAAATGAACAGGAAGAGAAACATAAAATCTAATTTGACAAGAGCCAGATGCCCTAGAAAGGGAAAGGGATGCATATGATGGGCTCAGGGCTTTGTGACTACTTGTAAGTGGGTTTTAGTGCCATGATGAAACCTAAAGAAATACCAGACAAACTAGTCTTGGAGAGATGAATCATTTTTTAAATATTTATGATTTTCAATGTTCTGATAAAATATCTAGATGCTGTGTCCTAGATGCTGTGGTAAACTGTTCTAGAGATAGGCCTCTGGAGAGGGGCTTAGGGGAGAGAGAGAGAGAGAGAGAGAGAGAGAGAGAGAGAGAGAGAGAGAGAGAGAGAGAGAGAGAGAGAGAGAGAGAGAGAGAGAGAGAGAGAGAGAGAGAGAGAGAGAGAGAATAAATATGGGTGAATATAGAACCTTATATATTAAGATATGCTTTCTTCTAGGTATTATGGCATCACTTTTAGTCTCAGATGTTGAGGGAGCAGAGACAGGAGGATATCTATGAGTTTGAGGCTAGCATTGTCTATAAAGATAGTTCTAGGCCAGTCAGAACTACACAGAGAAATAACGCATTTAAAAAAAAATGTTCCTCTAAGTATAACTAAATACATCTACAATCTCAACCCTTGAGGGTACCAAGTTCTGGTTAACCTAGGTTACTTAGTGAAACCATGCAAAAAAAATGCTGAGAGGCTACTACCTTTCTTAACTAAGTCCTAATTAACTGAAATTTTTAAAGTAATTGATGATGGAACTACTGTTTTCATCTTGATACAGTCTTTTTTATTCCTCTTTCCTGATTGGCCTGAAACTCACTGTGTAGACTGGGCTGGTATCTGCTGCCTCTACCACTGCACAATCACATGGAGCTGGACTGACTTTTCCTGCCACAGGCATACAGATCTGTAAGATGAACACTTTAACACTTTATTACATCATATAGGAGCAAGTTGCCTATAGCAGTGGAATCTCTTATTTGTATATTATGTAAAACTGGCCAATTTGTTAAAATCAATAACTTTGAAAATTAACGGTTCAGTTTCTACTTATTGCTTCCAGTTTTCAAATTGAAAGGGTTTTTTAACAATTGTGTGTTAAGAATATAAGTTTTTGAATTAAATAGTTCAAGAACAAAAACTGATGAAAACTATTTATTCATCTATATGAAACACATGCTTAAGCAATTCATGCTGTTAGTCTATAAAAACTGCATCTGGGCTGAGAATTTTTGTTTCATTTCATGCCAGTGTGACGTGAATTAATAAAATAGATGAATAACTAGCTCTTAAAACTCAAGCATTACTGATCTACTAAAGACATTTGATGCATGTGGTCCAAGTGGTCCCAATAACGTTTTACATTGATTTACTGAAAAAACAATAGGTAGCTATTTATGTATATATTGCTTTTAATTTATGGTAGTCTTTCTTTTTATTTTTCCCACATATCTCTCATTTGAAGAGCCTATGGATTTATCTTGTGTCAGTCATTTTTCTTTTCATGATTTAAAAATAATTAATTGCAGCACTCATTGCTGATTTATGATTTTTACTGATGTAATTAATGATACACATCAATTTTCTTTCTTAATTGAAGGAGTCACTAAGAACTTTATTAAATATGTTGGAAAGGCTAGCTACCACAGTTCAATAACCTTTGGAAATTGTAAGTGGAACTTTATCATGTAACAAGTTTCATAGAAATTAACACTTCTCAGGGAAACAGAAAGCAATATGAAAATGGCCAGTGGCATTTTGGAGATTTGAACAACAATGTTAAGTAACCTCAGAGTTGAACTCCACATGACAAGACACCAATAGTAAGTTGTTAACAATTCCTCAAGTATTTTATTCATATGGAACACTAAATATTTTAGTATTCATAAAGCTGAACTTAATAATATGATTGATTCAGTTAAAATGGAAACATCTTACAATTGTATCAACTTCTAAGAATATAAAAATGAATTAAAAAATTTCTAAACATGATAATTTAAGTAGTTAAATATTTAAATAATTAAAAATGCAAGTTCTCTCGTTCAATGACTTTGAACAAAAAAATGATGTGGACACTCATCTGCAAGGCAATAGGAAGAACAAAAAAAAATCCATCTGACCATATTATTAATCTGTGAAGACAGAGAAAAACAGATTCTACTGTTCACCAGATATATTTTATTCATATGCTTCCTACGTTTTTAAAAATGGGTATTTCATTTGATAATCGCTAAAGCAGCAATTACTTATTTTTTACTATAGTTTGCTTAAAGAAACAAATGGGGCTCAATATATGACAGGATTTAAATTATAATATTTTAAAAAATCAACAGTGTGTATCTCAAGTGTTGCAAAGTTGATTTGAGCATTTTATGGTACTCCAGTCAGCTGCCTATTAAAAGTGTGATCAGGTAGTTTAGACTGTGACTAGCTGTGTCAACAGAAGGAAAGTGGAGGATTAGTCTCTATGGCAACGACAAAGTATCCCTGTTTGTAGACAGACAAATTCTGCTACATCTGAAACTGATTGACAGGTCTATTCCTTTGCAACTGACCCATAGAAATTAGCAAGTAAAAGTTATTATACTGGGTTGTATTGAAGGGTTCTCAATATCTTGAAGTGCTCTTGTAAATTTTTCTGCAGCGTTTGCATGAGAAGCCTGGCAGGAATTGTTCTGAGGTTTATATCTGTGGTTGATGGATCCTTTGTGGGGGAGTATTGCTGGCGAGAATGACTTAATTTTCAGTTCTCTGTATGACAGAATTGTTGGAGCGTGGATTGAGGGAAAAACACACATCAAAGACCCACAGCTGAATCACATGCCACATTTCAAAATCACAGGACTTTGTAAGAAATTATATTTATATTATATATATATTGAAGTTTATTTTTCTGAATGCATTTTTGAATCACCACTAAGGACTGTAGGGGTGAAGTGGCATGACTTTTATCCAAGATTATAACATGTAAAACTGTTCTAAGCATTTTTTAATGTAACTTTAATTTTATTGTTTATTATAAATAACAAAATCTACATTTATTACAGAAAAGGAAATATTCCTTTTTTAAGGTAACAGTTATTCTAGTAAAATAAATACACTTAAAAAAACAAAACGTACTTGCCTTAAAGACAAATTTAAAATAATATTTTAGCTTATGTACACTTTGTCTTTAAGAAGAAAATATTAATTTTCTTCTGAAACTTGGTTTTCTTAGGTAGTCATTCTAAAGACATAGTATCTTAAGCATATTATTTAACACAGTAAACATAGGTAATTATGTATCTATCTGTCGTATACTCATGATTATGCATTTTAATTATAACTTCATATGTGTAAAAGGAAACACAATTTACAAAGGCAGGAGTAAATAATTTACTTAAAACATATCTTTTAAGCTTAAAACATTAAACATCTGTGGCTCTAATTTATGTTATTTATTTATTCAAAATTATTTGCCTGAGAGAATATTTATCTTGGTTTTATTCTTTCCACAACAAAGCAGAAGCTAGTACAAACAGAACAAAAGCCTCTTAAGGATAATAAATTCTGAACAAAGTTGTAACTAAGAATTACTTCTGGCTGCTGAAATTTGAAGTAAGGCTGATTAAATTTGAGAACATTGATTCTGAAATCATTTCCATTATTATGAATCAAAATGGGACTTGAGGAAGAGCATTTCTTTTTTTAAGTGTTCCCATGTATGATGGTCTTTATTTTAAAAGGAGGCATAAATAACTCCTTGGCTTCAATATGTGGGTTCTGTCAGGATCTCAGAGCAGAGTCTAACTGTACATATCAAATGGTTCTCTTCTCTTCAGGACCATCAACACACCTAGGTTTATCAAGACTGCTGAGATAGTACTTTCCACCTGCTCTGAAGTTAAACTTCTTCATATATCAAAAGCAGATGAGCACATGATACGATTATTTAGTGTCAAAATGAGAATTTGATAGAACCATTTTTGGAGAGAAATTAACCATTTCAAACAGTATGTGACTGGAAGTTTTTATGTGTTACTCCTGCATTTTCAAGAAGGACCAGTCATGTCATATGAAGTTCATGAATGTATTGCCACCTCTGAATTTGGGGCTGTAGAGGCTGAGACAGGATTGCATTTTATCTGCTAATTAATATATGCAAGTAATTTCTGCTAGGAGTAAAATTCATTTTTCTGTTCTTACTTGCAATAAACACTGGAAAGTTCACTTTCAAAATATTTTTGGCAGATTAAGACTTATTTAATTGTAAGGCAAATAACATTTGTAAATAAAGTAGTCAAACATTAAATTTTTTAATGGAAACTTGACTCATAAAATTTCAGCCTCCAAAAATTCTAGCAAGGACTGTAGAAGTGCTCTTGAGACTCCATTTCAGCCAAGGATCTGGGGGAGGGATGGTCACCTGTCTGTCTTTTGAGTGTGGCTGTTGGTAGTTTCCCTATATGTCAGAGGATGACACTGAGCCCATGAAAATATGGGCAGCTCTAGCTAGACTCATGAGCTATAGATAAATAATAGTAAGTAGATAAATAAAGATCCCGTCCTCAAATCATTTTTAATGCAATCATCTGTAGTCAATACTTTTCTTTTCTCCTTCCTTCCTTCCTTTTATCTGCCCCTTCTTTCTCTTGTGTTTTTTCTTCTCATGTAAGGGACAGAATGTAACGGAATCCATGCTTGTTTCATCCCACATATGTGTGTGTGTATGTATGTATGTGTATATCATGTGTGCATATATATATATGTATATAAATATACACATATATGTGAGTATATACATGTGTATATATATGCATATATGTACATATACTTATATATGTGTGTATATATATGTGTCTGTATGTATGAGTATATATACATATATATGTGAGTATATACATGTGTGTATGAATGTATATATATATGTATCTATGTGTATATATGTGTGTATGTATGTATGTATGTATATATGTATGAGGTTTGAGTTTCTGGCTCTTTAGTCTTTTACCTGTTAGGTGCAGAGGTTGTAGGCCTGGGCTACCGAGTTAGCTCTGACCATTTCTTATCTAAACCTTTTGCAGATTAATTAGACAATACAATTCTTTTTGCTTTGATTCATTACATTACAGAAATATAGATTTACTTTCTTCTTATTTTTAATATTACTGCCAAATTTTGTCAACTGCTCCTATCTGAGATAACTAAGTGTATTTCCATTGTTGTTCTGGTCTGTCTGTTACATTGGAGTTCTATCAAAATCATATATTTGCAAGATCACATGCAATGCAACTTTTCAAGTAAAAGCTGCTAATCCTTGGGAATTCTGAAATTCTCCAAATTAGTGTATCAGTTTACTGTGTAATGAATTAGAGCAAATACTTGAGCTATCCTGTTTATTGCTCTCCTAAATATAAACATTGTTGGACATTTCCATAATATTGTAAAGCCCATTTTCTTGTTAAGATTTGGGGCAAATAAGAAGACAATTAAGCCACTTACATATATTTTATTGATTGTTTGAATTTCATACAACGTATTTTGATCATATTTACCTTTTCTCTTATTAACTGCTTCCAGCTCAGTCCCCACCTTCTTTTCCCTTCAAATTTGAATCCCTTAAACAATTTACAACTCATGAACTCTAGCTGTAATGTTCCTTTACTTCTGCCTGTAGGGCCACCCACTGAACATGGTTGACCTGCCAGGAGTCTCACCCTGGAAGACAATGAACTCCCTCTTCCAGAGAAAGCCATTAGCTATCTATGGTTCCTTATTAAGTGATATGGGGTAATCAATTCTTTCCCATTCCATGACAGAAGGCTGAAAGCTTCATTTTGTGCAGGTAACCACAGCTGCGGAATCATATATTTTTAATCAAGTTAGTTACAAATTTTTCTTTGAAATTGTCTGTCTTAAGTGTTGTAAAACTGTTCACTTATATGTGATCCTGTGCCACAGAGGTTTGATTCTAAAGATATCATTTATGTCAACATAACATAATCTTATATTTTGAAATAAAACAATTTGAATTTAAAATTTAGTATTATTGGCTTTATTTGAAGTTTTGTAAAAGTTATGAACATCAAATTTTAAAGGCAGCTACATTATAATTGTTACAAATGATCATATACAAATAAAAAAGTTGGGTTCTCTAAGATTGGCCTTTGAGAAAATTTATCCAATTAAGATTTTCCTACATATTGTGGTCTTTGTCTTGACTGGCACTGTCTGATTGGACTGCTCTTAACTGTCTTCTAACTTCCCTGAAAACAGAGTTGGGAGCTTGTGATGTTCATTCTACTCCATCAGCATGCAAAGGATGGTGGTACACTCAACCTGTAATTGCTTCTAGAGACAGAAGGAAAACACTTCCTCTTTTAATATTATAAAGACTAAAGTGCTTTTAAAGAAAGGAGGGCTAAAATCTGAAACAAGGCATGTAAGTAGGCAGCTTTAAATTATGTGATTCACACTTTCACCAGATGCTGATAGACAAGGGATTCCTCCATTTCTCATTAACATGGCATAGTCCCCTTGGACTTTGCACACAGTGGTCACTCACAGACACATACACATTCATGCAAATTCTGTGAATGATCAACTACTTGCTTCCAACAGTACAAGTCCCAACAATCCATTTCAGGAGATGGGCTGCCATTAAGAACCGGCTAGTCTTCTCCTCAATGTAATAAAGTCTTAGAGTATTTGCAATGACTGTTCCTAATAAATTAGACTAATTATTTTGTGATGCCACATCAGAGTTTATTAAAATTCTTTTTAAAAGACACCTTACACATGGGAAAAATTATGAATTTTCTTTCTAGGACAAAATAAGATGATGGCAAAATGTCAATTTCTGTTGATAACCGCGTTAGTTTAGAGAATTCTTGAATTTACAGAGCTGGAGCCTCAGTGATTACATGAAATATGTCTTAGTATGTTGAGTACCTTCCTTGGTGTTCATTACATTTTTTTCATGGTTGTTATGTATACGATGATTTATGTGACCATTTATGAATAGCCTGAACATGCTTGACTTCTGTTCTAGCTCAGAGAGATAAGGCTTGGCTAACTACCTGAAAATCTCTATTGTTTTTAATTTTAGTCCAAAGACTATAGAGTTCTTATTCTTTATAGCAAACATACAAGAAAGGAGAGAGAATTGGGTGCATTAAAAAGAAAGATACTAATTAAATATTTCTATAGTAAAGATATTCTCTTTCATTAACTGGGATCACTTCTCTCATCTTTGAGCTAGGTGTCTTCTTTTGCTTGTATCGATTTATCTATTTCCCTACCACTTGATCTATGGTTTCTTCTTCTTCTTCTTCTTTTTTTTTTTTTTTTGCTTCATTTGATTCCCTCCCCCCAGCATGGCTCTGTAAAGGAATCTTGTTTGTACATGTGTAGAGAAAAAAAAATCACCTTTGTAATATTAAATATTAGTGAATTTTGTATAATACATTCTTCAATAGTTAAAAGAGACTATGTGCTCTCAAAGATATTTTGATTGAAATAGAACATAATGTCTGTAATGACTGGGATCTCGTGCACCTTCGTTCTTTATAGCCTTTTTATACTCATGGCTGATACACAGGGAACTGAAAATCTGACTAAATTTAAAATATATGCATTCTTATAATATGCAGACATATAAACATCAAACAATGCAATGTTTACCTGTTAGAGTGTATTTTTAAAGTAAGGATCATGCAGGAAGAGAAAATTTAAATTTATATATTTTGAAGTTGAAAGGAGTTAATTAACATGCAGTCTGATTTTCTAATCGAAGTATTTTTCTAAAAGAAATATTTACAAATTTTGTGATGTTTTCGTTCAGTATTTTCATTATTGTGTAATAAATACCAAAATATAGACTTTATGGTGCAAGGGATAAATGGTCCAGCAGAAGGCTTGTTTTTCCACCGAAATGGACTGGCATGTGGAGGCACACATTCATGTAAGTACTGCCAGGTGCGACAGGAAGCGCAGGCCGGCGAAATACAAACCTTCCAGAGTCAAGAGGGCAGTTGTATTTATGCTAAAGGAGAATTTTGGATAATATGTCTTAAATTACTGTGATTTCTGAGAGTGATGTTTTAGGTAGTTTTTAAGGAAATAAAGGAAACATTTCTAGACAGAAAGCTAAAGACCTGTTAAGTAGGATGTAGCAAAGTTTTGGGTGAATGAATTCTTTTTAGAAATTAAATGAGAAAAAAGATAAAATCTACTTCATATATAAAAACATTGAAAGCATATATCATTTTCTTAAAATTGAAATAGTAAGAACAATAATCTCACCAGAAAGTAATCAGAGAACCATAAATTTTACAAAGATTCCGTAATGAGTAACTGATGAGTTAAGAGGCACACCTCAAGACTTCAATGTTTTCTAATGTAAAGTCTGGTTTGGAAGTCTATCTTTCATAATGTATCCCACAATAAGCAAACAATCCACCTATAGCTTCTTAACATCATTCAAATTATTGTAAATTGTGCTTTTCCTGAAAGGATTAAAATAATCTACTGATTTTGACTCTAGTTACAGCTGTCACTTAATCTATTTCTGATAAATTGTCACACTTGTAACTTTGTTCTTTTTCAGAGTTTAAAACTGCACAATGTTAATGAAATGTTTAGACAAGAAACTTTATGAAGGAAGAGTATGTTAGAATAAATGCTACATTATATAATTTTGTGTTTTCTCTGCAAATAGTTTAAAAATAAAGGAGAATTAAAATTACTCACTTGACATTTTAAACTATTGAAATAAGCCTTGATCATACCTATAGTTATGCACTCCCACGGTCTACTGTGAAAAATCCTGTAACAAATTGTTACAATCTATCATAACAGTCACAAGAGGTGTATTTGCTAATTTTATAGCACCTTTTTTTTATCCTGTATTTTTTTCTGATGCTCATCATTAGTACACAGATCCACCAATTTTAGAATGTAGGTGAGGTAATATATCACAAAGTTAGGGGAACTCAGATGTTTGCAAATGCTACGTGCTCTTGCAAGTGAAGCAGCCCCAGATATTTCCCCAAATATTATAAAACATTTGGACAGCTGGCATATATGAATTAAAGACAACATTTGATTTCTTTCTGTTCATTCGTTTAAATTTAATACATTTTAATCTTACATAGTTATCCTTAAGATACAATTAAAATTTCAACAATTTTTGAATATAGTGTGCAGTATACCCTAAGGCTTTGATATCCTGGAAGAGGTGTATTTACTAATGGAATTCACCATGGTTACAGTGCCACCTGGACTCTGCAGCTTTACCAAGTGTGGTTTGCACTCAGAGAGAACCGTCCTCCAAGCTCAGAGAACATACTCAAAGGTTTTTGTTACATCTATTTGTAGTGACAAACATAAAGCTAGAACTATAATTACAAAGACTTGAATCTTGAAATCTGATACATATTAATTTTCTTTTGATGTGAAGCAATTGGTATTACTTGTCCAAGTAGCTTTACAAGTTAAATTGCTTACTCATTTGATTGATTATTTCATCGACAGAGGAATGTCTTGGTAATACTTTGAAAATCTGAAAGAGAAAATTGGACTAGAATCCTCTGGATTGTGCCAGAGATTTCTAGAAGTTATAAACATTTCTATCAGAAGTTCCCAGGAAAGAGGATTCCAAACGGAGGGTAATAAGTTACAAAGGAAGCAGGCCTCACCTTACTGTTCTGCTCCAAGGGATGAATACAGAAGGGCCATGAATTTGATGGGAAAAGCATCCTTTCACACATACTCCGTGGTGCTACTTACTGGCTCCCCACACTTTCGCAAGGCAGGGATACAGGACAAAACATCTTATTAGGTCCCATCCGTGCTGATGCATTCCATTCTTTCGCATCACCAAATTGAGATGGCTGTCATTTTGAAAGGGTGGAAGTTAAACTGCACCAGTGAAAATGAACCTGAAGTGGGCATCAGGAAAAACTGGAAACCAAACAAAACACCTCGCTTCTTAGGAAACACAGTTGTTATGGAATAAAATACAGCAGTGCTTCTGTGGAAGATGTGTATAAATTCTGCTCAATCAGATCACAAGGAGACTGAGAAAGCCTGTTTTGGGGACAGCATGATTTTCTGGATGGATTTTCTAAAGCTGATTTTAATTAGAAACTCAGAATTTTATTCAATGTGTTTTAAATAATGAATGTTTTCACTTTTAACAAATTCAAGTGGATTTAAATCAGATTGATTTGAGAATCGTTTTACTACTAGATCTCAGGGACTTAGTGTCACACACTCAATGCTGCCCTAGACTATTTTCCCTTGAAGATGCAATATTGTTTATCATATTATTTCTTTTCTGAGAATCATTGTTTTGTTATAATTTTATAAAATTCATGAGAGGATTGACGATCATATCAGGTTTTTGGTTTCATGGAGAAAATTTTTTAATTGATTTGTTTTATTATATCTGGCCTTTCAACATTAGATTTTTATAATAGTTGGACAAAACTCAGAGTGGCATTAAAGATAGAAATTTAAAAATTTCTACTATGCCCATTCTTGATGCCATCCTAACATTAAAATATTTGACCAAAATTTCCATTTACTATGTAATAAATCCATTTTCCTCAGAGTATATTGTGAATGTAAAAATGAAAATAGACATTTATATGCAGCCCGAGCTAGAAAAGGTGCTGATGCTATAATTAATACTGTACCATAATATCTCTTTAATCTATCATTCTGCCTTTTGCCCTTTATGTTATGTCAAAAAGGAGTGTAATGAATGAGTGTGTCTGTGGCTATCAGCTTGAATTTGGTGAAAACTGCGGTAACATGACATTTAATGTGATTAAGCCAGATATAGATTCAAGTTTATTGGCTTTCACACAATCGAATATATAGTCCATGACGATAAAAACTTCAACTCTTTTTAAGAAGGTGATTTCTTGAATTTATTTTAAAACTCAATTTGAATAAAGGGCATTTGATTCCGGGTGAGATTCAACACGAGATTCTCAGTCTCTCTCATGCTTTCTATGGTGGTAAATACAGTCAACACCAGAATATCCAACATCATAGGAGAAAACTAGGGTTTATTATTAAATCAGAAAAGAATCTGCATGGATCTGACTTGAGACAGCTGCTTAGGGGATTAGTGGAGAGCGTCTTTTCAAGTTCCAAGAATATTTTCCTTCCCTTCTGTATCAGAAGGGGGCACTAGTGGTCCATTTTTAACGAGAGGGGAGCTGCAGGTCTTTTGTTGTGTGGCATTTGATAATAAATAAATATTATTTTCTGTTTAATGTAGAGATAATTGCATGAAAAATTAAGATTGTAACTATTTATTATTAAAAAGTTAAATAATTAAAAGTTTGTAGGAATATATAATTTTAACGTCTCTTTTTATTTGAAGATCTCTCCTAAAATTAAGAAGTCTTGATATAGCCCAACCGCAGTGTCAATTTTTGTTGTTTAATGCGCATGTTAATGATTATGGTGAACGAGTGAGGCAATTTTATGCACAAGCCCATGCACACATATTCAGTGAACTATATTCATTTTAATCTTTCAGTCACCAACCTGTAGTCAGCACCCACACCAAAAGAACCTTACTGTTTATGTAACTTGTTAGATCAGTATTTATTTTCAATATGAATTGTGACTTCAACAGAATTAGCATAATATATTATCCTGTAATTTGCAGTATGATTAAATGGCTCGTGCATGTGCACACTTACTGGGATGACTGCACTTTGCATCCATGCAACTCTCTCTATGCAAAGATAAAATGTGAGTCTGTGGTTAACCTACTTCCTAACAAGCATCTCTATGGCCAGATCATCTGCTTAGATAAGAGTGAATGGGTAATATGGTATTATAATTCCATAAATAAAGTAATTGGAGAATTTCAGAGATATACTGGAGATAGGAAAACTGTCTCCAGGCTGTGTATAGCAGGCAGGCATGCGGGAACAGGGAGAGGGGAACAGATGCAGACTGGCAGCCTCTTTGCTTACAGACAGTACACATTCTGAATTTAGCCAGCCTCCTTTCCTCCCCGCCCAGAGCTCTTCCATGTAAACGTTGAGATGTTGAGACATGCATTATGTTTTACATTTTCTGTTAAGTTTTGCAGAAAATCATATGGCTAAGTAGTCCTTGTATTATAATGGGAAAAGGTGCGAGAAAAAACCTTCCAAAAATGAAATCCACTTGTCAGTTTGAATTTGACATGTTTTATTACATAGTAAAACCTGTCAGCTAAAATTTTAAAGATTTACACCTAAGTTGTGACTGAAAACAGGTAACTGTCCTTTCAAAACAGGTATTGTGCACATATACATGGAAATTTGGAGAACCATGTGCCTGTGGATAGCTAGTTTGCTTGCAAAGTGAATTTTAAAATTTAAGTAAGTTCCAGCTATTTAAAAAAGTACTGAGATGTGAGCCCTTGAAAACTAGGAACTGTGTGCCTTCACAGAATTTGACAAGTTTACATCTGCATTTGCCTCGTCAGCCAGTTCACATGCCTTTAATACCCACTTAGAATTGTGGTGTCCTCAGTTTCATGCAGCACTTATTACTTAATATCAAAAGTGGTAATATTTACATTATCCTCAATTGTTAAATTTGTAAATATTAAAGTATTTAATTCAACAGATTTTTTTTTAGTTAGTATAAGATTCACTTGTTTTCTTTTATAGCTGAAAAATATTGCTCTGAGTTCCTGAAACTAGATTACTCATTTGGAGTACTTTTGTTCCCTGGAAGAATAAAAGTATGGCTAGGGAATTATCTTATATGTAGGGACTGACAAAATTTTGTGCTCTCTAACTTTAAATATGGTCATTGCTTTCTGCTCCTTTGTATGGAGACAGAGATGGAGACAAGAAGAGGAAGGGACAGAGGAATAAAGGGAAGGAGGAGAGAAAGAGAGAGAGAGAGAGAGAGAGAGAGAGAGAGAGAGAGAGAGAGAGAGAGAGAGAGAGAGAGAGAGAGAGAGAGAGAGAGAGAATAGCAGGGCGTGAAGGAGAAAAAGAATGAAAAGCTAAGAACTAAAGCAAACCAAGAACACGAGGCAGGGAAAACTGCAGCAATTATAGCGAAATGAGTTAAGAAAATAGTCAGAGGAACATGGCTTGGAGAGGTGCTTGCATTCCGATAAACTGACTTGGGCAGGCTTTTGGTATTAACTTAGAGGAGTGTGATCCTGGCAGCAGCTCCAAGATCGCACATCTCAGAACTTTCAGAACAACACAATTTCAGGAAACTGTGTGACTCAGAGGATACTTCTGGCATTGAGTCTGTGAGAAAAGGAGGGTTTGCTTTTGTATTGCTCTTCAAATATAAGAGAAAATTTTGTTTCTGCCAACATAGATAAAAAAGCCATCCAATTATTACAACACCAGCTTTCTCTTTACAAATATCAAGTATAATTAAAGCAAAGAGCAAAATATTACAGAGGAAATAAAATGGAAAATGTTGGCTGTTGGAAATTGGCTTGGTATGGGTTTTATGGAACAGTGGCATTTACTGAATTATACCAACTCTGTTTTACATTTTTAGACAGCATTAGGGGCTGAACTGTCGATCTGGCTCCTTTGCATTAGTAACAGCTATGAAGAATGTATCATCTGCTTAAATATTTTTCTCACCTGGTAATATTTTTCATCTGCTTCTTCTACAACCAGGCATATTTTGGCTATGAATAGTCATAGACTAAAATCTTCCCAACTCTTTGTGTGTGTGTGTGTGATCGCTGATATTTCTGCTCTATGTTTTCCCACATTTGTTTCAAAGTCTGTGGCTAACTTGTGTGGCCTTTTTATCAATGTTTTAGATGACTTACCTAAATATCCCTGTTCCTTCTTTAATGCTTACGTAAATATTTTATCTTACCCTTAAGCAAAATGTCAAATTTTTGGCAGAGAACGCATTCCACTTTCTTAAGTAGAAAGAAGGCAGTATCATTCCAATATTTTGTCGATTTAAATAGTGCTGTGCATTCAGTAAATAAGGAACCTTCACCTGGAATCATAGATCATTAACTAACACAAGAGAAGGTGCTTTGGCTATCCTACCCTCGTAGGCTGAGTGGTGCATAGGCTTGTTTTGTCTTTTGTTACACACTCCTGGATGTTGCCTTTATGAAGTCACATTCACGAAGGTAGAAATATGCAAACATTAAACAGTATGTAAAACTGAATGTTACAGAAATAAAAATATCCAATGGAGATGTGAGAAGTATATTAAAGAAAAATGGCACAAAGAAATATTAGTAAAGTAATCATTCTACACACTTAAGATGTTTACAGAAAAGTAGCAAGAAAGGAATTCAGACTGCTATTAAATACTTGTCCTTCAACGACAGGAACTTTGGGGGAAGCAGGATAATATAAGACATGTATTTACAGAAAGTAATAATAGTGTGGGCCATACCTGGAATGGGATTTTAGTTTTATGTGACTGCAAGGAAATACTTATTTTGAAAAAGTACTTTTTAAAAGAACACAATGTGAACTTCTTATTTAAAAATAGAAACTTCTTGGTGAAACAGTTACGGTCAGGGAAATCAGTGTTAGCCCTCAGAGGATTTTGGAGGGGTGGGTCTTATAAATATATTCTTATTGTTATTAACAAATCTAGATTTTTTTAGGTATCTAAGATTTATAAGTGCAGTAGAGTCTGTCTTTCCTTTAAATATAAAAAGCATTTTGTAATTTAATATTTTTTTGGAAATATTTTGATTTTATGGCCAGGGGCTGAACTCTTCTTAGACACAGAATTCGGCACTGAATAAAGCAAACTTTGACTTTCTCCTTCAGAGTCTTGCCTACCACACCACACTGTTTAGGGTTTTATGTCCTCAGAAATGTAGAAAACTTCAGATTTTTAAAAATTAGATTAGGGTTTAAATTAGTTTCTCTCCAGAAGTTGCCCACGTATCCTGCATCCTGCTACCCCGTAGGTGAGGCTCCTTTCTCTTAGTCAGTCTTGTGCTGTCAGAGCACTGTGGAAAAACTAATCTCCCAATTAAAAGCCCTCTACTTTCCAGCACTTACTGTCTGGTAACAATCTCAGGAGGAAGTGATATCTAGTGTCTACAATTAACATCCACGTGGTTGGGTCTTCTCAGACATAAACACAAGTGCCATTTCTAAATACAGGTTTTCCTGTAATTTAATACATGGATAGTGATATTTTTGTGCTAACCCATCTTTACATGTTTGGCTGGCCGTGTAAGGTACACTTCAATTATGTACTTTTGTTTACAGTGTCCTCTGTCAGATATCATAGGCCTATAGCCAAAATAATAAATGCTCCAATGGCACAAAAACCATAAATGATTGTCCAAATAGCTAAATGTCACTGTCCTCTCCCAAATTTTAAAAGCCAATACTCTCGTGTGCTTCTGACTTTCAGGTAATATATTTTCCTTCTCAAGTCTTAAAAGAGTTAAAAAATGGATAATTAAAGTTACTATTCTATCATCCCTTAGCAAAAAAAATTTCAAGTGTTAGATTTTCACTATCCCAGATAAACAGTTTTAAAGTAATTTATACACCCCACCATCTACCAATATTCTAAAAATATATATTATACCTTATATGTGTTGGGTTTTAGTTATATTTTGACCATGCTTATGCCTTTTCTTCCCCCAGACATTACCTTATAATAATTCTTATTATATATAGTCTTAGTTTAAAACCTTCTTAGTTTAAAATTTTAAGAATAGCAAAAAGGAAAATGTGTGGCAACGTCAAGCACCAGCCAGGATGTGGAGATATGGCAACCCTGCCTGTGTTAGTATGAACTGGCCTTATCACATTGTACAGCAATTCAATCTCCACCAGTGCATTCTGTCAGTGGATCTTGCAGAGGATTTCATTGTTCTACTTCTGGATATGTGTCCTGAGATTACTATTACCACCACTCACATATAGTCACATTTCTGTTTACATTTAGATTAAATTAGAGCTAAACAAAACAAATCAGTTCTCCAGTCATAGTGACATGGAAAAGCCAGAAAAGGCTGAAAGTCAGCCAGAAAGAAGGGAAAAGACTGCTCATCTCAGCATGAATTATAACGGAAATAATAGCAATTATGACTAGCAAATGCCATTCAGGATAAAATGAAAATGTATATTGTTATATAGTCAGACTATAAATGATATACCTGTTAAAATAAGGGAATCAGAAATATACTTACTAAGAATAACACTAGAAAATATATATTTCTTAGAGGTAATTTTTAAATGTATTTATATATATATATATATAAGTGTTATATATATATAGGTGTTTTTCTTGCATGTATGTCTGAATCCCAAGGAGGTCAGAATAAAGAAATGAACCCCCTGGTATTGAGTTACAGATGTTGTGAGGCACCATGTGTGTGCTGGGAATTGAACCAGATCCTCTGTCATAGCAGTCGGTGCTCTTAACTGCTGAGCCATCTCTCAAGCACTAAAAGGGACTTTCAAGGTTTGTTGTTTGGGGGTTCCTACTGCTGTGATATTACATCATAATGGAAGCAACTTGGGGTAGCAAGGGCTTATCTTAGCTTTCAACTCTGCTCATATTTTGTCAGAGGGAAAAGTCAGGGCAGGAAGGAACTTTGGAGGTAGAAACTGTAATAAAGACCACAGAGGAACACTGTTTACTGGCCCACTTTCCGCTGTTTGCTCACTGTTTTCTTATACCACATCAACTCACATGTCCAGGGCTAGCAGTGACCTCAGCCTTCTCCCATCAATCATTAGTCATCAGCCAAGAAAATGCATCACAGGCTGGCCTACAAGCAAATGTTGTCTGTGCATATTGTCATTTGAAATTCCCTCCTCTCACACGATTTTAGTTTGTGTCAAATTGCTTCTGAAACTAGCCAATTTAGTTATATATATATATATATATATATATATATATATATATATATATATATATATATATATATATATATATATATATATATATTAGTAGTTTATTTATATAAATTACAGCTATCATATGGACTTTTACAAACTTTTTGTTGATTTCTTTCTCCATTTGTGTAACTTTCTGTTCCTGTGAAGAGACACCATGACCGAGGCAATTTATAAAAGAAAGCATTGTAATGGGGTCCTGCTTATAGTTTCATCATGGTGGGAAGGGGGATAGACATAATGATGAAACAGTAGTCAAAAGCTTCTTTGAGGGTGGGGGGTGGGGGGTAAGGCCTCTCTTGGGTAGTCTCCATATGCTAGCCTACCAAGTTTGGGCAGGACCCAAACCCTCCCCCCATATCAAGGCTGAGTTAGGCATTCCACCATAGGGAATGGGCTCTAAATACCCATAAGTCCTGGTCCTGTTGCCAGGCTGCACACAGAAAGATCAAACCACACAGCTATCACCCAGAGGGCTTAGTGCAGTCTCATGCAGGCTCCCCAGGTGTCAGTCCAGAGATTGTGAGCTCCCAGTAGCTCGAGTCAGCTTTCTCTATGGTTTCCTCATGATCTTAACTCCCATTGATCCTATAATCTCTCCTCCTTCTCTTCAAATGAAATCTGAGAGCTAGGCCAAGTACTTGGCTAAGGGTCTTTATCGGCTTCCATCAAATGTTCTGTAATGACAATTGAGTAGTCAACAATCTGAGTAAGGGGAGGCTTAATTCTCCATTTCTCAGCAGTCCCCTCTTTTCCTGCTGCATTAGAGTTCTCTAGAGAAATAGAACTTGCAGACTGACTATATGGAGGAATGGTACTTGACAGCCTGTGTGGACTCATGTTTAACCAACTGCTCAGGATCAACTGCCTAGGGAATGCTGTTACCCATCAGGTAGGCCCTTCTCTACTTATCAACTGTCATGGCAACTTCTGATTTGGGCAACCCCTTATTATAAACTTCATTCTCAGAAGACTTGGGGTTTGTTGAAATTGATAGTTTAAGCTAAGTTTTACACATACCTACACATCTTTATTGTCAGTGCATTAATCAATAAAATCTATGAGACAATCAACTTTTTAAATAAAAAGTTCTGTGTTTTATAATTTTGTCAAACTATAGGCTAGTTTGAGCATATTTGATAATGACAAACAATATTGTTTTGAAGCTTAGATGCATTAAATACATTTGGGGGATAGGAGAGATATCTAATTAGTTAAGAATACAAGCAGCTCCTGTGGAGGACCCAAGTTTGAGTCTCAGAACCCATGTCTGGCAGTTCACACTCAAAACTACCTCTAACTAGCTCCAAGGAGAACCAATACCTCTCACTTTGGCAGGCACTTCCCCTCAATTGTACATGCTCTACCCTACCCAAACAGACACATTTAAAATGCAAATAATACTTAAAACACAGTTTTAACTTATGGTATTTTCAAATCAAAGGAGATTTGTTGAGGAACATTATGGTGGTTATATATGTATATATATATAAAACACATCATATTTGAAAGTCAAGAATATACTATATAGGCAATATGAGTTTTCAATTTTATAATTACTGATTTACATATCTTGAAATTTTATTTAAAATAAAAATGATGTGTATCTATATCCCTTAAATTTTAGAAGTGACCAACAGCTTGAGATGGTACAGAAACTTGGTGGGTGGAAGGAAAATTAAAGAAAAAAAACAGTCTACAGATAAGCAAAAACTATCATTTTTCTAAGTTAATTATTTTTCTTGCATAGCAAACATTTAATAAAATATTAAGTAGCCAAAGTATATGGAATTTATATGCTATTTTGTGATAAAGGTGAATATTGTTCTTTTCCTAAAAGCTCTTTGAGAAATATCAGTAATATATTGAATATGTTTAGAATCAACTATACTTAGCTATACATTGTGTGTTGTTTGTATTTATGCTGTGATTATTCATGATAAATGCATGTTTCTTTGTTGCTAATATGCTATTTGACATTTAAATGTATCTTTTTTTACTTTAACTCTTATGCCATGTCATAAGTTATAAACTCAAAATGAATAAAAGGCAAAATGTAAAATTAGAAACATCTAGAAAGAAATAGATAAGAAAATCATTGTGAACTTGCGCTATGCAAAGTTTTCACAGGATATAAGATGTTTCTATAGGAAGGACTGATGACTTAGACTCTGTAGAAAAGAAGTTCTAATCTACAAAAGGCACCAGAGAGTGAAAGGAAATTTATGAAGGAAATATCTGCAATTTTTGATAGTTTGCATCAAGATTTCCTTATGAAGACAGCCTGACTAAAAATGAACAAAACAATGAAAATTATGCTTTATAAAAGAAACATATTTTTCCTTAAAACACACAGAATATACTTAAATTATTAACTGTGATATAAGTCAACAATGAGACATAGGCCTTACAAACTGACAATCCAAGTGTTAGAGAATGTAGAATAATAAATTCTCTTGTGTATACCTGGTTGATATTCAAAGCTGAAAAGAAAATTTAGCTGGATTGCAAGGTTTCTTAAAAAGTTAAATGTGCCTAAGTGATCCTATATCTTAGTGCTATACAGTAAAAAAAAGCCTGTGCCACATAAAGGCTTTCACACAAATGTTCATAGTAATTTTGTCGGCCAAGTGGAAATAATCTAAGTGTGTATTATTAGAAAACATACGAGGACACAGTGTTCAGTAAATATGACCAAGCACTGCCATTTTCTCTTAATTTTGCCATTATATCTGGCTTCCAAATCATGAATAATTCAAATAAATATTGTTTATTACATTTAGAGATTTTTCAATTTATGCAACAAAAGTAATAATGAAAGACTAATAATCATTTATTAGACAAAACACTTAATCTTTTTCGTTTCATATATTTATCCAATTTTGACCTAGTTTTACAAAATATTTTTCTGAGTTTATCCCACTATAATTAAATATTCCTAAATATAGGAATACTAGTTTATAATCTATAATGAGCTCATAGTAAGTACTCAAATTATTTCCATTTTTAGAAAAAAATAATCAATAAGGTAACATCAATGTGTATGCATTTAATTTGATATGACTCAAAGAGCTATCAAATGGGCTTATTTACATATTATTGAAATAAAATGAGACTGGTTTTTGGAACACATTTTGGCAAACAATTATTTTTTCTACTTTTTAAGATGGTATTATATAAATCTAGGTCTCTTTAATTTTTTAAAGATGCCTATAAATTTATTATGCTCAATGCTGAATGTATTTCTAGTATTGTATCAATCTCCATTTGCACTCAAATTTCCCTTTGAACCACTCTAATAACATAAACCCAGAAGAGGACCTATAGGGAATGTCGTCCGCATGTACTCATCGTCCATAGAAAAAGAAACTAGGTCACTTGTTTTTATTTTATAATTTCTCACAAAGACACACCCATTCAATTGTTTTTTTCTTTTAACTTGGAATTTTAAAACATTTTCAGAAAAAAGAGTAAGTTGTGAAATATAGACATACAAGGAACATGTTTTTATAATCATTATAGATAAATATAATATTTTGTACATTTTGCTTTAAAAATTTAGCATCTATAAGTCTTATTTCTTGATATGTAAATATCTTAGGAGTTATTGTGCTTATTTAATCTACTTCTCCTCTACCCCAAGCTGTTTTCCATATCTATACTGGAGTATAGATAGTACTTGTAACTTGTACACACATCTTTATACAGTATTTACCTCCTGATTCTGCCCATATCCTTTTTTTGGAAAAATAGTTATATGAAATAAGAGCCTCTTCTGTTCTGGGACAAAAAGCATAGATGAAATACATATACAGAATGACGAAATTGATGAAAACTAAACATCCCATTTCAGACTTAAATAAATGCTAAGTATAATTAGAGAAAGTAGTTAATGGAGTTGGAATAAAAAAGTATCAACTATGTAGGGGTATTGTGTTGTTTCATGGTAAATAATTGTCCCACCCACTGTTTTAATAAAAAGAGCTGATTGGCCAAAGGCAGGCAGGAAGTGTAGGCGGGGCTACCAGACTAAGAAAATCTCTGAGAGCAGAGTGCCAGAGGAGCACCAGAAAGAAGCCAGAGGAAGCCGAGGACAACTATGCTGCTCTAAAAGAAAGGTACCCAGCCACATGGCTGAACATGGGTTAGCTTAAGGGTAGAGAGTTAGCAAGCTATATGCCTGGGCCTAGGGCTGATCAGCCTAAAACTATTGAAAGCATCTGTGTGTCTCTGTGGGACTGTGGGACTGTGGGTCTGCAGGTCTGTGGGTCTGCGGGTCTGTGGGTCTGCGGGCCTAAACCTTGAGGTTAGGCCTGAAAGTCTGGGTCAGAAACCTCGTACTACACAACTACAGACAAGATAATTTTTTTTAAATCTTCATTTGGTTAAACAGTTTTTTGTCAAAAGTTCTTTTGGTATAACCTGTAGTAGGATTCAGGTGTCAGCTGATGGGGTCCTCAGACGCTCATCCAGGGTCCCGAGCTCCAGGAGGGGATGTGGCAAACCTGGAGGGGGTGTGGCCAACCCCATGGAGAGGGGGCTTCTGGGACACGAGGCCCGGCTCCTGGTACCTGGTTGTTGGAGAGATAGGATCAGAATCCATCATCCGTCCATCACTTGTCCACCATTCCAGACTCCAGTCCCTGTTCAGGTGCTACTATAAACTGTTACCTGTACCGTGAGTGTTGGTTTATATTTTAATAAATATCTATCCTGCACTGGTGCCTTCTAAGTAAACTTTGCCTACAATAACCTATAATAAAAAGTTTCTGGCCTGGTCTGTCCCCATGGTCTAGACCTGCCTGCAGTTTCTTAGTCCCAAATAATCACATAAAGGCTTGTATAAATTACAATCTGTTTGGCCGATAGCTCAGTCTCATTATCAAATAGCTCTTAATTCAACTCATTTTTATGAATCTATATCTTGCCATGGCTAGTGGCTTATCAGTACTATCACATCTTGCTTCTTTGGGTGGTAGCTTGCAGCTTCACTTGAATCCACCCATCTCCTTCATCTCCCCATGGATTTCCTGACTGCCTCCCAGCTGCCTTACCATAGGTCAAAACAGTCTCTTTATCCCAGCGGCAACAAAGCATATTCACAGAATACAGAAAGACATTCCACATCACTTTCCCTTTTTGATCTAATCAAAAAGGAAGGTTTAAATTTTAACATGTTAAACTTATATATAACAAAACAGTTATCAAGCAAGAATTATAATTGCAATATCTAGTCTATTTGTATTTAGTAAAATTAAAGAAAATATTCTTCTATCTATCCTATTTTATGAGGCCAATGTTCCATATTTGCCTTAGAAATTACTAAGAAAAACTATAATTATAATCATCTAACCTTCAGCTATACCAAAGACCACAGAAGTATATACTATTTCCTGAGTTAACAAGAAGTGCATTGCAAGCAACT
This sequence comes from Phyllotis vaccarum, assembly GCA_033318265.1. Taxonomy (NCBI): domain Eukaryota; kingdom Metazoa; phylum Chordata; class Mammalia; order Rodentia; family Cricetidae; genus Phyllotis; species Phyllotis vaccarum. Next base: position 46,374,781 of record JARWLC010000014.1, on the reverse strand, counting down.
TCCAAATTCTAGAAATGACAGTCATCTCGCTACCTGGACAGCCACTCGAAGTTCCGTTGTAATGCTGGGGCATCCATCTTCAGCCCACAGGCCTAGAATCTCTGGCAGACATTTTGGTGAAGCAGGAAATTTGAAGGATTGTTTGTCCATTTTGGCAGTTGCTTTTCCTTGTGTCTTGTAGAATGTCTGGCAGTTTTCTCTGTGAAGCAGGAATCAGAGGACCAGCTTTGCTTATTATGGCAAAGTTCCAGAGGTCACTTTCCAGTGGTTCCCAAATGTCCAGTTTATACCACATACTGTCAAGCACTCAAGGCAAGAGTAGCTTCTTGCCCAGTGGATAACTTTTGCCATAAAGAGAGTAAAGTCCATTTGGAGTTTCTTCTGTGCCTATCATCCTTTTAAAGTAGATTGGTACTGCCAGAACCAGACATGTTTCACTTTGCAGAAAAGTCTGTTTTTAAAATACTTTAAATGCCATATTCTGTAGGGTTTTGAAGTGTATGAAGATTGTCTATTTAATTGAAATATATCTTTGTATATCTAAAAAACTTAACTGATATGACTATAAGTTGATTATCATAGATGACTACTAATTTTTAATGTGTTACATAAACATAATACATGAAATGAGTAGAAATATATATAGTCTAAAATCTCATTTCAAATTATGCTTGTGTTGAACTATTATTTCATTTTTTTCAGTATAGAATTTTTACCTATTTATTTACTTTTTTAAAAGTCTTTTTTCCATGTGCCCCCTGCTCCCCCTCCCTTCCTTCTTCTCAATCCCTCCCAGTCAGCCTTCAGCCTCCCTCCTCCCCATCCCCCCCATCCCCCCCATCCCCTCCCCTAAAAGGGCAAGAAGTCCCAAGGTGGATCAGCCCAGTGTGGCTCTTCCACTACAGGCAAGTCTGATTCCCTCATTCCAAAGTCAAGACTGGGTTAGTTGTTCCTCTGCAGGGAATGGTCTCCAAGGTGCCAGCCCATGCACAGGAACACAGTCTGATCCCACACCTCGAGGCTCCAGATACTGCCCATGTGAATCGACAGTTGCCTACCCTTGGAGAGTCTAGCTTCTTTTCCTGATGGTTCCCCAGTGACTGTTCTTGATTCAGTGAGCTCCCAAAAGCTCCAGCCAGCCATCAGTGTGGGAATTTTCCTCATAATCCCTATCCCTTTGGTCATACAGACTCTCCTCCCCTACTCCCAGCTGAATCAGGAGCTTGGCCCAGTGCTCATCCATGGAGCTCTTCCTCTACCTCTATTCATTGTTGGATGTAGGTTCTGTGATGACACTTAGGGTGATTATTCACGTGATTACAGGGGGAGTCCTGTTTAAGACCCCTCCACTATTGGTTGGAGGCCAGGGACATCCTGTGAGTTCTTGGAGGTTTCCCTAGCACTCAGTCTCTTTCCAACCCCACCTTGGCTTCCTCCGCTGTGGACCAGGGGGCTGAGGGTTCTCCAGTCATCAGTCTATGATGATGCAGTTTGTTGTTTGGGTGGGTTTGGCCTGTGGGATGTCCCTCTGGCTGTGTTTTGCTGAGGATTGGGCTTGGGTGGCCCCCTCTCACCTCTCTTTGGTCCCTCCTACCTTTCTTTGGTCCCTCTCACCTTTCTTTGGTTTGAAGTGGAGCTGGATATGCCTGGGGCTGTGTCCCTAGACTGAGCTTTGATGACCATAGTCTCACTTAGCCTGGGGATCAGAGTGCCACTAACCTCTTAGTCAGCTGTGGACCAGGAGGCCTCAGGGTCTCCGGTTGTCATTAAATGAATTCTTAATGATTAAGCCATTAATAGTGACACAATGACTAAATTAATATAAAAATGCTTCCTGGGAGCTTATATAAAGCAGAGCTAGTTGACATAGTAGATTTGGTGAATAGACGTTTAACATTTGGTTGCCTAGCTAGCTAAACATGCACACACACTCAGACAATAGTGGCTCAGTCTGTTCCTGGTACATCTTGATCTCATTTTTTCTGCTTATCAAGAGAGTCCATAGGACATGTTCTCCACTCATAGTAGAGATGTTTAACTTTCTATCTGGAGGCATACTCTTATCTAAGGGAAATCCATAGCCTGAGCCATTAGTAGGGAGTAACTGAGAAGGCAGAGGTGGAGTTCATGAATAAACACTGCATATTTTGCTTACTGGACAGTTCTGTGGTGTCTACTCCCTTGTCTCTCTGAAGTTATGTCACATTATAGGGCCCCAGGTTCTTATGATGAGCATGTTGACTGATGCTGTCACTTTTCTTCCTTCTTCTGTCTCACTATTATCACTTAAGGTTTTCTTAGACTCAAATGCAGCACTTAGATCTCAACTCCCAAAGATCTCAGATCTCAATGCAGATCTGAACGTCGCTTTACAAGGGACCAAAACTAATTACTATACCAGTAATAAGGGAGATAGGAGTAATGATAATTAGGAAAAAAGGAAAGCACTGTCATCTGTCTCCTAAACTCTCTGAACATTTATAATCTTCTAAGTCCAAGCTTTATTTTGTAATTTTGCATATTGAGGCCCCTTCCAAACGCTAATGCTGTAGTAAAGCCATTACTCATCATCATCAGAGTCATTAATATTTTTTCAATCTATTAAATTTCATGCATACCAAAATTAAAATATTTACTATTAAGTTATATTATTCACTTTAAAAGTATGAATATTAAGCTGTGTGACTTAAGACAGCTGAAATGGAATTATTAGGAATTTAATTGTACTAAATTTTTAGGTAGTAAATTTTAAGACATTAATATTTGTTTAAATGTTATATAACTGTGACTTTAATACAAATATTCAATAATTCATGACTATGCAAATTAAAATCGTACTCATTCTCTACAAATTCATTCAAAATGAGCGTTTATCTTTTTAGATTTTGAATGCAAGTGAAATAAAATGGGAAATAACACAAACATTATAAAATATCACTAAAACAAAGTATAAATTTAAATTATTTTGTTTTCTCCACACATCCTTCCCTCTCACAGCACTTTGCCCTAGCTCCAAACCTCATTCCTTTTCCCAAAAGGGTAAGGCCTCCCTTGGGCAGCCACCAAAACCTGGCATATTTGGCTGTGGCAGGACCAAGCCCCCCCTTTCCCCGTATAAAGGCTGGACATGATGTCCCACCATAGGCAATGAACTCCACAAAGCCAGTTCGTGAGCCAGGGATAGATACAGATCCTACTGCCTGGTACTCCTCAAATAGTTCAAAGTTATACACACTGTTTCCCTTATTCAGGGGCTGAGCCTGGTCCCATACAGGCTCCAAAGCTGTCAATCTAAAGTTCCTGAGTTCCCTGGGCTTGGTTCAGTTGTCCCTATAGATTTCCTCATTATGATCTTGACTCTCCATATTATTGTCCTTGTGCTCGAATGTAGATTTCTGCATCTGTTTCATCTGTTACTGGGTGATGACTCTATGATGACAGTAGTCACCAAACTGGTTACTGGGGTAGGCCAGTTCAGGCACCTCTTTGCTATTACTAGTAGTCTAAGCTGGGGTCATCTTTATGGAGTCTTGGAATTTTCCTGGCACTAGGTTCCCCCAACCCCATTCTGTCTTTCCCTACTAAATCATCTTTTATTTTGTTTCTCTCTCAATTTCTCCCCAAGCTGATCATCCCATTTCCTCATGTTCTCATTCCCCATCCTCCCTCTATTACTTCCCTCACATCTAGTTTTACTATGGAAATTGTTGTGTTAAGTTTCTGGCCTGGAATTTCTGGCCTAGCCTCGAGATGTGACCTGCAGACCCACAGTCCCACAGAGACACACCGACACTGATAGTAATTTTGTGCTGATTGACCTGGGGCCCAGGCATATAACGTGGTAGCTCTTTACCCTTAAATGAACCCATGATTCCTCTTCAGCCATATGGCTTGGTACCTTTTCTCAGAGCAGCATAGGTGTCCTTTGCAGCTGCTTTTTTTCAGTATAGAATTTTTACCTATTTATTTAATTTGCTTTTTTGTAATTACCCTTAGGAATTTTATATTATTTGTGGTTATTGTAAAGGGTGATGTTTCTCTGATTTCTATGTCAGACTGTTTAGCGTTTGTATATAAGAGGGCTACTACATTTTTTTAATTGATCCATAACCAGTTACTTTTTTTCTCCTATGTTTATGAAAAAAAAAAGTTTCATGCCTTCTTGAGAATAAGATGTCTTCTCTATTTTTAAACAAGAAGACCAGTGAAATGGAAGGCCCTGATATAAATCTACACATCTACATGCACCTAATTTTTGATAAAGAAACCAGAAATTACACTAGATAAAAGACAGTATTTTCAACAAATAATACTTATCAAAATGGATAGGCACATGTAGAAGAATATAAATAGACTTTGCTAACTGGAGACACCAAAGCCTCCCTCCAAGTCCATAGCTGGCTAAAAGGTGAGGTACACCCAGATCCTCAGTCTAAGTGGAGACTGTGATCTCTGAACCCCTTCCAGAGATACAGACCCAGGCACCCAAACCACCTAGCTCTGTCCTAAACCAAAGAAAGATGGGAGAGCCCCACAAACCCAATCTCCAGCAAAACACAGCTGGAGGGACATCCCACAGGCCAAACCCCACCCAACCCACAATATGTGTCACCACACAGTTATACCTAGAGACCCAGAAGCCCCCTGGTTGACAGATGACTGAAAGTCAACTAAGAGCCAACTAAGACCTGGCTAAGAATGACCTCTGTGATAGCTTGAGACACAAAGCTTCTTGGTATACAGCCAACTAAAAGGTGACCAAGAGCTGACTAAGAGTGTACCAAGGAAGCAATGTGCAAATTCTAGTGCAAGAATACACAAGACACCACCAGAAGAAGCTGGTGGTTCTACAACATGACTTTAGCATAACAATGAAGAAGAAACAGAAGGAAATGACCTTAAATACAACTTTATGAAGATAATAGAAGCTTTAAAAAAGGATATAAAAACTCCCTTAAATAGAAGGAAAAAAATCGGAAAAGATGAACAAATCCCCGAAAGAAAATAAAGAAAACTGAGAAAAAGAAAACAAACAGGTCAAAGAAACATTCCAAGAATTAAAAATTGAAATAGAAGCAATGAAGAAGGCATAAACTGAGACAAAGCTGGAAATGGAAAACCTGAAGAAATGAACTGGAATTATAGATGCAAACATATTCAACAGAATGCAAGAGATGGAAGAGAGAATCTCTGGAGTAGAAGATTTAATAGTGGAAATAGTTTTTAAAAATCCACTAAAATTAGAAGTCATAACACAAATGTCCAGGAAATCTGGGACACCATGAAAAGACCAAACTTAAGAATAATTGGAATTCAAAAAGGAAAAGAATATCAGCTCAAAGGCACAGAAAATAAATTAAACAAAATGATAGAAGAAAACTTTCCCAACATAAAGAATAAAATGCCAATAAAGATACAAGAAACTTACAGAACACCAAATAGACTAGATCCTCCAAAAGTATGCTCACCACATACTAATCAAGCCACTAAACCTGCACAATAAAGAAAAAATACTAAGAGCTGCAAATTTTTTAAAAAAAGGCCAGATTACATATAAAGGCAGACCCATCAGAATAACATCCAACTATTCAATGGAAATAGTGAAAGCAAAAAGGTCAGCTGTTATATAGACACTAAAAGAGCATGGCTGCCAACTCAGACTACTATACTCAGTAAAACTATCAATTACCATAGATGGAGTAAACAAGATATTTTACAACAAAACCAGATTTAAGCAATACATGTCCACAAATCTGGTCCTATGGAAAGCACTAGAGGGGAAATGCCAACCTAAGGAAGCCAGATACACCCATGAAACTACACTCAATAATTCCACAGAAGAAAAACCCAAAGAAGGGAAAAACACACATGTTACCACCAAAAATAACAGGAAATAACAATTATTGGTCATTAATATCTCTTAATATCAATGGACTCAATTCTCCTATAAAATGACACATCCTAATATGATGGATAAAAAAACAGAAGCCATCCTTCTGCTGCATACAAGAAACACACCTCATCTTCAAAGACAGACACAGACTTAGAGTAAAGGGTTAGGAAAAGGCTTTCCAATCAAATGGTCCTAAGAAACAAGCTGGTGTAACCATCTTAATATCTAACAAAATAGAATTTAAACTAAAATCAATCAAAAGATACCAAGACAGACATTACTTATTCATCTCAGGAAAAATCCACCAAGATGAAGTCTCAATCCTGAATATTTATACCCCCAACACAAGGGCACCTACACATATAAAAATAACATTATTAAAGCTTAAACCTCACATCAAATCCCACACACTATTAATGGGAGACTTCAGTACCCCAGTTCAGCCTTAAATAGGTCAGCAAGACAGAAACTCAACAGAGAAGTAAGGGTCTAACAGCTATTATGACCTAAATGGACTTTATCTATCTATTTATCTATCTATCTATCTATCTATCTATCTATCTATCTATCTATCTATCTATCATCTGTCTGCCTGTCTATCTATCTATCTATCTATCTATCTATCTATCTATCTATCTATCTATCTATTATCTGTCTGCCTGTCTATCTATCTATCTATCTATCTATCTATCTATCTATCTATCTATCTATAAAACCTTCCAGCCCAAAACAAAGTAATATACCTATTTCTCAGCACCCCATGAAACTTTCTATAAAATTGATCACATACTCAGTCATAAAACAAATATCAATAGGTACAAAAATGGGAATAACTTCTTGTATCATTTTAGACCACCATAGTCTAAAGTTAGAGTTTAACAACAACAAAAATTACAAAAAGCCTACAAATTTAGAAAAAACTGAATATTTCTCAATTGAACCACGTCTAGGTAAAGGAAGAAATTAAGAAAGAAATAAAAAGAAAAAACTTTCTAGAATGTAATGAAAATGAATCCACAACATACCCAAACTTGTGGAAAACAGTGTTAAGAGGGAAACTCATAGCATAAGATGCCTACATGAAAAACCTAGAAAAATCTCACACAAGAGACCTAACAGCACAGCTAAAGGCTTTAGAACAATTAGAAGCAAACTCACCTAGAAGGAGTAGACAGTAGGAAATGATCAAACTTTGGGCTGAAATCAATACAATAGAAACAAAGAGAACAATACAAAGAATCAATGAATCAGAGTTGGTTGTTTGAGAAAGTCAACAAGATAGATAAACCCTTATCCAAACTAACCAAGAAGCAGACAGAGAGAGAGAGTGAGAGAGAGAGTGAGAGTGAGAGAGAATCCAAATTAACAGAATTGGAAATGAAAATGGAGACATAAGAACAGACACCCAGGAAATCCAGAGAATTATCAGGTAATGCTTTGAAAATCTATACTTCACTAAAATGGAAAACCTGAAAGAAATGGACAGCTTTCTGGACTGGTACCACTTACCAAAATTAAATCAAGATCAGATTAAAGATTGAAACAGACCTATAACCCCAAAGGAAATTGAAGCTGTTATTAAATATCTCCCAAGTCAAAAAAGGCCAGGACCAGATGGATTCAGTGCAGAATTCTGTGAGACATTCAAAGAAGAACTAATATCTATACTCTTCAAATTTTTTTGTACAGTAGAAACTGAAGGAACATTGCCTAACTCTTTTTATGAAGCCACAATCACCCTGATTCTTAAGTGACTCAAAGATGCAACAAAGAAAGAGAATCACAGATCAATCTCACTCATGAACATTGACACAAAAATACTCAATAAAATTTTGGCAAACTGAATCCAACAACATATCAAAAAAATCATCCACCATGGTCAAGTAGGCTTCATTCCAGAGATGCAGGCATGGTTCAACATATGAAAAACTGTGAATGTCATATATCATATAAAAAATCTGAAAGAAAAACCACATTTCCTTAGATGCTGAAAAAGCATCTGACAAAATCTAGCATTCCTTCATGATACAAGTCCTAAATAAAATAATGGTGATATACAGCAAGCTGAAAGCCAGCATCAAACTAAATGGAGAAACACTCAAAGCAATCCCACAAAATTCAGAAACATGACAAAGATATCTTCTCTCTCCTTGTCTATTCAATGGAGTTCTCAAAGTTTTAGCTAAAGCAATATGAGAACCAAAAGGAAATGAAGGAGGTGCAGATTGAAAAGGTAAAAGTCAGACTACCTCTATTTGCAGATCACATGATGTATACATAAGTGACCTCCAAAATTCTATTAGGGAACTCCTTCAGCTGATAGTCACCTTCAGCACTGTAGCAGGGTACAAGGTTAACTCAAAAAAAATCAATAGCCCTCTATACACTAAGGATAAAAGGGCTGAAAAAGAAATAAGGGAAACAGCACCCTTTATAGTAGCTGCAAATAGCATTAAGTATCTTGGTGTAATTCTAATTAAAGAAATAACAGACCTGCTTGACAAAAACAAGTCATTGAAGAAAGAAATTGAAACGAATATCAGAAAATGGAAAGATATCACATGCTCCTGGATAAGTAGAATCAACATAGTAAAAATGGCAATTTTACCAAAAGCAATCTACAAATTCAATGTGAACCCCATCAACTTCAAGAGGATTCTCTATCCTTGACTTCAAGCTATACTATAGAGCTACCATAATAAAAACAGCCTGGTACTGGTATAAAAACAGACTTGTGGATTAATTGAATATAATCAAAGACCTGGACATAACCCACACACCTATGAACACCCAATTTTTGACAAATAAGCCACAAATATTCAATGGAAAAAAGATAGTACCTTCAACAAATGATGTTGGCATAACTGGATGGTAGTATGCAGAAGAATGCAAATAGATACAAACCTATCACTCTGCAAAAATTCTAATCCAAGTGTATCAAAGACCTCAACATAAAGCTAGCTACACTGAACTTGATAGAAAAGAAAGTGAGAAATGCCCTCCAATTCATTGGCACAGGTGACCATTTCCTAAATATAACACCAGTAGCACAGACACTAAGAACAACAATCAATAAGTGGGACCTCCTGAAACTGAGAAACTTCTGTAAGGCAAAGGACACAGTCAATAAGACAAAAATGATAGCCTGCAGAATGAGAAAAGATCTTTACCAACTCTACAGCTGACAGAGGACTGATCTCTAAAATATATAGAGAATTGAAGAAACTAGAGAGTCCCCAAACCTACACAACCCAAATAAAAATGGGGTTCAGAGCTAGAAAGGGAACTCTCAACAGAAGAATTACAGATGGCTGAAATGCATTTATAAAATTGCTCAACATCTCTAGCCATGGGAGAAATACAAATCAAAACAACTTTGTGATACTACCTTACACCTGTCAGGTGGCTAAGATCAAAAACACAGGTGACAGTCTATGCCAGAGAGGATGCAGAACAAGGGGAATACTCCATTGTTGGTGGGAGTGTAAACTTGTACAGCCACTCTGTAATGCAGTATGGTGTTTCCTCAGAAAACTGGCAATCAATCTCCCCAAGGATCCAGCAATAGCACTATTGGGCATAACCCAAGGGATGCACATTCATACTCTAAAGGAATTACCTGAGCTGTGTTCATAGCAGCATTATTCGTAATAGCAAGAACATGGAAACAACCAAATGCCCTTCAACTGAAGAACGTATTGATGAACTGTTGTATATCTATACAATGGAGTACTACTCAGCAATAAAACATAATGACATCCTAATATTTACAGGCCAATGGATGGATTTGGAGAATATCCTCCTGAGTGAGGTATCACAGACCCAGAAAGAAAGGCATGGGATGCACTCACTCAGTGGATTTAGAGAAAAAGAAAAGAATACCCAAGCTGCAAACCACAATCCCTGAACAGCTTGGGATCAGAAAGAACTTGAGAGAGTTACCCAGAGATTTCTCTAGGAAGAGAAAATAAAGAACACCTTAGCAAATTTGGATCATTAACAGGTTGCAACCAAGAAGATGTGGGAACATATGAGAAAAGGAGATGGCTGAGTGAGAGGAGCAACAAAGAGGGAGAAAAAAAGAGATGGAAATATTGAGAGGAAGCCAAGGTGGAGTTGGAAAGAGACTGGGTGGTAGGTTAACCTCCAAGAACTCACAAGATGTCCCTGGCTATGTCTCCAACCAATAGTAGAGGGGGGTGCTTAAACAGGACTCCTCCTATAATCAAATGAATAACTACCCTAAGTGTCATCACAGAAACTACATCCAACAATGAATAGAAGTGGAGGCAGAGATTCATGACTGAGCACTACGCTAAGTTCCTGGTCCAGCTGAGAGCAGGGGAGAAGAGTTTGTATGAGCAAGGAGATTGGGATTATGAGTAAAATTTCCACAGAGTTGGTTAGCTGGATCTCTGGGAGGCTCACTGAATCAAGAACAGTCACTGGTGAACTATCCGGAAAAGGAGGTATGCCCTCAAAGTGTAGGCAATTGTGGATTGTCATGGGCAGTATGTGGAACCTCCAGGGGTGGGATCAGACTGTGTTCCTGAGCATGGGCTGGCACTTTGGAGCCCATTCTCTGCAGAGGAACACCTAACCCAGTTTTGATATTGGTACTTGGGACTTGGACTTACATGGAGTGGATACGCCACACTGAGCAGAACCACCTTGGGACTTCTTGCCCTTTTGAGGGAGAGGATGCAGACTGGGGAGAGGAAAGGCTGAAGGCTGACTGGGAAGGATTGGGAGGAGTGAAGGGGGGGAGTAGCGAGATACATGCATATAAAACATTTTTAAATTAAAAAAATAATGAAGTGAACTTACAACAAAAGAAGTCATACAAATTAAAAAAATAATGCAAATATTTTTTTATTCACCACCCTGCTATAAACTCAACTACAAGTTGATCAAGGACTTTCACTTAATTACAGATACTGTCATTCTGATAGAAGAAAAATTATTGGATAATCATGAGTTCTTTAAAACAGAGATAGCCTTTCTGAGCAGGTATACAAAATAAATAAAGAAAGAATTTAAAAAAATATCTGTACCTTAAAAAATCCAAAAAAAATGATTCAGCTTAAAATGGAGTACAAAACTAAGTAGATATTTCTCAAAAGATGAAGCATAAATGGCCAAAAACCACTTAAATATGTGTTTAATATCCTAAATCTTTAGGAAAATGCAAAATCAAAACTACTTTGACATTTCATCTTATATGAGTCAGAACAATCAAGATCTATAAAACAAATGACAGTGATACCGGTGAAGATATGAGGGTAAGAAGAATACTCATCCATTATTGGTGAAGTGCAGACTTATATAGTCACTGTATAAATCAGTGTGGTGACTCCTCTGGAAGTTGAGAATTGATCTACCTCAAGATCCAGCTATACTACTATACTAGATATATTGGACATATCTCCTAAGACTCTATATTTTTCTACAGAGGCACTTGTTCATTCATACTTCTTGCTGCTCTATTCATAATAAGTACATATTAGAACAACCTAGATGTCTACCAGTGGCTGAATGGATAAAGAAGACATGGTAAATTTACACAATGATATACTGCTCAGCTATTAAAAATAAAATTATTAAATTTTCAAGTAAGTAGATGGGGTTAGAGCAAAACCAAATAAGCAATCAAACAAAAAAATCCCTAAATGAGGTTGTCTAGACCCCCCAAAAGAAGTATGGTATGTATTTACTGTGGATGTCATAAAAAAAGCAGGCTATAATCTATATTAATTACAGAGATTATAAAGGGGGTGGGATGGATCACTAGAAGAAGATGAAGTAAAATGTACATCTATGGATAAAAGGCAGTGTTATGTGTGTGTGTCTGTGTTTCTCTCTCTGTGTGTGTGTGTCTCTGTGTACATATATGTCTGTAAAGAAATCTAAATGGAATCATCAAATCATGTCCTAAGTAGACATCTTTCGCCACCAAGTTCCAGAAGTAGTGTTCCGCGCCTATTTCTCGCCCGCAAGAAAAGGCACGGTACACACTTAGGATCCTTCTGCAGTATAACTTTAATGTATCTTAAGGGAGAGCATTTAGCTTACGGAAATGGAGAGGGAGGAGAGAGTGAGAGAGCCGGCAGAGAGACCGGCAGAGGGGCAGGAGCCGCTGCGCAAGAGCCAGCGGCTGCGGGCCCCCAGCGGGGAAAAGGGAAGCCAGAGAGCTAGGCTAGGCCCCAGCGTGGTCTGGGCCGAGCCATTTGCCACGTGGCCTTGAGCCCGCGTCCCAGAAGCTGGGCCGGCGTCCGTGCGCACGGCGGGGCGGAGAGAGAGAGAGAGGAGGAGAGAGAGAGAAGGGACCACGAGGCAGGAAGCACCCGGTTTTAAGACGACCAACGGCTCTTGCTTTAGACGAAACATCTCCCTATTGGTCGCAGTTCAGAATCCCATATGACGCCACGGGAAAGGCGGAGAAACCAGACCAGTCTCGCGAGAATACCAAGCGCATGCGTACTCTGACTCAGGCGGGTTGGCCAGCGCCAGCTAATGGCGCCACCTAGCGGAGCTGGAGCCAGTGGCCTCCAACAAAGTAGGCTACTTCTAATTGAGTTGCTGGCCAAAAGGACCCCATGGAAACCCCCCAATTAACTTAAGATATCTCAGTGGCTACTGGTAGCTCTCCAAGGCTCAATTGACAAGGCATAGTTGACATAGCATACTGAACACCAGGAAGTGAAGACAGTGCTTAACTAGAGCTTTGCACTTTGACTAGTGTGACTACGTGCTACCAGAAGACAAAGGGAAACACTAGTGCAGCCACAAATTCTTTTATCTACCATCGTGACCTATCTGTATAATATCCTGGTACAATAGTAGCACAAAATTTGTGAGCGTAACTAGATACTACCAGATTGGTTTAAGACCTACTCCATGTCTGGCACTGCTCTAGTGGCATTGAACCTGAGACTAGGCCATGAATTGAGGGGAATAACAACTACTAGTTTTCTGCTAAAGGAACATAGAAATGACTTCAACTGACATTCTGGCATACTCATATATCTTCCTCCTGCAAAGAAATGGGAAGAAATACAGAGACCCACAAGTGGACAGTGTACAGAGAGTGAGAGACCTTGAAAAACTCTCAATCTAAATAAGATGTGTTCATGGAACCCTTCTGTAGTAGTGGGGCTTCTTGATCTCGGGCAGCCAGGGATCTGGACCCACAGACCTGCCGTGCCAGACCCCTTAGCCACCCAGCCGCCAGGCCCCCACAAATGACACAAACACTTATATTTGGCTCAGGCACATTGCTAGCTAGCTCTTATATCTTAAATCAACCCATTTCTATTAATCTGCCTGCCACGTGGCCCATGGCTCACCTGTACTCCTACATGTTGCTCCATGGGTGGCTTCAGCTCGATCTGCCTGACTCCACCCTGCTTCTCCTACCTATGCTCTGATTTCTCCTCCTACTTCTTCTATGGTGCCTGTCATGGCCCAAAAACAGCTCCTTTATTTAAAGATTGAGATTCACAGCATACAGAAAGGCATTCCCACATCACTTCCTCCTTTCTGTCTAATCAAAAAGGAAGGTTTCAATTTTAACAAGGCAAAATAACATATAACATAATAGCTATCAAGCAAGAACTACAGTTATAACATATAGTCTATTTGTATTTAGCAACATTAAAGAAAATACTCTTATCATCTACTTTATCTTTATGAATCTAAAGTTTCATATCTAAAATACCTTTTAAGTGACTAAGAAAAACTATACCTATGTCTATCTAATCTTCAACTACATCAAAGACCACAGAAGGATATATTTACTTAAGTAAACCAGAAGTGCAAGCAACTTCCAAAATCTAGAAAGGACAGAGATGACACCTATCTGCCTGGACAGACACCCAAAGTTCCTTTATAAAGTTGGGGCATCCATCTTCAGCCTACAGGCCCAGAGTCTCTTTTCATTTCAGTGAAGCAGGAAATCTGCTCTGTCCATTCTGGCAGTTTGCTTCTACTCGAGTCCTGAAGAATGTCTGACAGTTTTCTCTGCAAAGCAGGAATCTGAATGACCATCTCGGCTTGTTCTGCCAAAGTTCAGAGGTCATCTTCTTATGGAACCTGCATGTCCAGTTTAAACAGCATACTGTCAAGCAGTCAATATAAGAACAGGTTCATGTCCAGTGGCTAACCATTACCACAAATAGAGTAGACTCCATATGGAATTTCTTCGATGCCCATTTTTCTCTTGAAGAAGATTGGTGCAGCCAGGAGCAAATCTGTCTCACTGTCCAGAAAAGTCTAAGTTCTTAAAACATTTTAAATGCCATATTCTGTAGGTCTTAGAAGTATTTGAAGATTACCTACCTAATTGAAACATATCTTTGTATACCTAAAAATCTTAACTAACCTAACTATAAGTTTGATTAACAAAGGTGACTATTAACCTTCATTTCTTAATTATACATTACAATTTTAAATCAGTTACATGAACATCATACCTTAAACCAGAATAGAAAAACACATACAGCATAACAAAATTGACCTTAAATTTGTATCAACAAACCAAAATCTATACCAATGTAAAGCATTTTGAGATTAACAGCTGATTTCCTGATCTAAGTAAATTCAATAATATAATTTTTTTAAAAAAATCATTCATATACCATATCCCCTTTTTCTTCTTAGAAAGAGATTAACTATGATCATTAACCATTTATAATGAAAACAAACATCTAGAAACAATATTTGGGGAATTTGGGCGTTGTTTTCCATTACTACTTCCTGCTGATTAAGGGGCGTTGAAAGTCTCACAGTTGTTGAGGCTGGATCAGTCTGCAGCTCTGAAACTGATACAGCTATCTCTTCCCATCAGGTTTTTTGTTTTTTTCAGGGGGTCTTGGTTGATGAAACCATATTTGCCTGGAAGCAATCTACAGGTTCTCATCTTCTGTGGAAACAAAAGCAGAACTTTTCCAAAGCAATAAATCCTTAGACACAAATTTCAAAATCAAAATACCTTTAAAACCTATATTCTTGTTTAACTTAGTAGCCTTTGCATTTGCAATCCATTGTCTTTCTGCAGTTAGCTCATTAACAGTTAAAAAATGAAAAGAAAACACAATAACAACCAAAGTCCAGATTTTGTGTCTATTTTCATCTTTACATGGCTTATTATATTTTTATTACTCTATTTCTCTTTTTAAAGACTTTATCTTCTCTCTTTTTTCTCTAAAGACTATGTAGCTTTTACACACATTGTAACCTGTTTACAGGATTTTTTCTTTTTATCTGAATCGTTTTATTGTGAATCCTTAACCATCTTCTAACCATAAGACCTTTTAAAATACACTCTCTTAAAGCACTGCATAGTTTTTGCAGATTAGGCTGAATCACTAAGTTCTCTTAAAGGGACTGCATCTCTACTCACAGCCAGTGAACAGAGCTGACTAAAGAAAATGCTGCTACTAAGAAACTGTCTTTGTTTTTTTGGGGTTTTTTTTTTGTTTGTTTTTTTGTTTTTTTGTTCAAAATAAGCAGAAATCTAAAATCAATCACATGCTACTGAGATTCAGGAACCCGCCTGATTGCAGCTGCAGCTTACACTACCTGCCTCCAGTCTGCCAGTGCCATTTTGAATGTGACCCAGATGCACGCTTTCTTTGTACAATGGTCCACTTCATATACACAATTTGGAAGCTGCCTTGGCTCAGTTTATGTGATCTAGAACCCTTTCTAATCTTTTTCAGGCTTTAAGTAGACGGAGTTTTACTTAAAAGGTACCAGTCCAAGAAAAATATTTATTAGAATATAAATCAACACTCACGATATTAGTAACAGCTTATAGTGGCACCTGAACAAGGACTGGTGTATCCAAGCAATGGACGAGCGATGGACGCGCGATGGAAGGATGATAGATTCTGATTCTGTCTCTCCAGTAGCCAACAGCCAGGAACCAGGAAGAGAGAGTCCTGGTGTCCCAGCAGCCACTTATCAATGGGGTTGGCCACACCCCCTGCAGGTTGGCCATGCCCCCTCCAGGGTCCCATGCTCCTGGATAAGCATCTTCTGACCTTATTGGCTGACACCTTTATCCCGCCACATCTCCCCCTTTTGTCTAACTAAGAAGGTTCTAAACTAAGACTATGTACAATAGGAATTATTATGAATTAGTAACCGTAAATACCTATTCTTCAACCCCTTCAAGACCTGAGAAGGAAGATATATCACTTGAATGTCAGAAATACATGGAAATAGTGGCTTCCAAAATTTGGGAGAGGACAGCAACACAGCTACCTGGACAATCAACTCTGGTTTTGTGTGCCATTGGAGCATCTATCATATTGGCTACAGGCCTATGATATCTGACAGATCTTCTCACAAGCAGGGCAACTTTGGAGGGACTGTCTTATCCTGTCCAGGCAGGTTTTGTCAGTCTCCATCCATCAACTTGTTCATCCAGCTTGGACATCATGTGTGTACTGTCAGCTATCAAGGTAAGGACAGTTCCTTACTCAACCAGCCAGTCTCTGCCAAAAGGAAAAATGCTCAACACCATCTTGGGAAAGGAGCAGTGACACCAGGAGTCGTGCCTCTCATGGCCAAATTTCAAATGTTAAATGCCGTATTCTCTGGGTCTATGAAATGGTTGAAGATTTCTGTCTATCTATGATATTCTAACCTGTATCTGAGATTACTGGGATATGGTACCTTAAGTAATGCTGACAGTAGTTTTTATCATCTTAAGGAATAAACTCTGTACTAAAAATTAGAGTACCTATATAAGGGGTGTACAATCCCTGAACAATGACTTTTAGTATGCCTATCAAACATTAGCCAGGGGTATATTACTATGTAAAGTGGCCACAGAATTTTAAACATGTATATACATATATATCATCTAAACAGAGGTATATAAAACATCTTGCGCATATATCATAACTAGTGCAATCATACATTATATCTAGTATAGTTAAATGAAGGTAGTAATTGCATAGTGTACATGACAATGATGTGCAAATATTTTAAACAGAGATATAAGCATATATAAAATATAGCAATTACAGATTCAATTTTACATAATAGTTACAGATTCAGATTTATATTGAAATACAAGTTGCTTTGGTTATATAAAGGAATTTCAGATTGAACTGTGTACCAATGTACAAATTATCACAATTAAACATATAAAATGATTTTACATTTGTATCAATATACAAATGCCTATGCCAATGCAAATTGTCTTTAACTTAGCCCATACATTCAGCTAAAATGGTGTATAGGTAGGCAGAACAATCTACCTTTATCTATCATATCTATCCCCCCTCTCTTCTTCAAAAGAGATCTTTGATGCTATATTATAGTTCTGTCCTCCACCCAATTTTCACTTAAAACTATTCTAACAGAATAAGAATTACCCACAACCCTCAGAACACAAAACTTATTGGGAAAGGGGATGTAGTCTTTCATAAGGTTGCTTCCTGCTGACTTAAGGGTGATGGCATCTCTTTGGGATCCTGTAAAAGCTAAAACAATGGTTAGATCTTAATGGACTGACTATATACATTTATAACCATTCTCAGAATAGTGGTTAACTCCATCTGGAATTCTAATTAAAAGCGTGATCTGGAGGATAATCATAGAGAGCTATCTTGCAGCCGTTTTTGAATCGTCTATTTTCTGAAAACAATCATTGATTGGTGCGCACCAGGTTCTTGATTTTTCTATTTTTGCCTCTGTCTGTCTGTCTACCTGTCTCTTACTCTCTCTCTCATACTCTCCCTTTTATTCTTGTTTCACTAGTAGGAGTTGTTGCAGTGGGGACCCCATCTTGGTTCCAGATTCTTTGTAGATAGCTGATAGGAGAAAATGTTATTTACAATGGAAACCTTCAGCATTGTTGACACTCAAAAAAGATATTCATATCTTCCATGACTTCAGGAGATTGTATGCAGACAGGATGTTTGAAAGGTATAGAAACAGAGAGAAATGAGGTTTAAGATGAAGTCACAAAGTATTGGTCCCTAAATATTCTGTCTTCTGTCTTACACCAGGTGGCTTTTCTGATATGAGACAGAATACTTCACATTTTCTTTATCAATATTCTTGGGTTTAGAGAGGGAGAAAGCCACTTGCTCCCAATCCAAATCCAGCCCTATTAATAGTCAAATAAGGACCACTTTATTATTTTTTTGAAGTGTAAAGCAGTAAATATTGAGAGATTACCCAGTAGTGCATATGTGTATTAGTTGGTCTTGTAGTCTGTCATGTACATTCCTTAATCATCAGTCTGTCTTCTATTACATGTGAGTAATTAGTCTTAAAAATTTTGGATCTGTTTTCCTATAAAGACAAAACTGAGACCCTGCCCCAGGTTTTTTAAATGTGTTTTCCTTATCATGTATCCATTTGTCATATCATGGGTGAACAATTACTTCTCCTCCTCAGGAAGGGACTCCTTTTCAAAGCAGACTTTTATTAGTTTTGTCGCTACCCATATCTTTTCTTTGCCTGTTGAAACAAAAGCAAAACCCCTACCCCATTGAAGCACATATCCCGGCTTCCACTCAGAAGTCAACACATCTTTGAAGTAGATGGGTTGATTTAATTCAGAGGATTTCTCTATCACCCAATGTCTCTCAGCAGCTGATGTTCCCTTTCCATCAGCGTTAAGAAAATTTAAAGTCAATAAGGCACTCTGCAACCTCTCCCTGGGTTTTCTCATTTCTTTCTTCTGTTTATAAAGCATCTCTTTCAACATGCGGTGAGATCTCTCCACAACTGCCTGTCCTGTGGGATTGTGTGGTATCACCGTAATATGCTTTATATTATAGTATCCAAAAATTATCTTCATTTTTCGGGAAACATAAGCTGCAGCATTGTTAGTCTTAATCTGAGTGGGAATTCCCATTATGGCCATGGCTTCCAAAAGGTGAGTTAGTACAGCATCAGCATTTTCAGAACTCAGAGCAGTCACCCATTGCATTCCAGAGTAAGTATCAATAGTATGATATACATATTTCATCTTTCCAAATTCTGGAAAGTGAAACACATCCATTTTCCAGATCTCATTTCTCTGTGTACCTTTAGGATTACTTCCAGCAGGTAAAGATGGTTGGTTATAGAAACAGCATGTGTTGCAATTCCTTACTATTTCGTTTGCCTCATTCCAAGTGATGGAAAAACTCTTATTTAAACCTTTGCTGTTAACATGATGTTTCTCATGAAATTCTGTGGCCTCTAGCACATTTCCTATCAGCAACCGATCTATTTCATCATTACCTTGTGCTAGAGGGCCTGGAAGACCCATGTGTGCCCTGATATGTGTTATGTACATAGGATGTATCCTACCTCTGATGATATGCTGTAGTTGTAAGAATAGTAAGGTCAAGTCTGTATCATCAGGAATGAAGTCAGAAGTTTCAATATGTAAAACAACTCTTTCTGCATATTGAGAGTCAGTAATTACATTGAGAGGCTCTGTGAAATCCAACAACACCATAATAATTGCATATAGTTCTGACTTCTGGACAGAGTTATAAGGGCTCTGAGCCACCTTAATTAAGTCTTCAGACTTGTAGCCAGCCTTTCCTAAATTGGTCGCATCAGTATAAAATATAGGGGCTCCAGAAATGGGTTTATCCTTTACCACATGAGGAAAGATCCAATTAGTTTCCTGTATGAATTGAATTCTCTTGTTTCGAGGATATTTATTATTAACCTCTCCTAAAAAGTCACTACAAGCCTTTTGCCAAGGTTCACTGTCTGCCCATAATCATTCAGTTTCTTCATTAGTCAAAGCCACAACAATTTCTGCAGGGTCCTTTCCAGTCAATTGGCAAAGTCTTAATTTACCTTTAAAAATCAGATCAGAAATTTTTTCGATATATGTCTTCATCTTCTTGCTTGACCTATGTGGCAGAAATATCCATTCTAATATAATTCTTTCTCTTTGCATTAAGATTCCTGTTGGAGATTGTCTAGAGGTTAAAATAACAAGTATGCAATCCAGGTCTGGATCTACATGATCCACATGTGCTTCTTGAAATTTCTTTTCCACCAACTCTAATTCTTTCTCAGCCTCATCAGATAATTCTCTTGGACTATTTAAATCCTTGTCACCGTCCAAATTCATGAACAAATTAACTAGCTCATAGATTTGATACCAATCATGGGCCATATATGAGCAATATCTCCTAGTAACTTTTGAAAATTGTTAAGAGTCTTCAATTTATCTCTATTTAATTTTACCTTTTGTGGCCTAATTTTTTGTAAACCTATTTTATATCCTAAATAATTGATAGAATCTCCCCTCTGTACTTTTTCTGGGGCAATTTGTAGTCCCCAATCAGACAATATTTTCTTTAGTTCTTCAAACAATGTTTCTAATGTCTTTGGGTTTGGGTCTGCCAACAAAATATCATCCATATAATTGTAAATGATAGATTGAGGGAAGCGCTTGCGCAGTGTTTCTAGTGGTTGTTGTACAAAATATTGGCATAAGGTGGGACTATTCAACATTTTTTGGGGAAGGACTCTCCATTGGTACCTCTTAGCTGTCCCTGAATTATTAAGAGTAGGCACTGTGATAGCAAATTTCTCTTTGTCCTGTTCCTGTAAAGGTATGGTAAAAAACCAATCCTTCAAATCAATAACTGCAATAGGCCATCCTTTAGGTAGCAGAGAAGGCAGGGGAATACCAGATTGTAAGGAGCCCATAGGTTGAATCACCTTATTAATTGCTCTTAAATTCGTCACCATCCTCCATTTTCCAGATTTTTTCTTGACAACAAAAACAGGAGAATTCCATGGACTGGTTGATTCCTATATATGCTGAGTCTGTAACTGCTCCTGTACCAACTGTTCCAAAGCCTGAAGTTTTTCTCTTGTCAAAGGCCATTGTTGAACCCAAATAGGCTTTTCTGTTAACCATTTCAAAGGCAATGCTGTGAGTGTTCTTTTAGGTTCTGTGGTTATTGGGCAATTCTTTTGTACAACCTGAATGGCTGTTGAATTTTCTCCACAGTACCTTAAAGCATCATTTTTGGAAACATAATTGAGTCTCCAGTTGATATCAGAACCGGAAGGGATTTTAATCTGGGTATTCCATTGCATTAGAAGGTTGCAACCCCACAGATTCACTGCTATGTCAGCCATATATGGCTTCAACCGTCCTTTCTGACCTTCTGGTCCTATGCATTCAAGCCATCTCACACTCTGTTTCACCTGAGATATTGTTCCAATACCCAGAAACTGGATATCTACTGCCCGTAAAGGCCATCTTGGATGCCATGATTGTGGGGTTATGATTGAAACATCAGCCCTTGTATCGACTAAACCCTGGATATAAATATTATCTATCCGTATTCCCAATATTGGTCTTTGTTCATTTATTGAAGTCTTCCAAAATATTCATTTTGTGATTCTTTTTGGAATTTCTGAATTTTCTTTTGAATTTATGTTATTATCTAATACCATATGATTTTCTAGATCAGGTTTTGGATGCTCTATTCATCCTGAGAATGCTGGTCTTCTCCTATGACCGGATATGATCTCACCATCCTTGAATTTGGAGTCTGATTTTTGGGGGCTTCCCGGGGGAAGCCCCGAAAGGCGTTTCCCGATGGTAGAGGGTTGCCTTCTTTATCCCTGGTAGATCTGCATTCATTGGTCCAATGCCATTCCTTGCCACACCTTCTTCATAATCCAGAAGGCAATGGCTTCTGTTCGAAGTAAACCTAGATTGGGTATTATTTCCAATAGTACCTTGTGTACAATTCTGTCTTATATGGCCTTGTTTGCCACAGTTGAAACAAGTGATGCCTTGGTTCCTCACCCTAACATTAGCAACAGCTTGGCCTACCCAATTCTCCTCATTGCCATGGAGAGATTCAGCATTTATTACATATTGAATCCATTCTTTTATAGGTGCAGCTCTGATCTTTAAAGGTATAAGCATTTTCTACATTCTGTATTAGCATTATCAAAGGCCAGAGAAAGTATTAATTGCTTCCTAACTTCTGGATCTGATATTGCTCTATGAACAGCTGTGGTGAGCCTCTGTAGAAAGTTGGTATAAGGCTCTTTTAAGCCTTGTTTGACCTTAGTATAATGCTTAATTTTTTGACCTGGACCCAAAATCTTTTCCCAAGCATTCAGTGCAGCAGTACGGCATAGCAATAAAATATGCTCATCATAAGTAGTTTGAGTCCTCACATCAGCAAACATGCCTTCACCAAGGATTTGGGCCTGAGAAGCAAAGAAACCCCTAATTTTTCCTTGTTGTTCCTTGTTGTTCCATGGTCTTGGCCTCCTCTTTAAACCAGCCTCTCCACTGTAAATTCTGACTTTGTTCCAAGACAGCAGCCGTTAGCTGCATCCAATCAGTTGGTAGAATATGGTTTTTTGCTGATCATGAATTTAGAAGCTGCTTCACATAAGTAGAGTGAATACCGTGCATTGATATTGCCTCTTTAAAATCCTTGATGTCTCTCATATGTACTGGCTCATAGCTATACTCTACATATTCTGAGGATCCCCCAGGTGTTATCTTTGTCTGAATAGTAGCTGGGAACAATAGTGGTGTGGAAGGGGGTAGCCCTGTTATGTTTACCACCTTGGGTAGAGTATCTCCAGTACCATAATATCCCATTGGGGGTTGACCTGAACTGTTCTGAGCATAAGATGCATCACTACCCTTTTCCAGTATTGCAATATGGTCCTCCCATTCTTGTATTTTGGATATTACAGGTTCCCATTCCTGAATTTTGGATACTACCGGTTTCCACTCTTGAAGTTTAGATACTATTGATTTTTCTAGAGCTTGAGTATCCTGATGAAGCAGTCCTTCCAAAGACCTCAGTGAGCCAGCAATTTTTGATCCACATCATTAACATAATTAATGATTTTCTTGTTCTCGTCATTAATGTAGTCAACAAGTTTCTTGTTTTCATTATTTACATAGAGCCTATATTTTTCTTGTACAGTGTTATCCTTATCTACAGAGGAAGCCTTATCTGAAAGCTTGTTGTAACCAATTTCCAGAGTATCCATCCTTTTTGCCATTTTAGTGTTTGACAGTTCCATGTCATATACCTTGGACAGCAACTGTCGATTTACATTTTGTACCTGTTTAACCTCATCTGCCACCGTAGACTTCGATAGTTCCATAATACATAATCTGGACAATAATTGTTGGTTTCCATTTGACAACTCTGTCATCATCCTCTTATTTTGAAACATAAAATAGAGAAATAAGCCAAAAAATAGTAGGACTGGGGTATTGAATCCTTCAAGATATTCATTTAAAAATTTATCAACCATCATGGCAAAATATGACCTAAATTCTTCAAAAGAATATTTGTCAGCCATTGTGTCAATTCAGGAGTAATTACACTGTTTAGTCCACAGATGTCACAGTAGCGGTCAATGCCCTGACCACTGTATGGCAGATGCAGAGACTCTCAGCAGCAGGATGCTACCTACAGACCCTACGGGGTTTTGATGTGCCCCAGCTGGCAGAATACAATCCTTGGAAAAAGAAAATTCTCAAAAATTAAGACAGGATGTTAATCACAAAATAGAAGGGTTTTTGCTTCCTTTGTTCGCTTGCGTGAGTAATTTATAGTTGCCCGGGTCACAATCAGTGACCATGTAGGCTGGCAGGGGGAAGGGGTGTATGTGCACTTTAAACTCCACTACTAGGGCTAGATGGGCGGAGCTAAGTGGAAGATGGTCCACTCCTCCTGAGCGCTGAGCTGGCAGGCCAGGCAGGTGTGTGCTGTTCGCACTGGGTTTGCGGGCTGAAAACTGAGCACTGCAGTGGGCTGAAAGCAGAGCCAGGTGCTGTGGCAGGCCAGCGAGTTGAAAACCATGCCTGCGCACTGAGCCCGAAAACTCTCATTTGCGAATTGAGCCAAAATCTCGCGCTTTCGCACTGAGCTGAAATCTCGCATTTGCGCACTGTGCCGAAATCTCATGTTTGTGCACTGAGCTAAAATCTAGGGCTTGCGCACTGAGCCGAAATCTCGCATTTGCGCACTGAGCTGAAATCTCGTGCTTCGCACTGGGCTGAAAACTCGTGTTGGTGCACTGAGCTGAAATCTAGGGCTTCCGCACTGAGCCAAAAACCTGTGTTTGCACACTGGACCAATGGGCTGGAAACTGCGCCCAGCTAGCAAGAGGGAGCTTTAAGCCCAAGTGAAGAGTCTGAATGTCCCCTGCCCTCTTACAGTTTAGGGCACAGGGCCGAGGACATTGGGCACCAGATGTAGACGGAGTTTTACTTACAAGGCACCAGTCTAAGATAAATATTTATTAGAATATAAATCAACACTCATGATATTAGTAACAGCTTATAGTGGCACCTGAACAAGGACTGGCATATCCATGCGATGGACGAGCGATGGACGCGAGATGGAAGAATGATAGATTCTGATTCTGTCTCTCCAACAGCCAGCATCCAGGAACCAGGAAGAGAGAGTCCTTGTGTCCCAGCAGTCACACCCCCTCCAGGTTGGCCACACCCCCTCCAGGGTCCTGTGCTCCTGGATAAGTGTCTTCTGACCTTACTGGCTGACACCTTAATCCCACCACACCCTTCTCCTCAAAGTTCAGAGATTTCTGTAGAAAAGGATAAAAAAGGGTGAGTAAGAGTCAGTTCCAGTGTGGATGGAAGATATCAAGAAAACAGTGACTTCATGTACAGCAGGACTGACATGCACATATGAAGTCACAAAGACTGGCAGTATTCACAGGGTGTGGTGGTCTGAATAGGCGTGGCTTCTGTAGACCTGTGTGTTAGAATGCTTGACATATAGGAAGTAGCATATTGGACGATGTGTGTCACCGCTGGGGTGGGCTTTGAGTACCCCTCTACCCTTGTGCTTGAACTGTGTCCAGTGTGAACAGACTTCTTCCACTGTTGGAAAATCAAATAGAACTCTCAGATCCTTCCCCAGAATCATGTCTGCCTGCATCCTGCTGAAACCTAACATGATAATGGGCTAAATCTTTGAAACTGTAAGCTAGTCCCAATTAAATGATTTTCTTTAAAAGTTACTGTAGTCAAAGGACACTGTCAATAAGACAAAATGACAGCCTACAGAATAGCAAAATATCTTTACCAACCCCACATCTGACAGAGGGCAGATATTCAAAATATATAAAGAAATTATAAAAAAAAACTAGACATCCAACAACCAAAAAATCCTGGGGTATAGATTTAAACATAATTTTCAACAGAAGAATCTCAAATGGATGAAATACATTGAAAAATGTTCAGTATTCTTAGACATCAGGGAAATGCAAAAAAAAAAAAAAAAAACTCTGAGATTCTTATATGAGTCAGAATGACTAAGACAAAAAATACAATGACAGCTTATGCTGGAGAGGAAGGGAAACACTCCTTCACTGCTGATGGGAAGGAAAATGGTACAGCTACTTTGGAAACCAATATGTGAGTTTCTTAGAAAATTAGAAATTAATATACCAGTTATATCTAACTTGGGCGTATGTATACCCAAAGGAAGCTCAAGCGTATCACATAAACATTTGCTAAACTATGATCATAGCCATATTATTTGCACTAGCTAGAATCTGGAAATGACATAGATGTCCCTCAATGGAAGAATGAATAAAAAAATGTGGTACATTCACATAATGGAATATTTCTCAGCTATTAAATCAATAACATCTGGAAATTTTAATGCAAATGTATGGAACTAGAAAAATATCACCCTAAGTGAGGTCACTCAGACTCAGAAATACAAGTATGACATATAGGCACTCATAGGTAGATATTTGCTACAATCCACAGCCCAAGGGGGGCTCCATAAAAAGGAAGGCCCAAAGAAGGATCCATTGATTTCCCTGGGAAGAGGAAACATAAGATACTTCCTGGTGGGAATATGAAGGATCAGGTTAGGGGTGGGACAGAGGGGAAAGTATTGAATAAGATGTCTTAATAGGGGCATTTCAGGATCAGGAAGAAACCTGATGTGAAGCAGACTCCCATAAACCTACAAGGATGACCTAGCTAAGACTCCTAGCAATGGTGGAGAGGGTCCCTGAACTGGCCCTCACTTGTAATCAGATTAGTGACCATCCTAATTGTCATCAGAGAGCTTTTGTCCAGTAAATGATAGAAGCAGATGCAGGAGATGAGGGAGGGGAAACCATGATCAAAATATGTTGTATGAAAAAAGTATTTTCAAGTGATAATCACAATATAATATAACAATGATAATAAACTTTGAACAGACAAGGGCTAATAACTATAGCTATGTTTTAAAAGAGTATTATTTTCATAGCATTTCTTTTATATTTGGCTTTTAGATGGTTTTTAGCAGTTAGAATTTTGTTTTCTTACTCAATTTTCTATAGTTTACTCAAGAAAATACTATTTTTTCACATGACAACAGTGCAAATTTAGATGGATATTTAGTTTGTTATATCTAACTATTCATAATTACTTAAAAATAGGGCCAACATTAACATTTGCTATTCTGCTAACAAATATCTTTATTATCACTTTATCAGATATCTTTTTGCTCTCATCTTTGATGTCATTGCAACCCATTCTCCTTGGTGAGAGTTCACATAGTTTTCAAGTTCTATTTTGACCCTGGTTTGATTTTTGTTGACAATGAAACTAATGCTTTGTAAATTTTACTTCTTTCTTTTTTAGAACCACAAGTTTTTCTTGGCCTCCATAAAGATGCGGATATTTCTGAAAGATTTATTTATTTTTTTAACAATTCAGATTTCTTTTCTAATCCTCTGGAAATAAGTACTTTACATATGATCTGTAAACTATGATTTTAGATTTCTTTGAATTAGAGGAGTGTTTGCAAGAAAACTTTTCATTGTATTGAAACTTTGTATAGTAGCTTTGACTTACTATATTAATTGTTGCTTTTACAATGGTAATATTTTTGTTAAATATGGCATAATTTTGCCCTTACTATACTCTAATAAACATTTGAAAACCAGTATACCTCAGTGCTATTCCATACTAAACTATCCAACTATCAACTTTTTCCTTCTCTTCTCTGTCTTCATGCATTGTTGTTCTATGTATCTCTTGACTCTAATTTTAATCAATCTTGAGGCTTCACAGCCTCTGGGTTCTAATTAAATTGCCCGTCATGCTATATCTGATGGTACCAAATAGTCAATCCTCTCCTTCCAATATTCTAGCATCATATGTGCCCCCTTTTTGCAATTTCCCCATTAATGTTGATTTCTTATTCATGATAGAGTTTTGTTCTGCTGTCACTTTCAATCCTATACCTTAATTGATTTCACTGTGTGATTTTGTCCACATTGCTTAGACACATAACAGTTGGTGTTAGTAAACGTCAACTTGCCATGTTCTCCAGTGTCAGCCTCATTTTATGAAGGAAGCTAGTTCACAAAGGAGGTTTAAAAAACAGTAAAATTTATCCTTTTCTGCTCCTTGTGTTGTGTGCATGAGGTTAGGCTGTTCCTTTATTCCAGCATGAAGTAACAGACATGATCCAGCCTGGTGCTCAGTTCATTTTAAGTAGATATTCTAGTTAATATCAAGGTTGAGAAATTCCTTCCAAGTCTAATAGGCATACATGCTTTCAGGTAAATAGAGCTCATAACTTTACAGCCCAGAACAGCAGGGGTTGAGTCAACTAAATCTTTTATTATAGTCATTTAGAAATTCATTTAAATATTGTCCATCAACATCCATTAATCTAAACATTTTTTATCTGGGCCGAGAGCAGGCAGCTCCAATGTGCTTGAATCTATGAGATCATTTATGCGAAATTTCTAGGCACAATGTGATGATTTTATTGTATGGCTTGTTTTAGGCTGTGGCAGAGCCAAAGTGAATTCCATTTGAATTTAGACGGATACATCCAGTTTAGTTCTAGTTACTTGGTGTTGATTGGGATAATGAATCTCCCCCTTATTGATCCGCGAGCTGATGTTTTCTTAGTCAATGTGCTTGTGAACATGTAATACAAATTCAAATTTCTCTTGTTTCAGATTCAGTTCTCTTTTGCAGGATGAATTCATTATATAGCTTAATGAAGGAAAATCATTGCTTAAAACTAGAAATAATTTAAATATTGTGTACATTAAATAATGAATTAATAATCTTAGGTTGTTAGTGTATTCTTGTATATTATATATTAAAAATATAAATTTTGATATAAAATTATATTTTATGTTGTTCAAAATTGTTTCTTATATGACTTATGACTAAAAATTACACAAGAAATTTTACTGTTTATGTACTCGTTACTATTTTGCTTATTATATTAGTAAGCTATATATACAAATGTTGATATATTTTAAGCTTAGGAAATAATAGAAATTTTAATCTACCAAAACCTCAAGGCCTATATGATTCAGAGAAGCGATAAGGAAAATACAGAAATATTGTTGAGCCATTCAGATTTTATCAATGAGAAATGTTAATTTTAAAAATATAATGAGTAGTTTTGGTTCCATAGAGAACAAAACTTTCATGTTTTGAGTATGACTGATATTAAACCTAATTAAATTTAAATCAATTTATGCCATTAAGGATTATGAGCAGTGACTTTTTGTTGTGATTATGCTGTTATGCTGTGTATGATATATATGCTAGCTGAAGATGGTGGTGTGGGAGATTGTGTTGTTTCATTGTAAATAATTGTCCCACCCACTAGAGTAATAAAAAGCGCTGATTGGCCAAAGGCAGGCAGGAAGTGTGGGTGGGGCTACCAGACTAGGAGAACCCTGGGACCTGGAAGAACAGAGTAGAACGTGAGAGAGAAGCCAGAATAAGCAGAGGACAACTATGCTGCTCTAAAGAAAGGTACCAAGCCGCATGACTGAACAGGATGAATCATGGGTTAGATGGAGGGTAGAGAGCTAGCAAGTGATATGCCTGTGCCTTAGGCCGATCAACTGAAAACTATTGAAAGCATCTGTGGGTCTCTGTGGGACTGTGGATCTGTGGGTCTGTGGGTCCTAAACCTTGAGGTTAGGCCCAAAAGTCTGGGCCAGAAACATCATACTACAAATGGCAGCCCAACGTGGGGCATATACACACTGTACACCCACATAAAGCTGGAGAAAGCTTAAATATGGTCTAGAGCCCAAATCAGCCTCTGAATTGTGTCTCCCACATGTGCCATGGTACAGAGATGCCCTGGTGAGGCACATGAGCTTGAGTTACAATGGCAGACTTTTGGAGTGTGGCTTAAGGTGTAAAATGGCTTTTTCCTGAAGTCTCACAGGTGTCTAGATGTAAGCAAAATATTGTAAATGATGTATTTATGGTTTCTGTTCATAAGGACAAGAAGGGAACAGAATCAAAGATGGCTTTATAGTGGCGGTGTTTTCTTGGATTAGCTCTATTTGCTGGAGGCAAACTGAGGCTTGTCTTTAAGACAAGAGGCTTTCTCTTAAGAGAAACTTCCTGATTCAGCCTTAGAGGCAAAATACCTGTGAGTTTTTTTAAAGGCCCTGCTGCCAAATACCTAAATAGAGTTAATGAGCAGCAGATGGCAACGCTTTACTTGGTAATTATATGGACCATAAAATTTCCAGAGTACCTGGGTTAAAAAGATAAATTCTTTGAAATTAGAGTAGAATCTGGGTGGAGTCATCCATCCACCCTACAACCTTGAATCCTTAGCCAAGGACCTTAGCAGATTAAAGGTGTGTTCAGAAACAAAAAGAAATAAAAGAATCTGGGTGAAGTCGATCACCCTAGCCAAGCAAAGGTGTGGTCAGAGACAGAAAAAGTTAAGAAATAAATATACAGTAAAGGCAGTTTTTTTTTAAAGAAAAGTTTAAGTGGTTTAAAGTGTGTTGAAAAAATATCTATACATAGGCTTAGAGAAAGAAAAGAAAAGGCAGAGAAAGCCCTTAAAAAGAAATAGAGTGAAATAAAGAAAGGAGGAAAGAAAGGAAGAAAGAAAGAAAGAAAGAAAGGAAGAAAGAAAGGAAGGAAGGAAGAAAGAAAGGAAGGAAGGAAGAAAGAAAGAAAATAAGCTACATAAAGATGGAAAATACAAAGAATGTCTGGATACTGTATATTATTGTCTTATCTTTAAGCTTCTTGACTGAAAATGACTTAGTAAAAGCTGCTAAAAGACAGTTGATTTTAAATGTTGTTGGAGTAATTCAGCCTATATATTTTGTAAATGAGTTTATTTTAAAATTGAAATGCAAAGATACACTACTTTGGAGAAGAGGTTTTCCTTTTATTTTCATAGAAAATGAAAGACTGTGGATTTATTCCTGGATAAAGAACATAAAGTTTGATAGAGGAAGACCCCCTGAAAAATCTCCAATGAAAATGGATGGCCCAGATGACTCAGCATATCTGAGCACCTCTGTTGAAGTTTCATGAGCTCTGTAACCAGAACAATTTCAAGGAGACTGGCTGAGATGACCCAGCCTTACAGACTATTCCACTAAAGACTTGTCCATAATCCTACATTTTTCTTTGGATTCCCATGAGATTGTCAATGCCCCCATTTAACAGGAAGTAGCCTAGAGAACGATGCCCACATTCCCACAACATGGATTATGGATGTTTGTGTTTATTTACAGTGTTGTTTATAAGTTGTTATAGATAATGGGGGAAAATAATATTAGATTTGGAGTTTTTTTGTTTTAAGAAGAGAAAAGGGGATATGTGGGAGATTGTGTTGTTTCATGGTA
The DNA here is from genome assembly GCA_033318265.1 of Phyllotis vaccarum. Taxonomy (NCBI): domain Eukaryota; kingdom Metazoa; phylum Chordata; class Mammalia; order Rodentia; family Cricetidae; genus Phyllotis; species Phyllotis vaccarum. The sequence goes on along the minus strand of JARWLC010000014.1, from coordinate 46,344,222 downwards.
AATAATTGTCCCACCCACTGGTTTAATAAAAAGAGCTGATTGGCCAAAGGCAGGCAGGAATTGTGGGTGGGGCTACCAGACTAGGAGAACCCTGGGACCTGGAAGAACAGAGCAGAATGTGAGAGAGAAGCCAGAAGAAGCAGAGGACAACTGTGCTGCTCTAAAGAAAGGTACTGAGCCGCATGGCTGAACAGGATAAATCATGGGTTAGATGGTAGAGAGCTAGCAAGTGATATGCCTGTGCCTTAGGCAGATCAGCTGAAAACTATTGAAAGCATCTGTGGGTCTCTGTGGGACTGTGGGTCTGAAAGTTGAGGTTAGGCCTGAAAGTCTGGGCCGGAAGCATCATACTACATGGTGGGACAAGCAGTCTTCATAATCACCCCTACCACTAACTCTCTAATACCAATTATAGACTTAGGAAAGAAAGAAAATTTTGAAATGAATGTTTAAGTTTATGCCTACATATGCCAATGGCTATTAAGATTGATGGAGTGATTTTAAGAGAGGTATTGCGTTTCTTCCTGCGTAGTTATTTCTGAAGTCCTGTTGGTCTAGGACTTTATAGACATGCAGGAAAATAGACTGAAATCATTCTACCTATTAAGTGAAACACAACTAAAACCCTGACTGGCCCCCTTTAAGCATCAATGTATTACCAACAATTCCTTATCTAGGGGTGGGACTTCACGACTACCTCTCTTCTTCCTGAGATTTGGTCTGGCTTGAGTTTGCACAGGTTTGAGAATGCCCTCAGAACTGCTGTGAGTTCATTTATACAGGCAGCTGCCCATTTGAGTCCTGAAGACAAGTTGGTTGTAGTCATTCACTGCCTCTGACTCATCATATTTCCATAGCTCTTCTGCAATGATCATTGAGCATTGGGAGGCAGGAGTCTGGTATGTGTGGCTCAGTAGGGGCTAAGCATATTCAATCTCTTAGTTTTTCACCTTCAAGTTGTGAGCTCTATGCTAAAGATTCACTTCAAAAGAAACTCTTCTCATGATGTAGGAGAGATAGAGTTGTCTACGGGTATAAGTTATTAGGAGTTGATTTAATAATGCCTCTTTCACAGAATTATAATAGCACATTCTCCTATAAGACCTATAATCTCTCTATCTCAGTTTCAGAAATAGCATTTGTTGGCCAGTGAAGCAACATATTTTGGGTTCTTACCAGTACTTGATGGTAAGACATTTTTTTTTTCTGAAGACACCACATACATGAGCCAGGAAACATAGATAAACCATGTAGGTATTGACCTAGAGGCTTCATCCTTACTGGATATCTTTCAGAGTGCTGGAGGTGGTATTCACAACATTGGAGGAAAAAATAATCACCTGCCTTATTTAGCTGTGAACCAGATGAGCCGCAGTAATGACAAGCTTGAACATTTAAAATATATTTCTTATGCATTTGCATTTCTTATTCTGAAAGCTGTCTATTAGTTCACTATTAGTTCTGTTGGCCACTCTTTAAATTGGGTTAGGTGTGTATGTGTTCTTTGAACATTAAACACACTAATTTTGTTATATGTGTAGCTCTGTTAAAGACATTTTCTCACTCTGTAGCTGCCTCTTCAATAGATTATGTGTGGTGGGATTCAGGTGTTAGCTGATAAGGTCAAAAGACACTTATCCAGGGTCCTGGGCCCCTGAAGGGGGCTTGGAAACTCCATTGAAAAGGGGGTTCTGGAACACAAGATGCTCTCTTCCTGGTTCCTGGCTGTTGGAGAGACAGGATTGGAATCCATTGTCCATCTGTCTATCACTCGTCCACTGTTCCAGACTCCAGTCCCTGTTCAGGTGCTACTATAAACTGTTACCTGTATCATGAGTGTTGGTTTATATTTTAATAAATATCTATCTGGTATTGGTGCCTTCTAAGTACACTCCGCCTACAATTATGAGTTTCCTTTTCAGATATTTGATTTCATGAATTCCCAATCTTGATTAGTTGTCTTATTTCCTAGGTAACTTCAGTATTAATCAGAAAGTTCACTCTAGAACCTGTATCCCTAAGTGTACTTACTACTACTTCTAGAAGTTTTACATTTAACATTGAGATATTTGATATAATAGGTATTAATTTGTGTATAGGGTAAGAATGAACAAGTGCTTTTATTTTACTGATTGATAACCAGGACCATCTGTGAAGAGAGTGGATATGTTATAGCATATATGATATGAAATGAGAAACAGAAATAACAGGAGGAAGTTTAATCAGGGAGAGGGCAGTAGGTGTGGTAAGGTGAAAGAAGATCCCGAGGAAGGTTCACTAACTAACTAACTAGCTAGCTAGGTAGCTAGCTAGCTAACTGACTGACTGACTGACTGACTGACACTACGGATGTTTGAAAAAACTATATGGAGACTCAAACTTTTATAATATGCTATATTTAATTTGAGTGCCTAGTCATCAGTTGTGATTGAGATTCTTGAACATGGATTTGCTACACCCTAGTGAAATAAATACAGTGGATATAACATTATATATATATATATATATATATATATATATATATATATATATATATATACTTGTAAAATAATTTGTTTTGAGTTATCCTTCACTGGGGATAATATATTGTAAATAGAATAACTTGCCAAGTGCACTGTCCCATAGACTCCCCAAGTAGAAGAGTAAATTTCTGTTGCTCTTGGTTGCTCAGAAATTGATGGTCTAAATCCTACTGATAAAGACATGAAACGTTGTTAGTTGTATTCCTCCTTTGGAAGCTGCATGACAACTTCTTGTCCCATAAAACTAGTCTCCTGAGAGGACATTCAGGTCAATTCCAGCTCAAGGATCTCTTGTCCCTGCTTGTGAGTTGCCTGGTATCTTCAGCAAAATAATAATAATAATAATAATAATAATAATAATAAAAATAAAAAAATAAAAAAAATTATCTTCTCTTTTTGGGGGGGTAGCCAAGGACAATAGCAATAGGCTGGCTGTTTCAGGACTCTCTTGTACAGCCCTGGCCAACAGCTCAAAAGAGTTCTTCTCATATCTGCTATTGGGGTTTTGTTAGGTAGCCTTTCACTCATGAGGTAACATGTCAGCTCAGATGGGAAAAGCTTATTAAAACTATGTGTGTAGCCATAGGTGATAGTGCACATCATTAATCCCAGCATTTGGGAGGCAAAAGCAGGCAGATTTTTGAGTGCAAGTTAAATCTTGTTTATATAGTGAGTGACTCTGTCTTGAAAAGCAAAACAAACAAATAAAAACACAAAAAACTATGTATGTATATTGACACATGGAATCACATGTATGTCTTAGTTAGTTTCATCGCTGTGAAGTACACCATGACAAAGGAAACTCTTATAAAAGAAAACATTAAATGGGAATCTTGCCAAAAGCTTCAGAGGCTTAGTTCATTGTCATCATGGGGGGAAGCAGACAAGTATGACTCTGGAGCCACATCCATGAGTTACATTCTGATCTGCAGGTAGCAGTTCAGAGAGAGGCAGACAGGCAAAGTCCACCTCCAGCAATTTACCTCTTCCACCATGGACACACCTATAAAACAAGGCCACAACTCCTAATTATTCTCATTAGGATAATATTAGAATAATATTATGTGTACATGAGCACATGTCAAACTATTCTAATTCAAATCACTACATTCCACTTCCTGACTCCATTGGCTTGTAGCCATGTTATAATGCAAAATGTCATTAGTCCAAATTCAAACCCCATAGTCCTTTGTTCTCAAGACTGTTTAGAAGTCCAAAGTCTCCTTTGAGGCCCTAGGTAGTCTTTTAATTATAACCTCTTTTAAAATCAGAGCAACAAATAAAGATCACGTACTTCCCACATAAAATGGCACAGAACACGCATTACTATTCCAGAAGGAAGACAGGGAACATAATGAGGAAACTGGTCGAAAGCAAGAACAAAACCCATCAGAGAACACTAAATTCTTAGGTTCCTGCTTTGTCTCATGTCAAAATGCTCTTCAGATCTACAACTTGTCTCAGTTTTGTTTACTGTAACATATTTTTTTTTTCTCTTGGGCTGGTTCTACAACCTCTTAGAAGCTCCTCCTGATAGAGATTTTTCTGGAATCTCTTCCTCTTAGCGATTTTAGCGCAAACTTGAGTTTACCTTCACGGCTTTGTATTATGGCATTTCTGAGCCTTCATGCATATGCTGCTCTGCCAAATGTCTTTCCTTAGCCACTGAAGAATATTTCATAGCCCTTTCTTACTATCCTTGATTTTCAGCCAGAATGATATGGCAGAAACATGCCAAGTTCTGCTTGCTGGGGCTAGAACTTGGGCCCCTTGTATTACACTTATATCACCTTTCTGTTTTTGATGGTTTCCTTTAGGAAATACTATGAAAAATTGCTTAAGCTTTAATTTATTTCTTTTCACAAGCTCATCTGGGCAGTGTCTTGCCCTGAGTTCAACCACTGATTTTATTCCATTTAAAATCAGGCTTTTCTTTAAGCTTTATGTCTCCTTGAGCTCAGGACTTGACTTCGGCATTGGCTCTCCTGGTGCTCTTTGTCTCCCCACACTGTACATTTTCTTTTCTCCTTGCTGCAGTTGCTTAATTTCATTGTAGAAAAGCTTAAGAGTGATTAATAATAACCACTCGACATAGTCAATAGCAGGCTGTCTTGAAACATATATGTGCAGATTAGGAATTAGTATAAAGAGAAACTATGAATTTGAAGGAGATTTGAGAAGGCATATGGGATGGTTTGGAAAAATGAAAAAGGAAGAGGAATATGTAATTCAATTGAAATCATCAAAAATAATGATAAAAATATCATATATCACAGATTTCACAAAAGATGGAAAAATTCAGTTATGACTGATCAGAAAACTTTTCTGCTGCCCAGCTTTAGTGGCATTAGAAGGCTTTATCAAGGAATTGGGAGGAGGCAGGCATCTTCAGCAGCCTTACCTAGCTATCTCCTCTGTGGACAGCAGCAAGGACGGTTGTGGCAGGATATGCTAAGGTATGCAATAGTGGCAAGAAAGTCACAGGAGTAACCAATCCCTTTTAAAATTAGACTTCAGAGAGTTATTCAGTTTATTTAACTTTGTGGCCTTTGGCAGGTCAATTACGCTTCAGTTGGTAGTCTAAAACCTCTGGTTATATGGGCATAACTATATAGTACTAGACTTTTGAAGTATTTTGAAGACTAGGCTGCAGACAGGGAAGTCTGTTCTACTGTAATTTTGTAAGCTCAGAGAGAGGCACCTTCATTCTCTCACTTTCAGATAATTATACATAAAATTAGATGTGTGTATTGTGAGAAATATTGGAGATAATATATATAAAATTAGGTATTTAGTGTGGAAAGCTATTAACAAAAATGTTAGAAGTGACAAAAATGTAAGAGGTTTCTGTCCCGGACTTTCAGGCCTAGCCCAGAGGTTTGGACCTGCTTTTATCCCCACTGATGCTTAGGCTCAAATTATCACACAGATGTTTGTATTAATTTTATACTGATCAGCCTATGGCTCTGGCATATTTCTAGCTAGCTCTTCTTGCTCTTAAAATAACCCATGGTTCTTAACCTGTTCTGCCATGTGGTTTGGTACCTTTTCTCAGAGCAGCATAGGTGTCCTCTGCATCTGCTAGCTTTTTTGTGCCATCTCTGCTCTGTTCTTCCTGTTCCCAGAGTTTTCCCAGACTGGTAGCTCCACCCACATTTCCTGTTTGACTTCAGCTCATCAGTATTTTTATTAAACTAGTAGGGGGGGGGCAGTTATTTACAATGTAACATAATTTCACTACAGGAAGATATCTGGAAACCAGATGCCTTTTAACTCTAGTTTGAAGAGCTGTATATTATTTTAAATTTTCTGCCCAGCATTGGAACATGCTTAAAGGATGCATTAGTGCCGTAGGGAATACTCTTTGCATTAGAGTATATTTATAAGACATAAGTTACCATATTCTTTACATGCTGTATGTCAGTCTATCATATTCTTGTAACAAGATTTAATTTATTTATGTTTTTTTTTATTCAGTGGTTCTTTCCCTCTCTCACTCTCTCTCTCTGAGTGTGTGTGTGTGTGTGTGTGTGTGTGTGTGTGTGTGTGTGTGTGTGTTAGACCCCTGGACAGATCAACTGAGGCAAGAGTAGGGCTATCATATATTCTGTTTATCCTACCTTATTTTCTTAAATCAGACTTCCATTGACTCTGGAGCTTGTTATGTTGAAGCAATGTTGTCAGCTAGGAGCTCCAGTGATCCTCTTGATCCCCTTTTCTCTTCATGACTTTGCCAGCATTTGATAAGTTGTCCATGGTTTAGGTTTACTCAATATCATTTTGTGTTATCCAGTTCTTTCTTCAGCACAGTCACTGGATTCAGATAAGCACACAATGTTCCTTTAATAGCACAGGTAGTAAAAGTTTATGTTCATGCTAACAAATTCATCCTCAGAATGAACTAGCTGAGACTGATGTTTAGAGTTTGATAGCATATACACCTGCATTTATTTCTTCATGTTTACATATATTGACATTTATTTACTTAATGTGGAGGGACTCACATGCTATGGCATGTGTGAAGGTGAGTAGACAATTTACGGGAGTCAGTCCTGGCATCCCACCATGTGGGTACTGGGATTGGTACAGGTCATTAGGCTAGGCTTGTTGGCAGGCACCCATTGAACCAGATCAGCAGTTCCACATTTAGGTCCTATTTACACTTCATGTTGAAGAACATATTTGCTAATTATGTGTTAAAACACTAATTGGAGATATATTGAAAGTCAAAGTTAATTATGTATTAGAATAAGCTGCAAGGTATCAAGTTTGGCATGAGCAAATATTTCTTCCTGAAAAAGGGTGCATCTTTATAGAGACGTAATGAGAATATCACTCTGAACAAGTTCACCTTCAAGTTTGAGGCTTTTTATTAAACTTTACTCAAATTAAAAGCTTTTTTCTTTCAACTATTAGGTTTGTGTTTGAAATATTACTATCTTTCTGTATGTTTTCTTTATGTTTGATATAGAAAACAGTACAATGCATCATTTGGATGTTAAAAGTACATGTACTAGCAAATGAAGGATGTAACAGGAATGCTCTTGGATATTTATGCTGTTGACAAAAGCCACATGATGTGAATTTCTATCATATTCATGATAAAACAATCATTAGCCATTATTGGAATTTATGTGCAAATGGGATAGATAGAATAAATAAATTATAAGTTTGAGCAAAACATTATCTGTTTTTTTGAGGGAACACATTCCATTGTTTTGTTTTGTTACTCTCATTTCAAAGGATGAATTCCCGGATGACAGATGATTATTTGACACAGAAATTCTAGTCTTAAGCAAAATGATCTAGCACTATATTTTTAAGTTGATTCTATTTAATGTTCCATTTTTAAAGTATATATCAAGTCATTAAAAATGTAATAGCTTCTTTTTCTGCATTGTCTGGGACTAAGCTGACAACAAAAGAATAAACATAGTGCTTACCAGGGTTCCTCTGGTAATACCATAAACATGACACATGTCATCCTATGATAAATTGGCTCAGTGTCTGTTCAATTTCCAGTCTAAAGCTCTGGAGGCAGAAGTGTTAGGAAGCAGGCATAATTCTGGCGAGCAGAGGCCTCAGATGCACAGAAATTAGTGTGCATGGAACAGATAACAGAGGAAAAGACCCGCAGTGAGGGGAAGTTTGCACAGGTCTGGAGACTTCCTGGGGTTTAGGTAGTATTGGCAGATGTTAGGTGGGAAAGAAACATCTGTAAGCATGATAATGAGCATTCCCAGAATCTGAAGTGACAACTGTATCCAGTACAAATGCTGTCTTGTTGCTCTATTTGCATACCAATTAAATTTTAAAATAAAGAAACAAATATTGGGTTACTGAATTTGTTTGACAAATAATCTGTAGGGCTTACTCGATACAACTGGGTTGGGGATGTTGGCTGTTTGACAGCTGCTGTATCTGTAAAAGATTTAAAGAACAACAAAAAAATGTATCCAGATTGTTACCACCCACAGTTTTATAAGTATGAATCTGAAATGGGTTCAAGATGGTTTGATAGCCTGAGGCAGCCTCCATGGAATGCTTATACTGTGTTCTCTACTAATGTGTTCAGTAGGTGATATTTCATATTTTTAAAGTAGGAACATCCAAAAAACTATCTATATATTTCATATAACATTTCATTATATTTATTATTCAAATTGGTATATTAAAAGTATTTCATAACTTAATTTTAAATTTTATATCAAAGGCAATTTTCAGTTATCAGGCCATGCTTATATGTAAAGAAAAACTTCAAGTATCTTCTTTTTTAAATTTTTATTTGTATGTCTGACATGAGTGCTTGCTCATGTATTGCATTTGTAAGTGCATGCAGAGACCAGAGGTTGATTTGGGGGAGTGCTCATTGTCTGTTGCTCTTTACCTTAGACTTGTTGATTGGATTGACTGGCTACCCTCTGGGGCTTCAGACACACTCCTCTACATCCAGCTTCCCAACTGACATGGGGAGTTGGTTTGTAGTGCTGAGCTGCTAGCTTGAAAACTGGGCAGATAAAAAGTAGAACAAGAAGAAATGTGGAATGGGGCCAGAGTCTCTCTGCTTTGGTTTTCAATTAGGTGAGGAATCTCTTCTGCCACATTCACTTGCTATGTTCAATGAAGACGGACTGAACCCATGAACCCAACCATGCCCTTACTTTCTTCAGCTGTAAACATCTCAGCTTTGGGGGCAGGGCTGAGAAAAACACTGTGTTTCAATTGAAGGCATGTAGAATATCTGCTAGAGTAAAGATCCTGCGCTGTGTCCTCATAAGGCAAACATCAGTAAGACATAGTTCAGGCCCCTAAACTCTTTGAGCCTCATTGTAAAACAGATAGAAATGAAGATTATTTTAAGATTATTGATGTTCACAAGGGGGACAGTATCTTGTCTGTGAATCCTGATTTTAGAAATTAAGATTTATATTAGAAAATTCTTCTGGAAATTGATACTGATTTATCTTTGTTTGATACAATGGATATGCTTTGCAATGTGTATAAATCAAACATGTAAATTAAATCATATTTCCCTTGATTAAAGCTTCAGAGGCATGTTTTATTACCATTAACCTCGTCTTTTCATTTGGTTTATTTTCAATAGATGTTGGCTTTTCCTGCTAAAATTCTCTCTCTTCTGCCTCATATTCCTGTCAAGTAGTTAATCATTTTAAACTCTTAAATGCTCTAGAAAGGCACTTGTGCTTTGAAAGCCCCCTGAGGTGAATCATTATTTAAACAGAAAATTGCTCTGTTTGAGCAGAAGTTATTTTTTTTTTTAAATCTATTTGGTAAAATATCCCACTCAAACACTTAATTTAACTGGGCTCAAAGCAGTATTATATTCTTCTCTTGAACATAATAACTAGTTAGTCGAATATTTAAATAACAACCTAACTTTAGTGAATCTTTTATTACATGCATTAATCCCACCAATGCTTAATGAGATGCTACGGAGTGCTTTGTTCAATGAGACATATTTCTATGTCTTCTAGTAATTCATATTCTCATGGTAGTTATAAACCTATAAGATTGTAGAGAAGAGAATGGTAATTTTTGGTATATGCTGGGTGCTTTGCTGAGAGACACTTAGAACAGATGAGCAACAAAGTAGGGAGGGACACAGTGGATGTGATTGTTAATGTTGACTGTGAATGTGACAAATCTCAACTCATACATGAAACACCTTACATAGTTATCTAGGTTAGGATTTGGTTATGCTTGTGATGGATTGTATTTATTAATGTGGTGGGGAGACCCATTTACTCACAGAATGAGTGACATCATTCTCTGGGTTTAAGTGATAGACAGCATAAGAAGAAATGCAGCTGAGTCAATCAGTTAATCTTTATTGCTACCTGACTCTGAATACAATGGCAGAAGATGCTGCACATCTTGAAGCCAGAAGTGTCCTTCCATGATGGACTGTACCCTAAACTGTGAGCCAAAAGAAACTCTTCATACTTAAGTTGTTTTTGTCAGGGTATTTTTTATCACAACATCAGGAAAATGGTTAAGCTGTGGGTCAGAAACATTGACCTTGTTGTCTGGCTGACTGGTACTCTGAGTCAAAGGGTAAACACAAATAACCAGCAGGAGGTGACTTGGTGAGGGCCAGACATTAAACGTGTCATATGCAATGTTAAATAAAAATAGCTTTACTTAAAGGAATAGATGAACTATTTCACCATTCAGATAGTAAGATGATGTCATCTCACTTAACTTTAGAAAAAAAAGAATTCTGACAGCAGCGAGTATGTCTAGAATTGGCGGAAAATAATCTCAGAAATGTTAAAGTAAAGTTACTTGAAAATGCTTTCTAATGGCTGTGTTCTCTTTCTCTGCAAGCCACACATTATTAAGTGGCCTAATTAGGGCTTAGTCACATTATTTTTATTGGCTGAATTAGACTGAAGGCTCAGAGAAGCTTTTATAGTAGCTTGGTTTCTTTATTCCAGCTGGGCTTCTCTTATCCAATTCAGCTTCCACAGGGCTGAGTCACACTGGCAGTGTCAGCTCAGGTGGAGCTTGGCTGCTCTTGGCTGACCCTGCCTCTGTCTAATGAGCCTACTGCCGCCTACTCTCTGTTGAAAGGCTCTCAGAGGGCACACACTTCTGACACTTTTTTTTTTTTTTTTTTTTTTTTTTTGCAGCTGATGCTGCTATTGCAGGAACACCATGGATGGAGTCCCAAGTTCTTTCAACAAAGCAAAGGCTTGCATGAGATGTGACAGGTCTATAGAAGTAGTTATCATCGAGGGAGAGGCAAGGGGGTTGGCACTTCCAGGAATATGACAGAAAAAAAAGAAAGAATAAAAAGCTGCTATCACACCTGCCAGAGAGGGCAAGAAGAGATGTGTGGAAAGCTACTGAGGGAATCAAATGTTGGTTGGGCAAATGGTATATTTAGGGCATAAAAACTATGCTAGTTAGAAAGAGTTTTTAGGTCTTGCTCTTCCAATGAATGAAGAGTTATACAAAACCTCATAGATTGTTGAAAGTTTGTTCAAATTTCTGAATGCCATGAATGAGGGCTTTTATTTGCATTGACTGTGGTGTAGAATTTCAATAACAGCAAATCCACCATCATAGGACCTAGTCAAAGAATTCAAGTTATGAAGTGCTAAATCATGTCTTAGGGGACAGGATGAACAGGAAAAAACTTATTCAATTCTCATTCTTCTGAGTATAAACAATAACCAATAAATCAGAGAAATTCTATATTATCAGAGATATATTAATTAGTAGATTATTATTTGGATTGGTATATAGTTGAGGAGGAAATTATCACTGTATAGAGTAACTAATGAGACCTTCTCAGAGAAGGTAAAGTATCAGTACGTGATAGGTAAATGTTGCAAAAGCTTGACTAAGAAGTGTGTGCAATGAAGTAGTACTCAACAGTAAAGGAAAATGACATCCTGAAATTTGCCGACAAATAGACAGAACTAGAAAATATCATCCTGAGTGAGGTAACAAAGACCCAGAAAGATAAACATGGTATGTACTCACTCATAATGTGGATTATAGACAGACAAATAGCAAAGCTAACTAGACTACAATCCACAACCCCTAAGCAGCTAGGCAAGGAGAAATTTAAGAAAGACATCCATGGGCGTCCCCTGGGAAGAGGAAATAGATAAGATCTCCTGAGTGAATTGGGATCTCAGGGGTGAAAAGGCAAGGGGAGGTGGGAAGAGAGCATGAGGGAATGGAATGGTTGAGTTGGAGAAGGAACAGAGAGGGAAAATCGGGAAACAGATAGAGGGAGCCATTGTATGGTTAGAAGGAACCTGGTGTTAGGGAAATATTCAAGAACCCACAAAGATGACTCTGGCTAAGACTCAAAGCAATAGTGGAGAGGGTACCTGAACTGGTCTTCCTCTATAATCAAATTAATGACCACCCTAACTGTCATTATAAAATCTTCATCCAGCAACTGATGGAAGCAAAAGCAGAGATCCACAGCTAAGGTCTGGGTTGAGCTCCGAGTCTAGTCAAATAGAGAAAGGAGGGATTATATGAGCAATAGGGTCAAGACCATGATGAGGAAACCCACAGAGACAGCTGACCTGAACTATTGGGAGCTCACTGATCTAATTGACAGCTGGAGAACCTGCATGGGACTGAACTAGGCCATCTGACTGTGGATGACTATTGAATGGTGTGTGGGCTGTCTGTGAGGCCTCTGGAAGTGGGACCAGAATTTGTTCCTAGTGCATGAACTGGCTTCTTGGAGCCCTACAGAGAAACACCTTGCTCAGCTTAGATACTGGAAGGAGGGGCTTGGTTTTACAGAAGATGTATGTGCCAGAATGTATTGACTAACCTTGGGAGTCCTTAATTTCTCTGAGGAATAGATGGGGGAAGTGGATGGGAGGAAACTGGGAGATGACTGGGAAGAGGAGAGTGAAGAGGAGGGAAGGTGAACAGTAATGGGTATCTTGAAAAAACTTTAAATAAAAAAAGAAGTTTGTGTGTGTGTGTGTGTGTGTGTGTGTGTGTGTGTGTGTGTGTGTGTGTGTGTGTGTGTGTGTGTGTTGGGAGGGTTAGGAGGGATTCATGAAGTTTGGTGTGGCATATTAGAAAGTGGTTGAGTTGATGTTGAAAGCAGACCATATAGCAAAATGCAATAACATGTGCTAGATAGAAAAGGCATTCAGAATGTGGGTCTGAGAGTCCTTGAAGGTATGGTTACCAAAGAGTATTATAACTAGTTACATAAAAAGGTCTCTCTAGAAGCTTTATCAGAGATAGTATTAGGACTACAAAAACTGAGGGAGGGGAGCATCATGAAGATGATTTGATGATCGGGTGTGTGAGAATGGCAGGGCTAGTGGACATAGTGACTCAGAAGACTTTAAGTGGCTGCTATGATAAAGCAAGGCAAGATAGACCTTCTTCAGCATGAAGGCAGCTCCATCTGAGACATGATGGTAATGAGAAAAAAACACTTTTTTATTTACATTCAGCTTTGATCACTAATCTTGAAGGGAAATGTGTTAAGATACAAAAGAGACTCAGTTACAGAAGGGGAAGCAGCAAACAATGCTCCTGCCTGTCAACCTGCCAGGTTTAGGCTTTCAGGTTACTTCCTTGGAGTTTCTGTGTTTGCATGTGAATGGGATTTGAGGGATTGGGACTAGTTCAGGACAGGCCATGCCAAGAAAGTCCAAATGTCCTTCAACAGGTGGTGTATGAACAGAAATGACTAGTGAGCTTCTCATTTCTTACAGGTTTTTAACCTCTTTTGACTGGAAACATTATCAGTTATCAGTGGTTACCTATTATCACTATCATCACTGTTATCAGTGGTTAAAAAGGTTAATCTCTCTTCCTATGCCACCACCTGTCTAAGATTGGGCTGTCATAACAATATATTAATATCATAGGCTGTGTGACTGAACCAATAAACATTTCTTACTATTTTAGAGGCTGAAAAAAATCCAAAATAAAAATATCGTGAGACTTTCTATCATATAATTTTGCTTTTTTAAAATATGGAAAATAAAAATATTAAATGGAATACTTAAGAAATACAAATTAATGTTTTATACAATTTTTATTACATTATAGTTATAATCATTCTGTTTAGTTAATTATTATTTACATAATTTAGAAATTTAACTATATTATTCACTTGAGCATAAGGAATAAACAACACATGTGACTTACTTAGCAATAGCCTCAGTTGTAGGAATTTACTAGAGGGTTGGCACATGGCCTAATAGGCGTGGGAGGACACTGTCTGCAGAGCCCTTTTTCTCCTTGCTCTGTGCATTCTCACATGGCAGAGGGAAGCTCTGGCTTCTGGTCAGAGAACTGAGGCAGACATATGGGATTCACTCCCACAGCCGCAGTGCCTACATCCGCCCCTCAAATGGCTTTCTGTGCCTTCCTGTGAGGGGTAGGGCTTTAGAATATATTTGGGGGAAGAGAAAGAAATAAAGACTCAGTCTATGGCATCACAGAATTATCAAATTCTTTAAAGAGTAATATAAAGTCAAAGTTAGTTTCACTTGTTTTCTTCTGAGGCCCGTTCATACATTATTTTTCTTTTTGTTTATGAAACCTTTGCTCATTTCAGTAGCCTCCATGCTGATGTTAGACCCATTTAGCTTATGGAGGACTTTCTTCCTAATAGTTAATCAGTGAACATCAGCTATGCATCTACTGCTAAGTGGTCTTTGACTTCACTGTTACAATAAGGTTTTTGGCCCCAGGTTGCCAGAGGTCCAGACCCCAAACCTGCCACTCCAGACCCCTTAGCCGTCCATAGATGCTTTGGTCCCCCCAAATGACTCATACACTTATATTAGCTTCATGCTGTTTGGCCTATGGCTTAGGTACCTTGCTAGCTAGCTCTTTCTTCTAACTCAGCCCACTTCTAATAATCTATTCTGCCACATGGCCCATGGCTCACCTGTGTTCCTTACATGTTGCTCCTTTGAGCAGCTGGCTCGATCTGATCTGACTCTGCCCTCCTTCTCCTAATTATTCTGATTCTCTACCTACTTCTTCTACAGTGCCTGCCATGGCCAAAACAGTCCTTTATTTAAAGATTAATATGCACAGCATACAGAAAGACATTCCCACATCACTTTACCCTTGCTTATTTTGTGTATTATATGGGTTAACAAAAGAAGAGTTTAGCTAAGCATCAAAGGTGAAGTACACATGTTTTAGGTGATTTGTCCAAGTTTAGTTATCCTCCTGTTCATTGTGAATGAGTTGTGCAAAATAAAGACAATCTTGAGATATTGTTCCTTTTGCTGTTAAAATTATGACATTAAATGGTTTAGCAAGTCATGTTTCAATACAGATATTTCTCATAATAAGTATTTCACCATCAGACTATGTTATCAGACTAGAATCCTGATAGTGTCTGATGACTGAGCTGTCCAGGAAGGGTAACTGTCACTTTTCCTTTTTTAAAGCCAGTAGAGAGAAACTTTTTGTTTAGGAGGGATTATGACTGCATCAGGACCTCCTCAGCTGAGTTGAGTAATATATGTTTCTACAGAAATAACTTGCTTAAGTAAATATTCTCACTTGTTTTACAGATGTACTTAAATCTTTTTTATTGATCACATCTACCTAAGAAAAATAATAGATATTTAGGATGACTAATAATTACCATGAAATTGTATTAAGTAGTTGAATGTAAATAGTACCACATTAATTCTATATTTACTGAGACAATAGAGTGAACTTTAATAAACATTGTAGAATGAAATTCAAAGTTTTGTTTTGCTCAAGGGTTACATTTTGTTTGTCTGGAAGACCACATATCTGACTTCTTTGATAAACTGTAGCTTTCGTATAGAGATTTAAAGAGAATGTAATCTTATGCTAGATGGACAGAGGGGCATGATCTAGATTTATGGAAGGTACATGAGATAATGAAATATTTAAAATGCAAATGGAAGAATCTCCTTTGCTCTTTGGGGTTATCAAATGTGTTCAAGTCTGCTTGGCACAGGGAATCTGAGTAGGAAATGATATATTTATGGATGGCAAACTATCCAGTCACCTGAAACATCACATCACTTACCTATGCAGAAGAGAAATTGAAAATGCCCTGAATAAAGGCAAGGAGAGCATTATGTGCCAACCTAACTCATCAAAGAAAAAGTGGAGAAATCGTGGAGTGTCAGATTTTGTATCAAGACAACAATGCTGTATAGAATGCACACACATTTCTAAGACTACAGAAGGAGGTAATTCTGCCTGCCTGAAAAAACAAAGGGGCACAATGAAATGCAACCAGAATATTGTACTAGACGAAAGGATACAAGGGTCTAGAGTGAGAAACCCTGTGTGGATTTGATTGTATGACTGTCCAAGATTGCCTAGACTGTTGAGCATTAGAGCCTATCCTTCAAAACATCTTAGTGTCTAGTCTACCAAAATCTTCCTACAGTAATACATTTGGTACCCATGAGCACAGCATATCTCTAATTTATCTAATTTTAGCTGGCTATCCTAAACGTTATCTCATCAGATCTACTATACCACAACAAACTCTTCTTTAATATTCATTCATATCTCAGAAATATAAGAAGATTCATTCCATTTTTCCAGTTTATACCACATCATGAATTTTCTATTGGTATACATTTTGCAAGTTCTATTTAACAAAAGTCACCAAGTAATAAAATTTTATTTTAATTTTTTTAGGTTTCCTCAATGAAAGGGTGTTTTATATAGAAAAATGTCAGGATATATAATTGTCCTGCAAAAGAATCCATGACATATGGAACAAAAATTTTCTTTGTGACTTAGGTACTATGTGTTAATTGTATATTCAATAGTTTTCCTTCTTTTTTCTTATTTAATAACTCCCTTGCCAAATCGTTGATGAGTTTCTATCTGATAAGTTGTCAACTTTGTAAACCTTAGTCTTATTAATAAGATATTTATTTGCACTGGTAGTTTTTTTTTTTAAAACGGAGTTCTGTGTAAAATTTGCAAATGTATATTCAAGTATTTCTTATTTTTGAAATGATTTTATTATACTTTTAAAACTTTGATACACTGTTTTATTTCTCACTTTGGTGAGTAACTAATGTGCAAGTATAAATATCTTGATGTGTTTTAAAATCAAACTTGTTAATCTACAATATATATATAGTTAAGATTCACATATTTAACTACAGAAGTTTTGATGGAGGGATAATTAAGAGACATGTATAATCAAAATGTGTAAAATCAAGTTATAGGGTATTTTCTTCATATCAAATTTGCCAATTAACCCTTTGAAATCACAGAGGTATTCTTTCTCCAAAGTTTTATACGTTAGTTACAACACACACACACACACACACACACACACACACACACACACACACACACATGCATAAACACATACAAACACATATATTATGTTACAACATATATATATATATTATATAATTTCCCAATTCTTCATGATCAGAACTATGCAACTATGTGAAGAAAGAAAAATACTTATTCTTTTAAAAACATAAATTTCTGTATTTCTTAAGAATTTCATATATTGGATTTTGGTTATATGCATGCTCACTCCTTTCCCTAACTTCTTCTAGATCTACCCCTACCACTTTCTATTATTCTTTTTCTTATCTAATCAATTGAGTTGAATTTGTCCGACTCATATATTCATGGGTGTGATGTCATATATTACTGTTTGGTCAATGTACCAGGATCCACAGGGTTAAAGAATACTGTCATTCCCTAAGAAGCTGAAAATCTCAGTAGTTCATCAGTTGGAATAGAAGCTTAATGAGCCTCTTCCTTTACTCCCTCCTACATGCTCGAGGGTTGACTGGCTTGATCTTTTTTTTAAAAAAAATAAACTTATTTTAATTTTTATTTAATAGGACTTTAAAAATTTATTTAAAAAGTTTTTTCCCCATATATACTACTGCTTCCCCTCCCTTTCCTCCTTCCAGTCACTCCTACTTCTTTCTTAACATCTCCCCACCCCATCCCCCAATCCATTTTCCCAAAGAGGCCAAGGAGTCTCAAAGTGTATCAGTTCACTCTGGCATAGCCAGTTGAGGTAGGTCAAAGGCCCTCATCCCAGTATTAGGGCTGGGTTAGGTGTTCCTCCTTAGGGAATGGGTGTAGGTGAAGTTTACTTAGAAGGCACCAGTGCAGAATATTTATTTATTAAAATATAAACCAACACTCACGGTACAGGTAACAGTTTATAGTAGCACCTGAACAGGAACTGGAGTCTGGAACAGTGGATGAGCAATGGACCGACGATGGATTCTGATCCTGTCTCTCCAACAGCCAGGGACCAGGAAGAGGGCCCTCATGTCCCAGAAGCCCCTTATCAATGGGGTTGGCCACACCCCCTCCAGGTTGGCCACATCCCCTCCAGGAGCTCAGGACCCTGGATAAGCGTCTTAGGACCTTGTCAGCTGACACCTGAATCCCACTACAAATGGGCTTTGAGATGTCAGTTCATACACCAGAAACATAGCCTGATCTTACTGCAAGAGGCTCCATCAACTGCTCATCCCATTTGACAGTCATCTATCTTTGAAGGCTTTAGTTCCTTTCCCTGAAGATTGTTTCTGATTCAGTGAACTCCCAATAGCACAGGTCAGCCATCTCTTTGGGTCTCCTCCTCATGATTCTGACTCCTTTGCTCATATACTCTTTCCTCTCTCTTTCTCTTTAGCTGGACCAGGAGCTTGACCTGGTGCTTAGCTATGGATCTTGGCTTCTGTCTCTATTAATTACTAGATGAAGGTTTTATGATGACAATTAGGGTGGTCATTCATTTGATTATAGGAGAAGTCTTGTTTAGGTACCCTTCCCTAGCCAGGGACATCTTTGTGTGTTCTTGAAGGTTTCTTATATAGTCTTGGGCAAGCAACTCCAGCTCCCATGAGTTCATGAGTGTAGAATCCCTGTCATGGTCTGACGACACGGTTTCACTCTAATTCTCCTGGTCCTCTGGCTCTTAGAATCCTTCTACCCACTGTTATATAGTGGTCTCTTGGATCATGGGTTTTTCTGTGTATATGTTTGATAAATGCCCTATTTGTGGCTGAATGTTCCAGTGATATTTATTTTATGTACTTTAACCAGTGTATAAAATTTCCTTATTAACTACATCCACTGTACAAAAAAAAACCAAAGCATCTCTGATGTGGTCTGAGAGCTTCACCAATCTGTGGATAAAGAAAGAGGACAGTTTGATACTATGTCAATTTAGCTTAAGGATGGTAGTAGGTTCACCGTTGCATATCAGGGTTCACAAGCTTGAACTTTTCATTACTATTACTCAGGTTTGTGCATAAAGACTTGGAATAATCTTGCCTCATTCTAGAAAATGCTCCTTTTCCAAGTGGTTTAGTACCATCCTGGCTAAAGACCATGAGGGTTTTATTTTGTTTTGTTGCTAGAAGAGACCTCAGAACTTTGAGTATGCTAGGCAAGCATTCTTCCACAGACCTGCCCCCCACTACTTTCTAACTGTTCTAGAAGATGCTAAGAATTATTTGTTCTCTCATTCGCCATTAATTTTGAGTAGCCTTTTCTTCCTTTAATATGTGGAATATTCTACTTTGTTTTTCTGTCATGTTTTGACTTGAGAGCTATCCCTAAACTTTCTTCAAAATTTACAAAGATATTTTAAAAATCATTTTTGCTTTTTCTTCTTTCTTTACTTTCTTGGCTCTGTGGTCTGTTTCCAATAACCTATCCTTTCTTTTTGAATCACACCTTTTGTGTTCTGTGAATGTCTGTAATGTCTGATCTAAAAACAAAGTAACAGCCTGTTGACTAGCAGGATGTATTACTTTCATGTTTCTCGTTCCTTTTTTTGAGAAATTTAAGAACTAAATATTCATTTTTCTATTTGGGATCTAGATTCCTTCAAATTTATGATTATGTTTGCCTTTGTGAAGTGGGATAGATAATAAAGGACAAAGATTCCTTTTATCCCTATTGAAGAAATCCCTCTCAAGAAAACCAACTTCCTGTTTTGACTTTTATTTCACTCCTGGGCTATATCCAGATTCTTTTAAACTCTGAAAATCAACAGATAACTCCTAAGGAGGAGAATGACAGCCAGACACAAAAAGAAGGAATAGTAGAGTACATTTCTAAATAAAAGAATTTACGGATAGAATATTTCATACTTTGGAGTATGGAATGAAAATAAGCCAAGAAGCCAGAGATCTAATAATTGTCTTCATCTTGACCTATGACCTTCTTCCTGGCACTAGTAAGGACCTGAGCCAAAAGGGGGTGTTACGTCAGCTTCCAAAAATTGTTCCTATGTTTTCATTTCAGTTGCTTAATTCCTCCAAGTAACTAAATATGGCAAAAGTCAAGTGGCAAAGTCATATTTTAAGTTCCTGAGGAAAGAGGGTTATGTGACTCAGCAGACATTTCAAGACCACAAGCTTCATCAAGAACGCTTGTATGAAACTTTACAATTTTCAGCAAAGCATCTTGACATGATTTGCCGATAGCTCCAACGTGTGTATAATTGTTCTTCTTTTGAAGATTTTCATGTTTTATTACTCTTCATCTGGGTTTGCCCCTTTGTATTCAAATTTCCTTATTCACTAGTCCTGTACACAGCAGTGCTTTAGTTCAGATCACTGTCCTTTTTGAGTTGATTATTTTTTAGGTATGCGTGTGAAAATTTTTACTAGCCATGGCAAATCAAAGTAGTATGTGAAATCAGTTGTAGATTTTAGTTTCACCAACACCTTTAGTTTCTGTTGTGGAGAGATGCCTCATGTTATCTCTCAGAACTAAGCTTGACAATTGTGCTTCTTGTACATCAAATGGAAAGCTGTACTTAGAGATGCCAAGGCTGTGTGAGTGGTTAGCTTCTTGCTTTTCAAACATCACTTTCTATCTAAGTCAATGACTACATGGACAATTAGCACTCGGGTTTTGTGAGAGATGTGTTTTATTTGGCATAGGCCCTAATGATCAAATAATGAACAGCTTCATTTCTATAGCGAGGATATTCTAAAGGATGGTTTCACTTCTTAATGCTGACCCTCACTCTGAAAGGCAGGCTGCTCTAATCATGATACTTAATGACCAATAAGTGGTCATTTGTCACATTTTCATTCTTTATTTCAGTTCTCAGCCAGCCTCAAACATAAAGGATTCAAACTATGATAAAATGCTTTAACAGGTAATGAGAGAGATGATGAGAATTTTTAGGGCAGGGTTCATGCTCCATATGTTCTCTGTAGTAATCATGTTGAAAAATTGTAGTTTGGTTCTGAGGCACCACACAATTTGATTCACTGGACATTTATTGACTATCCTATCTGTAACTCATAAAAGTGGAAAGAGAAATGAATATGAGGACACACATCTCTGCTTCAAAAGTCCCTCCTCTAGTAGAAAGTCAAGTTCTTTAAAGAATTTAAATGAAATATTTTAAGGCAAACAAGGCTACTAAATTCATGTACAGAAAATGTTATGAATTCAGCAGAAATAACGTAAGTCTACGAAAGTTAAGACTTTAAGTTATGTCTTCTAACTCCTTGGCATCTGCATGTTTGACACTGAATATAAGCATAACCTAACACTTAAAAAGTTCAAAGTTAAATTTTGGGAGTTTATTAACTACATGATTAAAGCTGATTTGTTGTGTTTAAATTTACAGAACCCATTTGCAAGGTTTATCATTTAAAACCTCTAAATTAGCAGTTTTCTCGATTATATTATTTAGGTCATTGCACCCGAGATAAGCTAAATGTTTCAGTTCCCTATCAAGAAAGCAAACTAAAGTTTAACATATGACACCAGAATATCAAAACCAGGAAAGTATTGAACCACTGTATGAACATAGGCCAATATGAAGATTAGAAACTAATCATAAAATTATTTCATAAATACTCTCTCAATTAAGTGACAAATAGATTAAATTTTATAAAAACTTAAGTATTTTGAAATAAAATGCTACTGCATGATTTCTTTTGAAGATTATTTACGCCATATGGTCCTGTTTCCATTCTCATGAAATATTATCCCAATAAATTTTTAGTGTCTTTGTTACTGAAAATGCTAAATGCCAAGAGTCTTAAATTACTTGGCTTAAACTTTTAAACATGTGCTTAGAATTAAAATATTTACTTTGCATGGGGATAAAATTTATAATATTTAATTTACTGAGTTGTGATTATATATATAATGGAAGTTGGATAGAGAAGGAATTAAACCTTCTGTGGTAGAGCCCTGAGCATCAGCCAGCACAGAATGTTTCTTTGCCCAGAGAGTTGATGGGAATACAGAATTTATAATCCATAACTCATAAAGCCTGCTTATTCTTTAAGGGACTTTTGATTCACCTAGTACCTATGGTGAGTATCAAACACTGCTGGAAATACAAGCATCCCCCACTAATGAACACTATATCTAATAATATAACTCAATATACAGCTGTAGTGCTCAGTATGACATAAAAGGCCCTTACATGATTTTAAGAAGAATTAATTGAACATTAAGAAGTAGGAGATAATTCTCACTTGATTTCCCACAGGTGGGAAGGGGGCCATGATGATTATGATCTTTCAGAGGACTATGGTTCCTAATCCCCATGTCAGGCAGCTCACAATTGTCTGCAAATTTAGTTCCTGCTAAAACACTGTCTGACCTCCTATACATGTGGTATACATAAACACGCACATACATACACAATAATCTCCATGGAAATAAAGCTCTAGGAATATCTATGAAGGAGTGTCTAGATTAAGTTGAATTGTGAAGGCATCAACTAAATATGAATTTAGCATTTAATGGACTGAGTCCTGGAGTTAACTAAAATAAAAAGGGGGGAGTTGAGTAGTAGCATTCACCTCTCCGTGTTTCCTGACTGTAAATTCAGCATGACTTGCTGCTTCCTGACACTGTTCCATGATTTTCCGCTATGATGCATTGTAGCCTCATAACGTGAACTAAAATAAATAGCCCTTTATGAAGTTGCCTTTGTCAAGCTTCCTGTTTAACAGCCAGTGACTATTACAGTGAATGAGTTGATGGAATAGACCATTTAAGTATGTTAAAATGCAATGCCGAAGAGTCTCTCTCCTATACAAATGAACAGAATAAAATTTCAATTGACAGAATGAATTAATTATAAGCTGAAAAAAATTTGAAAGTATGTGGAAACTCATGTATGGAAGATCTTCAAGTAATAGGTTACAAAAATCATTTAATTCAATTAAATAAAAATATGTCAAGCAAATGCTGTTTGCACCATGTTAGATTCTGTGACTACCAAAACGTTGGGAAAATAATGAGCCAGTCTTTGAGAATCCAACTCTCTAGATGCAGATAGGACAGAAGGCAGAAGTGGCACCAGATAGATAAATTATCACATATCTTGGTCAGAGACTTTGGAAAAATTAAGTTGCGGCTAAGTAACAACAGGAATTAGAATGGACACTCTATAGACAATAAATTTGAAGGAGCATCTTTGCTAATTTTACTTTTCTCCTTGATGGAAAGGGCATCTTTGAGATAAGGTCACATACCGTGTGGACAGGCTGGTGGACATATGAAACATAAGTTGAATGAAGCTTTATTTGTTTAGTAATTTTTAAAGGAATTTCAAGTTAAAATTTTAATTTTATTTAAGTGAGGGCACT
The DNA here is from genome assembly GCA_033318265.1 of Phyllotis vaccarum. Lineage (NCBI taxonomy): Eukaryota > Metazoa > Chordata > Mammalia > Rodentia > Cricetidae > Phyllotis > Phyllotis vaccarum. The sequence continues at coordinate 46,321,076 of JARWLC010000014.1, read as the reverse complement.
TGTGACACTGAGTAGTCACTAGAATGATTTATTTCTTTAATATGCACAACTGCATTCACTAATGAGGGTGGAGGCACAGTGCCAGATTGTGAAAACACCGATGTCTTGTCCTCTTGGAAAATTGTCTCAGCAGCTCAGATCACAGCCAGAGAAATTAATACCAGTGACTTGACTGATATGGTGACAGTGACGGAGGAGAAGACAAAAACGAACATGTTATGTTAAAATCTCAGAATGGAATAAACAAAAAGATCTAAAATTAGAAGTGTTAACAATGTCAAAACAAGTCAGTATAGCAAGATCCAACACTGAATGATTACTGTAAATTCTGAAGCTGAAATATTAAAGTGATATTATATTTTCCATTTAGAAAGTTTACTTTTATGATATCCCTTCTATTTCTTTCCTGTGAAAGCAAAGACAGCTTAATTTCTTATCCTTAAAGTAGATAGGAATTGAGTATGTGATAATATTTTTTCTGATTAAGTTATTTTAGATGATGATGTAAAATATTTTTGCAAGTATGCTGGGATGCTTATAATCAGTGGGCTTCTTAGCGTCAGCAACCTTAAGAACACTGTGCTTGACATAATCTGGCAAGTGTTTGTTTCCAGGAAGCCGCTAAACAGAAATATTCTCTGTTCCTTGCTTTGAATAAATAGTCCACTGAGAGTAAACAACTTTAAAGAAGAAATTTTGTCAGTATCTACTTGGGTCGGTAAGAAAAGCTCTGCTGCTACCACAGGTTTGTCTGTCATCCTGATGGGCACCTCTAAGAATCTGAATGAGGGCACATTTTGGCAGAATCTAGAGTTCTGACAGACAGAAGCAGAGAGATATTAAAGGGCTGTTTTAGTCAAGTTTGTAAATTTGTTCTATTACAACACAATATTAATACACTCTCTTCATTAGATACATGTTGTCAGGCCAGAAAGGTGAGGCCTCATTCACATGCATGAATAAATAACAAACATATCAACCAATCAATTTATACATACATAAACAAACACAGTCATAATGTGTAAGACACTTTACTTATGAAACCTCATGGTCAATGTTTACTGGGTTAGTAGTGCTAACCTCATTCAGGTAGGCTTTCCTACACCTTTAGCTTATTCTTAACAATAATAAGAACAGACTAACGCTGTTTTATGGAACACACCATGAAATTGCCATGTAATATTATGGCATAGGAAATAATGTTATACATCTTTGATGCACTTATCATAATGAAAATATTATCAGTAGCCTCTGCATTGAAGCAAAACAATTTTTTAAAGGCAATTGTAGGTAGAATCCATCAAATAATTGTTGATTTTGAGGAATAATTACATCCCTTATTCTGATTCTTCCTTTCTGTCTGAGAAAATATTTATACTTCATGAAGAAGTAGACTAGGATTGAAAAAGAACACCCATGTATCATATAAACAATGAAAAAGAAGCAGTCATCTGCGTGCAAAGCAAGACTATAGGAAGAAAATCTGCCCTGTTCCTCCCAAATGTCTTGCTTAGTTCCTGGGATAAAGGAAATCAATTATTAGAAAGGATGAGGACATTAACAGAAATACTCTCATCATAGTAAGCTCTAGAGTCATGCTAAGAAACAATTTTACAGTCTTCAGGAAGGAGGAGGATGCAGGGCTGTATGTTACCAGTAAAACAATATGTGGAGTTAAGCTTCAAGTCGTTCAATTTAGCAGTGAAGAGGTTTATTTGTCTCATAAATGTGCCATCAGAGAATGAGCTTGGCAAAGCTACTTTCCTCATTTCCAGCTTCTGAAGGCCATTGCCTCATCCTAACAGAAGGGATGTAAATCAGAGAGAAACAGAGTCCCAAAAACCTCATCAGAAATCCATGATGGACTGAAGAGTGAGAATGGAAAGTGAAACTGTAAGAGGGATCATCTAAGGCCTTCAAAACATTTTATACCTTCTACTAAAGACCGTAAGTGAAGGCCAGTTAGGGCATTATTCTTTTGTCTCTATGTGAATATACAGACTTAAAATCTTAGAGTTCTTGGTAATGGACATATTAAAATACTTCAAAATGTTAATGGTTTTGATATAGGGTTATTTGTTCCTATTCAGTTTGATTCATTGATTTTCAACAGTGTAAATAGTTTTTAACTATTTTCATTATTAACATAAAGATTAGTTTATATGAATGAAACAATGTTTCAGACTTTTCTATTGGACTTCTACAAGTATTGTCTTTATCATAATTTTCAACATGGTCACATTGGTTCAGCAACATAGTCACATCTACTTTAGCAATTATCTGTATGCCTGTTTTACTTAATGTATGTGGTCAATAGAGATTACTTGGAACCTAGTGATTTATTTCTCAAAGTTCTGAACTGAGGCGACTAAGATCCAGGCAGCAGTCTAAGATGGAGGCAACATCAGGCTTGCTGTCTGGAACACTGCTTCTGCCTTGGAATTCCATATTCTTATCAGGGCAGAGATGTCACTCTATGGCAGACGGTATAAGGCATGAGCCAATTGCTGTGGGCATCCTCTTTGATAAGTGCCTCATTTTCACAATGGAGAAGCCATCTAAGCTTCCTCACCTCCTAAGGTCATAGCTTTAAGCCTGCCACACTGGGAATGGAGAAATGAATCATCGGTTAAGAGAGGTGGCTGCTCTTCCAAAGAACAATTCCTAGTACATGCATGGCAGCGATGCAAAAGACTCCTTCAGATTGTAAGCCAGTTGTTTCTGCTGAGTATCTCTGAAAGTTCTAACTTTAGGAAAAGCTTCTGGTCCTCACAAACCATGAAATTAGTTGCAGGTTCTGATGGAACAGAGATTCTTTTGGCAAAAGAATCAATATGGAAGAGAAATCAAATTCAGGCTATTTGCTCAGTAACTGATTAATGCGTTGTTTGAAAACAGGCAAACATGAGTGCTGCAGGACAGGAAGTAACTAGGAGACAAGGACTTTGAGTTTGCCCAACATATACTAGGTTATTACACACTCCTGGGAAGCAGTTAAGGAAAAGAGAAAGATCAGGTACTGCCAAGTAGAACAGAGCTGGTGGAAGGAAGATTTGTCCAGGCTGTGAAATGTGAATCTCATCAACAGAATAACCAAAGACTTTGATATCTTTGAGCTCAAAAGTAAATCAATCTGCGATAACTTATTTTCTGTTTATTGCTAATGTTTTGAGAACTCTGAAACCCAATGACACCCACAGATGTATCTTTCTACGAGGATGATTAATGCATACTACATCACAAAAATATGATTAAAAGGTCCTTAACTTGTACAAATTTCAGTGCTTCTTCTGCTTTTAGGCAACTGAAAGGTAATGTGTAGCTATAAGATAATCCACACTAGGCAATATGAGTTTGGCGATCCCCAGAGTGTGGAGGAAGCTGCACAACTCACACATTTCAATGCTAAGTGTAGGCAAAAAAGGCCATGAGTAACTGAAGAAAGGGGGCTATGAAAGCGAGGACAGGCCTGGCAGACCAGGAAAAATAAGTATCCACCAGTTCAATATTTAAGGTAGAATAGCCATTAGGGAAATGAAAATTAAAACTGCTTTGAAATTGCATCTTGTCCTAGTAAAAAGAACAATTGGCAGCAGATGCTGACAAGTAAGTGGATAAGGAGTCAGGGATGAGGTACGTGGCACTGTGGTGGATATTAGAACTATCATATACCAGCAATACCACTCTTGGGTGTGTAGCAGAAGAGGTCTGAGTCAGCATACTACAGAGTCACTGGTTTAATTTTGTTTATTGCTGAACAATTCAAAAGAGCTAAAAAGTGAAACTAAGCTAAGCATAGATCATTAGCAGCAGACTAGTGAATAACAAAACTTGGGTACTGAAGCACATTTTAAATACTCCTCGAAGTGGCTCTGCTAATGGTGCAGTATATTTCAGTTGAATATCACATATATTTCATAATTTCTGCTTATACATAGGTCATTGTCAAACTTCTAGGATAGTCCCTGTGACCTTCAGTGAGAAATAATCATCAGATTCTAATTTTGAATTGGCATATGTGTCCCTTCATAAATAGACTAACTTGAACTAAAATTAAAATTAATTAGTATAGGTAATTTCCAAACATTTGAAAGAAAACATTCAACATTTTGATAATCTAGGTAACATATGTGCATTTCATTATGATTTTTATATAATGTATTCACAGGGCAAGAATATTTGCAAATAGACACAGGTTTCAGAGTCTGGTCAGAGATTGATTTTGAGAGAGGTTTTGATGATATAATCAAGATCCTTGAGCATTATTTGCACATTAATTGAATATGGAGAAATCTAATGTAATATTAAAAATAAATTTGAATATGGGACAAACTTAGTAGGACTTAATTTTATCTTTCAAAAGAAATGAGTTCTGAAAATGCACAGGTGCATTAAGAGAATAAGAAATTAGGGCAATCACCAAGGGAATACATTTTTATTTTTTCTATTTTAAAGTAAGCAATGCCCCCCTCCCCTATGATGATTGATTTGTTTCTTAAGTACATCAAATAAAATTGGTTTTGTTGAGACTTGACCTCATCAATCAAATCATTTAGTCAGGACAAAAGTGCATAACATGTTTTAAAGTAATGTGAAACTTAAGGCTCTGATAGATGTATTTTATTAATTTTTGAATATGATTAAAGATCTATTGATAATTGACTAAAATATATGTATAAACATAACTAAAATCATGATTTAAATGAACAAATAGCATTTTAATAAAAAAAATCACTGTTTTTTTGTTTATGCCAGTAGAAAGGCTATAGGCATTTCCTACGAAAGGAGTTTAGAATTATCTCTTGATATTAAAGGGGTATATTTGTGGTTTGGAGCAGTTTAAAGTTTTTTTGGTGGAAATATTTCATACAATAAATATAACATCTGCCTAATATTACCATGCTAAATACAAAATGTAGATAATATACTGTAGTAGGACAGGCCCATAGGGTTGAGGAAATTGATTCAAAAAAGTTGCTAAGGCAGGCAAATAAAATACGTTCTTAGGCGCCAACCTGGATTTTGCCTAAGGGCTAGCAATAGGTGCTGCCAAAGGTGCTGGTGCTGCCCAGCCAAAAAGAGTTGACTACACAAAGTCATCTGGTTGGGATACAACTCAAGTGCTGGCAGGAGGATATATAAGGCTCTCCCCATTGCTGAATAAACAAGCCCACCATTTGCTTTTTATTTGACTTCAGTGTCTGTGCCACTGACACTGTGCCTTCTCATCCTTGAAAAACTTTAAGTTAAAGCCGAGCATTTTACAAATGTCTTACAGTATTTTCTGCAACTAATCTATTTTCTAATCATGGCTTCAGCATTTATCATAAATTGAAACCTACATTTGTCTTCCCAAATGTAATAATCTTGACCTTTTAATTTCACTTGTATTTCAGAAAGGGCACACTATTCTCATATGCCATCATAGACAAAGAAGGACATGCAGAGAGAGGCTGTACAGAAGCAATTCTGGAATGAATCCAAAAAATGATTTCAAAGTCATAGTGTGTTTAAAGAGAATATGCAAAGAAGTGACTTCTTTTTATCTATCTTGGCTATAGCATGATTCTTTTTCTTACTTCTTATACCTAAAAAGTATCATTTTATTTATGGAAATAATTTATAGGGTTTTTAATAGTAATAAATATTCATGTTTATTGTCGTATCATTCATAATAGCTAAGAAATGGACCAGGCATAGATTCCTAACATGTGAAAGGATAAAGATTATTTTAGAGACACATAGTTTACATTTCTAAAGCTATTTTGTCAACAGGTAAGCATTTTCCAGTTGTAGAACATGCCTTTCCTTTACTTCTTTTTTCTCTCTTCCCCCCATCCTTCTCCTCTTCTCTCCATATTTTTATCCCTTCCTTGGGTTATTTTGTTTATTTTTAGGATATAACTTTTTTTTTTCAGAATGCAGTTGTATGCACAGTATACATTCACGTGAGCATCATTTGAACCCAATGAACCCCTATTTCAACTAAGCTGTATAATTGTAAATTGTTGCTAGGTTATATTGAGAGAAAATAATCCTTGATATCAAGAGATCCTAGACAGTGAATGTAAAATGTCAAGTTAATAAAATAGATGTTTGGTCTTTTAGTTCTTCAAAGAACGTATTTTCTTCTCTCTAGTTTCCCTTTATTGTCCTGATCTCTTCATTTGTTCTGTAAACTTAAATCTCAACTTGCTTTTTTATCACACATGATTCACAGCAGCAGCTTCTACATGTGTTTAGAATCATGAAATTCCATTCAGAGCCCCTGCTGATATCTCAAGGTTTATATCATGCAGACAGAGAATATCATGGACTGGTCTTCAATTTTTGGGCCAAACAAAGTGGTAAAAGAAACACCTGTGATAAACTGAGTAAGGGATGATTTTTTTTCCCCAGAATCATTTCCATTCATATGTAGTTAGTAAATAAAAGAATATACCAATAATGTGTGTCATATTTGATGTTATTCATAATCTTGTACTCATTATGGCTTTAAGAAAAGGCATACAGGAAGATAAACTACAGAATGCAAGAATGAAAGTTCAAATATAAATACTGAACATACAAATTAGTAAGTGAACCATTGAATTTAACTCATAGTGATGCGTTAAACCAAAATGGGTAATTGGAGATTTTAAATGAAATTTAATGAAAAAAGAGAGTTTCTTCTGGTTATTTATAGATAAGACAACAGAGATAAGGGAGACATGAGCACAGCTACAGAACATCATGATACTATGTGCAGGAGACTGCTGATTCTGAGAGCATGGGGAAAGCAACAACCTCCAACTGAAAGCCTGAGAAAACATTCTTAAGGGTTTTGCATGTGCTTTTGGGATTGACTGGTGAGTAAGAAGCAGTGGGAGAAATTCCAGATGGGAGTTACATGTGGAAAATCTCAGAGAGGCGTTGATATGTTTAGAAAATGTAAAGAAATTACAATGAAGCCCTCATTATGAAGAATGATCAGAATTATGATGGAAGAAATAGAGAGGAATTAATTACATAGAGCCTTGAAAGGTGAGAACAAAAACAGGGGACATGATAGAAATGTCTAATATGATTAATTGTCATCTTATACGATAAGAACAGAATATGCCAATGCAATATTTAATGATAAAATGGCCAAGAGTCTTCCAAAACTGACATAGCCATCAAGTCAAGATTATAGAAGCTCAAAAATGAATGTCAAGCAGAATAAGTAAACACACACACATACGCAGAGAGAGAGAGAGAGAGAGAGAGAGAGAGAGAGAGAGAGAGAGAGAGAGAGAGAGAGAGAGATATTATAAACATAATTAGATATTGGAGGTACATTTCTTATCTTTCAAAGTTGTCTTCATTTTAGTTACTTTAGCTTATATTTGTAGTGTATGAGTTGGGCAGGTTCTCTCACAGTCATGGGAATCCTGAAATATTAACCTTTCTCTGGCCACTGTTGTAATTAGAAAATACCTACCAACATGTCAGGTGCTTTGTGAGTGTCAGAAGCAATCATGCACTGAGTTCTGTATAGGCAGAGGATATACTATCATCAGCCATGATTTTGTAAGTGTTAATCACTTTACTGAAAGGAAATACTTCATAGCTGGTTAGATGTTGCTTTACTGACTGACCCCAGGAGAAGGCTATCAAACTCTAATGTTCATTTTAGTAGAGGTGGGTTCCAGATCACTAGAGTTGGGCTTCTGTACTTCAGAATTTTCCTAAAAAATATTTTTTCAGCTTGTCAGCAACTCATTCTTCCCCATTACGTCTCAGGACTATTTTCTGTTTGAGGCTGTGGCATCCTTGAACTGTGCTTGTTCCTGTGTTCTTAGTCCCTAAAAGCATTTCTAATTTTTTTGATATTTTAAACCTTTACTTTTCTATTTTATTAAAAAAATTTATACAGTATATTTTGATAACAATTTCCCTCCCCCTAATTCTTCTCAGAGACTTCCACTCTCTATCTACTAACCTTATGTTTTCTCTCTTTCAAAAGACAAAAATATAAAACATAAATGAAAGAAGAATCACAAAATCCTCCACAGATACAAAGATTAAAATAAACAAAATAACAAGACAAAGAGATGTTGCCGAACCAAAGTAAAATAAAAAAAATAAAACAGAGTCCACAGAAGTACCACTCAGTGCCTATCCTGAGTTGTCGTTGATATATCTAGTAATGCTTCCTTGGACAAAAGTACCATTCAGTGCCTATCCCGAATTGTCGTTGATATATCCAGTAATGCTTCCTTGGACAAAAGTGATTTTTATTTTTGCTACCAGATACAATTGTAAAGAGTGTCTTGGTTAGGAATGAGACCTATTTACCTTTATCTTCTCAGGATTGAGACATTGTTTTGCTTCCTTTTATCTTCTTTGTGTTAGCCACTGTCTGGCTTGCACTTGTATAAGGCCTTGTGCATACATCTCTGTGAGTTCATATGTGCATTATTTCTGTTGTGTCCAGAAGATAATATTTTATTGTAGTTGTTCACCACTTCTAGATCTTAAAATTTTTTTATATCCTTTTCCACACGGATTTCCAAAGTTTGAGGGGAGGTGTTTGATTAAGATGTTGAATTTAGGACTGAGTATATCCAACTCTCACTCTCTACACGTTGTTTAGGTGTGTGTTCCTATTTTAACTTTCTTTCTACTGCAAGAAGCTTCTGTAATGAGGACTGGCTGAGGTCCTGATCTATGAGCATAGCAGTATGACATCAAGAGTCATTTTATTATTATGTTGGATAGCTCAGTTTTATTTTTATATTTTATTACTCAACCTAATCAGTACTTATATATTTATTTTTACTTTTTGAGATTATAATATAATTACCATATTTTTTTCCTGCTCTTACCTCCTTCCAAACTTTTTCATACACTTATTGCTCCCTTTAAAATTCATGATCTCTTTTATTTCATTCTTATATAGATTGGTTCTTGTCACTGCCCTGAAAGTCACTCCTGACAATTGGCTCGAGGAATCACTACCTCACCTAAGCATTTGGGTGAGAGATATAGGTTTTCTCTGAAAGTATGAATGCTTTTCTCTTTTTACCAGGGCCATATGTTCTGCCTTTTTAATAGGCCTTCTGCTGAGACACATATGGCTTCAGCTGTGCTCAGTTTGGCTTATTTTTGTGTTGCCTGTTTTCTCCTCAGCATGTGTCCATGCTTTTATCATTTTATCATTTATCATGCCATTGTGATTTTCTAACTCTCTATATTTATATTAGAATCCAATATTTCTCATATTGATTATTCTTCTTAACCAGATCACACAATGTAAGCATCTAGTCTACCATTTTTCTCCCTGCAGTGCACCAAAACTCCTTACGATAAATAAAAATGATCACAATCATATAATCATAAAGAATAATGAAAGAAATAAAATATAACTTTTCTGCCACCATTTAACATAGTTATGTAAGTTGAATATAGTCTAATTAATTGGAAAGAGGTTAAACATTATTGGTTATCAAATGTTCATACTTGTCTCAGGGTTTCTATTGTTGTGCTAAGACACCATGACAAAATCAACTTGAGTTGGAAAGGGTTTGTTTTAGTTTACAGTTACTTACTACAGTCCATTAGGGGAATCAGGGTATGAACTCAAACAGAGAAGAAACCTGGAGGCAGGAGCTGATGCATAGACCATGGAGGAATGCTGTTTACTAGCTTGTTCCTTAAGCCTTTTGCAACTTGCTTCTTCAAAGAACTTGGGACCACAAGCCCATGGTTTTCACAATGCACAATGAGCTTATCTCTCCCACCTTAGTCATCAAGAAATTGCATCATAGGCTTTCCTACAGGCCAACCTGGTAGAGGCAAATTCTCAATTAAGGTTTCCCCGTCTAAAATGACTTTGGCTTATGTCTACCTGACATATTGTATGCAATATAACTACAGATGAAAACCAAGACCAAAAAATAAACAAAACCAAACAATACTGATATGCTTGCCTGAGATATCAGTAAAGATTAATTCTACTCTTATTCAAATGGTATAAATGAAATTATTTTATTTTATACTTTTAGCAAAAATCCAACTTATATTCTTTTATCAGCCTCTTGTCCTATTTGAAAAACTGAACTAAGATAACATGCTGTTTCCTGTAGACTTATTTTGATCTGTATTATAAGAAAAATAAAAATCAAATTCTTTGGGAATATTTGTTAAAGATTTCAGCTGCTAACCGATACCTGTCTTAATACACTCCCTAACCCATTTACAGTACCTCATTTCTACCATGGGCTATGCTTCCAAAAAGTATAAAATCTGGAGAGATGGAAGGAGAAAGTTGTGTTTGCTAATTCTAATGACAATAAGTAACAATAATCTATTTAAAATAGATTTTATGGATCACTACTCAAATTCAAGGCAACCTAGAGGAGAGAATTTTATCACTTTAGAACATGACATGGTACAATAAATTCTGCTTAGTATTTTATAATTTTACTGGTAAAATTGTTACCAATTTTAATACAGTGAATTAACTTGAGACTTGGTATTTAAAAACGCATAACCTCTAAGTGCTGAGGAAAAGAACTTTAGGGAAGGAGTTTAATTATTTTTTACCTTCAATGAAGAAACAACTCCTTTGTTCTCATTTGCTGTTCTGTTTTGCTTCTGGAATATTATCTTGTGCCAAACAGAACCAACAGTGAATCCGAATCAATAAAGGTAGAAAACATATTTTTTTCTATCAGAACACCTATAAGATGAAGACTATAATAATGATGAGGATGATGATGATGACGACAATTATTACTATAATAATAATAAGCATGTGTATGCAAGATGAAGGGAAATGAAGGACGACCAGGAAGTGTGTCCACACAATATTTTAAGACATACTGGACAAGTGATGGTTCACACTAAACATATTAGAAAAAATATGATTTTGTGATGAGGATCAATGAATGAATATGATATATTTCACAGTTTGTTATGGTGAGACTTGGTGTTATGGAAACAAGTATCTGATTAACAATTGCTAACATAAATCAATGAGCTCACTTGCTCTGTCTATCTGTGTAAGTCTTGTGTACTGGAATTAGGTAACATTGTGAAAAATTATCCTGCCCTCTAGTTTAATAAAAACACTGATTGGCTAAAGTCAGACAGGAAGTGTGGGCAGAGGTACCAGACTGGGAAAACTCTGGAAACAAGAACAGAGCAGAAATGCCACAGAGAAGCCAGAAGATACAGAGGAAACTATGCTGCTCTGAGAAAGGTACCGAGACTGAACAGGATAAGAACCATGAGTTAGTTTAGCAAGAGTTCACATGTTATATGCCAAGGCCCCAGGTCAATCAGTGAGTTAGTAAAGCCTAGTGTATTCAGTTGAGGCAGGACAAAGGCGTCTCCACTCCCTGCACTAAAGCTAATCTCTTTTATACTGGTAATACTCATAAGAAATGCATTGATCATATGATATTCTTTATACAGCACCAGAACTTGGCTCATTTTTGTTTTACATTAGGACTCAATTTCCAAACACCTAGAGAACTCTCAGAAATAGAAAATTTCTCATAATGAGAGAATTCAATTTCCAGACTAAGGTGTCTCTTAGTGTTGAGTTCAAATACATAGGAAGATCAACCTTTATGATATTCCAGCATGTTATGGTAGATCCTGTCATAAAACACTCTTTGTACAAGATGATCACGGACAGAGTTGAGCATCAAAAGAGATTTGGGGTTAATGTCAATTCTGGAATCTAGAAAGCGATTATATACACCAAAATTCTAAAAAAAAAGCAATAACAATAATCACACAATTGTAATCTGCTTTTAAATCCTAGAATATCCTCAATCAAATGTGACAGTATAAAATTTATGACATTTTAAGATCAAAAGGCATTTCAGTACATTCATTCTCAGTTTTCTCTAATAGAATGTGCTATGCAAGAGTAATGTAGGATAGCAACACACATTCCCATTTTTTTTTTTTTTTGTAAGACAACTGCCAAATAAAGGTAACTTTTCCAACTTACAGAAGCTAAGTTCGACTGTTTCATTAACTACACCTTATGGGATGTCAGTAGAATTAAAAGGATATATCTTCTGGAAGGTTTTGAAAGGGAGCCAGCTTCTTCTTCCCTTTCTTTTTATGGTGTACAGATTACTTTCAGTTGTCCATTATCATGACCTGACACTGAGGGCATAAAATAACCCAGCAAAGGAAGCATGGGCTGTATCACGTTTCCACAGTCCTGTATTTTCTTTCTGCTTCATACAATTATTTTGTACATATCAAATGGACTCCTGTTCTGCTTAATACTTTGTGGAACTATGTGTGTAGAAAACTAATCTATAATATTTAAAATATATATAAATGTAAATAAAATAAATATATAAATATATAGTTGGGGTTTAACATGATGATCTTATTAAAAATGTTAAATTAGGGCTGGTGATGCAGATCTGTGGTTAAGCTTCTACCCAGCATGTGCCAAACCAAGATTTGATCGCCAGCATTGTCAGACACACAAACACACACAACACACACACACACACACACACACACACACACACACACACACACACACACACACACACTACAGTGTGTATGTCAAAGCATATTTTCTTTAGGGCATAAAAACAGAAAGGAGTAGGAATAAATAAGGGTTGTGTAAGCCTGTTATTGTCTGTTCTGATGAACCATTAGGTTAGCTGAAAGAAATGTGTGACTCCATTGTTTGCTTTATTCACTAAATAGCAATAAGCACAATAAGTGATTTTTTTTTAAAAAAAAATAAGGCTGTATATGTAAATTTTTGTATTTTCCATCACATTGAATCAGATTGGCAAGGACCACTCTATATTTGTACCAGTTGACTGGCTAGATGATGGTTTAAAGGAATGGCATCCTTAATCTGGAAGACAAAGGTCAAAGACAAGCAGTACTGTGGCTGCTAAAATGTATATCATGAAGCACAAAGTCTTTACTGCATGCAATAGCAGTCCTTGGGGAGCGGGGGAGTGCCTTTAGTGTGTACCTGTGACATATTGCTTCGACATGACACTATTACGTTTTGAGTTTTAGCATTTTTAAAGAGGAAGTAATAGTTATGAGAGATGAAGAACACAGAATTAAGTACTGTAGTTATACACAGAAGGGTAATTTGGGTTTGATGTATTGGCCTGGGCCTGTTAACTAATAATACCAAATTTTAAGCAGCATCTCACCACTATGAAGAAGAGGCAGCATCATTATTAATGTCTAAACTATAGTGTGTTTCACACAGGATTATGGTAAAGGTCAGGCCGTGTTTCTCTGAATTAAAAGCTATTCTGAGCTATCGAGTTCCTAATCAACTCAGACCTAAAGGTGCATAGCTCAGTTATAATGAGGCACAATGAATTTAAATAAACTGCAAGATACTGTTTAGTGATTTATACGTGCACTGTGGTATCCTTTTAACTCATTAGCCATGAATGATACTATGTGTTTGCAACTGTTTTTTGCTGTATAACTATTTTTTAATCACAATATTTCTTAGTAAAAGTGCCTTGTGCTCCCATTTTATTTCTGTAACTGTAAAGCAAAGGCTAAGGGTGCTCTTGGCATGCACCCAAGTATGAGTCACAGCACAAAGAAACTGTCAAATAGCCACCCAAATAAATTTCACAAATTAACAATTTGTGTTTGTGCTCATGTTTATAATGTTGCAGTATGGAATTTCCATGTGAAATAGGAAAAAAATGAAGGTTATATAGAGGTTTTGAATTATACTTCAGACTTCTCCTTACAGAGAATTTAGAAGCAATACATTGAATGCAATGAACATTTGTTAAAATATAAAATGAGAACCAAAATTTAATGAGAAATTGTTCTCCTTAGTAATTCAAGTAATTTGTGTTTGCTATCTTATATTTTCTTAAGCACATGAGTTTTGTAAGGAACATATTTCTATATATCTTATAGAATAAGTTTACATCAACTACAGGGCTTTAATTTCATCTAGAAAAATACTTTTATTTCTCCATTTCTAGGTTTTAAAGATCATTTTAGGAATATATGACCAGGTGCTCTATGAAAAGGCCAAGGAATAAAATCAATACAATTCTTTTTATGGATGGCACATTTAACACTGATTAAAAGCAGAGAATGGTGGCTCAAGTCTCAATGTTTGAGAAGCTGAGGCAGGAGAATTTCTACATGTTCAAGGTCATTTATGGCACAATAACCTGAACTACAGAGAAGACACTATGCATTCTCTCTCTCTCTCTCTCTCTCTCTCTCTCTCTCTCTCTCTCTCTCTCTCTCTCTCACACACACACACACACACACACACACACACACACACACACACACACACACACACACGAAAAAACCCAAATAAAATAAACAAAACAGCCAATCAACCAACTATCCAAATAAAAATACCCAAATCAAAAAACAAGCAATAAACACAACGATTGACTAAAATATACTAAAATAATTGTGTTCATTCCCATCTAAAGTTCTATTTTTATATTTTATTTGCTATTTCTGAACTAAGTACATTTTAAATTTTTTTTGCATTTGCACCTTTTTTAAAGAGGTGGGGGCAATGATTTCTTGTTTTTTACTATCTCTCTCCTTTTTTTCTAGTTGAATACAAAAACCCAGTTATAAACTTGAGCATAGTGTGTGAATTACAATATAAGGTGTAAAGCCTTCTAACTGCCCACTGATGGCTATGGACCAGTCCTTCATTTGAGTGAGAGGTTTGACCTGGTTCAACATCTATCCATAAGCAGCTGCAGCTCAACCTGAAGCGAGATATTATAAACTGAACATGTTAAAGCCTAGTGACTGAAATGTGGAGATAGCGTCTTCAATTTGACAATTAAGGTTAAATGAGGTCATTTGAATGCCATAATCTTGAACTATAGTTTCCTCAGGAGGGAAAGAAATTCAGATACAGATGCATTTAGAGGAAAGATCATGTGAAGGTGTTAAAAAGGAAGAGAGGACTAGGAAAAATAGCCCCATAGGTGTCTTGGTCACAGACTTCCAGTTTCCAGAATTACAAGACTATGTGCTTATATTGTAGTTGTCCAGTGCTTGATGCCTTGCTGACAGCTCCTACAAGCTAATACAGTAAGCACACTCTGCTCTGGAGTTTCCCAGTAGAAGAGGAAACAATTTGTATAGTTTAAAGCCAATATTTAATTATAGAGGAGAATGTCCTGCATTGTCTTTATCCCTTACACAGAACAGAGCACAATTGTGGTGAAAGATTAGCAGATAACGTTCAAACATCTGTGGCATGGGGAAGTGACCAAGGTGGAACATCTTGGGGCACTGAGTGATCTGAGAAGCCCCCTCCAACCAGCCAGAGCAATTCAAATCTAGCTAGAAGTCAAGAGGAAAGGGAATATTTATTAAGTCACTGAATTCTTTCTGAGTCTGTCATTATAGTTTAAACTTGATAAAACCTTATGGGATGAGACTGTTCTATATCCATTTTATTTTTAATTTTTTTCCCTGATTTGTTTGAATCTTAAACATCATATGACTTACATTTTCTCCTATTCTGTGAATTATGGTTTTACTTTTTAAGTGTTTTGAGAAACGCATTTTGATAATCGTAATTTATTCTTTGGTTTTCTTTTAAGAGACTCATAGTTTTTACTATGTTCTATTCTGAGTTAATTTTTCCTTTGGATGTATGCTAGAGATCGAACTCATTCTTTTTTGTGTGGCTGTCTTGTCACTGTTATTGAAAACAACTAACTATGGCTATGTGCTTCCAATTCTGGTCCATTGTTCTGCATTTATTTCTTCCTTTTTTTTTTTTTCGTTTTTTGAGGGGGGGGGTGCAAGCTGAAAGATCAGAGGAGCACAGCAGCAGCTACTAGAGACTTTTTACCTCTATGAATCAGACTGAATGGGAGCTGAGATCCTGTCTTCACCACATTATATTCCTGTCTTCACCTCCTTAATGCTGGGATTAAGGACGTGTACCACCACTGCCTGGCTTTGTTTATTTTTTACACTAGTTCAATTTCCTGTAGCACAGGGTGGCCTTGAATTCCTGATTTTCCTGCATCCCCCTCCCAAGTGCTAAGATTAAAGTTGTGCGTCATCACTGCCTGGCTCCTGTGGTTAACTAGTAGATAACTATGTCCTCTGATCTCCAGGCAAGCTTTATTTGTTAGAACATAAAACAAAACATCTTACAACATTCCCCCTTTTTGTCTAAACAAAAAGAAAAGGGTTTAACTAACTTAGAAAAACTATGTACAATAAGTACAATAGCTGTATACAAATACAGGCAATAATTACCTTAACATTAACAATCTCTAGCCCATTAGCATTGACAAATTCAGAGAATTAAGTGAATTAGGTATAGCAGTGGGCTCACCAAGGTAAGATAGATGATGGAGTATTTTCTATATCCACTTTAAATGTTCATTTATAAATGTGTCATAATATATTTATACTTGGTAAACAACTAGCATTTATATAAAAATATGGTATACATATGCTTTGCATATTCCATTATAACACCATAATCATTTTTATTGTAATTCCATCTCTATTATTGTTTTAAAAGTAATATATTCTGATTGTGCTCTTATTTTTCTGTCCTGTTCTTGGCCACATCAAAAGCCCTTTCTGAACTATTATTAAATTGAACTCCCTTCTTCTTAAAGATCTTATAAAAGCCCAATAGTGTTGGCTAAATCTCCATTCTAAACCAGAAGAACAATGTCCACCCACACTCAGTACCTAGCCATGTTTTAAAAAATTTGGGATTATTATGAATTTATTCTAATATCAGTAATATTACCATTATCAAAACTCATCATGAGTGCACTATGAACCTGGGATATGTGTTGTTACATGCTTATAGATTTCTCCATGTTTATTATTGACCATATGGTATGATTTCTATTAGACACTAGAGAACATTGATCATTGCTTTGAGGGAATAATATCCATTCTCATTACTTTAGACTTTACAGATGGAATGTGACATTTTAAAGAATTTTTATTCACAATATAAAGCTATTTTTAGATTATCTTTGAACTCAGATTTTATCTTTTTATTGATACAGTATCATGTAATCTCAGTGCCATTTTGTAATAGGTGTTTATTGGAAAATATGCTTTAATGTTTATAGCATACAAATTATAATCAACAGAATGACAAGTCTTTAAATGAAATAATGAATCAAATGCTACATTATAGTTTTACTAATATTAATTTTTCATTTTGACATACTTGAAGTTAATCATCAATAAATTATCCTCACAAACCCATGCTCAAAAGGGGACCTATGTCAAGAACTACAACATAAGCATTTTCTTGCTCTCAATAAGTAATAGTTTAGCATTGACAATTCTGCATACTGGATACTTCATTGAGTATCATACTTGGTGGATACCCATGGTAGGCTTTGGATTTATTAATATCAAAAGATTCTTCACATACTACCCTGTCCCACAGATCTGGATTGTTTATGTCCTCCATAAAATTACAACTTTCATTTTGTTTTTAAAATTTTTCAGTTGATGGCATATCTTTAAACATCAGTAGGATTTTGAGATTAACATTTCTCTCCTCCCCTCCCCCCTCATCCCTGTCCTCCCCCTCCTGGTATATTCCTGAGAGTGCAGTGTGTAAAGATTCCTGCCCACTGTTCTTCACCAATGTAAATCAGTATAAAACAGACTAGGAAGCAACTGCAAATATTTCATAGGGTATTTTATGGTTTGCCTATTGTTTTATTCAAAAAGTAATGACCTGATGACACAGAAGACTTTGCATGTAGACACTAGTGTTTATTATTAAAATTTTAACCAGTATCCTATTTCATTTATTTTTGATTTCCTGGACCCCAGAGAATTCACTTTTTTAAAAATTAACTTTAGACTTCATTGAGTAATTGAGCATAGTTGTCAGTGGAAAAAATGCAAATAAAATACTTGGTGTGAGTGGTCACTTTGATAAATGAATCATTTCTATTTTTATTAACTTTCATTGAAAGCAATTTATTTCAATTATAAGTGTAGAGCACTCAGCCCTAAAAAAATTCCTCTCATTTTACTCTTACTGAGTTCCGTCTTTAGCTATTCCTAATAGGATTCATTAAAGTTTTCTTTATATATTTTAAGCTGTAATGTACAAGTTTACCATTGTCTATTCAAAATTTTATTTATTCTGAAAAAATATAAGCCATGTTTTGGATAAGCGTTCTTCTATATTGTCCCCGAAGAGTGGAAAAAAATGTTCTATTTCCAATAGCTAACAAATGATAAAAAAAAATCCGAGATAAATAGATAACAAAAATGTGGTACAAACGTACTCTGTAATTTTCTTCAGTTGTAAAGAAAGCAAAATTAAAAATTGTAAAAAGAGTATCCTTATTGAGATAATCCAAATTCAGATAGACAAAAGCTCCCTCTTTCGTGTTGGGGGCAGAGATAGAAGAAGGGGAGAGTAGACAATAGATGATAGATATTATTAAAGAGAAGGTGGAATATTAGATCAGGGAGGTTTGACTAGTGTGGTGAAATGTTACATATTTTATAAAACTAGTCTGAAATATCAGAGAGATCTACCCACAGTCAATACAGGATGATCAGAGTGTGGCAACTCACACCTTGAATCCTAGCACGGGGAAAGACCAGGAGTGGTGACCTGCACCCCTAATCCCAGCAGATCTGAGTTTGAGGCCATCTTAGTTCACAGAGGGAGTTTCAGGCTCCCAGGCAGGCAGTGGTGCCATGCCTTTAATCCCATAACTTTGGAGACAGAGGAGATCTTTCTGTGTTTCTATGAATTCAAGGCTAACTACAAAATAGTAGTAGCCCACGCCTTTAATCTTAATCTGGATATGAAACAACTGGATGAAGAGGGTATTTAAGGTAGATATAGGAAGACAGATTGGGAAGTAGAAACAACCAAGGCTGAGGAAGCTGGAAGTTAGCTGAGTGGATTTGACTGTGGTGTTTCCTCTCTTTGATATTTCAGCCTTTCCCAGATATCTGGCTCTGAGTTTTCTTTATTACAACCTAAATTGATGCAACAAACTGGAGAGTGGAATAGGAGGGGTTGGGATGAAGTGTATATACCTGTAAGGTTATCTGAAAAATAGATAGGGAAACCTAGTTTATAGACTTTACAAAAATTTTTAAGAGTTTAATTGGTATTATCCTTTGTAAGGCAGGGTGACCTTGCTCTACCTAGAAACCATAGATTATCAAACAAAATCCAGTGTCCAGTAAGGAATCCCTCTCCTTGATAATTCATTTGATGGAGTCTCTGATATTCCTCAAACCAACAAAGGCTATTGCCACCGATTTTTATTGTCCAGACAAATTTTATACTAAAATCTTATTCCTGAAATTTATAGCTGGTCTTCCAAAGACTTAGTCATTGTCTAAAATTTTTCTTAGGGAGCCTTGACAATGTCTTTGCCAATGATCAGCAAAAAGTGGTATGTAAATGACATTCCCAAGAATTGGTAGATGTGGGTGACCTTTCGTTATTTAGTAGGTTATGGATGTTTGTTACAATTTAAGGGAATATAGGAATATAAGATAAAAAGGCAACTATTAATCTGAGGTATTTTGCATTGGCATGGACTTTAATATATTGATATTAATTTTAATTTAATTTTGTTGCCACTGTATATATGTTTCTTCTTTTATTTAAAGTTTTTAATCTATGCAGTTCATTTTAATTTTAAAGTTCTAGTTTTTGAAATCTATTATAAATTATACAGGACAATCAAGTTACATTGGTCATACATAGGTCATAGTGTAGATATGTTAGGTAGGTGATCCAGATAATATGAAGATACAATTTAGGTAGATATAGAATTCAGACACTTAGAGACATGTAGAACATGTCATTTAAAATGTTTTATTAACCAAAGTATTTTCATGACATCTTCTCTTGTTAGTGTCAATTTACTTCAGAGATAATGGGCATTGAAGCAAATCCTTATAGACTTTGCTTTCAGTGTGGCAAGGATAGCCATTTTGGAAAAATGCTGTTCTTGCCTAGACTTCTTGAAGTTTTGTTGTATAAACTAGACATGCAGAACCCCTAGGAAAGTGTCTACTGAATACTGCTAAAATAAGGCATGATGATACTTCAGGGTTCTTGCTTCACAGAATAAGTTGCCAGAAAATGCAGGACACAGAGGAATGTGAATGACAAACTTTACCAACATAGGTGGGACAGTCTTTCAAATTTACTGCTTCATTGAAAAATCTTCCAGATACCATGGGTCTGTAGGCTGAAGATGGATGACTTAATATTGCAGAAGAACTTTGGATGACTGTCAGGGAGTCAAGTGTCTTTGTTGTTAAACAGTATTACATCTGGGTTTTGATGGAGTTGAAGGCTAGTTAGTTATAAACACAGTTTTCTTAAGTTGTGATAGAAAGTAAGTTATATGTAAAATTTTGGGTTTGCTAAGATAGGATAGATATAATACATTATTTTCTCTGAATATGCAAACTACAAATAGATAAAATATTGCCAATGTAATCTTTACTTGACAATTGTTAATCTATATAGTCTTTCTAGATGTTAAAGTTAAAACCATTTTTAGACAACATGGTGGAAATGTAGAATATTTTAAGGTATGTTATTTTTGTTTATACTGCATTTCTTTAACTCTGTTAACCTGTGCTACTTTTACTGTTTAAAACACCTGATGGCCTATTAAAAACTGGCTAATAGCAAGATATAAGGAAGGATAGGTAGAGCAGGCAAAGAGAATAAATAGGAAAAATTTGAGAGGAAAGAAGAAAGCAAGAGAAAGAGAAGGATGATAGGGGCCAGCCACAGAGCCAGCCACAGAGCCAGCCACAGAGTAGGAATGAAAGTAAGACTACAGAGGTAAGATAAAGATAAATCTGTGAGACAAAAGATAGATGGGATAATTTAAATAAAACAAAGATGGCTAAAGATAAGCCAAGCTAAGGCTGGGCATTTACAATTAAAAAAATAAAGGAACCATATTTTTGTTGTAAATTTAGAGAAATTTTGATTGTAAATGTTGGTGTTAACCTGAATGCTTCTTCCATACTGGCCTTGTTTTGTGTGTGTGTGAGTATATGTGTGTGTGTTTGTGTGTGTGTATGTTTATGTGTATGTGTGTGTCTATAGGCTACTAGGGGAAATTCATTGTTTTACTTAGTTCTCACATCTGTGAGGTATGATAGTTAACAAGATTTGCCCATCTTATAAGGGTTAACCATCTACTTGAATTTAAGTCCTGTTCCACGAGACTGTGTTTAGCTCTCAACCCTCATCAGAGAAGCTTCTTTATTGCAGTAAGTGTCACTTAAAACAGAGACACATTTAGTAAGAGTACAAAAATTAAGCTTGTAGAGTTCTCAGCCTTAAATGGGACATCTATATTATATTATTCCCTGTAAGGCTCACATGAAAAGGGAGTGGGTAGTTTGTAAGAGCCCAGAATGGTGGAGACCACTTTGAAATGGTTTTCAGAACATGACAGAACCATTACACACATGAACTCGCAGAAGCCATAGCTGTATGTACAAGGCTTCAACAACATCAAGCCAGTCAAAATTCTAGCATTGGTGGAGAGAGGCTGTGGAATCCCTACCAGTAAGAGTTATTGAATTGAGCACTGCTTAGGGAGCAAGCTTTTTCTTCAGGAATTGGCGACTGAAGTAGGTTTCTCATATGGCTCAACACACTATTAGCACCAATTAAATTCAGTGGCTAAAAAGGACAGTTAATGAAGAGGAGAGAAAATGACCATGAGGGGTGTGGCAAGAATTAAAATGGAGGGACTAAGGGTACACATTGATCCAAAAAAACTAAATAAATGAATGAAATTCTGAAATAATAAGCTTAAACATATGATAACTCTTAAGGTTAAAGTAATTCTTTGATTATAAATGCTACTTTAGACAAAGCCTAAAAAGATATATGACAGACCATTTCATTTGACTTTGAATTTTTCTACAAACTCAATCATATCAAATCTCCTTAAGATGCTTATCTAAATTTCTAGAATGAAACTCATACCAAATTTATGTCAGAAGTCAAACTTACTTCATGGCTGGATAATGGCATGATTTGCAAGGCAGTAATATGATATCTTTTTAGAATTATCTTTTCTACTAAGGTGACTGCATGATTTAAATGCTTTATGTAGACATACGTTACTTCACATTGACAAATGCCTTTCTTTTCAAATATGATAAATGAATCACTAACATCCCAGTATGGAATAATACATCATGTGTATTATGACATGAAAAGAGTTGAGTATCCTGGGGATTTCCAGAAGCGCAGCTAAAGGGAAGGAGAGGGAATGGTAGGAAAAGCTGAATTTCATTTATTAGATTTCTATAGAACCAACAAATATTGTTGTGTTAATGTTATATAATTCATTTAAAATTAATTCTGTTGGAACTGAAACACATCAACAATACGTATAAAATAGAAAAAACAATGGTAAATAAAGTAGCTGATTAAATTGCAGCCAGAAAAAATTCCAGAAATGCATAATTAAATGTTCTTTTTGTCTCAGGTATTGCGTTCTTACCACTTATCAGGAAAAAAATGTTTTGATTCTTCTCATACACTAATATATTTCCACTTTCTATTTTTACAGTTATTAGATATTATTTTATTGATTATACATATCACACCTCACTCCCACAGGGGAGCTCTGAAATTGACCTGCTTCTCTCTGTCTGGCTCATGCTTTACTTACTGCCCTCTCCTACGGTATCTCTGTGAAGGGTATATTCTTTCACACATCTATACTTCATAATCATCATGGCACTTATTGCTGCATAGAATTACTTAACTATTTCTTTGCTTATTAAATATTTTCCTCTGTAAATTCTGTGGAGAAGTGTTATTATTCATGATGTTCAATGTTGTTTCAGCAGTGCTCAAATTATGCTTGATATTTAGTGCATTCTAAATACTTAAGACAATGCCATTTTAATTTATTTTATCTGAATGTATTAACATAACTTTTCTATTTATTATGAATTAATAACACCAATATTTGTATTGTATATCTTTTATTTTTACCAAATGTTTATTTTCTTCCTTTTCTATTTAAATCTTTCAAAGTCCTGTGGAATAAGTTTTGTTTCTAATTGTGTTTATTTTCCATTTTGAATTTATGACCTAGACCAATAGGAAAGTATAAGAAATTAGAATGTCTTATTATGTACAATTATTTCAACACATGAAGGTTATATAAGGAACAGCCTTTATCAAAAGTTAACTTGTGAAATAAAAGGAGTTGCCAAGTTCCATCACCAACTCACATCTGCGGTATGAAAAGATTTGCCCCTGTGAGAGAGTCTTCAAAGACACACTTTTAGGTATTGTTTACTACAACCGCAAGCATTCTTTGCTTTGTTCTGTGGGTTGCTTAATATATCATTTAGATCTACATGTTTCTCCTGATATTTCTTTTATACTTTCAGATCCTGCCATGTCCATTCAAATCTAAAATTGTCTGAAACTATCTAAGTCACAACAAATCTGTTGTGTGAATAAAATCTTTATGGAGAGCTGTGAGGTTTCCAAGGCATATGCATAACAGAAATTCAGTATCACTTCATTTGAGTACAGACAGAGCTACCAATAGCTGCATTTCAGAGACCCACGAATTGTTCTATGAAAGGAATAATTATGACAGAAATCCAGGTCTGTGTGGAGGAGCCTGAGAATTAAATCCCACTGTCTCAGGGTGGTGGTGAAGTAGAGCAAGACCCTCTGGAGATAAAAATCATGTTGAAAGTGTCTAGTATTGATTACTTTTGATCTTTAATCATACATTCCCAGTGTAAGATAAACTCAAATACACAAAATGATAATCTACAAAGTGGGGATTTTACCACTTGTTTCTTCAGCTTCATCAAAATTGTTACCAAAGAAATTCTTATATGTAAATTTAAAATATCATAAAATTTATATTTAAAGAATTAAAAATCAATTTCCCCTAGAAGCAAAATGAAGTCAGGGAAATTTCCATGTGTTTCTTAGCAAAAGACCAAGAGAGGAGAAGAAAATGAAAAAAAGACATTAATATTGGGCTTAAATAAATATTACATTTTTATCTTTCTGTCTTTTGGAAACTGTCAAAAATAGCAAGAAAAATTGCTAGTCAAGATTAAAGTTATTTTAGTTAAATGTGGTGACATATGCCTTATTTGGATTTTAATCACTAAGAATACAAATTATATAAAGTAACTTCTACTAAATCATATTTATATTAATATTTTCATATTTCAACTTTGCAATTAAAATTACACCAAATATTTTAATCTAATATCACTTAATTTATAGAATAATTTAACATAAAATCTAAGCATGCCATTTTAACATAAATTTTAAGTTAAAGTAAATAACCTTATGGAATATCTTAATTGGTTAATATATCATTTTCTAAAGAGTTAATGAGCCACAAACTGCATTCTATAAAATTTATAATTCTTAAAATCAAATCTAAGAAGTCATAAGTTATTGTCATAATTGATTTTTTTAGGATGAAAATTTCTATATCATACTCAGTTTGGATAACTAGAACATCTTTGTATACCTTAGACATAGTTGTCATTCCTTTATAATTTCTAAAATAAAATCAATTTGAAATGATACATGAGCATAAAACAATTACTGAGAATCTGTGCTAAATTAAACATCAAATTTAAGTTTAGTGAATCAGTAATTTCGTGGGAGAAGGTGTCTTAAAACAAGTAGTTTTAGGTGGAAATTAATACAAAGATGAGACATTGGTTCTTTATTGACTGCCAGTGTTTGGATGTAGAACAGACTTTGAAAGACATATACTGTATATGATCCCCAGTTTAGGAATGTCAGAAGCTAGGGACTTTTAGTGTCATCACATCATAAATGATCTTACTTCATGGATCTACCTGTTTGTGAATTTGTAACTTAGCAAGGTCCTGGAAGTCTGTGAAAACGTTAGAGGTTGGCTTAGTTAGAGGGAACAAGTCATTTCAAATGTGTTTCTGAAATATGGTGTTTCCTGCTGCCTCTCCTTGCTTTGTAGGAACGAGCAGGTGAGCAATTTTATTCCTACCACTTGTTCCTAGCCACCGTATTTGGGCTTCATCACAGGCCTAAAGCAATGGAATCTTTTGATCATAGATTCAAATATGTGACACAGTGAACTAATGATTTTGATTTAAGTGGTTTACCTCTAGAATTTTGTTATAGGAATGGCCAACAATGAACACAGACTTTACAGGACTAGCTAAGACAAATACTTTTGTCCTGTCAACTAGATTTTCCAGATACTGCATTAACATTCATCTGACTCCATATGAGTTATGGAATTAGGATATGGAGTCTTTGGGGAGATGGCTGGTTCTTAGGGCAAAGATCTGATGAATGAATGAGTACGGTGTTCTTGTGAAACAAGATCAAGGGACATTCTCTTACATCATGGAAGATTTGAGAGAAAGTCACCATCTGTAAATAATAGAAGGTCTTCAGCAAACACTGTACTAGTGTCTTATCTTTGAATTCTCAGCCTCCAGAACTATGATAAATATCTTTCTAAATTTTATAAAACACGTAGTTTATATTATGGTGTTATTGAAGCATAAATGAACAAAGATATTTCTTAAAAATTTGATTCTAAGCATCACTGTTGAAATTATGCTTTGCCAAAAAATGAGAGAAAATCCATATGACATTCAACCAAATATAGCTGATTTATTTGTCACACTTAATTGACATGTGTAATTAGCTATTTCTTCTATTCAGTACATTCTAAACAGTCCTTCTAAACATCTATCGGTAAACAGTTGTGATGACTCCAGGGGCAGTAACAATTGCCACTAACATTTTCCTGATGCTGAATGGTGTTTCATGCTATTTGAGGCTACTTGCCTATTTCTGCTGGAGCCTTGTAAAGGAGTTTTCATCTCATTTTCTTTTTCAGAATAACAGAAAAAATTAAGCAATTTAAATAAATGGTCCCCAGCAAGTACCTAGCAACCTAAAATTTTCAGTTAGAATTACTCCTAGTTTGGATGTGTAAATATATAGACACTTGGGTATCTGAGAAGGGTACTAACTCAATCATCACATCAATAATGCAATCTGTTATTAGTTCTGTTTTTCAGATGTGGAAACATACAAAGACAATTCCTTATTTGTACAGTGAAACACTACTACTAAGTGGCAAAGTTTTAGGTCCTCCTCTAGCATTTCTTGTATGTCGCCAGATAAATCTCACATTTTAGAAATATGATCCAGAGATAGTCAGTTCTTTGGGTTTACATATGTATCCACTGCTGAGGAACTGTTGGTGAACGTCCATGCCATAGCAGCACTTTACTGTTCTAATCCTTCTTAGGATTGTGCTGCTGCCTGGTCAAGCAGATGCTTGGCCTCCTCCTCTGTTATGAGAACTCAGGGAAACTCTTTATAACTTTGCTGTTCTCAGGCCTAAGTGGAGTCTGACACTGAATGAATGTGGAACATTTTCTCTTTAAGGTTTTCTCCTTAGTGAGTGAGGCAGCTAACTGCCCTAACCTAATCAGCATTTTTACACTGCAATTTTTACACTACCA
Source organism: Phyllotis vaccarum (assembly GCA_033318265.1). Taxonomy (NCBI): domain Eukaryota; kingdom Metazoa; phylum Chordata; class Mammalia; order Rodentia; family Cricetidae; genus Phyllotis; species Phyllotis vaccarum. Next base: position 46,294,514 of record JARWLC010000014.1, on the reverse strand, counting down.
ATTTTTCCTATGTTCTTTACTTCAATAGATCTGGGCGTGCATCAGGAATCTAGTCTATCATTGAATAAATCACAAGCATCCATCTCACAGAATCTTGCCAAAGTTATGATTCTTACCATGTTGTTCTCCTTCAGATTTTTTTTTCTATATGCCCCAGATTATGAGAGGCATCTATGTGCACCTGAATCTCAGTATAAACATAACTGGAATTCCATACAAAAGCTTAAATTACTAGTTTAAGTATTAACCCTAATGGCACACCTATTTTTGCCTTTATAATTCAAGGTTTTACTTGTGTATGATAATTATACACATTTATAGAGTAGGAATGATAATTTGGCACATACATAGAATGTGGTATGGTAAATCAGAGTATTAAAATCTCCAGCTCCACATTGGTCACTGAGTTAAGACTCTTCAAATTTCTTTGCTTTAGTTCCTTAAAACATAATCAATTATAACTTGTAAGTTTTCTTCAATATTAATTGTGCAAATATATTTGTATAAATATACAAAATATATATCACACACATATTTTATTATGTACACACACACATATATAAATACATGTATATATTTAAAACATACATTATTTGTAAATAATTTATGTTATTGTTTGGTGATTCTATACCTATAGCTAATGTACATAGTTAATATTAATGTAAAAAATAAGACTAAGATAAGGACCTTAATAAAGTGTTCATTATACAATGATAAAGACTATGTTTGAAGCCTAAGAACCCATCAAAAAGTTGAGTGGGATGATGTGTGCTCATAACCTCAGCACTGGAGCCAGATAGTCTTACTGAATTAATTAAATCCTAGTTTAGTGGGAGACACTATCTCAAAATGAAGAGGTACGTCATCCTCTGGTTTACAGACACACACACACACACACACACACACACACACACACACACACACACACACAGAGAGAGAGAGAGAGAGAGAGAGAGAGAGAGAGAGAGAGGGAGAGAGAGGGAGGGAGGGAGGGAGGGAGGGAGGGAGGGAGGGAGAGGGAGGGAGGGAGGGAGGGAGGGAGGGAGGGAGGGAGGGAGAGAGAGAGAGAGAGAGAGAGAGAGAGAGAGAGAGAGAGAGAGAGAGAGAGAGAGAACCTTATCACACTTCATAAAATGCCCAAGACTGACTGATTTCAAAGGTGTAATACAGACCAAAGTTTGTTCCCATATTATATTTCGTGTTGCATTGAAATATTGTGCATTTAGTAACATCTGACTGTAATTCAAGAATTTTGATCAAGGAAAATTATGGTATTGCCTGTCATGTAGTTGCAGTTTAGAAATAGCATGATTTATTTTTTTATAGTTGGGTGGTGAAGCTCTCACAGTAGTCACTGTGTTCTTTTGGTATCTCTTGCTTTTGCTGTGTCAATCAATCTTCTGTTATTCAGAGGTCTGGTCTAGAAGCATGCTGATCTCCTCCTGACCTCCACTTTGGCTTAGAATTTGGAATGTGACACAAGATCTGACAGTCAGCTCTGGAACTGTTGTTTTTTTGAGAGATTTAGAGACCTGGTGTTCATCTCTAGCACCATACATCCAGTAAGGGGGGAGGGATGGCTTGGATACTGAGTTCTAGTATTCTGGTACTCCTGCGACATTCTGCTTATATATTCATATTTCTTTTTCTCCTGGATGCTAATAGAGTTGACTTAAAAACAAAACAGCAAAAGAATACTAGGAGAGACTTATCAATCTCTTTGGTAATGAACACTTAAATGAAAATCTTGAATTTATATTCTAAAAGTTAGTGACGACAACCCCTGAGCAGCTAGGTAACAAGGAGGGATATAAGAGAGACCTTCATGGATCCTCTTGGGAAGGGGAAATGGAAAATATCTCCAGAGTAAATTGGGATGATTGTGGGAGATAAGGGGCGGTGGGAAGAGAATGTGAGGGAATGGAATGGTTGTAGTGGGGGAGCAACAAAGAGGGAGAATAAACAAAAGAGATACCTTTATAGGAGTCGTTGCGGAGTTAGGTGCTAGGGAATTAGCCAAAAACCCACAAAGATGACCCTGGCTAAGACTCCAAGCAATAGTGGAGAGGGTGCGTGAACTGGCCTTCCTCTTTAATCAAATGGATGACCATGCTAATTGTCATTATAGAACTTTCCTCTAGCAACTGTAGAAAGATACAAAGATCTATAGCCAAGTTCTGGGTCGAGCTTCCAGTCCAAGAGAAGAGAGGGAGGAGAGATTATATGAGCAAATGGATCAAGATCATGACTGGAAAACCCACAGAGACAGCTGACCCATGTTGTTGGGAGCTCACTGACTCTGAAATGACAGCTGGGGAGCCTACATAGTACTAAATTAAGCCCCCTGAATTTGGATGACAGTTGAATAGCCTGGGCATTTTGTGGGGCTTCTGGCAGTGGGAATAGAATTTATTCTCCATGCATTAACTGGCTTCTTAAAGCCCATTCCCTACAGAGGAACACCTTGCTCAGCCTTAATAATGAGAAGGGCATGGTCCTATCTCAACTGGATATGCCAGACTGCATTGAGTCACCCTGGGAATCCTTGTCATCTCTGAGGCATAGATTGGGGATGAGGTGTGGGGAGGGGAGGCTGGAGGAGGACTGGGAGAGGGAAGGGGGAAGGAACAGTGTGCGTATGTTAGAACATTTTTTAAATAAAAAAATAACGATGATATTTACATCACATTTTCTCTGTGAGGCATTTGCTTTACGATTATTCCTCTTGATAATTTTTCATTGAATGCAACAATTACTCATGCTATTATATTAAAAATTGGCTAGCATCTACTAATTGTGCACACACACACTAAGAAATTTTCATTGTGGTATTTTTATACATGCTTCTACAGTACTTTGAATATACCTTCCCATCATGCTCTTTTGTTCTCCCCTTCATAAGGTCTCTTCCCATAGTCCTATGGTGCCTCCTTTTACATTCATATTTTTTCTTTTTTAAGTTTAGATCTAGATATGAGAGAAAACGTTATATATTTTCTTATATCTGGCTTACTTAACATAATAATCTATTTGATTTTTTTTATCCTTTTCAAATTCATTTTCTCAAATTCATTTCTTTCTGTTCTCATAGACAATATAGAAATTGATAAAAGTTAACCCTGGTAAACAAAAAGGTTATTACTGTTTATTTTACACATATATACATATATTATATTTCTACTAAGTTAATATATATCTATTAAAGATAAGAATCACAACTATTATCATTACTATGACACTGTTGTTTGAGGTTTCTTGTGTGGGAATGCTGCATACTCATCTAATGACACATTATTTGCTAAAGTTCTGGTCATAATATCAGTTTGCTTTGATTAGTTTTATCTTTTAAATTAAAATAATTACATGATTTTTCTCTTTCCCTCTTTTTCTCCAAATTGTGTTAATATGATTATATATTGACAATCTCTCCCCAAGCCTGATCTCAAATTCATGGCCTCTGGCTTCTTCTTCAATTATTTATACATTTTCGGTCCATATAATGCTACATATACATATATATATGGTTTCAGAACTGATACTATTGGCATTTAATTGCCCACCAATTGTGCTTGTATTTTGTAGATCCAGGAACTTAGAAATAAATTTAACTGTATTAAATAACTTGTAATTATAATGCTTAAAATGTTTAAAGCACAATATACCATGCACCTTTTTCAATTTCTATTGTGTCCTTTTAGAAATACTGTATTCAGAAATGCCTGATTTAGTCTCATTTTGAAAGCAGTGTTTATAGAAACCTGTGTGACAAAGTGCATTCTATGGTTTTTATCTGAGACTAACCTATTTAATTGAAAGATTTGAGTACAAGGGCAATCTATTTTTAAATATAAATGTTTTACAGCAGTAATAAAATGCAGATTTATTTATAGCATATTCACCTGAACTCCAAATAAAATTCAGTTTATTGATATGACAACTTAATGACAATATTAAACCTCTTTTACAAATACTTCCCTTTTCTTTAAAACATGATTTTACCTATTCCTCTAAAAAGCCAGCATATCAAAGGCAAAGCTTTTTTTTTTTTTTTTTTTTTTTTTTTTTTACCTAATATTCAAACAGAAATTTTCATGTTGTTTGTGAACCTGGACATATTCTGAGCCTTATGCTAACTGTTAAGAAGCTCACAGTGTAGATGAGGACATAGAGGAATTAAAGTAAATTACACTTACAGTCTAATTAGAGGAAGAGCACATACACACAAACAAACACACCGACACACACACATGAACACACATGCTTACACAGACACACATGCACACATGGACAGAAATTCAACCACACACAAATGCACATGCAAGTAAGCATTATACATGCATGCAGTAATAAATAATTATGGAAATATAAAAAGTAAAAAAAAATACATACTTTTCCTATTTTAAAAAAAAAATTAGTACATTTGGATGTTAAGTAGCAGGTGGCAGAGTATCCCAGGGCAGAGCAAATTCTATTAAAAGGCTTTGAGAGAGGAAAGCCTAGAAGAGATATTTGAATGTGGTTTTGACAATTAATGCATGAAGTGAGAATATTAGTGAGATGGGATCTTGCAGTATGATAGTGGTTATTTCAAAACACAAAATTTTATTGCAGGCAATATGTAGAAGTCTGGTTAGAGGCTGGATGTTGAATATAAGAATAGTTTTCGTAAGATACATTGTTAGCACTTGACAAATGGCAGCAGAAATATGAATATGTAGGGAATTAGTGTTAGATTTTCTATTTTGATGCTACAAAATGATATTCTAATTTATGACCAATATTATTAAGTCAAAGTGTTCATCTAAAGATACCATGAAGCAATGCTATAATTGAGTTTGCACTTTCACCTACTTTTACTCTACGGTTAAAGATAATCACTTGGCCATTTATTTAGTAAGAAGTCATAGTATGTGCAGGGCAATGTGGTCATTTAAGTGGCCATCATTTTTCTATTACAAATTTGTGTGTGTGTGTGTGTGTGTGTGTGTGTGTGTGTGTTTAACAGAATTATCATGTCATTATTTTTGAAGACCTGCTTCATTTTCAAGTATGAAGGAGTTAATTTTTAATATACTCTGTATTGTAATTTCATAGAGATTTTTTGATCACATAAGAGTACTTTCGAACAAAACTTGGGGAATTCCTCTTGGGGACTTTTTTATACCCAAAGCAAAATTATTTTTCTCATTTGAATTTTTCTTAATCTTTCTTTAACTCTTGAAACTTATCTAATGACTTTAATTTAAAAATGGTGACTTCCTATTGGTTTGTAATGACAATGTCAGTTTCAGAACAGTTTCTAGTTTCTAAAGGAAGACAAAGGTTAATGAATCTTGTAAGATCCAAGTAAATGAGTTCTACTAACTTTTTTTTTTTTTTTTAGCAAGCAGAGCCTTTCTGAGTTGTAGAATATGCCCACAAATATTCTTATATAGTTCATGCATATCCTTGAAAGGCTTCAGTCATCTGGAGATGCTTATAGAGAAGCATTTAAGCATGTATAGACATAAGGACATATTGGCTGCTATATACCGATTTTAGGTTTATGTAATTTATGTGTACATATTCTTATTTTGTGTATAATTATTGGAGTTTCCATTTGTACATCAAAGGTTACTCTTAAGTATGTGTGATGAAATATAACGCTAAGAATAATTTATTTCAATAAATTCAAATAACCTCTAAAATTCTGAGGTCAGAATGAAATGCTCTGAGTAAACCTTGTTTTTGATTCTGGGTCAGGTTTTTACTTATATTAAAATGATTATGTAATCACATAATATGGATAATTCTGTTTGTGGGGAATGGCAGTTATGTCTGGATACTCTTTGGATTTAACTGTTAGAGTTAACTCTGATTAAATTCTAAGTACAAATTGTCAGCCACTATCTTGTCTTCATTTCTAGCAAAGAAGCTCACTGGTCAGTGAGCTTTATATGTACCCTGGTCCTGCTCACAGAACACAGAAACAAGCACTAGATAAAATAATAATAATAATAATAAAAAAAACGCAAGTATTCTCAAAGATTCTAGTTAGATCATGAGGATCATGATGACTGCTAGATAATGAGAAGGTGATTGATTGCATTGTTCAACACACAAAACCTTCCTTTCTTGCAGATTTATTAACAGACTTTTCCAAGTTTTTCCCAGGTGTCCATTGTCTTCTAGGTTCCTGTGAAACTGTCATGAATAAGGGATAGCGTAAGTCTCATCAAAGTGTTAAATTTAAATCAGCACTTTACATTCCCATTCCCTCCCCTCATCTCCTTTCTATCCACTTCACAGAAAGGGTAAAAAATCAACAATAATGCATGGCATATCAGGCTGAGGCAGGACTAAGTTTTTGCCTCCTAAGTCAAGCCTAAGAGAGGAATTTTGTCATTGGAAATAGATTCCAAAAAGCAAGTTCATGTGCTAGGGATAGATCCAGAACCCATTGCTAAGGCCTTCATAAACAGACTAAGCTACACAGCTGCCATCCACATGCAGAGGGTTTAGGTGGGTCACATGTAGGCTCCCTATGTGTCAAGAGTCTGTGAACTCCCATAAGCTGGGTCATTTGGCTCTCTGGGTTTTCCCATCATGATCTTGACCATGCCCCAGTCCCCCACCCCCACTTAATGAGCAATTTAACACACACATTTGTGGATCCCAAGGCTTGTGGAACATTATAAGTATATGAAATATATTAAAACTCTGTGAACATGGTGTTGGGAGGAGAAATGTCCTTGTGACACTGAGCTTTTCTAGTTATTAGACCTGTGTGGTCTTACGTGGGTTACTTCAGACTTTAAAGCTTAGCAGGTGCTATCAATAGGGCTAAGACAATAAAATAAAGCACTGTTAATTTACAGTGTGGATACATAGTGACTGTTAATATGCTAGTTCCTATTAGTGTCACAGTCGTTATTACTTATGACACTTTATTCTTTCTAAATGAAGAAAAGCCTTTACCTTTTAAAAAAATCACTAAGTGAAATGTAGACCTATAACTTGAAAGGGCAGGAAAGAATGTAATTGTAAATCTAGAGATCTACAATTTAGAAGGTAACAAAGATAGATTTCATTGGGAGAACAGAATGCATCATGGTAGTTAGGTGTAGAAAGGGACAATATTCATTATAAATGGTCTAAACTTTCAAAAATAAAAGTTCAATAAAAAGTTAAGAAATAAGATATGGTAAAAGTATACCATTGACTTCAGTGTTTTTCTAAAACAAACAGATTTGTCTATAAATGCATGGATCATTTTGCTCTTCTCTAACACAATACATTTAAATTAGATTCATGCTTTGTTATTTTATTGATGTGAGGGAAGTATATTTAATAATGGCTTTATTAAGAACATAGCATATTTAAGGGGAAACAAAATGAGTTATTTGTGCTTGCATAAATATAACTGTGCCATATACATTCTTATCTAAGCTTTAAATAATGTACTGCAGCCTCATATTAACTTTGCACTTGTACACAATCTATGCAATTAGATGCTCGCTTAACATGAGCAATTACAAGCTATTTTGCATATATAGTGGCTCCTAAGGAATGAACTGCATTTTTCTATAATGTCTGCTATATTGTGCGTTGTTTTTCTGCTGTTCAGTAAAGGGATAGGGTGGGAAAATAATTTCACACTGCATATAATGCATCTGATATGAAGGAAACTTGAAAATTATTTAGTTATAGATTTCTTTGACCAGGCTTGCAAAATGGCATATTTTATGTTAATAGGCAGACATTTGAAAATGAATCTGAATATTAAATGCAGTAAGTTTGGGTTCTAACATGAATAAAGATACAATTGGTATACAATTTAGAAACAGGTTTCTTGTTAATTCTTTCATTTTAATTGTTCATAATCATGCCTCATGCTGAAAAGCTATGGAGTACCATACTGTTTTGATCGCTGAAAATTTTATTATATTTAGTCTAATAAAGAGCATACAAATGAAGTTATACTGTACTATTAGAATTGTTAGTCATATTCTGTGCTCATTTGCTTCATGTTGTTCGATGAAGAATAGTCACTTTTCACTGAAAGTTGTAAAGAAATGGGAAATAGATATCTCTGTATTAATAGCATGCCACATATCAAGCTTTCATTTGTAAAGTCACACATTTGAGATGGTGTATATCAGAATGTGTGCTCTCTAGTGACTATTATATATTCAAACCAAGTATCGTTTTTTCAAGTCCAGGCAGAGACCCCAGATTTACTATTTAGTGGATTCACAGTGTTTAAATCTACAGAAAATGAATAGTTAATAGGAAACCTTCCCACCAAAGCCTATTTTTATTGAAGGAGCCTAGTACTACAGTACACCGGATGTTTTAGGTCATTTATTTTGTTTTTGCTCTGGGTCATTTTACAAAAGCACTTCTGCTCTCTAGCGTTAAAAAGAGAGCCACTCTACTCCCCAGATATTACCCAGCAGCACTTGGGGGCTCTTAATGATTAATACCATCACCGTCCAGCCACAAACCTTTCTGCCGCAGATAATGCCAGGCAGCAAGCACGCTTGACACTTTTAATGTATAATTAAGTAGGAAAAGTCAGCACTCAGTATGCAAATTTTTCAAAATGATAAATGATGCCATACAGCAGTAGGGATTGATTTGGTGTAAATGAAACTAATTAAGGAAATGTCAAACATAATTAATAAAACAGGTTTAAGCTGCAAAACATTGTCAATTGAATGAATGAGGAGGCATTGGCTCCCATTGTTTCTGCTTTATTTAGGGCTTGTGTTTAGCTTGTACTCTGTTCCTAAATGCACTTTCACTACCTCACACCCTCCACAACCAATTCCCAGAGAGGGAGAAAATAAATTTGCTTGTCTCTCCACTGACTGCAGAAATTAATTGCAGAAATCTTGTCCCATCCAAGTGTTACATTCACTCACAGGACATTAACATAACTAATTTGAAAGAGCCCAAATGACTGTATAATAGAGCACTGTCAGTATGCCTGACAGTCTTTGGTCATACCAAATTAGCTTGGTTTTCTAATTGAAATTTTTTCCTTCGACTCTTTTTATAATTTTTTTCCTCAGCTATTCATTTTTGATAAGAACAAAGGTTTTATAATTTACAAAAGAGTGCTTGACCTATAATTACTTGGAGGAAATTAGGGGAGGTAGAAAAGTCAGATTTAGTCCTGGTAATGATGCTGGAGACCTTGCTCCCTCTAGGGAGCCCGAAGAATAATGGAATCTTCTATTTTTACGGGCGACCTGTGCACTGGTGCTGACTCTAACTGTGAATCCACTTTACTTTGCAGATCACTTGCTTAACACTAAAAGTGCCAGCAGAGTGGCAGGCCATTACTCCAAATGTCATTCAAACCAGTGCCATTTCCTCACGCCCTTCTCTCTCAGAGAGTGGACTGGGAAACATCTGCCAGTCCTCATATCACCCCCTTGTAAATCTTCCATGTCGTGTTATGCAACTTAATTTGTGAATCATTTGGGTAAATTAGGGCAAGAGAGGGTAAGGAGTTGTTAAGAGAAGGAGATGTGAGGAATACTAAATTGATTTACTTGAAAAGGAATCCAATGGGCTTGATTTTAAAATTGTCACCTGCATGCTATGGCTATAATCTTATCATACTTGACATAGTATTCGAAGTCGGAAATCCACCAGTGTATTCTCAATTGAGAGAAATCTCAATAGCTCATACTTTCCTCTTAATTATGCCGTGAAATGACTCAATGTGTAAGAATCAAGCCTTTTTAAACCTTGAATTATGACTTATATACTTAATATGGCATTTCAGATTAACTGGGGAAATTGAATGGAACTGAAGTCAGAGACTGCACATGAAGGCAGGTTGGGTGTTCACATTTTTCTTAATTCATGGAGCTTCTGCTGAGTTGCAAGAACAAATTCAGGGCCATGGTTCTATGTGTCTAATACCTTGCTTATGTATGTTCTTTTAATTATATAGCTTTAGAGTTTAATTCCAAAAGTAGAAGTAGTTTTTGATGATACTGGTATGGTATGAGGTTGTAGAAATTCTTGGATTGGAATTCTGTAAGTTTTGGAAGCTAATTTTTCTATGCTTCTCAGTTATGTGTCTGGGTACTCAGTATTGCCTGAACAGCGATAGTTATCATTTACTTTTATACCTTGATTGAATGTATTCCTCTTTACCGGAACACACACTATGGGTTTTTTGGTAATATCTTCTGTGTTGTGTGAGACTGTAAAGAAGGATGGGATTGTCAATTTGTACTTCACCTTTAAATGGAATGTGTATGGAATAAATCAGTAGGTTGAGGATAAATCATATTGTCTCTTGTCTAACAGAGAAACAAAGTGTTTCTGGATTACCTCATCCTATAGAAAGATGAGTTAAAGAACCTTTTCTATTATAAATGGCATATGATTTAATTCTAACCACTTAAAAACAGAAAAATAGAATTAAAGTATTCTTTTTTAAACTAGGAAGTTAAGGTTAGGTTTCAGGAAGCTGGAGATCTTAAGACAGGTAAATGAAGTGGCTCAAAACTGCCTCTGCAGCCTAGTAATTTTCTTTCTTCTTTGTGGTGTTTTTTGAACTGCTTTTGTTTGTCATGATCATTCAGACTCTATATATTACACAGTGAGCTCCATAATTAAGGTTATATAAATGATACCAGAAAAGTACAATGAGAAAGTGCCTCAGAGTTTCCCACAGGAAGAGGCTTGTTCATCCCAGAACCCATGACTAGGTTGGCCGAGGCATATGGCATATGCGAACTTACTATCAGTTCCTGAAGCTGTCCCTGTTCAACACTAACTAAAGCAATAGTGGTAGAGAAGATATCCTTCTCTAGGAAAACCATGGCAGTTTTCACTAAAACAAAGGAAAATTAAGGAAACACTGACAACAAAAATATTTAAACATTTTTCAAAATACACACTGTAGTTTCTAACAGCAAGATGTTTATTTGGTATAGTTTCTGTTCCTTGTTTTATATTCATAACTCAATAAAAAATGGAAAAATGGTTTTTGTGAGTGAATGAATTATTTTGTTATATTAACTGCTTAACAAGATATAAGCAAAAATGTTAAATTTTACTGAGAATGCTTTGTTATTCATAACAAAGAGAAACATGGTTTTTTAATGTGGCACTTTGAAATACTTCTTTATTTACAAAAAGTCATAAAAATAGTAAAGCAAAGTCATATATATCTTTATATTAGTCATAAATATTTATATATATTTAAAAACAGAAACTTGATAGTGGGTACAAAATATCAATGGAAAAATTTATTTTGTCTTTGTTAGTGTTTTTTACCAACTTTCATTGACTGATTTGATAAGTACATGATGCTTTGAAGCATTTGTTATTTCTGATATAATTTCTCTTTGGTGACAATTTCTGACTTTGTTTCTGTCTGGCACAAACGACACTTTTGAAGAGTTTTAGTATTTTGTGGTCATTTAGATGTGTTTTATGCATCATTAGAAAATACACCACAGGTGGCGGACCCTTCCCACTGTCTCCCATCAGGATCTGCAAGGCAATGCTTTACTACTGGGATGTTAATCATGATAATCTAGGGCAGGAGAGCCTTTTAGATTTATCTACTACAAAATTAAAATTTTTATCTTAAAATAAAGGGATAAATCTAGGGCATCCTGGAAAGAAAAAGACCAATGTGTGCATTATGGGAAGGGTGTCAAGAATTTTGAAACATATCTTATAATCATCATTGTAACTTATGTGAAATCTGAATCTTATAGATCACAAATGCATAAAATGTTTTAGCAAGATGTCTTAGAATAGTTCTCACCACTTGCATGGAAGCTCCCAACTGCCTGTAACTACAACTCCAGTGCATCAATAACCTAGTTTTGGCCTCTGTGCATACATGCATGCACATGGTATACATAAACTCAACTTATGAAAATACACTCAAATAAATGAGTAAAGGAATTAGTGGTTTATTATGTTTAATGATAATTATTATGTATAATAATATATCTCCATATATTTTATCTAGGCACCTAGTGCTATGAATTTTCTTCTTAGCACTGCTTTCATTGTGTCCCATAAGTTTAGTTATGTTGTAGATTCATTTTCATTAAATTCTAGATGTTTTTAATTTTTTTCTTTATTTCTTTCTTGACCCAGAGGTAGTTCAGTTGAGAGTTGTTTAGTTTTCATGAGTATGTTGGTTTTCTGTAGTTTGTGTGTTTTTTGAAGTCTCACTTTGGGCCATGGTGGTCCAAAAGGATACAGGGGGTTATTGCAATTTTTTGTATATATCAATGATCATGTGTCATAATCACCAGGCACAGCAACACATTCCAATCTGGCTCAGCAGAAGTGGCCAGTACTCATGCGCTGGCACACTACCTGGAACAGAGCAACTGTAACTTCAGCTGGATGCATCCCCTCCCCACATCTCCCCATCTGATCCTCCCATTCTGTTACCCTCATTGGTCCATTTTGCTGGTGAGGTGAGCAGTTGGAGAAATACAAGATAACAGTATGCAAGCAGTTTAAGATGAATAACCCCTACTTTTGTAAATATGCATTGCTAAGTTTTGAGTGATATTGCTATTCTTGAGAATGTGTTCCTATGTTTATCACATTTTAGCTTTATAAAGCTAAATAAAGAAAGTGTCTGGTTCAATATTTAATTAAGCTAGTTAAATGCTGAGCATTGTTTTTGGTTTAAAAGTTGTTTGATATAAAAGTTGGAGGAAAAACTGCTGGAAGGTGGAAAAATTCAAGCTTGTTTTTGAAGTATAAATAAAGATGGTTCAAATTATTCTGGGTCAAGCACTTCTGTGAAACTCAGCTGGTGATTGAATCCTTCATTTCTTTAGTCGAAAACCTTTCACTATCTCGGGACCTGAAGCCAGGCTGCAGCAGGACCATAGCATGACTAGCGTAAGGCAAATTCTCAGAGATGCATTGGTTTGCATTTCCCTGAAGATGAAGTATGCTGAACATTCCTTCTGGCCCTCTCAGCCATTTTTGATTTCTATTTTTGAAAATTCTCTTTTTATATCTGTACCTCACTTTTTAATTGGATATTTGTTTCCTTGATATCCAGTTATTTGTTTTTTTTTATATTTTAAATATTAGTTCTCTGTTGTATGTATAGTAATTTTTTAAACCAATCTGTGGGCTGATGCTTTGTCTGAATAAAGGTATCCTCTGTCTTACAGAAGCTCTTCAGTTTCATGAGGTCCCGTTTATTGTTTATTTTAGTGAGTGTACTATTGTTCTCTTCATAATGTCTTCTCTTTGCCAGTACATTTATTCTTACTTTTCTTCCATCAGATTGAGTGTATCTGGTGTTAAATTATGATTTATAATTGCAAGTACCATGCAGCAGTGGCACAGTGGTGATGGTGGTCAGTATGGCCCACAGAAAGAAACATACAGAGTAATGGGAAAGAGGCACAGGCTCAGCTGTCAGAGTTTCACTAGATCTCTGGCAGGAGGAGAGAGTAAAGCTATAAGAGAGAGTGAGGGGGAGGAGTCTTCTTAAATGGATCTTGACATCAGGACACTGGGCCAGGTTATTGCACATTGACCAGAGCTCCAGGAAGTGGGTCAGAAGCTTGTGTGTGTGTGCATGTGTGTGTGTGTGTGTGTGTGTGTGTGTGTGTGTGTGCATGTGTGTGTGTGTGTTTGTGTATGTGTGTGTATGTGTGCATGTGTGTGTGTACAAGTCTTTCATTTGGTTGGTTAGAGTTACTCCAGAATATTGTATATAATTTGAGGCTATTGTGAAAGATGTTGGTTACCTGATTTATTTCTCAGACCATTTGTCATCTTCATATAGGAAAGATACGGTTTTGTGAGTTAATCTTGCTTCCTGCTATGTTGCTGAAAGTGTTCATTACCTGTAGGAATGCTCCAGGGAATATTTTATGGTTACTTATGTCATGTCATCTGCAAATAAAGATATTTTGACTTCATTGTTTTTAATTTGTATCCTCTTGATTTTTACTGATTTCTTATTGTGCTAGCTAAGATGTTAACAACTATATAGAGTAGGTAGGAAAATTGTTGACAACCTTTTTATATTTTTTATTTTAGTGGAATTGCTTTGAATTTCTCCCCATTAAATTTGATACTGTCTACGGGCTTTTTATAAATGTTCATTATTATGCTGATATATGTCCTTTGTATACAAAATCTCTCCAGGATTTTTAACGAAGGCACCTTTATGTATATAAGAATGACCATGTTCTAATCTTTCAATCTGTGTATATGATGGATTATATGTATCATTTACATATATTGAAAGATTCCTACATCTCAGGGATAAGGTCTACTTTATCCTTGTGGATGCCCATTTTGATGCGTTCTTGGATTTGGTTTCCATGTATTTCACTGCAAATATTTCAATCTGTGTTCACAAATAAAATTAGTTTTTATTTTTCATTTTTGGGACTTTATATGGTTTGGGTATCAGAGTAAGAGTGGTGTCATAAAACAAACTGGACAAAATGTTTCTATCTTGTGACCTACATTGAGGAGTATTGGGCTTAACTCATCTTTGAATGTCTGCTAGAACTCTTCACTTGTCCTGCCTTCTTCTTCCCCTGTAGGTTTTAATGACATTTTCTATTTCACTGGAGGTTATAATTTTGTTTAAATTGCTTTGATTACAATTATTTATCTTTGTTAAACATTATGAATGAAGAAAATTATCCATTTATTTTAGAATTTTTAATTTGGTAGAGTACTTTTTTTTAAAGTATGTCCTTATAATTCTCTAGATTACCTCAGTGTCTTTTGTTAACTGCCACCCTCATACCCATTTAATCTCTAATTGTATTAATCTGGATACTCCTTCTTTGCCTTTTAGTTAATTTGAATAAACATTTATCAATCATATTAATTTTTTCAAAGGAACAGCTCTTTGTTTCATTTTGGTTTGTGGCTTATTTTTGTTCATTTTCATTGTATTAATTTCAGCCTTAAATTTGATTATTTCTTGTTCTTTTGGATGTCTTTTCTTCTTTTCTATAAAAAACTGTCGTGTGTGCTTCTGAGTTACCAGTATGGGATCTCTCCAATGATTTATTGTTGTAGACACTTAGTACTATGAAGTTGCCCATTATCGTGTTTGCCTTTACTATATCCCATAAGTTTTGGTATGCTACTTATTTATTTTTGCTCCTCTAGATAGTCTTTATTTATTAATTCTGTCTTGACCCATTTTTTTAAATTTAGTAGAGAATTATTCAATTTTTATTAATCTGTAACTTTTCTGTTGTTTCTGCTTTTGTTGATATCCAGCTTTAATCAATTGTGGTCATATTGAATAAAGGGCTTTACTTTAATTTTCTTGTATCTGTTGAGAATTATTTTGTATCCAAATCCCCAATCCCCAATGGGTCACATCTTTTTAAGTCATTGCCCAAAGAAGTCTCGTAGATTTCCCCCCAACTGTTACAGATTATTAGCAATGCTACTGGCTACCCTCCACAACCTAATGATAATTCTTTTTTGCTAAGTATAGGACATAAAAACATGGATAAATCAAGTTGATGCTCAATTTGTAACTAATCTTTACTGTCTCATGTACATAGTGTTAGAAGTTACTATATATTCTTCTGGAAGAGAAAAGCAAGTGCCAACCAGCTGTGAACCTTGTAAACTAAAAGACCTGCCTCTTTATAATATATAGACAAATAGCAATTTCAGCTATCTCTCTCAGCCATTTCAGAGAAACTTATTCTTATAGCAAATTTTAAATAACATAGAGTCACACAAACTGAAAAATGTGATGTTTGTAAAAGACTTTGGAGTATTCAGCCCCAAATAGTATGTCTTTATCCTGTATTTCACGTTCACGTTCAAGGATCCATGTAGTAGAAAAAATAAAATGATTAAATACCCAGAGGTGATGGATAACTCCAAGAAAATGGAGTTATCCGGATAGAACAAGTTTGACAAACATATAAAATTACAAAGACTATGAAGACATGCACATGACCTGAACATATTTAAGCCAAAGAGAACCCCAGCACAGAGAACTAGAAGTAGGCACAGAGTCCACCCCAATAAAAAAATTATCTGTAATTGGTAACTTTTGGGATAGGGAGAAAAAATAAGTTTTCTTCAATGGACTAACACTTGTATATCTATCACACTCCAAGCCTGGTCTTATACTCAGGAATACTTAGACAACAAATACATACTTGTGTGTGTGTGTGTGTGTGTGTGTGTGTGTGTGTGTGTGTGTGTTCTTTTTAAGTGAGAGGAAAATGTGAAGGTTTCTGAATAGGGAGGTAGAAATGTTCTAAGAGTTGGGGAAGAATATGATCAAAATATATTGTATGAAATAAAATTTTAAATGCAAAGAAGCTATGTATTGTTGGTGGGAATGCAAAATTGTATGTCTGAGTATGACTGTCTATTTCTTAAAGGCATATACTTACCAAATAATCCATACCTCATTTTTGAGTATTTGGTCCAGAAAAAAATAATATTTAAACTTTAAAAATACTTTTGTTAAAGTGTTTAATAAACTTATGTTCTTATTTGTAAAATGAAACAAAATATGGAAATAATTCAAATGTGCCACAGTGATTGAATAAAATTTTTATATTCATGCAGTAGGATACTGTCCCGCGCCTATCTCTCGCCCGCAAGGAAAGACGCAGTACACATTAAGGATCCTTCTGCAGTACAGTTTTAATGTATCTTGGGGGAGAGCATTTAGCTTATGGAAAATGGAGAGGGGAGGAGAAAGAGAGCCAGCAGAGGGCCGGCAGAGAGGCAGGGGCCGCTGAGCAGGAACCAGCGGCGGCGGGCCCCCAGCGGGGAAAAGGAAAGCCAGAGAGAGCTAGGCCCCGGCGTGGCCCGAGCCGGGCCATCCACCACGTGGCCTAGAGCCGGCGCCCTTGAGCCGGGCCGGCGTCTGTGCGCACGGCGGGGCGGAGCAAGAGAGAAAGAGACCACGAGGTAGGAAGCACCCGGTTTTAAGTCGACCAAACGGCCCTCGCTTTAGACGTAACATCTTCCTATAGGTTGCAGTTCAGTACCCCACATGACGCCACGGAAGAGGCTGAGAAACCAGTCTCGCGACTATAGACTCAGGCGGGTTGGCCAGCACCAGATAATAGCACCACCTTGAGGAGCTGGAGCCAGCGGCCTCCAACAGGATACTGCTAGTAATATAATAAAAATGTGTATATGTTAGACAGTTTAAATAGACCTCGTTGTTATAGTGAATAAAACTAGTTTCAGAAAGTTTCACTCTAATTGTATCTATTATTCAGTAGAACAAGAGATATAACAAAATGGTATAATTTTTGGTGTTAAGTCCTTGACTTAGGAGGAAGTTTTTGTTAAAGCATGGAATGGTAAGGTATGTTGCACAAATAAAGGAAACACAGAGCCAGATCTCAAGGAAAGGCTGAAATATCAGAGAGGAAGCACCACAGTCAAATCTCACACAGCTGTCTTCCAGCTTCCTCCGCCTCACTCCTCATGGCTTCTACTGCCTGTTCTGTCTTTCTATGCCTGCCTTAACTACCCTCTTCACTCAGTTGTTTCACATCCAGGTTAAAATAAATGGTGTGACACCACCACTGGCTGTCTGAGAGCCTGAATCTCCCCCTATAAACTAAGCTGGCTTCAAACTCAGATTTACTGGGATTAAGGGTGTAGGTCACCACTCCTAGATATTCCCTGTGCTGAGATTAAAGGTGGTAGATCCCTCGGATATCTCAAACTGTTCTTTTTTTTTTAAATTTGAAACATATCCCCACAAAGGTCCCCATCAAGCTGTGCTTTACTGTACTCCTGGGCATGAGAACTCACAGAAAAACTGAAGTTTGTTGAACTATATATCAAAAATGTATATTTGTGTGATAATTCTAGAAAGTATACTTACATTGACTCAAAAATGTTTTGGTGATTTGAATGAAATGGCACCCATAGGAAATGACCTTGTTAGAGTAGGTATGACTTAGTTGTAGGAATTGTGTCATTGGATGTAGGCTTTGAGATCTCTGATACTCAAACAAAGCCCAACATTTCACTCTTTGCTGTTATATGTGGATCCAGGTGTAAAACTCTCATCTACCTCTCCAACACCATGTCTGCCTGTGGGTCACCATGATTCTGGACATAACAATGGACTAAATCTATAAACTATACACCAGACCAATTAGGTTATTTTCTTTATAAAAGTTGATATAGGCATAGGGTTTCTTCACAGTAATAGAAACCCTAAAACAGAAGTTGGTATCAGGAGTGGGGTATTGTGGTAGCCTTGACCATATTTTTGTTTGGAGAAATGTGGACTTCGGAACTTTCTATTAGAAAAGTAGTAGAATATTATAAGTAGGGTTTAATGGACCATCTTATAGGAACATAAGAGACATTGCTACTGAGTGTGATTTGAATTGTAGAAGATTAGTTCAAGATATTTCAGAAGAGGAGAATATTAATATGTGACCCACATATCCTTTTTTTGTGATCGATTAGTAAAGGATGTGTCTGGTTCGTGTGTTGGCTAAAGAATATACCAAATACTTCATAATAAATAGCTCTCAGGTTTGAATAATATGCAATATACAAAGGCAAAAGACAAAGAACTTTTGTGTGTCTGAGACTAAATCAAAGAATTTTGGATTAATAACTTTAGCAAAGGACATTTCAAAGCAACCCAAAATTGATGATGTTGTGTGGCTATTGGTGGCCCATCTAATGAGGTCCTATAATGGAAAGGAGCAAGCTTCACAAGGAGAAATACAAAATATATAATTAGAGCAGGAAAAGAAAAGTAAATATAAACAGATTGAAGAAAAATCTGGTGTTAAATGGAATAAAGGGATGGTAACCTCAGAGTAAGGTCTCACAAAGCTAAACTTCCAACTTATAAAAAGGAACCAAGAAAAATCTAATGGACAGGCATGGTGGTACATACCTTAATCTCTGCACACCAAATGCAGAGACTGGCTGATCTCTGAAGTTCGGGACAGTCAAGCTCAGGCAATGAAGGAAGCTATGAAAATATTAATCTATTGAAAATGTAATTCAACAAGAGGGGACTTATTTCACCAAGCAGCAGAACTTGGCAGCTTTGGCCACATGGCTCTGGCTTTAGAGTCAAAGATAGTCAAAACAGTGTTATGGAATGTCCTTCTACAACTAAGGAAAATCACTGAGGTCAGGCATATCTCAGAGATATTCCAGCATGGACCCTTAGAGAGACCATTGTCTGAAGCTATGTAGAAAAGCTACATTGTGTTGGATGCACCATGACGTTGGAGATGCCAGCGTTGAGGGGTAGCTGCCAAGGAAAGCTGCTAACATGGAGTGAAAACAGGCCAAGAGAAAGAAGTGTGTTGCAGTTAACAAAGCTGAATAGATTGAAGATTTGAAAATCATATTGGCATTAAATATGGAGATGCAGAGTTTTGAGTTTGTCCAGCTGGTTTTAGGTCTTGCTTTGGCCCGATATTTCTACACTATGCTTCCTTCCTACTCTTTTGCAATGGTAATGTCTATCCTGTGACACTATATGTTGGAAATATGTGATCAGATTTTGTTTGTCACTTATAATTTACAGAGGATTAAAGTTAAGACATTTCATGAGTCTCAGAAGAAACTTTAAACTTTAGATTTTTAAACAGTGCTGATACTGTTACAAACTTTTAAAGTTAGACTAAATGCATTTGCATTATGAAATGGTTACTGTCTCTGAGGAGCCAAAGAGTAGAGTGTGGTTATTTGAATGAAAATGGCCACCAAAGCCTCATAAGGGATGGCACTATTAGGACATGTGGTCTTGTTTGAGAAGGTGTGGTTTCCTGGTTATAAGTGTATTACTGGGGGTGGACTTTGTCTCACTTTCTTGCTGCTTCCTGTGCATCCAGATGTAGAACTGTCAGTTACTTCTATAGCACCATGCTTCCGTGCTGGCTGACATGGTAACAATGGATTAAGCCTCTGAACTGTAAGCCAGGCCCAGTAAAATCTTTTTCTTTATAAGACTGCAGTGATCATACTGTTTCTTCACAGCAATAGAAACCCTAACTAAGAGAGATGCCCATATTGTTCTTTGCTAAAACCAAATACTGCTTTTATTTTCTTATTGTTCTCAAAAATCTGCCAGTGTCAATTCTTATAGTTGTTCTGGATTTTATTTTGTAGAGTAATAGCATTTTTGTGTATTTTTTAAAAAATGTTATCAGTAAGATTCAATACTTTAATTGAAAGGTATGAAAAGCAATGAATCTATAATTATTTATTGTAAGATGATTAAATTTCTCTAATTATTAAATTCTATTAAATACAGTATCTATTTGGTCCAGATTAATGTTTAATTACTTATAATACACTGTGTCACTAATTTATAATTTTTTTCAATGTAACAATATTTACAGTTTCAAAACGAGAAAAATATTGATCAATACATTTTACACACATTTTATTGTTATTTTAA
This sequence comes from Phyllotis vaccarum, assembly GCA_033318265.1. Taxonomy (NCBI): domain Eukaryota; kingdom Metazoa; phylum Chordata; class Mammalia; order Rodentia; family Cricetidae; genus Phyllotis; species Phyllotis vaccarum. The sequence goes on along the minus strand of JARWLC010000014.1, from coordinate 46,274,089 downwards.
TTAAAATAAAATGAAAACCCAGAATGTTAACAGCACAAAATAGGCCTGTAGATAAAGGAAACAGAAAGAATACAATTATATAGTTACTTCCCCAAATGAGCATAACTATAAACTTCTGATATTTGATGAAAATGTCAAAAATACACATGTTAGATAAAACAGCATCTTCAACAAATAGTACTCAGGAAAGTGGATGCCCATATTTAGTACAATAAAACTGAATAATCATCTTCCACTTTGCACATCAATTAACCTCAATTTATTAAAGACTTCAATTTGAAAGTTGAAATGCTGAAACTGCTAAAAGAAAACAGGCAGTGTCCCATGTGACACAGGTATAAGATAAACTTTCTGAACAGGACCCATTCACTCAGGTATTAAAGCAAACAACTGACAAATAGAATCTCATAAAACTAAAGAACTTCAGTGCAGCAACTGTGTAAAGAGAAGCCACGGCAGCTAGATATCTAATAGAGCATTAAAGTGTAGAACACGTAAAGAACTCAAAAAGGAAGAATCAAGAAAATACCCACTCAAAGGTGAGTTATCAAAGAAGTAAATTAGAAAAAAGAGAAGGAGGAGGAAGAGGAGAATGAGGAAGAAGATGTAGTAGGATGTTTCTAGCCTATCTGGCTAGAGTTTTAAAGGTTTGGACCCTCTCTTAGCCTTAAATAATTATACAGAAGTTTATATTAATTTTATGCTGTTTGACCTAAGGCTCAAGCACATTGGGAACTAGCTTTTGTATCTTAATTCAACTCACTTCCATTAATCTGTCTTGCCATGTGGCCCATGGCTCACCTGTGTTACTTTCATATGTTGACGCTTAGGGAGTTGGATGGTTTCTCTCTGACTTCGTCATTCTTTGTTGTTTATGTTCTGCTTTCTCTGCCTACTTCTAAGATGCATACCATAGGCTAAAACAGTTTTTTATGTATAACATATAAAAAGACATCTCACATCAGGAGGAGGAGGATAGAGAAAAAGGAGGAGAAGGAGAAGGAGGAAAAGGAGGATCATGGCGGGAGGAGGAGAAGGAAGAGGAGGAGGAGGAGGAAGAGGAGGAGGAGGAGGAGGAGGAGGAGGAGGAGGAGAAGAAGAAGAAGAATCAGCTAAGAAATAACTTTAAAAGCATTCCAAATATTTAGCATTTAGGAAAATGCGATTCAAATACAGCTTTGAGGTTTCATCGCCCCAGTCAGAATGGTTATAATCAACAAAACAATTGACAGCCAATGCTGGCTAGGGTATGGGAAATAGGAACCCTCATCGCTCTTTTATCCCAGACTTAACAGCCTTTGGCATATGAAGAAAGGACTCAGCATCAACGCCACAGTTTTTCTCTAATGTTTATTACTCCTCTTTCCACAATAGTTAGGAAAGGAAAAACAATCTACACGTCCTTCAGCTAATGAAATAAGAATTAAAATGTCATACATACGCAGGGCAAAACATACTCAGCTGTAATGAAAGCTGAAATCATGAAATTTTCACGTAAATGAATGGGTCTAAAACATATTATACTGGATGAGGCTTCTCAGACCCAGAAAGACAAAATCTGCATGTTCTTTTATATTTATTGATCATAGCTCTGATTTTCTAGAAATGAGTATAGTCTATGGCATGGCTATAGAGTCAGCAAAGTAAAAAGGGGACCAGGAAAGGGAGAAGACTGAGCTCTAAATAGAGAAATAGAAGGCAGGATACTGGTGCTATGCAGGGGGAAATGGGAAATAGGGATAGAACTTAACTGGGTGGGAAGAAGGATGACAGTATGGAAGGACAATAGAAAGCAATATAGGCATTTGTATTTGGCACAGAGTATCATGTTATTTTATTATTATTTTAAATTTATGCATAGTATATGTGTATGTATACTCTCTCTTGTTGCAGTGAGGTTTTTTGATTCTGGGCAGCCAGAGGTCCAGACCCACAGACCTGCAGCCCAAGACCCCTTAGCCACCCACCACTGCTCAGGCCCCCAGAAATGACTCATACGCTTATATTCAGTTCATGCTGTTTGGTCTATGGCTTAGCCACATTGCTATCTTGCTCTCACATCTTAAATCAACCCATTCTCATTAATCTGCGACGTGGCCCGTGGCTCACCTGTGTTCCTTACATGTTGCTTCTTTGGGCTTCTGGCTCAGTCTGTCTGATCCTGCACTGCTTCTCCTACCTATGCTCTGATTTCTCCTCCTACTTTTTCTGTGGTGCTTGTCATGGGCCAAAAAAGCTCCTTTATTTAAAGATTGATATTCACAGAATACAGAAAGACATTCCCACATCACATCCTCCTATCTATCTAATCAAAAAGGAAGGTTTCAATTTTAATGTAGCAAAATTACATCTAACAAAATAGCCATCAAGCAAGAATTACAGTTACAATATCTAGTCTATTTGTATTCAGCAAAATTAAAGAAAATACTCTATCATCTACCTTATCCTTATGAGTCTAAAGTTTCATATCCAATATACCTTTCAAATGGCTAAGAAAACTATACCTGTAACTATCTAATCTTCAAATACATCAAACACCACAGAAAGATATATTTACCTAAGTAAACCGGAGGTGCAAGCAACTTCCAAAATCTAGAAATGACAGAGATGACATCTATCTGCCTGGACAGTCACCCAAAGTTCCTTTATAAAATTGAGGCATCTATCTTCAGCCTATAGGCCCAGAGTCTCTTTTCATTTCAGTGAAGCAGGAAATCTGCTCTGCCCATTCATCAGTCGATTCTCCTTGAGTCCTGAAGAATGTCTGAGAGTTTATTCAAAGCAGGAACCTGAATGACCATCTCGGCTTGTTCTGACAAAGTTCAGAGGTCACCTTCCTATGGAATCTGAAAGTCCAGTTAAACAACATACTGTCAAGCAGTCAATATAAGAACAGGTTTATGTCCAGTAACCAACTGATGTCACAAAGAAACTAATCTCCATATGGATTTTCCTTTTCAATGCCCGTTTTTATCTTGAAATAAATTGGCTCTTCCAGGAGCAGACCTGTCTCAATGTCCAGAAAAGTCTAAGTTCTTAAAAAATTTTAAATGCCATATTCTGTAGGTTTCAGAAGTGTTTGAAGATTACCTAGTTGAATTATATCTTTGTATACCTAAAAATTTAACTAACATGCATTTCTTAATTATACATTACAAATTTAAATCAGTTACATAAACATCATATCTTAAACAAGAGTAGAATACATACAGCATAAGAGAATTGACCTTAAATTTGTATCAATAAACCAAAATCCATACCAATGTAAAACATTTTGAGATTAACAGCTGATTTTCTGATCTAAGTAAATTCAATAATCTAATTTTTAAAAAAATCATTCATATACCATATCTCCTTTTCTTCTTGGCAAAGAGATTAACTATGCCCATCAACCATTCACAATGTAAACAAACATTTATAAACAATATTTTGGAAATTTGGGCATAGTTTTCCATTACTACTTCCTGCTAATTATGGGGCATTGAAAATCTCATGGGTTCTTAAGACTGGATGATAGTCTGCAGCCCTGAAGCTGATATGGCCATCTCTTCTCATCAGAGTTTTTTCAGGGGGTCTTGGTTGATGAAATCAAATTTGCCTGGAAGCAATCCACAGGTTCTCATCTTCTGTGGAAACAAGAACAGAACTCTTCCAAAGCAATAAATCCTTAGACACAAATTTCAAAGTCAAGATACCTTTAAAATATATATTCTTGTTTAACTTAGCCGCCATTGCAATCCATTGTCTTTCTGCAGTTAGCCAATTAACAGTTAAAAAATTAAAAGAAAACACAATAATAACCAAAATCAAGATTGTGTTTCTATTTTCCATGTTTATGTGGCTTATTATATTTTTCTTACTCTATTTCTCTTTTAGGGACTTTCTCTATCCTCTTACTTTTCTCTCTGAAGCCTATGTACCTTTTACATACATTGTAACCCATTTACAGGTATTTTTTTTCCTATATGGATCTGTATTATTGTGAATCCTTAATCATTTTCCAACCAGAAGAGCTTTTAAAATACTAGCACTCTCTTAAAGAGCCACATAGTTTTTGAAGATAAAGCTGATTCAGTAAGTTCTCTTAAAGGGACCGCGTCTCTGTTCAAAGCCAGCAAACAGAGCAGACCCAAGGAAATGCTACTACTAAGAAACGATCTTTGTTTCCTATTTGTTCAAAATAAACAGAAATCTAAAATCAATCACATGCTACTAAGTCTTCTGTGAGACCTCAGGAACTGGCCTGGTTGCAGCTTACACTGCCTGCCAACAGGCTGCCGGCGCCATTTTGAATGTGGCCCGAATGCCACACTTTCTTTGTACAATGACCCACTTCAGATACACAATTTAGAAGCTACTTTGGCTCAGTTTCTGTAATCTAGACCCCTTTCTAATCTTTCTCAGGCTTTATGTGGGTGTCCGGTCTATGTTGTGATGCCATCTGTTGCAGTGAGGTTTCTTTGGTTCTGGGTGGCCTGAGGTCCAGACCCACAGACCTGCAGCCCCAGACCCCTTAGCCACCTGCCACTGCTCAGGCTCCCAGAAATGACTCAGATGCTTATATTAAGTTCATGCTGTTTGGCCTATGGCTTAGGCACATTGCTAGCTTGCTCTTACATCTTAAATCTCTCTGTGTCCCTCTCTGTCTCTGTCTCTCACACACATGCCAGTATGTGTGCCACACTTGTCTTAATTATGTTCTTTATAAGAGCCATAGATATTACACAAATCTCCAGTAGCAGGCATGGGAAACCTCTCTTCGAGTTGTTGATCAGGACAGTCAGAGACTTCAAAATAATATAGATTATTGCCATTTCCATTGCTTCATTGCCTCCTTTCCTGAATTTGAAGGTAAGACATCATTGCTAAAGATTTATGCAATTTTCTATTTTTTACCTTATTCTATACTTAGCCTTTTTATACTTTAGCCTACTCTATATTATTTTCCCAATGTAAGTTGGTGTCTATGTGAAATATAGAGAAATGTATTATAAACATCATTTTAACATTATTGTAATTATTTATCAAATGTAGAAATGTATTTGTAGTTTGTGCCAAGAACTGATGTCAATATTTTTTAGAGACTAATTAAGGATTACATAATTATAATGATTAGCACTAATTTTGATAATTAAGCTATAATTTGTTTTTACTTAGCAAGTCTAATGTTAAATTATGTTCTCACTGAGCAATAGTATAGTAGACAGTAATAAAAAGAGATGAAAAGTAATAAAAAGTAAAATATTTAATGTAATTTGACAGAAAATTATTTAAAACAATAATTACAATATAATATTAAAACGTTCACAGATTCCAGGGATAATGTATTTTATAAATAGTACATTTTTAGGCTAGTAAAAAGATTTTTTATTAGATGTATTTTAAAAGGTATTTAAGTTTTGCTTAATATTTGACATTTTTTTCTAAGGTCAAAAAGAAGAAACAATCACTTGACTGTGTAAAGTCAAGTGTGTGAAAGTATACATTCTTCTATTGTTAGTGACCTTGTAGTCCTTACTGCTCTGTCCATAGAACTCTTGCAAAGATGGTTTGTAGAAGAAAATCATGTAGATTCTAGAAACTCATAATTTTCTGACAAACAAAGAAAGAATGTAATTGAAAATGAGAAGACAACATTGACCGAGAGACAGAAAAATATTGGGGTAGACGCGCCATTTACTGCACACTTATTAATGTGTTCCAAGTCTTCATGCTTTATCTATCAGTGGCATCCCTCCACATCTATATTTTCCAGCTTTTATCTCATATTCTCTGACATGTGCAGAAATAAACAATATGAGGGAGTTTAGAACAAGGGAGAGAAATCAGTAATACAAAGTGTGTTTGAAAATATTCTCCCAAGATTCATAGATTTTGTAATAAGAATCCTTCACCAGGAATGGAAAATATTCTATATATTTGTTGGTCAGGAGTTCCAATAGGTCTCCAGAACAATACAGGGTGTTGACATTACCCTTTTGTTACCCGGCAGAATTTGAAGGTAAGTTCCCATTGATGAAGCTATCACACCTAGAAATTGAAATGGAATTGACCTGTAAGCCTCATTTCCAGCTATTTCTCATAGTATGGAGAGGTTCTATGGGAGTTGTTAAAGAACAAAGAGATTCAGTCATCAAGAGTTCTACCCAGTTTTAAAGCTTATGAACTCAGCAAGGGCCAACCTGGCAAGATATTCCAAAGTATAATAGTTGCACTTTTATCTTGGTGGTAGCCGCCAGCTGTTTACTTGGACTTAAGCCCAATAAACAGGAGGAAATTTATGTTGGATAATAGAAATCTAGACAATTATGGCCAGGAGGCCATATACGCTGAAGGATAGGCTACTACTGTCATTTTACTTAACCAGTATAAAACTGCTTTCTGAGTATTTATTGTTATGCCTACTGAGAAGCATAACATAACCTTCATTCTTTTTGTTTGTTTGCTTACATTTTTTGAGACAGGCTTTCTCTGTGTGTAGTTCTGGCAGTTTTGGAACTTGGAACTGCAGTCCAGGCTGGTCTCAAACTCAGATTGATCTGCCTGCCTTTTGCCTCCGCCTCTCGGTGCTGTGATTACAGGTGTGTGCCCTCACTGCCTAGAAACTCTTACTCTTTATTCAAAGTAGTGTTTTAATGGGGAAGATAGAGATCATCACTGAGACTTACAACTGCTCCAAATAGAAATTAGTGGCCATCAGTGCCCAATTACAGCTGATGCAGCCGCAGGGCAACCCCTGGATCTAAATCTTAGGGCAAATCATAAAGAGTGTAATACTGTCTTTGAATCGTGGAAAAGTAACTGTGTTCATGAAATATCAACAATACTATTATATAAACAAGGCCTGCATGATGACACTAGTCGATATGATAGCACAAACAAAATTTCTGAAGGTCCTGCTCCTAACAGAAAAGTATCAGTTTCTGGCTGCTTTTTCTCAGGAATGACTACAGTGATAGATTATCCCAGTGGCCTAAACACAGGTAATCCTATGGAGATTTCTTAGAATTATACATATTTAAATAATAATAATTGAAAAAGTATATGTATGTTGACCCTAGTTAAAGAAATAGAAGTCATCAAATTAAAAATACTTGAAAGGGAGTTATGGGTACATGGTGGAGAGGGTGGGGGAAGAGGGAGAAGTGAAATAATGTAAGTACAGCATTCATGTCAAAAATTGTCCAAAAGTTAAAACAATTAAAAATTAATTCTTAAAAGTATTTTACCAAGTCTCTGGGTTTTTTTTTTTTTTAAACTCAATATAACTCATTCATCTCCCTTGGAGAATAAAGTCTGAGTGATGTTTGCTGTACTCCCCTCAGGAAAACAGCTATTCCCAGAGAGCTCAGTGTCCTCTGGGTTGCTTGGGGCTGTTATGAAGGAGTGAAGAGTGGAGAAAATCTGGCTCTTATAGACCCACCACAGAACCTCTAGGCAGCTGCTTCCAGGGATACTGTGCAAGGCAGGCCCATCAGATCTGGATTTGTGCCTGAAGAGCTGCCATTGAACATTCTAGCTTATTTAGAGAATAGATGTTCACCCTGCCTCTTTTAGCTTGGATATTGTGCCTACACCTAAATACATTGCTTACTCTGGTTTCTTGAAATTTTTCAAATTCATAAAAATGTTATTATTCAGATGGATACAGAGGTTCAGTAGATATCAGACACAAAGAAACAAGAAGTTAATATTTGGGTTATCAAGTTGGCATGATGCAACAAAATTATTTTCTTCCAAATATCAACAACTTCTTAGTGAGAAGTTAGCATTCATTTATCAAGTAGGTGTAATACAGCAGACAGAACACCAGGCTAATACACAAGATAAGTTTTCTAGGAAATAATGGGACAGGCAATATTTATTTTTGATAACCAGAGATAGTTCAAAACAACAGGTTTCCCATCCTCATTAATTCCAGTATAAGATAAAAGGATAAATTAAATATAAAACATCAGAACAAAAATTTTGTAATGAATATAAACACAAATGTTGATATTATCTGATAACCTCTCCCTGTCACCTCACATGTTATTTTACGTGTATATGTGTGTATGCATGCATGTGTGTATGTGTGTGTGTGCTGTTACCACAATGTGAGTGCTACAGTCATCTTGTGCATCCAAGAGCTTGAATTTAGGTCTTCAGCATGTTTAGTCACAAGTGCCTTTTCCAACTGAGTACCTCAGTGGCCATCGTGTTTTTTTTTTTTTTTTTTTTTTTTTTACATTTATTTATTTATTTTGAAAACTGACTTAAAAATGAGGAACATATCTGATTTTTTACTGTGGAGAATATATAAAAATACAAACCTGAGGTATTTTTTCTCAACATGATAGAAACAAAAACAAAATAAATAATAATGATGGTATTACAAATAAATTGCCATGTTAGTTCATAATTATTACATTTGTAATATAGACTTTCATTAATATATTGTGCAATGATGAATTCTCTGTAACTTCTTCTGACTACTTTCTGAGTGGATAATTTTTAATTGAGCTCAATTGAACAGACATTTAAGGTGTCTCTCCACTGAAATATTGCAAATAAGTGAAAGAATACAGAGAGGATATGAGCATGGACTTTACTTCCCAATTTCACCACGCGCCAAGAATCTTAAAGTTCTGTCACTGAGGGAATATAATAACATACAAAATCCAGCTCATGGTTATGATATTATTGTTTCATTATCTTCTTATTCTCAACCCTCCTTTTTTTATTATAAATGTTTCTTGAAAATAAAAGTTATGCTCTGAATCACCTCTAGTAAGAGCAAGAAAAGGTGCACGGTTTAACATATAAATAACCCAGAGTACCATAGAAGTTGACCAAAGAATATTGTATCTCAGTTCCTCATGCCTCATAATTTCCGAGTTATAGTCACTCTCAAGCAGGTGTTAGATCAATGTAGTTATCTGGGTGATAAGTTCAATAGGATTCTTATAATATCACTCTGAAGCCACCCGTTCTTGATCCTCCAGCTCTTCCCTCTCTTCATTTCTGCAGAATTAAAATGATTCCGCTGAAGGCAACTGTTAAACAATAATTCACCATTCACTTTAGGTAGAAATACAAGAGAACTGCCATTTTTACAAACTTACCTTCCTCTTAAAGAAGGGGATTTGGAAATTACTCAAGCATTAAAGCTGTAATCTAAATAAACCGAGAAATTTGGATAAACAAAAATCTTTTTATATACCTATTGGCTTAAATATGTTTTTAATGTTTAATTGTTCTGAGAATAAGGGCATTGTGGTTAGAAAGACCCACTCATTGAAGAGCAATACTAATATTAGTATTTTAAGTGCCAAATAATCATACATGCATATGTAGCTTATACAAGAAGAGATGATTGACAAACAAGAAAAATAACAATAGCAACTTTGGATGTCTATTATTCAAACAATGTCCTGCATCTGAGTCATCCTAGGAGTTCCTTGGGATTTCTAATTTATCTTTATACCAGTAGTTGAATTATTTCTCTAAAATTGTCAGCCAAATACTTTTCTTTTGATGTACATACTTTAACATCCTTTATACATTATCCATATATTTGTAAATTTATACATATGTTATACTTTGAAGTATAATAGGATATACTTCAATGATTGGATAGAATTCAGTTGAAACCTTTTTACCTTGGATGTAAGTCCCCCCATATGGGCAATACTGTTTCTCCCCCACCCCCCAGCACTTTCAGAGCCACGAATCTCATGTGCTCCTTAGCATTTGCACAAGCTGCTCCCCTGTGAAATAATCATTTGTCCACTCTTCTCCATTACACACATCATTTTCCCCCATTTTATCTTCAGAGCACATGACCATTTGCTCAGAATTCATCTGTAAATCTTTTAGGTCTGGATGGCGTAATTGTTCTCTAAACCCTTTTAACATATGTGGCATTTGATGTAATTATTATAACTTGAATTAACTGATAATTTCATGTATTTTGACCGTATTCATCTTTCCTCCCAAATGCTTGCCAGATCAATCCCCCACTTTCTACTTTGCATCTATGTTACAATAAGGTTTCTTGGCCCTGGGCGGCCAGAGATCCAAACCCACAGACCTGCAGCCCCAGACCCCTTAGCCACCCCTAGCTGCTTAGACCCCAAAATGACTCAGACATTTATATTAAGTTCATGCTGTTTGGCCTATGGCTCAGGCACCTTGCTAGCTTGCTCTTACATCTTAACTCAACCCATTCTCATTAATCTGTCTGCCACGTGGCCCATGGCTCACCTGTGTTCCTTACATGTTTCTTCTTTGGGCGGCTGGGTCGATCTGTCTCTGACTGTGCCCTTCCTTTCCTACCTATTCTGATTTCCCACCACTTCTTCTATGGTGCCTGTCATGGCAAAAACAATCCTTTACTTAAAGATTGATATTCACAGCATTCAGAAAGACATTCCCACACTACATGCAACCTTGTGGTATTTTTTTCTTCCTTCAAAACAAATTTATGCTATACAAATATTCTTGGGTGTGTCATCTTCACATGAAGTATGGTTAATTATCAAGGGATATATGTACTAGGTTTCTGGCCCAGACTTTCCGGCCTAGCCTCGTGGCTTGGACCTGCAGACCCATAGTCCCATAATACCACTGAAACACACAAATGGTTATATTAATTGTACATTTATTGACCTAGGGTCCAGGCATATAACTTGCTAACTCTTATACTAACTCATGATTCTTATCCTGTTCAGCCATGTATCTCAGTACTTTTTCTCAGAGCAGCATAGGTGTCCTCTGCATCTGCTTCTCTGGTGTATCTGTGGCATCTCTGCTCTGTTCTTCCTGTTCCCAGAGTTTTCTTAGTCTGGTAGCCACACTCACACTTCCTATCTGCCTTTATCTCAGCATTTTTATTAAACTAGTAGGTGGGATAGTTATTCAATTATTTGCAAGGGCACAGAACACAATCCCACTACAGACACACATATTTAAAACTATATATATATAGCTTTCTCGTAGATAGTAATTTCCAATAGCTCACTGGCTGTGGTAGAACTTTGTACCCAACTTCTCTCACCATGGTAAGATTTGATGAGGTTTAGAATTGTACAAATCTTATTTGTGGTCTCACAGCTGCTTGAATTCATATATGCAGCTGCCCCAATGTGCCCAGAGGACACTGTTTTCTTTTGTTCTTGTTCACAATATCTGGCTTTCATAATTTCTTGCCTCTTGTCTTTAATATTTCTTCATTATTTGATTGGGAGATCACTATAAGCAGAAGATACATCTTCTCAGCTTTTCTCCTGCCCAACATAAATAAGACAATCATAAAATATAAAACAGGTAACCAAGATAAACATCTGACCTAGCTGACAAGTTTCAAGCAAGTCAATTATTGGCTTACTAAAAAGGATTCAATTATTCTATAGCTTCTCTAGGAGTAGCATTTAAAGAGAGTTAGAAAGGAGTAACAAACAACTAGGCATTCTGAATCTGAATAAAAGTTCAGTCTTCTTAAGTGCCTTTAGTTCATCTTGGATTAAGAATGCTTGTAAAGCACACACACATGTATATACACAACACACACACATACATGTACAAGACACACACACACCTATGTCTTTCCAAAGTAATGGTAGAAATTAGAATAATCTGTTTACTAAATGTACAATTTTGGATATGGAAATTGAATAAAATAAGAAAGGAGAAATTTATGCTCTGTTCGAATTCCTTTCTAAAAACTAACTATTCTGTAAAGGCTGATACAACCCCCCATAAAATCTCATTTAATTAAGTATAATGTATATACTTTCACTTCTAACACACTTAATAAATTTACATGATTTAAATAAATAGATGCTCGGTTACTGTCTTACAGTTCTTGGTTCTGTCTTATCTGGAATATATAGTGGTAATTTTCATAAATTCAGTTTATATGATACCAATCTCTGTACTATAAAAGATGAGTAATACATGTTTTTTTATAATGATGTTAAAATGAGCAGTTTCAAAGGTGGGCTGTGGTCACATAATCTTCCAATTCCGTGTTAAATGAATAATTCAAGTAGTGGCCTTCAACTTCCTCATATGATAGAGAAGATATATCTATTCCCAAGTCTTGTTTTCTGTTATTGAGATGTAAGGAGCTCTTGCAAATTCAGTCTCTGGGGCCTTGTTACAGGGGCCAGCTCCAACTTTCCTTTGTGAACACAAAGGGACATGTCAGGAGAAGCTTGAGAATAGAATCACTAGCATAAAAGGAAGCACTGTTTTAGAGAGAAAGTAGACATACTTAACAAAACAGTGTGTGTGGGATATGAAATTAAATAAATCTATGCACAAAAGTGAATAACATATTTTATGAAGCTGATGCATTATTATAATTAGATATTAAATATTAATTAGACACACAGTAGTCCTGATTTAGATATTTAAACATCTCAAAACATTTGCCTGGATTTTATTGAGAGAGCAGCAAAGAGAAAAACGTAAGCTGAGATATTTTTGTCACATATGCCCAACTGAACGCTCATAATTATCACCTGTTCATTCAACTACAAAAGAAGCTGGCATTAACCTTGCAGATATGGTCATTAAAAAGAACATCCCAGTTCAAAAGAATATTATCTGGTAAGTAAGTCACATTTATAGTTTATTCAAAATGTATGTTTTTGTTTAACAAATTCTGATAATTCTAATGCTCAAATCTCCCAAATTCATTCTATACATGTAAAAATAAATACAGCAATATTTCTCTGTTTAAAAACCTACTATGAAATGCTTTGTGAGAGAAAATTGCACTAAACCTTCAGAACAAATTTTCTGTAATCATGGACAAACACCACCTTTCTAGAGGTTGTGTGTGTGTGTTTTTTTTTTTGTTTTGTTTTGTTTTGTTTTGTCTACCTACCTTCTGATTTAGTGAAACTAATATTTTTTCCTATAATTCTAAGTGTTTTTTTTTTTTTTAATTTTAAGTGGCATCTAGAAAGAAAGTCCTAGGGGAATGTTCTTTAAAATATTGCTTCATTTATAGTTTTGAATATACTTTCCTGAGACTCAGGATGACAAAACAGCCCAAACAGGGAAAAGAATAGAAAACTTTATGACATATAAAATGAATTCTTCAAAAGAATTTTGTTTTGAAGCTCCAAGGGTGATAAGTCAAATGCATGCAGCACATATTGCTATTTATTACCTTGCATTGGCTGGAATTCATCTCTTCTGACAACCCTGGGTAAATCATGTTACTTGTTTCATAAAATATGAGAGCTGGTTCTTTCCTGAAGACGCCACTTAGTGTGTGAACCTGCTGCCATTGGCTGCATCCCAGTTGCTGTAAACCCCCTTAAGACCACTACTTCTACAGAGTCCTGTGGCAGCTGAATGAGAGAAGAAAGGTATTTATAGAAAACAGATGCAAAAGGCTGATAGCTCGTCCAGCTTTTAGTGCTCAGAATGACAACTAAATACAAATTGAGAAATGTAAGTTTCACTTCCAGCAAATTTACTGAGTAAAAAAACCTCGTTTTTTTCATTTCATTTGAATACGTTCACTGCTTCTCAGAATATGCAACTTTATAGTGAGCATATTTTTTATTCTTGAAGGCTCATTATTTTCTAGTGAGGTTACTGAACCTAGACTACGTAGTGCAGATTACCCAGCACTGTATTAATCAAAAATATACATGGCAATATACAGGGGCAAGTGGGATTCCAAACAGTGCCAAATAAGCATCTGTTTTTAGCAAAGAGTAGAGAAAAGCATTTAGTTTCTTTATTAGCAGGTACCATGGACAATTTATTTTTAAGTTATCTCTTGAACACTTTTAGTTAGCATATAATTTAATTTACTTCTAAGCCACTTGACTTTTACTATTCCCTTCGAAGCATTAATTTGTAAAAAGCAACTTGATGTAAAAGATGCCTCTGACCCATAGAATAGATTCAAATCATTAAAAATAAATTAAATGATCTTTTGGACACATGTTAACAGTTACTTTGAGACTTGAAAAATAGGATCATTTATGTTGCAGAGTAAATTAAGATGTTTTCAAAGGAAAGAAAGTACATTTTATTTCTAACAGTAGAACATACATCCTGTGAGTGCACTAGATTTTGCTTAAATTTTGACAGTGTTGCCAGATTTTTTAAGTACCTTTAATAAAGAAAGTAATGATATTTGTCTAAGTTTTTCTGAGAAGTAAATACTATTAGAACCATTTACAAATTTTCAGATGACTGGAATTTGTGCATTTTACTAACATTTATTTAGAGAATTATTCATTGACATTAAAATGTAGCTAGCCAATTTTATATTAAGTAAGCATTGAGTTTAACTACAGGAAAATATTCCTGTGCTAAAAATATCAAAAAAAACTACAAGTTCTAAATTTTTATGTGGATGAAGTTTTTGAGTGGGAGATTCAAATAAATATTAAATTGTAAAAAATTAGAAAACACATGTCCCTTTTAATAAGGGCAAATATTTAAGAATAATATTGTTAATTGAGAAGTAACAGCAATTTTCGCTTTACAAACTTAGTTATCCTTCCAATTGCTCTGTCATAACCTTCATCTATTGACTTTGAGGCCTCATCACTAACATTTTGGATGACATTACTCCATTGTATTTTCTAATACATACTTGAAAACTAAATCGACATCTACACACACACACACACACACACACACACACACACACACACACACACACACACACACACACACACACACACCAGATACATAGTGTGCCTGAAAGAAGTTAATTTTATATGTGAAAAAATGTGTGTATACAGTCAGCAGGCAAATTTTTAGTTCACAATAAAATGGACTTTGCAATAAATCAGTATACAAATCCTTATTTTTCTTATCTTTCATACTGCTTTAAGATCATATGTAACTAAGCATTTAAATCAATTTATAAACCATTTTAATTATTTCAAATTTGTGTTACAGATGTAAATAAGTAAATAAATATAAACTCAGTAAATTCCTAAGTAACCTGTTAAGTCATGATAAATAGTGAAAAATTATCTCTGCAAAATTTGTAGTGCTTCCTATCTTGAACCAATGACAGTTGATAATATTAAAAATATTTAAAATCTCACTTATTCATCACTTCAGTATTTTATGTAGTAAGAGGTTTCTGGCCTGGCTTTTTGGGCCTAGCCCCAGGGTTTAGGCCCACAGACCCACTGACCCACAGAGACACATAGATGCTTACAATAGTTTTAGGCTGATTGGCCAAAGGCCCAGGCATATAACTAATCTAATCCTTTAATCTAACCCATGACTCTTATCCTGTTCACCCATGCGGCTCGGTACCTTTTTTCAGAACAGCATAGTTGTCCTCTGTTTCTTCTGGCTTCTCTCTGGCATTCTGCTCTGTCCTGCCTGTTCCTAGAGTCTTCCTAGTCTGGTAGTCCCGCCCACATTTCCTGTCTTCCTTTGACCAATCAGCGCTTTTTATTAAACTCAGAGGCAGGGACAATTTTTACAATGGAACAACATAATCCCCCTACAATTTTATATGATGACTTTAAACTTTGTTCATCTACTAATGGCATAATTGTGATTTTAATATGAATTTCCAATATTAATATTTGAGTTGAGAAGTTTAAAATGTTTATTGCATTGGTACACAAACTCATATACTTCATGCTTTCTATCACTGCCCATGTTCTGATATGTGGGGAAAATATTCCTGTGCATGTGTATATGGCACATATTCATGCAAGTAATCTCATAATATAATTATAATCTTACATCTTAGAGTACAGATCATCCTAACATATTTGTCTTACTTTATTTTAAAGACTGAAAAATGATATTCAGAACATATATGTTCCTAGAGATGCCCCATTAACAGGTGCCAGAGAAAGAATTTGAAGTTTTATTAATAAATTTCAAGTAATAGATAATTTTTAAAAATTAACTTATTAAAATATGGATCAGCATGGCACATATACACACACAAACACAGACATGTAGACATTATATACACCGTGCATGTGACATGCATGTACATAACTAACATGAATTTAGTACTTAAAAGATTTTTTGAATCGGATTTTCTGATGGAACCTCTATGTTGTATTGGTATTTCTTTTTACATCATATATCATTTAATCATTTCTCACATTTGAATCTTGACTTTAAGAGTTTGTACTTTTTATCCTAAAGAAAATTAGGATTTCTATGTAGTTTATTAAACAATTTTTCCATTTTGTTTTATTGTACAGATTTGTTCTTCAAATACTTATCAAAAAGTAAAGCCTATGATATTTTCAACTTTAGGTATTTTTATCTATTTTTATTATTGGTACATATCACAACATTAATTTTTTATTCAAAAATTTTAATTATTTTTTATTTTGATATTGAAGCATAGTTACATAATTTTCTTCTTTGTTTTCCTTTCTCTGAACTCTCCCATGTTCTTCTCCTGGTTCCTCTTCAAACTCATGACCTCTTCGTTCGTTAATTGTTGTCATATGTATATATGTATATCATATATTTCTAAATACATAAATACAAGCTTCTGATTCTATATAATAATAGTGCATTATGTTTTCAGGCTTATCAATTTATATTGGATAAGAACAAGTTCAGGGACAGATAGTTTTAACATAAAATTTTACCAAACTTTCAAAATGAGTTATGCTAATACTCAGATTATCCCCAAAAGTAGGAATAGGAAGAACATTTCCCAGTTTATAACCAAACCATATAAAGTCCCAACAGAAATGGAGGATTTCAGATCAATACTAATAAACATAGATGCAAAAATAGTTTAATTTAAAATTTAAATACTTTTAAGCCAAATCTAAGGACACATCAAAAAGATAATCAGCCATGATCAAGTAGTATTTATCCAGGAGATGCAGGGATGGTTCCACATACATAAATCAAGAAATGCAGTTAACTATATGAACAGACTGAGAGTCAAAACTCACATGATCATCTTATTAGACACAGAAAACACCTTTGACAAATCCAATACTTCTGCATGATATAAATACTGGGGAGATTATGGATACTGTGACATACCTCAACATAATAAAAGCAACTTGTAGCAAGCTCATATCCAATATCAATTTAAATGGAGAGAAAATAAAAGTAACCCATTAAAATCAAGAATAAGACAAGGCTGTCTTCTCTTTGTGTGTGTCTCTCTGTCTCTGTCTCTCTCTCTCTCTAGTACTGTACTTACAGCATTGGTCAGAGTAATAAGACAGTGAAAACAGATCAAATGGATATAACTAGGAAGGAAAATGTCATAGTTTCCATTTTAGAGTAGTTACGGTAGCATGCAGAAATAACCCTAAAATTTACACTGAAAAACACTCATAGCTACTTTCAATAAAGTAGCAGATTACAAAATTAACTCACAAATCAGTAACCTTTCTATATACAAATGACAAATGGACTGAGAAATAAATCAGGGGAACAACAACCTTCATAATAGCCTAATAAAATATAGAATATTTGGAATAACTCTAATAACCAAGTGAAGGATGTGTCTGATAAAGCTTTAAGACACTGGAAGAGATGAGCAAGATATCAGAAGATAGAAAGATTTGCTTTGGTCATGGGTCAGTAGGATTAATATAGTTATAGTTATCATTCTATCAAAAGCAATCTATCCATTCAATACTATCCCCAGGAAAGTTTTAGCACAATGACACAGAAGCTGAAAAAGAGCAATTTTTAGTTTCATATGGAATAACAGAAAACCTGGGATAGATATATCAATCCTGTATCATAAAAGAATTGCTGGAGATATCATCATCCCTGACTGCAAATTGTACTGCAGAGCTATTATCATAAAACAACATAGTGTTTGCATAATAACATGTACCTTAATCAATGGAATTAAATTGAATGGACAGAAAAAGTCCCACACCTGTGGACACTTGATTTTTGATCAAGAAGCAACGGTGTTGATTAAACTGGATGGCCTCATGTAGAAGAATTCAAAGACATCTGTAATTATCATCCTGCATACAACCCAACTCCAAATATATCAAAATAATCATGAAGGTTACATTTATTACAAAAGCCCTGGGAAGGAGAAATAGAATATATGGCTACGGATAGAGAGAAATGGTAGGATCAAATGGATAAGGGTAAGAAAAAATGCTGTGGGGAGGGCATGTGGGAAAGAATCGCTAAAACTAAGGACTATTAGTAAAAAAAATATAATACAGTACAAACTTCCTAAACTATATACTTTTATGAAGACAGTTTATATAAATCATCAAATAACATGTTAGTCTGAGCACCAACTGGACATCAAATGAAGTTTCCTGTATGGAACAAGTTATATCTTATCTTCGCCAAGGGGTCCCATGGAATACCCTAAACAACTCAGGATATTAACAAAGCTATTGGTTTCTCTCTGCAAGCTGACAGAAAGGCCTTATTACTGAAGACCACACTTATACTTCTCACTGAAAACAGAATTACCTAACTAGTGTTTTCACTCTAACAGACTAGTAATGTCCGTGGTTCTGGAAGGTATTCTGCACACTACCAACGAAGAACGGTAAACACCTACCCAGCTACTACACATTCTGTTTTCTACAATGGTGATCTGCATGCAAGATTTTCTGGTCCAAACCAACTTATGGGAGTAACAAACCAATATCTGATTTAAGTTGAGGTCCACTCCATGAAATGAAACCCATACCCAATGCTGCATGGGTGTCCAAGAATCTGAGACTAGATAGAACAGGCACCTAGTAAAAAACCAAATTTTACTGCTAAAGGTATTTAGCAATAAAATGACTTCTAACAACATTCTATTAATTTTTTTTTGTGCCTTGCTTAGCCATCATCAGAGAAGTCCACTCCTACCTTAATAGATGGAAACAAATCCAGAAATTCACAGCTAACTGATATGCAGAAATCTATATGAGAGACACTGGAATACCCAGCTATAAAAGGGATATGTCCATCCAGTCTCTCTCCTTAGAGCTCAGGGAACTTAGTGCAAGAAAAGATTAGAAGAGCATAAGAGTCAGAAGGGAGGAAGGATGTGAAGGCATCAAGTCCTTCTAGAACATCTCGTCTCTCAGAGATGGATGCAGTGTGCACAGGTTCTGCAGAGATCTGGCGCAGATGTTGTCCTAGAACTGAAAGAAGTAGATGCCACATTCCCACCCTTAGCTCAGAAACTATCATCAAATAATAACCATTTATAAGTTAAAACTTAGTGTTTCCAAGGGAGTCTCACTGTGGAAAGCTCTCTTAGGAACAGGCCTCATGTCTCACAGTAGATGACCAACAAAAAAATAAACTCAATGCATCTTTGGAAGTTCATTGTCTAGACTTTTTCCTTTCTTATTTTCTTCTCTTTTCCTTCCTTCCTTTCTTATTTCTTTCTTTCTTCATTCTTTTTCCTTAACCTCTCAATCTCTTTTCATATATATTGCTGCCTCTGGCCTTGTGTTTCTAAGGGATTCTTGAGTGTGAAGTGTGTGCATCTCTGCATCTCCATGTGTTTCTTTTGCTTTGTTTTTGGCTCTTTTTCCTGCTTGGCTGTTTTGTTCCTATTCTTAGTTGTTTGTTTTAGTTTTATTATTTTACTTTATTATTGCTTATGAGAGGACTGTTTGTTATCTAGCAAGAGACAGAAAGAGTGAAAAGCTGATAAAAATGGAGATAGGGAGGAAGTAGGGAGAATAAAATACAAGAAATATATTTCAATAAAATACAAAAATACTAATTTTTTGAGAAGCATCAAAAAGAGTGTGAGATAGAATTTCAACATTTCTTTAAAGAACATGTGAGAAAACAGAAAATATTACTAAAGTAAAAGAAATAATAAGAGAAACAGGTAGATATCTTAAAATTAAAAGTGTATATGAATTGAAACTTAACTAGATGGGCTTAAAAATAGAGCTAAACTGAGAAAACAGAATCTGTGAACTGGAGATTGTAAATTACTGTGAAAACCTGCAGCAAAGTGACCATGGACTTATATACTAGGGCACGATGAAGTGTGACGACTGGACCTTGATGGGAGTTTTCGAAAAGAACAGTGCCAAAGACCAAAGGTGTATTTTCAAGGAAGAGCCTCAAATTATTTTCCAAATTTGACAGATTTAATTAAACAGCTGGAAGGGCCCTAAACTAAATTTAAAGATATCTATACTTAATCATATCATAATCAGCTATAAAAGCTAAAGACAAAAGAAATCCTACAAAAATAATAATTAAGAAGTACTTCCCCAAGTTTAACTTTTAGAAATTAACTTTGAGGGGCCCCTGACAGTGGAATCAGGTTCTATGCCTGGTGCAAGCGCTGGCTTTTTGGGAGCCCATTACCTAAGGAGGGACATCTTGCATAGTCTTGATGCAAAGGATTGGACCTGCCTCAAATGAATGTACCACTAGGCTTTGCTGACTCCCTATGGGAGGAGGTCTTATTTTTCAAAGGAGATGATGGAGGGTTGGGGGAGTTTAGGAGGGAGCAGAAGGAAGGATGAGAGGGGGATCTGTGGTTGGTATATAAAATGAACAAAACATTCTTAAATATAAAAAAGTGATTAACTTTGGATTTTTTTTATGGAGACCATGTAGAGCAGAATACATTGAAATGACCTGAAAATGGCAATAGGAAAGATAATCAACTAAATGCTCTGCATGTCTTCAAATTATCTTGCAAAAGCAGGAGAAAACACAAATATAGAAATTAGACAAAAACTGAAGGTACTTACTTGTTACTGGAAGACCTGCCTCCTTCAAATAGGAAGGAAGCACAATCCTTCAGGCTGTAAAGCAGTTAGAGGCTTTCTGGAATGAACACATCTGAGAAGCACACTAGTGAATACCATTGCATATGTAAATATTAAAGACGTATCCTTTATACCTTTTCCTACTGCACAATGATTTAAAACATCATTACATAATTATAAGGTCATGTCCATAAATTTAAAATTCTAAGATTTAATTGTTAATTTCTTCACAGAAGTACTCAGATTCTGATAGAAACTATGAGATGCAAATCATTTTGAGATATAGTTCTATCTCAACATTAAATTAGTTGATATGAGAACAAAGGGTATTTTCCCATTTATTGAGGTCTTTAATTTTCTCAATGATACTTTATAATTTTTACATAAGAATCTGTATTTCTTTTGATAACTATATTTTCAAGTATTTAAAACATGATTTCTTTTATTTTTGAGATTATATTATAATTAAAACATTTCATGCTTCCCTTTTCTACATCAAAACATTCCCATATATCCTTTCTTGGTGTTTCAAGTTTCTGAGCTCTTTTCTCAGTAATTGTTGATATAACATATGTATATGCATGTGTATACATATTTATAAACATATGAATATGACCTGCTCAGTATATATAGTGATACTTATATGAATGTTTATAGGCTGACCTCTTGCTATGTTTCTTCTCGGGAAGCCTATCTTTTCCACTCACAGCATCCTTAGCTATAGTTCTTTGTAGAGGGGTCAGGTTCTTCTCTGCCTTTCTCATTTATTCTAGCCTGTCTTTTTTTGTCCCGGTTCAGCTGGCAGCAAGCCATGTTTTTGAGGCTTTATGTAGGTAATTTCTTACATTCCTAAAAGACACAACTCACAAAACCCTAAATCTGTCTCGTACTATATTTTTTTTTAGTTCCCGCCTGCACAATGACACCTGAACCTTAGGTATAAGAGCTGTCTTGTAGATGGATGTGCTGGGACTGCATTTCACAACTCTGTATTTTGACTGGCTGTGTTTTTCTGTAATGGACTCATCTGTTACAAAGAGATGTTTCCTTACTGAGGGCTAAGGACCGTACTTATCTGTGTGTATAAAGACAAGCATTTAGAATATGGTTGGGGATTATACTGGCTTAGCAAATTGGTGGCTTTAAGTTCCCCTCCAAAATCTAGGATCTTACTAGCCCTGAATATTTGGATAGGATTTTATTAGCAGCCCCAATTCTCCTCAGGCTGAATGCCTCGTAAGTCTAGTTAGAGAGATTTCAGTTATTGCTAGTGTTCATTTATTATTGTTCACTCCTGTAGTTAGTTAGTGCATTTTCATAGGAATATATTTATTAATGATTTAGATGATGTGTTTAATATATCTAAATGTAGACAAGGAAGATAGAAACCAGATTCATTCAATTTAATGTGACTACCAGGGTTGACAAAGATATTGTCTGTGTGATTCTTATGTTTATTTTCATTCTTGTTTGTTTGCCTGTTTGTTTTCTGCAGAGAGAGAGAAAAGTTGTGGAATTAGGAGGGTGGGGAGGAATCTGGGAAGGAAAAACTGCAGCTAGAATATGTTGTATGAAAAATTAATTTTCAAAAAGAATACTTTACAAAAATAAGAAATATTTTAGTCAGGCCAGATGTTTTGAAAGAAGAGATCAGTTGTAGATAATTGTGTACATGTTATCTACCAAACATGGAGAGTGAAGTGGCAAGATTGACCTATATGTGTGGATCCACCCCCATGTCCATGTTAGCTTGATGTTTTTTTGTGGGACTCCTCATAGTGGAAGTCTGTGTGTCTCTGACTTTTTTTTCTGCTCGTGGGACTCTTTTTGTCTTATTGGGTTGCCCTGTGTAACCTTGACATGGGGACCTTTGTCTGGTCTTGTCCTGTTGTTGGTTGTCTTTTGGAGACCTGCTCTTTTGTGAAGGGAAACATCTCTAGGCTGGAGGAGATGTGGAAGGGAGGAACAGAAACTGTGCCGAGAATGTATTGAATGAGAGAAGAGTCTAGTTTCAAAAAAATTAAAATTAAAAATATGGAATTCATTTTTTGTGAGTGACTTATGAATTTGAGGACAGGGAAACTCTTGGAAACTCAACTTGATTCTTGCAAAAGGGAGGTATTTTTTGGCTGAGTTTGAAAAGGATTTTGCAACTCTGAGAATACAAAGAGAGTTTTCTGGATATACGTATGTAATTTTTTTGTATTAAAATTTTGGACCTATAAAAACAAATATCTAAAATCTGTAAACATCTAATTAAATGTGTCATATGTATTTTATGATCTTTCAGGAATCTAAACAAGAATAACTGACTACTGTAACCTCTACAGAAATGAAGCAGATCACAATTTATTCATGCAATTTATTAAAGTTTTTCCGAAAGTAATTTTTCATAGAAATTAAAACTTGAGAATCATAATATTGTCATTATGGTTTATTTTGAAAAACTCAATTCCCAAAGAATCACATTAAATATATGCATATTTTGTGTGTATATATTATTGTGTCTATCATTACTTCTGCAGATCTAAATTAGACAATAAAATTAACAACCAGTACTATATACAACTGGTTCATTTTATTAAAATTTGGCCATAGAAACCAGGATTTAAAATCATTGATTTATATCTTTCCTGTCCTATGTCAGTGGCGGCTCAG
The DNA here is from genome assembly GCA_033318265.1 of Phyllotis vaccarum. Classification (NCBI taxonomy): domain Eukaryota; kingdom Metazoa; phylum Chordata; class Mammalia; order Rodentia; family Cricetidae; genus Phyllotis; species Phyllotis vaccarum. The sequence continues at coordinate 46,250,723 of JARWLC010000014.1, read as the reverse complement.
AGTACAGAAGTCGTGGCGGCTAAGAGGCAACGACTAGGAACCTCTGCTCAGTGTTGGGAAAAGCAGCACAGAGGGGTGATCCTTGGCTCAGTGCCGCGTGCTAGACCGGTGTGCCGGGGGCCTGGCCAATTCAGCTGTCACTGTAGCTGGTGACTCCAGCTGGGCTTTAGCTGGCATGGGCAGCGGACCACTAGTTGCTCTGCCTGTTGCCTGGAGAGTGAGGAGTGGAGCCCAGTATGAAGGAGCGACAGGCCAGTAAGGGAGGAAGCTTTTAGACCACACACCAGAATGTAGGCTTTTTAAAGTTAAACATTTGCCTTCTCTTTGCTTTTTAACAGTGTTTAAAACACAAATGGACCCCCTAGGCCCATGGGCACAGTCCCCACATTGGGCGCCAGATGAAGGTGGAAGTTTTCTTAAAATATATTCATTTAAGATTAATATTTACTGAAATATAAGCCAACACTCATGATGCAGGTAACAGCTTATATAGGTGCCTGATAGACTGGATTATTTACACGATGGGCGATGGATGCCGAACCAATCTCTCCAACAGTCAGGAACCAAAAAATTGGGGCTTCCCAAGATCCTAGCAGCCACTTTTGAATGGGGTTGGCCACTCCCCCTTCAGGAGCCCTGGACCCTGGATAAGCATCCTCGGACCTTATCAACTGACACCTGAATCCTACCACAAGCTGATCCTCAAATTCATTCCTCACAAAGGAGTACTCTGCTTTCCCTTTATTAGCATTTTACTTGTGCTAACAAACCTCTGAGATGTGATTATTTTAAAACATTTAAAAATTATAGTGTGATTATGTTCTGATACATTGTAAATAATCATCCCATCTACTGGTTTAATAAAAACACTAATTGTCAAAGGGCAGACAGGAAGTTTGGGTGGGGCTACCAGACTAAGAAAACCCCGGAAACAGGAAGAACAGAGCAGAGATGCTCACAGACTCAGAGGAAAGAAGACAATCATGCTGCTCTGAGAAAAGGTACCAATTCGCATTGATAAACAGATTAATGGAAATGGATTGTGTTAAGATGAAAGACCTAGTTACCAATACATCTGAGCCATAGATCAATCAGAATTAACTTAAAGCAGCCTTTGTGCTATTATTTGGGGCAAAGTGGCAGCGGGGCTGAGAGAGGGTCTGAACCTCTGGACAGGGCCAAAAATCTGGGCCAGAAACCTCTTATTACAGAAAACTATGCAGTATTGCAATATTTTAAGTGTCATTGCGGTCATTAAATATCAGGTCTTCTTCAAGCTGCTTTACTTGGCTAGACTAAATCACCTCTAATAACACTATTTGATTGGTACAATTATTATGACCATATTTTATACATACATATAATTGTGAGAAAACTAAGGCACAAATGGTTAAGTATCTAATGAAAGGTCTTATAATTAATAAGTACAGGATCCTCATTTCCAAAAAGGCACACTGAGATTTAATGAGCTAAGTGCAAATATAAGGAGAAAATTTCAAGAAAGCTGAAAACAAACTTCATAAAAGGTACAAAATATATATTTATTTTCCATACTGTATGTAATAGATTTATGTAATTTAAAAATATATATCAACCAGGAAGTGATAAAGATGACTGATGAGTGTCTCATCTGCAGAAGGATAAACATGTTATAGGAGATAAGAAGAAAAAGGAATGGCTATATTGCTTTAAAGTATGAGAAGCATTATTTTGATAAGTTTTTCAATTACCACTTGGAACATTAAAACTGTTAAACAGAAGTATAAATATAGCCAGATATATTCTACCCTTACACTTTCCTTAATTCTGTTTACTAGAAAACTTCTACACACAAATGAACCGGAACTTGTTAGAGTACTAAGAACAAATGGCTTGTAAGTCCTTAGCCTTATGAGGGATGTTTCCATGGAGCCCACTTAGGATAAGGGACAATGTTGAAGAGGGAGCCCAGCACAGAGCCAGATCAGGATGAGCTCCATCACAGTCTTCTGGACACACATGAGGTCACTAAAGCTATTATTACGTGTACAAGACCTGGTCCACTAACATTCTATCACAGGTGGGCAGAGGCTTCATGAGGCTACAGCCCTAGCCGAGTCACTATTGGCAGTGAATGGCTCCTGGGGGAGAGGGAGTAATTTTCCTCAGACATGTGTTTACTGCTTGGTTCCCCATGTTTCAGTAGGTAATCACTTAGCCATGCTTATGTAAGCAACTCTGATCAAGCTCAGCGGGTTATTAAAAACACCGCAAAAGTAGGAAGGGGAAGAAGGGGGGGCAGCATAAGAGGGAGTGACAATAATCAAAATACACCATTCAAAATACATTATTTTGCAAGAATAAAATTATCAGAGGATAAATTTAAAAATATTCTAAAGGCCAGATAGATGGATTATTGATTAAAAAGCATTAAATACACAAGTATGAGCAACAAGTTTGTTCCCTAGAACCCACATAAAAATTCCAGATGTGTTGGTACATACTGTGGCAGCTGGAACTAGAGAAACCCTGCCTCAAAAACAAAGTAGAAAGAGAGACCTCATCCTGCCAAGTGCCCTCTGACAGTTTTACATATCACCCTCTCTCAACAAAATAAACAAATAGAAAATTTTAAAAATTGAGAAATACAAATATTGCATCACCTAGGTAGTGACAACTCTGAAATACGGGTTTAGATTAAAACACAATATAGTATTAGATGATTATTTTGCTGGAACAGATTGTATTTTTCTTGAAGAGCACTTACTAGGTAAAATCCACTGCAGAAGTGTGCGACTATGGCAATACTATACAATGTGGTAAGCATAATAAATATGATAAAATAATTGACCTAAGCTTTTCCTTTTTCTTCTTAATTCTAAAAAGACATGTGAAGATAAAAAGGAAATATTGATGGCTAATAAAATTTGGAGAATTGACTCTCAAATAGCCATAAGTTTTATAAAGATTAGTATTTTCAATTCTCAAATATATTATTTCTAGCTTCTGAGATTATTTATATTATCAATATCTACACCTCATTTCTCTAGCTATTAAGAATACAATAAAGTAAATAAGAGTCATTAACAAACTGTATTTTCTGTAAAGTTAAATTTTGCTAGAGAGTAAGTCTCACTGCTGGATTATTTCCTTTAAATGCCTAATGCTCCTGGAAAAAATATAAAAGAAAAATTCTGTATAATAATATATGTGTGTTTTTATGTAAATTGCAGAAATGAAAACATTTTATTGCAGGGTATTAGAGTCATAGGGCAATGTCAAGAGTTTATTGTGAATTCAGAGGAAATTCTCTTTTCAGTGACATGTGGCATGACCTTCTACTCCTACTAGTTGTACAATGCTTAAGGTCAACTCTTCCTGCATTCAAAAATCTAAATGGCGTACATGACAAATGGCAGTATGTATAGTAACTGATTTCTGGGGCAAGTTCAAAAAAATGTGACACAGTGGGATGAAAAGTTATTGACCTTTTGATATTATGTCTGACACTAATCATTATTTCTCAGTTGAGCTATTTGAAAGGATAGTCAATATTTTGTTTGTTAGACTTCTTCTCTAGTTTATATGTATTGGAAAGGAACTACCTACTGTTTGAGGCCCACAAAATGGAATGCAGCTATTTCTGTGGGATTTTAACAAGCACACATAACCTTTTGATAATAGTTGGACTGTTTTCTTTACTTGCCTTTCTGTATAGTTTTTCTTTATTTTTCTTTTTCTAGTAAAAAATTCATATATAATACTAGAATGTGATGTTTTTAAGAAGTTAAAATTTCAACATTTTTGTTTACTTCATTACCCACAAAGTAAAATTTATGAAGGACATTTGGATGGGCATCCATTCATCATACAGTCTTAACTATCCTACTTTAACTTTTTATTTCTAATGTCTCATTTGTTGATTTTTAATTAAATTAAATATAAATTTCTATTATTAAATTAAAACATGATTACATTTTTCCCTATCTTTTCTTTCCTCCAAAACCTCCCAGATACACCCATTTTCTCTCCTTCAAACATGGCCTCTTTCTTCATTTACTGTTGTTATAGGCAAAAGCCTTCATGGACAGGAACTTACTAGTGCCTAGTATATTGTCTCTAAAACCTCCTCTTCCCCTGACTCTGTTGTCTTTACTCAGGGACCTTTTCTCTCTGCTCCTAAACTGATGAGTTCACAGGATAATCTATCCATGTAGAACATTTCAAAGCATTTATTTTAATTCTTTATTTTAATATACTAATTAGTTCATTTAATATGTTTACTCATCTGACCACTAAGAACAAGAAAACTGAGTGTAATTGAACAGTTGCTCATGAACTAATTGTGATTATTTGGAAAATATGAATGTAATTGGTTTGCCAATGGAGGACCTAATAAATAATAAAGTGTGTGTGTGTGTGTGTATGTGTGTGTGTGTGTGTGTGTGTGTGCATGTATGTGTGGTATATTGTAGTGGCATTCAGGTGTCAGGCAATAAGGTCCGAAGACGCTTATCCAGGGTCCCGGGATCCTGGAGGGGGTGTGACCAAGCCCATTGATAAGTGGCTTCTGGGACATGAGGGGTCTCTTCCTGGTTCCTGGCTGCTAGAGAGACAGGATAGGAATCCATTGTCCGTCCATCGCTAGTCCACCATTCCAGACTCCAGTCCCTGTTCAGGTGCTATTATAAACTGTTACCTGTACTGTGAGTGTTGGTTTATATTTTAATAATTATCTATCCTGCACTGGTGCCTTCTAAGTAAACTTCACCTACAGTGTATGGGTGTATGTGTGTGTTTATGTGTGTGTGTTAGTGTGTGTATGTGTCTATGTGTATGTGTGTGTATGTGTGTGCATGTGTGTGTGCGTGTCTATGTGCATATGTGTATTTATGTGTGTATGTGTGTGCATGTGTGTATGTGTGTGAGTGTGTGTGCATACACATGCATGTGTGTGTGTGCTTTTGTTTGTGTGTAATCATATTCAGTGGTCGTAAAATATTATTCTAAAATGCACAAAGTCTCGGATTTGACCCTTAGCACAGCCAACATTTTAAAAAATTAAATGCAAAGAGCATTAAATATTTTCTTCAAATATTTTTATGGTGAGTAGCCTTATCTGCTATTTTGTTTTAATTTATCACCTTGACATAGAAAAATACTATGACATTCCCATCTCTATGATATGACCTATGCTTTGTTGGTGTATTTATGTCTGTTCCTTTTTTTCTTCCTTTCTTCCTTCCTTCCTCCCTCCTTCCTTTCTTACTTCCATTCCTTCCATTCCTTCCTCTTTTCTTCTTCCTCTCTCTCTTATTTGGAACAAGGCATATATGATACGTACCAATCAGTACAGACTACACAAAATAATGTCTAGTATTCTTTACATACCTTTTCTTTGTAGGAAATAATCTGCTTATTAGAAGCTATGATGATTGATTATATGTGTCCACTTCAGTTAGCTAGAGTAATTTATGATATCCAGTACAATATTGTTCTAGGTGTGTCTGTGAAGATGTTTTCTAAGGTAAACTAAGTAAATATGACCTTTCACCAATGTTGGCAGACATGATAAATCTGTTGTACACCTAAATAGAACATTAAGACACAAGGACAAATTTGCTCTTTCTGTTTGAGCTGAGACTGGGTCATCAATCTTCTTTTGTTCTCTGACATAGTTTCTCCGGGTCTTTGGAACTCTCTGCCTAATCCTGCTTCTTCTTACAGTTCTCAGGTCCTTGAGCAACATTAGATTCATCTTAAGACTTTTTTGCTTAGACTTTATTATACCTACAGCTTAAAGTTGCTAGAATTCTAAGTCCACATGTCTCCTGAAGCAGTTTTCATTATAAAACTCTACCGATATATTTCCTGTTAGTTCTGCTTTCCTTGAATACCCAGCCTAGAGTTCCTATTGCTGATGACAGTGCTTTTCCATACAAATAGTTCATCTTAAATTTTTCATAAGACTCAATGACAGTATTTTTTAGTGCTACATCCAAGTCATAAAGTGTTTTATAAAACCAGAAATGAATCTGGAAACGTTTGCTTCTTAGATTGGTTCTTCAGCCTCCATCCTATAATGTTGATGTTTTTTAGCTATTTGCTCCAGCTTGAAATATTGTCTTTTGGCAGGAAGTGGAAATGCTCACAAGGCTTATGAAGTTCACAAGTAACCTATGAGATTTCTGATGTTTCCCGATCCCTGGGGTCATACAGTAAATAAACAAATACTAGAGGAAAATTGGTTTTTTCTTGGTGTATATCATGAAAGTTCACCCAAGAACTCTCATGATGAAGTTTTCATGAGTCTGTGAGTTCCATGCTCACAATTTTGTGTTGTATAACTGCTCAAGAATCATCTATGCTCCTATAAGAAACTCCTTCCCAATTCTGTAGGATCAATAAATTGATTGGTTTACCAACCTGGATCTAGGGAGATTTTCTTTTCTGTGGCCTTTGTTGAGAATTTTATCTTGGAAGAATAGATATAGATCCTCCAAGTAAAGCAATATAGCACAATTTGGCTATTCACAGGGACTGATCAGACCAAAAATAAGTTTGGGAGGATCAATGGAATGGAGCTTGTTATGTAGGCTGAGTGCTCTGGGAGAGAATACACGTAAGAGCAATTGATATGGATGTGCTTCCTCATGGATTATGGCATGCCTGATTTCTCAAGCAGCAACTGTACGGCTTTTGCTTTAGCAAAAAAAATATTGAGGCTGAGATTTCTGGTAAGAGCGAAATTTAGCATGGAGCATCAGAGAGGAATCCCAGTAACATTATCTTTTCTATATCTTTTGAAGTAGCATGTTTTCATGATAAAAATATAAAGATAAAGGAAGATTATGATAAAGATAGAGATGCCCTCACAGTAGATGATGAACCAGAGATTATATTGCAATATTTGAAAGTTATATGTATCAGATGGGGCTGTAAACAGGCTATGGCAGCACCTACATGGTGCCTGCCTACTATAGGTGATACGACAAACAGCTAGAGTCTATCTGTCTGCCCCCAAAGAACTGAGCCTGGTGAAAGGAGGGACTGAAAAGGAGGGGTGGAGAGAAATGGATATGCTGTTATCTGTACTAATCCCTACATTGACAGCAAAAGTGAAAAGTTGGAGGATGAAATGGTAATGTTGCTTCCTACTTAGAGCATTAAAAAAAAAAAAGTGGAAGCTAGATATATGCTAACAATCACTCTCTGACCTCCAAGAACTTGAAACTTATGGGAAGAATCAGACAGCGAGAAGGGAAAGAGAAAGTAAGAAGGGATCTTATGACTGAATGCAAACACTTAATACTGATCTGGTGTAGGAAGGAGGCAAACTAGCGGGTTACTAGCAGGTACTCTCTGAACTGAGAAGCAGGAAATGAAAGTCCCCTTTATTTCACAGCTCCTAAAGCAGTCACATCGGTCTGGGTGCCCTGGAAGCTGAGAAACAATAACTATCCAACTCTCCTGAGAGAACTCTTGATCCTGAGGTAACTCAAAGTGCTTGATGGAGTGGCCTACAAGAGCCTTTCAGGACAATTAGTTATTATTTGTTGAAATGCTCATCAAATCAGAAATGGGAAGACAGTAGAATGACAAATGTTACTAAGATAATTGAGTATGAGAAAGGTGGTGCTTAACAGCAGATTTGCCAGACCATCCTGGATTATATTCTCCAAATTCACAGATAAGTTAAGAAAGCAGTTGATTTAGCAGAGACCAAAATTCATTGCTTGTGAGATTCTGGAAGACTTTATGGTCTAAACTATAAAAACCATTGGTGGTATAAAAGTAGAGAAGAAATTATATAGTAATACTTGTCAAAAAGTTTTTATTCTAGGGACAAATAATTAATCCAATAGATTCATGTGTTATACAGCCCAGGTCTTGTTTAGCAACCAATGTGGTTGACGGAGAGATGGTAGCTGGAGGGCCATTGTGAGGTTTTGGGAAGCCTGCTTCTCATTGCCTCTTGGATGGGTTAAGCAGATCAAGCCTGACCTGCCGAGGTTTCAAGTGTGTGGACATGTATGGAGGTCGTATGGTAGTGATTGTGGAATGCCAAAGTGAGATATCTCGTAGAGTATTGCTACCAATTATGGAGGGCTAGATGAGGTACTGCCCTCCATACCACTAGCTGTGCTCAACATTGTTTCTTTGACAGAACAACCGATGTCAGTGATGCGATTTCTTCACATTATATTGAAACTTGTTGAATTTTTTATATTTCTAATAACTAATAAATTCCAAGATCATTTTGTACTTAATTGGAATTAGTAATAATGAGTTTTCAGAGAGCTTGTCTACTTTTTATAAATATTTTTCAATCCATAGGAAGGAACTCTATGTATATAAACATATATGTGTCTTGAAAAGCATTTTTTAATTCTCTGTGTTTATTCCTATAGATTACTTCTACTTCTGAGTTTGCCCAGGATTTTCATTATCTAGTAGGTGATAGCACAGAGATTGATAAAAGTCAAGCTTCTTAAGACATTAAGTTTCCCTATTATTTTGCTATTTGTGACTCCTATTCACAGTCACAAACAACAAAATAATTCCATTCCATCTCCAAGGCTAAGGGACATGATGGAGAAAGTGATATTAATATAGTAGGCAGAAGAATGGATGAAATTATTTATTTGTAGCTGTTTTCTGTAGATTAAATGATTCCTTTGTAGATAAAAAAGAAACTCATAGAATGCACAAGAAACTTACTGTGGTCCATATCAAAGGTTGTGTAAGTGATTTTTTTTTTAAAAGCACTGTTGTGGGAATTTATTTTGTCACACAGCTGCCTGGAAGTTGTTCAGAGAACTCCAGTGCTAACAATTTTGTGAGTCACCATTCTGCTGTAATGAGGCTTTCATTGATGAAACTGACTTGAGAGATCTTGTAATTGAACCATATGCGCTCATTGGTTCATCAAGCTAACTTGGATAAGAGTGCTTATTTGATCTGACATGTCCTCTTTTTCAGGGCTGAATATAAATAGAGCACCCAGGAAGAGCCACATAAAAAGACTTTCAAAACCAGGATAACAAAATGCTCGTTAAAGTCTCTAATAAATGTTCTCTCGATTTTCCATATATAAGAAAATAAATTGAGTTTTATTTCTGCTATGCATACCCAATAATGTTATCTAAGCTTCTAAAATAGATAATAGCATTTCTCCAAAGTTGTCAGGTCATGTAAATCAATTGAATACATTTTCATAGACATACAAACAGGCAGCCTAAATTTTCATTTTGTAAACAATTAAACTAAATTTTAATGGGAGAAATATTTTACACAATTTAATAAGTAAATGCAATGGTATAGTTAGAGTAGGCACTGTGTGATGTGGCTGTCTATACTCATAGTTTTTCTTGAAGATGTCAGAAGCTTGGCCAAGTGCAATACACATATATCTTATCTACAACAGCATCCAGTCAGCCAGAAGAGGTATTATCCAAGGGCTACCAAATAATACCTTTCCCCTTGAGTTAATCATTTTCAGAAAATAGAACTAAAAGAATACTTAAGAAGCAACAAGGGAAAAAGACAGATTTACTGCAAACCAAAATGGACTAGTAATTCTTAGTTCCTCCCATAAAAATTATGCAGTACAGCAGGGGAAAGAAATTTGAGAGGCGTTTAGAAGGCCAATGGTGATGTTTTATCACTGTAAGGCAAGAAAAATGAGAGTATGTCAGGGGAAGCACAGAACCAAGGAGAAAGAAGTTAGTGCCCACCACCTTCCTTTAGTCTTGTGTTTTCACCATGAGTGGCTTGAGTACATGGCAGAAGGTTTCTCCCTGCAGTTAAAGAAAATCAACTGAAAAGAAGCACACAATTTTTTTGCAGGCAAAAAATATTTTTATTTCTAGAATGGGAAAAGGAAATCTTTGTAGTCATTGGCAAAATGTTAGAATGTTTGTTTGCTATGATATGTGTTTTAGGTGAAAACTAACTGCTGTAGTAATTCTTGAAAATGTAACTACTCTAAAGGTATTTGAATTCCTACAGATACATAAACTGTGACATTGCTTCCATGTCTCTTGTCCTGTTTATATACTTGTTCACAGATACTTGCCATTTCTTTGTTAAGTGCTAGGCTATGTTCTCGATGTGTTGGTTTAGCAGAGCCATCTACTGTGGACCTTATGAATGGATAGTTGAAGAACTATATGCACACTGTTTTGGAAAGACACAAACTAACCGAAATCACATTGACAGTGGAAGGGGTTTCAAGTTAGTGTTAATCTAGGCAGTGCTGTCTAGGAGGCTTATCGTAATGTGATACTGTAGGTAGAAGAGTAGCTAAGGGAATGTTATTCCTACTTCATTCCAAATTATCTAAGAGGTGTTTTAAAGTCTAACTTATTTATTTGATCAAATTTATTTATTTTAATGAATATAATTTATTTTTATCAAACTAGACACATTAAAATAAGTAGATTCCAGGAACACAAGCAGCACAGCCAAGGCTGAGTCTAAGTCCCCTTATTCTCAGGCCAGTGCCAGGTTACTTATATGAAAAACACATGACAGTTAAGTGGATTGCTTATAAGGTCATTTTTATTACTGTTCTGCAATTTCTTATCTGGCCTGTTACCAGAAGGTGCTGTCCATATTTAGGCTTGGTCTTTCCACTTCAAACAATCTTAACAAGAAATCTTTTAAAGGCTTGCATTTTAATTGATTCCTATTACATTATACTTGACAATCAGGATTTGCTACAACATACACTCCATAATTTAAAAACTTCTGTTGGAGTTAGCGCCTCTGTATGTTTAAAATACATATTTTACTACAAGGACAATAACTTAAAAATAATTCCATGGTAGTAAGGAGTAGAAATTAACTAAGCTTTCATTTCGTCCAGAAATTGTGCCCATTGGCACATTATTCGCCTTGCTAATTCAACAACAACAAAAAATCATCTGCCATACATTTCACCTCCCCCAATTCTAGGTTTTTCTAGAGTAATTAGGTCCTCCCCAAAAGACTTTGAAGTGAGAAGTAGATAATCTTTAGTACAGAAAGCTCATTTTTATGGTATACTGTACCGAGTTGTAAGGACTATTGGGATTTTATGTGTAGGCACAGTGAAGATTCTGAGTGCCCCAAGTCACCACTCTGGCCATACAAAAGTAGCATCTGGTATTTATGGACATGAATCTGCACTTATAACAGGATCTTCATGCTATTTTTGATTGCTTCATTGATTTTTGTTAAGCTCTTTTGTCTTGTCATTTATGAATATGCTAATTACTATAAAAGTATGCTATTACTTTTGTAAGCAACTTTATGCAATAATTGCTTCTCTAGTTAAGTGGACTAATGGTTATTTGTGCAGCTTATTATAGTAACTATAATGCTGTGATAGAATTTATCTTTAAAAATCAGAGATGTACATCCATAATAAAGAACATATACATGTATGAATATATGATATATGATAAAACACTAGTTTTATTAGAAATACAGTTGTCAAATAGGGTACAAAGAGACTGATTTGTGAAATTAAGAAAAATCTCTCCTGATAACTTAGGCAAATTCTGTTCCTGCTGAAAATTTTTGGATTATGATAACTTTCCATCTTTTTAAAAATGTCATTCAGATGATTACTAATTCATTGGATCCCCAGGCTGGAACCTGAGGGGAAAAGTCAAGAAGACATGGGTTGAATCTCTGCTTTTGTCAGCATGTGATTCTGAGCTCCATGGAAATATGCTTTGAGAATGCACATGAAGGAGCCCAATAGTCATGTGGCATGTGCATGCAAAACTATTTCAGCTGCAAATTAAAGTCTAATAAATATGAAACATTAGGGTAAATATAGTGAAGAGCATAGAAGTGTATTTACAATATAGATTTGGGAAACATGTTAAACATTAGAGGAGAGAGAGTGAGGTATTGACAGAGAAACACAGCAAGAGAGAGAGAGGGAGAGAGAGAGAGAGAGAGAGAGAGAGAGAGTATAGAAATATTAATGTGGTTACATGTAGTTCTATTGAGGTTGAATCATGTAAAATAATTTTAAATACATAAGATAAATGTGGTATTAGTAAAACCAAGAGAAAATATGTGTAGCTTTTATCAAATTTCTAAGGAGAAAGAGTAGGGGACTCTGGAGATGTAAAGTGTTCAGGAGAAAATTCCACTTGAGGGAAATGACTGCAATCCAGAGGCTGAGCTTATACAAGTGTATGCTCACTCTAAAACTTCCAGAAGCCCACAGAAATAGGAATTTTTTCAATAAGGAGTTTAATCTTTTTAAAATACAAACTATGCTTAAATTAAATGAGCAGCAAACATATTTGCCTTTGGTTTCCCTTTTCATGTGTATACGTGTGGACACGTCTATGTCAAGGGTCCTTTGTGTGTGTGTGTGTGTGTGTGTGTGTGTGTGTGTGTGTGTAGTCCTGAGGTTGATGTCTGAAGTCTTCTTTCTCGGTTAATCTCTACCTTATTCATCGACGTGGGATTTCTCAGTCAAAGCAAAGGCTTGATTATACACTAATATTTGACTAACACTTGGCTATCTGGTTTGCTCTAGGGATTCCTACATCCACCTTCTTATCCCTGGAATGGCAGCCTGGCTACCATATCTACTCAGAATATTTATGGCTTTTAAGACTCTAACTCCAGTCCTCATGATTATGTGGTAAGTACTTTAGCATCAGTGCTAGCTCCTCAGCCCTCTACTTGCAATTTCTATATCATCGTAGTAGAGAGATAATTGTTAATACGTTTAATATGCTTATAATGACTATAGTGCATGATAATAATATAAAAATAATATTTTAATTTTAGACGCTAAAAGATAATTAATTATCTGAACACCCCCATGGACCAAGGTAACAACTTTGTCCTTAACGGATGCTTTTGTGATTATGTTGGAAATTATGCATTCAGAGGAAATTGCAACATTGTCACTTCCATTCCATCACCATTCTGCTTATTCATTTACATTTCATGTCCTGGACGGCAGTGATTTTTTATTCACCATATTAATATTCATCTTTAAGATTTTACCCTAAAGCACAAGTTTATTTTTAAAAATTGTGATATAATCACTCTTATATCAAGAAGTTCAGTGAATGTGCTTAGAACACATTATGAATATAGTCATTCCCTCATCTAGTATTCAGGGTATACGTCTCAAGACCTACACTAGATGCTTCTGACCTTGGATAGTATTTACACCTTCATGCAACTATGGTTTAATTTAATTTAGAAACCAGCATAGTAAGAGATTAAAATAACAATTATTTTAATTTTAATAGGTAAGACAATTGTATTGCAATAAAAGTTGTGTAAACACACTCTCTAATATCTTTCTTTTTTCTTTACCTTTTTACATAATGCTGTACTTTATGACTTATTTGAATGTAAAAAAGTTATCAGCATCACCAACACTGTTTATGACCGTATTGAGTAATGTATTTCCATGACTTTCTTTCCTTCCCTGCTCAAGGTCTCATATTTCTCTCTGGCTTAATTTTACAGGTCCATGGTTCTTTGTTAGGACTGCCTGGTACTGTAAACTCAGACACATCTTTTAAATTTTGATTTCAATTTATTTTTTGATGGTTTTTTACATGTACCTGGTGCATTTTATAAGTTTTTATTTCAACAACCCTCTTTTTTCCTTTATTCTTGAGACTATAGTATAATTACATAATCCTTTCCTTCCATCAAGCCCTTCCACATACTCCTCTTGTTCCCCTTAAAGGTAACGTGACCTCTTTCTCATTAATTGTTTTTAGATGCATATATACATATGCATATACATACATATTCCTAATATTACCTTAGTCTGTATAATGTTACTTGTATATGTAATTTCAAGGTTGGAACTTGGTATTGGACAACATATTTGTATGCTCTTCCTTGGAGAAGACCCTTTTTTTCATGCCCAGTATTCCTCAGGTGCCAGTGGTTCCATATAAATATTATTGTGTACTTATTTTTAGCCAATTATAGTAATATGCCAAAGTGTTAAATGCAATGAGAAAACAGTAATTTGTATTTTAGTAATGCTTTGAAAAATATATATTTACACACATGGAGCTTTCATAAAAGCTAAAATATATTCATTTTAAATTAACAGATGCTATAAATATGTAATCTTCATTAGCAATTAAAGACTTAGAAAATATGTAAAGTCTTTTAAAATTAATAATTATGTAATAAAATTTCAAAAATTTTGACTTATTATCTGAAGTATGATAACTATTGTCAAAACTTAACTTTAAGCTTTTCTAAATATCAGTTATAAAATGAATCACTACATATGTGACTTGAATTGGAGTTTCGCAATGGTAACCTACTTGAATATTTGCACCTGTGTACCTGTGTTTGTGTTGTGTGTTGTGTGCATGTGTGAATATGTGAGTGTTTTAATGGGATTCTTCTACATTGCCTATACTGTTCTAAAACTTATAATTCTTTGACTTTAACCTCTATATAAGTTGAATTTTAAAGGTCTCTGTTATCTTACCTGGCTGTGTGTGTGTGTGTGTGTGTGTGTGTGTGTGTGTGTGTGTGTGTGTCTAAAATAAACTGTATTTTGCTGTCATTTTTGAACAAAGAAATGCTGAAAGAAGCCCTTTAGGCAACAGGAAAACTATGCCAGATGGAAAGATAAATCTATACAAACATGAAGATCATTATAAATGACAGTTATGTGGGTAAATATAAAAATAATGTATTTCTTATTTTAAAATTACTCTAGAAGGTAATCACCAGTTTAAAACAAATTAATAGTGATATCTTACATTTATAACTCAGATGGAAAATAATGCAATGTTACCAAGTAGAAGGAGATAATTGAAAGGTACTCTTTTAAAATTTTGTTCATTAAGTGATATTCTTTTATTTGCAAATAGATTGTGGTGGGAAAATATAATTAAAGAACCCTAAAAATGTTTCTATAACAGTATTGCTGTTTAGAGTAAAAGAAGGGCACAAAATGGAACTTTAGAATATAAAAAGTTAAATGCAAAAGATGTATCACAGGAGAAAATTGTTATAAGGAAAAAATGGTAACTACAACACACAAAGAGCTGTTTGTTAAATTTATCTGAAATGCCATCAGAAAATAGATGCAAATGGTTTAAGACTCTCAAACTTTACCAGATGGATTTGTTATTTGATTTTAAAAGCAAGATCCAACCATATGCTTCCTACAACCATAAAAGCAAAACTAATTACATGTAAAAAGTATGAAAACATCAACATGAAAGCTTTAGCTCCCCCACAAAATAAAATGATAAGAAGTAACAAGAAGAGAAAAGCAACATGAACAAGTACTTATAAAAGGGCCATTCCTGGAGAAATGGTGAATACTTTCTTTGCCCCAGAATGCCAAATGTTAGACATCTATATCACTATGTCTTGATGTCTAAAGATACAGAGAAATATTTGACCAGACTCAATACCACTCAGTGCTTCCACACCTTCTGGAAAGGATAGATGGACAGGATCACCTTTAACCCAATTAAGAAGATTTATACAAAACTTTCAGCAAGCATCATGCTGACTGGCAAAATGACTGAATTATTTTTTATTCAAGTTTCAAATTAATAGCAATGAATCACCACTTCTGTTTAACATGTTATTTGAGGCTCTATATAGAATGGCAAAGTTAATAAATGAAAACCCTCAAGTTAGGAAGACAAAATAAAATCCTCTACCCACCAGAAACATGTATATCTACATGGAAAAATAAAATATAAAAATAGTTACGAAAATTAGTGAATTTAAGAATTGTATGTTGATAGGCAAATGTACAAAATACTTAGGTTTCTGTATCTTAGTAAGAAACACCAGAAATTGAAAAAAAAAAAGGTGTTTACAATTATACCAGAAATGATGCATTTAAATACAGTCTAATGAAGTATATGCAGGATCTGAATGCCATGGATTAATCAAATAAAGAAAATAAAAGACAAAAATGAATATAGGTAAATATGTTTGTAGATTGGAAGACTTGATTTAATTTACAAGTCATGTCCCTCCAAAGTAATCTATAGATTCAAAACATCCTCCAAAATTACACAAGATGATTTTTAAAATTTTAGAATATTTTGTAAAATTTATTCAGGTAGGTAAAATATCTATCAGATGATGAGAGAAAAAAGTGATAGAGCTCATTCTGTCTTATCAAAGACTTTATGTGAAGCTAAAATTTATCCACTGCATTATTGACAAAATGACAGATCACTGGAACTGAAATCGAGTCTAGAGATGGACTCACACAGGAACAGTGAGTTAATTTTTAATTAAGATACAAGTGGAATTCAATAGATATCATCAGCTTGAATTTTATACACTCACAAATACAAATAAAAATTATATATATTATCTTGGAAAGGCATGAAAAGACTTGGCTCATGTGATACTCAGTGGGTAAGACTTGTTGTCAAGTCTGATGACCTGAGTTCAATCCCATGAACCCACACTTACTTCATAGGTTCTTCTAGTTCTCCGTTTTCCCTTGGCCTTTTCCTGTGGTCTGGACATGTGGGCAAATACACACACACACACACACACACACACACACACACACACACACACACACACACACAAACACATGTAAATACACACACACACACATATATATAAGGGTAATAAAAATTAAATATATTGAAAAGGCAATAAAAAGACAAGCTAATAATTTCTCAAAAATTTGCCTCTTACGTGTGTTATCCATAACACAAGTTTCAAACTGACGAAGCAAACAGTCAAAATTTAAAAAATTTAAGAGTCTGCTAAGATCAAAGAAGGTCTATATATGGGAATACAGTGACAAAAATACTTAATGTTAGGGCCTTTGAGATGGCTTGGTGGGCAAAGGTACTTGTGACAGCATGATGACCTGAGTTTGATCTTCAGAGCCCATTTAAAGTTGGAGAGAATCAACTCCACAAATTGTCTTTGTACCGCCATATGGGCACCTTGACATGATTATACTCACATACACATCATGTATATACAAACATGCACAACAATAAAAAAATTAAAAGTACTTAATAACTAGAGAAATACAAATTAAAGCTATGCATCATAGAATTAAAAACAAGAAAAACTCCTTTAAAATCCAGAATGTGAAGCAAGTGAAAATTTTATTTAACAGTTGCAAGAATGATAATGTAATTATGTCAGAAAAATGTTTCTTAGAAAGTTAATATGTCATGGACTAGAAGTCACAAAGTAAAACTTGTTTATTGTGCTGAGTAGGTTTTATATCAAGTTAACTAGGGCTAGAGTCATTTGGGGAGAGAAAATCTCAACTCAGGCAATGTCTTTTCCACTAGGTTGGCTTATGGGGAAGTATGCTCCTTTACTTGGTTGACTATTGATTGAGTGGACTCATTCCTCATTGGGTGGTCTCACGCTAGAGTAGGTCATTCAGAAGAGTATTAGAAAGAGTGATAAGGTAGCCATGAAGAGCAAGCTGGTGTATAACACTCCTCGGTGGATTCTATGGTAGTTAGAGCCTCCAGGTTCCTATGCTGTTTAAGTGACTTGACTTCACTCAGTGAGGCACACTTGGAAGTGTAAGCTGAAATAAAAACTGCCTTCTCCAAGCTGCTTTTGGTTATGGTGTTTTATGACAACAATAGAAATTCTAAGAATGACATTCAAATAAATATCCATGTTTATCTATTTTAATAATTTAATTCGTTATTTATAGGAACATATGTACAAACAATTTCTATATTATTCAAAATGCTGAAAATTAAAAATAATGGATTTCTCCCAGCTCTAATATTAGACTGACTCTTTGATTGTACACTATTTAAATGGAATATATATATATATGTATATATATATATATATATATTTCATACACACACATATATAAGTATCTATAAACAAAAAACACATGGATGCATACACATACACAAACATACACAAATGTACACAGAGATTTGCTGAAAAGCAGTAAAAATAACTGAAAATAGAAAAACAGACACCAACATTTCTCAGATTTTCTAGCTGGCAGCAGGTTTTGAGTCTTACACCTGACAAGGACAACCCCTATGTCATCTTCTGGCCTTGGGTCTGATGGGCTAGCAGTCAGAGCTCAGGATACAAAAGAATACAGTTTCTGGGAGTGTTCTAAAAAGAACAGAGGGAAGGTAGAGAGGTCTTTAGAAAAACACTTTCAGTGCTCTCTAAAATCAAGCTGCAAATGAATACAACATAGACGTGAACTGTACCTCAAGGACCTAATGTCCATTTTTAGTTAAGAGTACTGATCATCACTATGCTCCGTACTCCAGTATCAGGAACAAGTTCTATTGCACCACTATAACTAATTATCTTGCAATTCCTCCTTTCTATCCAGTCAATCTTTCTTTTCCCAAAGGGCTATGATCACACTGGTTACTCGGAAAAGTGCTGTTAAAAAAGAGAAATTTATTATTAAGAACTAATTGATTAGCATACATCAGAAACAGCAGTGAAGGTATTGTCAAAGAGACTGACATATAAATCAATGAACCAGAGAGTAAAGAAGTAGATCTACACAAATAAGGTTGTTTCCTTGACAAAGATACAAAAGCAATTAGTGGGAGAATGATTAAATCATTTTAATTCTATTGAAACAATGGGTTAGCCCTTATAGGGTACATAAAATTAATAAATATTAAAAATGGCACCTAGTATGTTTTATTATTTTATTTACACACACACACACACACACACACACACACACACACACACACACACACACATGCTCATTTAAATTGTTGTTTGCAGCAAAGTCTTGCTATGCAACCAGAATTTAAGGACTTGGCTTAGTCTTGCACCTATGTGCCCTGTTTTGGGAAAAACTTTCTTTCTTTCTTTCCTTCCTTCCTTTCCTTAGACTGACTCTTTGACTCTTCCTCCCTCCCTCCCTCCCTCCCTCCCTCCCTCCCTCCCTCCCTCCCTCCCTCCCTCCCTCCCTCCCTCCCTCCCTTCCTTCCTTCCCCTCTCTCTGTCTTTCTCTTCCTTCCTTTTTATTAAAACAGACCCTTTTCTAATGCAATGTATCATGATTAAAGTTTTTATTCTTTTGCTCCTTTCAGTTCGTCCTTCCACTCCTGATTGACTCTCTGTCTTTCATTAGAAAAGAACGAGCTTCTAAGAAATAACAAACATGGCAAAAGAAAATATAATAGGATGAAGCAAAAAAGCTATCTTATAGAAGTTGGTCACAACCCAACAAAAAGAAAAGAATCCCAGGTGCAGGCAGAAGATTCAGAGACCCACTCATTCTCACAGTCAGTCAGGAGCCCCATAAAAATACGAAGCTAATAGCTGTAATATACATGTGGAGGACCTGATGCAGAACCATGTAAGCTGTGCTTCAGTATCACTGACGTCATGCGATCCTTGCTTAGTTGATTCAGAGGGCCTTGTTCTCCTGTGCCCTCTGTCCCTTCTAGCTCTGAAACCTTTTCTGCCTCTTATTCCATGGGAGTCCCTGAGTCCCCAAAGGAGGTATTTATTTGATGGACACCTCCAGTTTAGACTCTCTTTCTGCACAATGTCTTGCTATATGTTTCTGCACGTGTTTCCATCTTTTGCTGGAGGAAGATACCTTCCTCAGTAACAGGGCTACACTGTCAGTTTGCAGAGGGCAACCATTTGTCTCAGTACTGGACTGTAGTAGTGGGTTCTCGGGTCCCGGGAGGCCAGAGATTTGAGACCCACAGACCTGCTGCCCGAGACCGCATATCTGCCCACCGCCACCCGGGTACCCAGAAACGACTCAGACGCTTCTATTAACTTCATGCTGTTTGGCCTATGGCTCAGGCACATTGCTAGCTAGCTCTTATATCTTAAATCAACCCATTTCTATTAATCTGTTGGCCACGTGGCCCGTAGCTCACCCGTGCTCCTTACATGTTTCTCCTTGGGCGGCTGGCTCGATCTGCCTGACTCCACCCTGCTTCTCCTCCCTAAGCTCTGATTCCTCCTCCTACTTTTTCTATGGTGCCTGCCATGGCTCAAAACAGCTCCTTTATTTAAAGATTGAGATTCACAGCATACATAAACGCATTCCCACATCACTTCCCCCTTTCTCTCTAATCAAAAAGGAAGGTTTCAATTTTAAATAGTAAAATTACATATAACAAAATAGCTATCAAGCAAGAATTACAGTTACAATATCTAGTCTATTTGTATTTAGCAAAATGAAAGAAAATATTCTATCATCTACCTTATCTTTATGAATCTAAAGTTTTATATCTAATATATCTTTCAAATGACTAAGAAAAACTATACCTATAACTATCTAATCTTCAACTACATCAAAGACCACAGAAGGATATATTTACCCAAGTAAGCCAGAAGTGCAAGCGACTTTTAAAATCTAGAAAGGACAGAGATGACACCTATCTGCCTGGACAGTCACCCAAAGTTCCTTTATAAAGTTGGGGCATCCATCTTCAGCCTACAGGCCCAAAATCTCTTTTCATTTCAGTGAAGCAGGAAATCTGCTCTGCCCATTCTGGTGTAGTTCATCAGTTGCTTCTCCTTCAGTCTTGAAGAATGTCTGACAGTTTTTTCTGTAAAGCAGGAACCTGAATGACCATCTCAGCTTGTTCTGCCAAATTTTAGAGGTCATCTTCTTATGGAACCTGCATGTCCAATTTAAACAGCATACTGTCAAGCAGTCAATATAAGAACAGGTTCTTCTCTAGTGGCTTACCATTACCACAAATAGAGTAGACTCCATATGGAGTTTCTTCGATGCCCATTTTCCTGTTGAAGTAAATTAGTGCTGCCAGGAGCAGACCTGTCTCACTGTCCAGAAAAGTCTAAGCTCTTAAAACATTTTAAATGCCATATTCTGTAGGTCTTAGAAGTATTTGAAGATTACCTACCTAATTGAAATATATCTTTGTATACCTAAAAATCCTAACTAACCTAACTATAAGTTTGATTATCAAAAGTGACTATTAACCTTCATTTCTTAATTATACACTACAATTTTAAAACAGTTACATGAACATCATACCTTAAACAAGAATAGAAAAACACATACAGCATAACAAAATTGACCTTAAATTTGTATCAATAAACCAAAATCTATACCAATGTAAAGCATTTTGAGATTAACAGCTGATTTCCTGATCTAAGTAAATTCAATAATCTAATTTTTAAAAAATCATTTATATACCATATCCCCTTTTTCTTCTTAGAAAGAGATTAACTATGACATTAACCATTTATAATGAAAACAAACATCTAGAAACAATATTTGGGGAATTTGTGCGAAGTTATCCATTACTACTTCCTGCTGATTAAGGGGCGTTGAAAATCTTATGGATTGTTGAGACTGGATCATAATATGCAGCCATGAAGCTGATCTGGCCATCTCTTCTCATCAGAGGTTTTTTCAGGGGGTCTTGGTTGATGAAACCATATTTGCCTGGAAGCAATCCACAGGTTCTCATCTTCTGTGGAAACAAAATCAGAACTCTTCCAAAGCAATAAATCCTCAGACACAAATTTCAAAATCAAAATACCCTTAAAATATATATTCTTGTTTAACTTAGTAGCCTTTGTATTTGCAATCCATTGTCTTTTTGCAGTTAGCTCATTAACAGTTAAAAAATTAAAAGAAAACACAATAACAACCAAAATCCAGATTTTGTGTCTATTTTCCATCTTTACGTGGCTTATTATATTTTTATTACTCTATTTCTCGCTTTAAAAACTTTTTCTAACCTCTTTATTTTCTCTCTGAAGCCTATGTACCTTTTACAAACATTGTAACCCATTTACAGGTTTTTCTTTTTATCTGAATCTGTTTTATTGTGAATCCTTAATCATCTTCTAACCTTAAGAGCTTTTAAAATACATTCTCTAAAAAGAGGCACAGTTTTTGCAAATTAGGCTGAATCACTAAGTTATCTCAAAAGGACTGTGTATCTATTCGTGGCCAATAAACAGATCACACCCAAGAAAATGCTGCTATGAAGAAAATTTGTTTCTTTTTTGTTCAAAATAAACAGAAATCTAAAATCAATCACATGTTACTGAGTCTTCTGTGAGATTCAGGAACCCGCCTGATTGCAGCTGCAGCTTACACTGCCTGCCGCCAGTCCGCCGGTGCCATTTTGAATGTGATCCGGACCATGCTTTCTTTGTACAATGGCCCACTTCGTATACACAATTTGGAAGTTGCCTTGGCTCAATTTCTGTGATCTAGAACCCTTTCTAATCTTTCTCAGGCTCTAAGTGGATAATCGACCCACGTTGGATGCGCCATCTGTAGTAGTGGGGTTCTCGGGTCCCGGGGGGCCGAGACCCAGAGACCCACAGACCTGCCGCCCGAGATCGCTTAGCTGCCCAGCCGCCCAGACCCCCAGAAAGGACTCAGACGCTTATATTAACTTCACGCTGTTTGGTCTATGGCTCAGGAACATTGCTAGCTAGCTCTTATATCTTAAATCAACCCATTTCTATTAATCTGTTGGCCACGTGGCCCGTAGCTCACCTGTGCTCCTTACATGTTGCTCCTTGGGCAGCTGGCTCGATCTGCCTGACTCCACCCTGCTTCTCCTCCCTAAGCTCTGATTCCTCCTCCTACTTTTTCTATGGTGCCTGCCATGGCTCAAAACAGCTCCTTTATTTAAAGATTGAGATTCACAGCATACATAAACGCATTCCCAAATCTGAGTCCTTTCTGGGGACCCAGGCGGCTGGGCGGCTAAGCGGTCTCGGGCGGCAGGTCTGTGGGTCTCGGATCTCTGGCCGCCCGGGACCCGAGAACCCACTACTACAGATGGCGCATCCAACGTGGGTCGATTATCCACTTAATGCCTGAGAAAGTTTAAAAAGGGTTTTAGCAAAAACTGAGCAAAGGCAGCTTCCAAGTTGTGTATACGAAACAAGTCTCTGTACAAAAAAGCATGGTCCGGGTCACATTAAAAATGGCTGGCAGCAGGCAGTGTAAGCTGCAATCAGGCAGGTTCCTGAAAACTGACAGAAGACTCAGTAGCATGTGATTGATTTTAGATTTCTGTTTATTTTGAACAAAAAGAAAACAAATTTTCTTTGTAGCAGCATTTTCTTGGGTGTGCTCTGTTTACTGGCCACGAATAGATACACGGTCCTTTTAAGAAAACTTAGTGATTCAGCCTAATTTGCAAAAACTGTGCCTCTTTTTAGAGAATGTATTTTAAAAGCTCTTAAGGTTAGAAGATGATTAAAGATTCACAATAAAACAGATTCAGATAAAAAGAAAAACCTGTAAACGGGTTACAATGTTTGTAAAAGGTACATAGGCTTCAGAGAGAAAAGAAAGAGGTTAGAAAAAGTTTTTAAAGTGAGAAATAGAGTAATAAAAATATAATAAGCCACGTAAAGATGGAAAATAGACACAAAATCTGGATTTTGGTTGTTATTGTGTTTTCTTTTAATTTTTTAACTGTTAATGAGCTAACTGCAAAAAGACAATGGATTGCAAATACAAAGGCTACTAAGTTAAACAAGAATATATATTTTAAAGGTATTTTGATTTTGAAATTTGTGTCTAAGGATTTATTGCTTTGGAAGAGTTCTGATTTTGTTTCCACAGAAGATGAGAACCTGTGGATTGCTTCCAGGCAAATATGGTTTCATCAACCAAGACCCCCTGAAAAAACCTCTGATGAGAAGAGATGGCCAGATCAGCTTCATGGCTGCATATTATGATCCAGTCTCAACAATCCATAAGATTTTCAACGCCCCTTAATCAGCAGGAAGTAGTAATGGATAACTTCGCACAAATTCCCCAAATATTGTTTCTAGATGTTTGTTTTCATTATAAATGGTTAATGTCATAGTTAATCTCTTTCTAAGAAGAAAAAGGGGATATGGTATATAAATGATTTTTTAAAAATTAGATTATTGAATTTACTTAGATCAGGAAATCAGCTGTTAATCTCAAAATGCTTTACATTGGTATAGATTTTGGTTTATTGATACAAATTTAAGGTCAATTTTGTTATGCTGTATGTGTTTTTCTATTCTTGTTTAAGGTATGATGTTCATGTAACTGTTTTAAAATTGTAGTGTATAATTAAGAAATGAAGGTTAATAGTCACTTTTGATAATCAAACTTATAGTTAGGTTAGTTAGGATTTTTAGGTATACAAAGATATATTTCAATTAGGTAGGTAATCTTCAAATACTTCTAAGACCTACAGAATATGGCATTTAAAATGTTTTAAGAGCTTAGACTTTTCTGGACAGTGAGACAGGTCTGCTCCTGGCAGCACTAATTTACTTCAACAGGAAAATGGGCATCGAAGAAACTCCATATGGAGTCTACTCTATTTGTGGTAATGGTAAGCCACTAGAGAAGAACCTGTTCTTATATTGACTGCTTGACAGTATGCTGTTTAAATTGGACATGCAGGTTCCATAAGAAGATGACCTCTAAAATTTGGCAGAACAAGCTGAGATGGTCATTCAGGTTCCTGCTTTACAGAAAAAACTGTCAGACATTCTTCAAGACTGAAGGAGAAGCAACTGATGAACTACACCAGAATGGGCAGAGCAGATTTCCTGCTTCACTGAAATGAAAAGAGATTTTGGGCCTGTAGGCTGAAGATGGATGCCCCAACTTTATAAAGGAACTTTGGGTGACTGTCCAGGCAGATAGGTGTCATCTCTGTCCTTTCTAGATTTTAAAAGTCGCTTGCACTTCTGGCTTACTTGGGTAAATATATCCTTCTGTGGTCTTTGATGTAGTTGAAGATTAGATAGTTATAGGTATAGTTTTTCTTAGTCATTTGAAAGATATATTAGATATGAAACTTTAGATTCATAAAGATAAAATAGATGAAAATTAAAACCTTCCTTTTTGATTAGAGAGAAAGGGGGAAGTGATGTGGGAATGCGTTTATGTACGCCGGGAATCTCAATCTTTAAATAAAGGAGTTGTTTTGGGCCATGGCAGGCACCATAGAAGAAGTAGGAGGAGGAATCAGAGCTTAGGGAGGAGAAGCAGGGTGGAGTCAGGCAGATCGAGCCAGCCGCCCAAGGAGCAACATGTAAGGAGCACAGGTGATCTACAGGCCACGTGGCCAACAGATTAATAGAAATGGGTTGATTTAAGATATAAGAGCTAGCTAGCAATGTGCCTGAGCCATAGACCAAACAGCGTGAAGTTAATATAAGCGTCTGAGTCCTTTCTGGGGGTCTGGGCGGCTGGGCGGCTAAGCGGTCTCGGGTGGCAGGTCTGTGGGTCTCGGATCTCTGGCTGCCCGGGACCCGAGAACCCACTACTACACTGGACTGCTTTGTTTGGGGATTTCCATGTGAGCACTTCAGGCAACAACCCAGTTGAATGTAGCCAAATTCTTCCACTGAAGTCTTGCTTAGATACAGGAGATAGCCTATTGAGATTTCATATTTTATATCACTAGAAGTCCTCATTAGGATCATCTTCATGGATTCCAGGAAGATTCTCTTGCCTAGGTTTCTATGCCATCTCCCAAATGCACCCTAATATCAGCCATCTCTCTTGGCACTTCCCCCTTTGTCCCATCCATCTTCCCCTAACCCGATCTTTTCTGCTCCTGTTGCTACTCACCCCAAGTCTACCAATAAAATCTATTATATTTGACCTTTCCCAGGAGATCTATGTACCCCTCCCAGACACCTTTTTGTCTAACCTCTTTGAGTTTATAGCTTGGTTATCACTGATTTCATAGCAAATGTCTATATAAGTAACTAGATAGCAAGTCATCTTTCTGAGTCTGGGATACCTAATTCCAAATGATTTTTCAAATGATTTTTTTCTCTAGTTCCATCCAATTGCCTGTAAATTTTATGTTGCAATTTTTAAACTATTTAGTAGTATTCTATTGTGTAAAAGTACTGTATTTTCATTCTGCATCCCTCTGTTGAAGGACATCTAAGTTGTTTCTGTCTATTGTCAATAGAACAACAATGAACACGGTTGAGCAAGTGACTTTGTGATAGGATAAAGAGTCCTTTGGGTACGTGCCTAAGAGTGATACAGCTGTATCTTGATGGAGATGGAGTCACATGTTTCTGAGGAACTATCATATTGATTTCCAAAGTGGCTGTACAAGTTTACATGTCCACCAGCAATGAAGGAGTGCTCTCCTTGCTCCACATTTTCACCAACAGGAGCTGTTAATTCTGTTACAGAAAAATAAACATTTTGACAAATATAAGATGGTATCTCAAAATAGTTTTCATTTGCATTTCCCTGATGGCAAAGATATTTAACATTTCTTTAAATGGTTCTCAGCCATTTGAGCTTCTTCTATTGAAAATTCTCTGTTTAGATCTGCCCTCAATTTTTAGTTGAGTTGTTTTAAGAGCAAACTTGATAATAGTTTCTTGTGTTCTTTATATGTTTTGGATATAGTCCTTTACTGGCCATGCAGTTAGTGAATTTTCCCCCATTTTGTTGGCGTGTTTTCGTTTTGTTGGTGTGTTTTAATGACAGAGCCCTTTACCATGCAGAAGCTTTTCAGTTTCATAATTCCCATTTGTTGATTGTTGATATTTGTGCCTGTACTAATGTTTTCTTCAGAAAGTCTTTCCTTGTGAAAATAAGTTTAAGGCTATTCCCCATTTTTTTTTCATCAGGTTCAGTGTATTTGATTTATGATGAAGTATTTGATGCATTTGACGTGAAGGTTTTTGCAGGGTGATGAGTATGGATATATTTGGATTCTTCTACATGCAGACATGCAGTTTAACTAGCACCATTTATAGTAGATACTATCATTTTTCCAGTGTATTTCCAAACCACATTATAAAAAATTCAACTTTCCATAGCATGTGGTTGTACATCTGGGCCTTCAATTTGATTTCATTAATCAATTTGATTGATTTTTATGCAAATACAATGTAGCTTTGTTTTTTTTTTTAATATGGCTCTGTAGTACAGTTCTTTTATTATTTGGAATTATTGTTCTGTTTTTTATTTCTCTTTTTTAATTATCTTTTTTTCCTATATTTTGGTGTGTGTGTGTTTCCATATTAATCTAAAAATTTAACTGTCAAGATCTGTGAAGAATTATGCTACAATTTTGTGGGGATTTCATTGAATCTCTACATTGCTTTCTATAGGATGTCTATTTTTATTAAGATAATTTCATGATCATGGAAGATCTTTCCATCTTCTGATTTTTTTTTTTTTTTTGCTATTTCTTTCTTCAAACACTTGAATTTATGTCATATCTGTCTTTTTACTTTCTTAGTTGGAGACATTCTGGTATATTTTATTTTATTTCAGAAGATTCTTAAAGACATTATTCCTTGATATTTTCCTCAATTTGTCATCTGTATATAGAAAGATGACTGATTTGTGAGTTAATATTGTATCCAGCTCCATTAATAAAACTCTTTATAAGATAAATGTAAGTGTTCTCTGGCAAAATTTCAATCTCTCTCTCTCTCTCTCTCTCTCTCTCTCTCTCTCTCTCTCACACACACACACACACACACACACACACACACACAATGATATTGCTGCAAATAATGATACTTTTATTTCTTCATAACCAACCAATTTGATTCCCGTTGATCTTCTGTTATCTTCCCATTTTAACTAAAATTTCAGGAACTATATTGAATAGGTATGGAGAATCTGACCAACGTTTTCTTGTTCCTGATTTAAGTGGAATTGCTTTGAGTTTCTGTACTGGGTAGTTTTGTGTGTCATCAGCTAGAGTCATCAGAGGAAAGAGGTTTGTATGAGAAAATGACTCCTTGAGATCCATCTGTAAGGCATTTTCTCATTAGTGATCAAGGAGGGAGAGGGGGCCCATGGTGGGTGGTCCCATGTCTGGTCTGCTATCCTGGGTTCTATAAGAGGTGGGCAGAACAAACCATAGGAATCAAGCAGCACCGCTCCATGGTCTCTGCATCAGTTCCTGCCTCCAAGATTCTGCACTGTGTGAGTTTGTGGCCTGACATTTTTCAGTGATGAACAGCTGAGGTATAAGCTTAATAAACCCTTTCCTCTCCAACTTGCTTTTTCGTCATGGTGTTTTATTGTAGCAATAGAAACCCTAACTAAGACTGTTTGTCTCCATTTAATTTGATATTGACTATAGACTTGCTGTAAATTGCTTTTATTATGTTTAGGTATGTTCTCTGTATTCCTAATTTTTCCAAACTTTCATCACGAAGGACTGATAGATTTTGTTAAAGGCATTTTTAAGCATCTAATGTGATGATCATTGTTTTTCTTCCAGTTTGTTTATATGGGTGGATTGCATTTACTTATTTTTATATATTGAACCATCCTGGGATTTCTGGGAAAATCCTAGTTCATCATGATAGATGATCTTTTTGAGTGTTCTTGGAGTAGGTTTGCAGCTATTTTACTGAGTATTTTTGTATCTATGTTCACAAGGGAATTGGTTTGTAATTATCTTTCTTTCTTTGAGCAGTATTAGGGTAGTTGTGGCATCATAAAACAAACTGGGCAATGTTACCTCTGTTTCTATCTTATAGAATAATTTGAGGAGTTAACTCTTCTTTGAAAATCTGGTAGAATTTTGCACTAAAATCATCTGACAGTCAGTTTTTTTGTGGTTGGGAGACCATTTTTTGTTTATTGGAGATAGGGTGGCTTTGTATAGCCCTGGCTATCATAGAACACACTTGGCAGTACAGGCTGGTCTCAGACTACTAGAGATCCACCTGCATCTGCCTCTTGAGTTGTGGCATTAAAAGTGTGGCTCACCACTGCCTGGCAGTTGGGAGACTTGATGACCAAGCTTCTATTTCAACATATAATTTATTTATCTGATCTTGATTTAACTTTGTGCCAAGGTACCTATTGTAGTGCCAGGGAACCAGACTCAGGCTACAAAGGAGCTCAAAGACAATGCCAAGCATCAGAAAACTAGACATTTTCTATCTGAGGAAATTTTAGGGAAAGGGGTAAAGGTCCATCTCTCTAGGTGGTTATTTTTCTTTATTTTTATGTTGCTTTCTATTTTCTCATGTTGACTCATGGTATTCTTTGTTCTTATCATCTATATACACCCAATAAATTATTTTATGCTGAATATAGGAGTTACATTTTAAGGTCATTTTACAGGAAATGATAAGAAACAGCCATATTGACAATACATATATAAGAAATCTCAACTCCTTAGTTGGTGTAATCTCACAGCTGCAGCTTTAGAGAAAGAACCAATTGTTGTTATCTATTCAAAAGATGGCCTTATAAAACTAAACTACTGAGGTGTCTAAGAAAAATAAGAAAACTATGTATTACGTTCTGCATTTCTGAGTGTAATAAACATTTTAAACTAACATGTTGTGATTAAAATAAAGGCTGAGGTTTCTCAAACTCTGTCATAAATGTTTTGGCTGGAACTCAGGTTTTATGTAAGTCTCCTAACAAGTCTACTCGGCACTTTCCATGACACAGTGGTATTAAAAGCATTTTAAATATTTTTCTATCCTGTATGTAACTTCTAATTATCTAAAAAAAAAAAAAAAAAAAAAAAAAAAAAAAAAAAAAAAAAAAAAAAAAAAAAAAAAAAAAAACACTACAGTCCTCATTATAGGTTCTAGAGTCAAGTTAATTTTTGTAGACTTGACTACTCAGAATTTATTTTTACAAATTGAGATTAAGAATTGGTGTAAGGACTATATTATTTGCCAGTAGCAATAATTGGGCCTTTTTGTGTTTATAACCTAGCTAGAGAACTAAGTATGTCCTTGTGAACTAAATTAAGTTATCTAAAAACAAACAAACAAACAAACAAACAAATAAATAAATAAGAAGGTGCTTGCCCTTAATTTAAAGTAACTTTTAAGCATCAAATCAACTAATGGTGTATTTTTGTCTTAGAGATGGGGAATACCACTATTTTCCTATGTCAGGCTAAGCTATGATGTAAAACAGTTCTAAGGGACTATTTCATTCCTGATTTGTGTAGTATTTTTTTATTCAATTATTTAAAACCTCTGTGTGTGCTAACATTATTGATATCAAATGGACAATACAGCTTAAGAAGTCATCTTCACAGATAAAGATCCCAGTAGATTGGGCTGCATATATGAGAAAGACACTGTAGATAAAAGCAGTGGGAAAATTCCCATAGTGGTTTAGAGAAAAATTGCAATAGTACATGTGAAAATTACAGACAAAATCAAATGATATTTCGAGTCTGTGGTCTCAAAGTCCAGGACTAATGAGGCTCTCCCAACAGAGAATTATTTTTCTGGTGGGGTGGCACCTTAAATATTAGTTGCCATCTGCTATATTATGCCATGGCCCTGGGAAAGTACCTGTGGAGAAAATTATCTGCTTCTTTTAGATTTTCTAATTTGGTGGAGTACAGTTTTTTTTTTTTTTTTTAAAGTACTTCCTGTTCCCCTCTTCTTTTTTGATTTGGTTAATTTGGATATTCTTGTTGTTTAGTTAGTTTGAATAAGGGCTTGCCTATCTTGTTGATTTTTCTCAAAGAACCAACTCGGTTTCATAGATTCTTTGTTTTGTTCTCTTTGTTTTATTTTTATTAATTTTAAGCTTCAGATTGATTATTTCCTGCAGCCTACTTCTCCTGGGTGTGATTGCTTCTTTTTGTTCTTGAACTTCCAGGTGTTTCCAGTAGGCATTTGGGCACTTGGTGGTTGTCTCTGTGGGGGCTGGGGTGGGGGGGGTGGGGGCTTTTTTCTTCTAATGTAGGAGCTTAGTGCTAAGAATTTTCCTCTCAACCCCACTTTTATTGTGTCCCATAAGTTTGGGTATTCTTTGTATTCATTTTCATTGAATTCTAGCAAGTTTTTAATTTCTTTATTTATGTCTTGACCCATTTTTTATTCAGTAGAGTGTTGTTCAGTTTCTATGAGTTAATAATTATTCTGTTGTTGAAATCCAGATTTAATCTATGGTGGTCTCATAGGCTCAAGGGTATTACTTCAATTTTCTAGTTTCTGTTGAGACTTGCTTTGTGAGTGAGGATATGGTCAGCTTTAGAGAAAGTTCCATGAGGTGCTAGGAAGAAGGTATATTTTTTTATGTTTGGGTAAAATGTTTTGTAAATATGTTAGAACCATTTGGTTTATAATGACTTTTAGTTTCAGTATTTCTGTTTAGCTTTTGACTAGATGACCTTTCCATTGGCAAGAGTAGGGTATTGAAATCTCCCACTTTCAGTGTGTGAGTCAATATCTGATTATGTAACTTAAGCTGTAGTGGTGTTTTATAAATTTTGTGCCCTTGTGTTTGGGGTACAGATGCAAAGAATTCAAATTTCTTCTTGGTGGATTTTCTCTTTGATGAATATGCGTTGTTCTTTGTCTCTTTTGATTGGTTATGGCTTGGAGTCTATTTTGTTAGATCCTAAAATGATCCTCCTATTTAAGCCAGGTGATAATGGTGCATGCCTCTAGTCGCAGCATTCTGGGAGGCAGATGCAGGAGGATATCTGTGAATTTAAAGCCAGAATCTGGTCTATAAAGTCAGTTTCAGGACAATCAGGACAGGACTGTTATACAGAGAAACTGCATCTCAACAAACCAAAATTAAAAAACCAAGAAAAAAAAAAGTCATGCTTCCTAAATCCATTTTCTTGATTTTTTTTTCCAACCCTTTACCCTAACGTAAGGTAAGGTCTATCCTTGATATCAGAAGGATGGATCATGTATTTACATTCATTCTGTTAGTTTTTGACTTTTTATTGGGAAATTGAGACCATTGAGCGGTATCAATAACCCATAATTGTTGATAACTGTTATTTTGTGGTTGTTGTTATTGTTGGTGGTGGTCGTGTAAGTGTGTGTACATTCCTTTTTATTTTGATTCTGTGAGAAATAACTTATTTCCTGTGTTTTCCATTAACCTCCTTGGGTTGGGTATTCCTTTTAGCCTCTCTGTAGGACAAAATTTGTAGATACACGCTGCTTCAATTTTACTTCGTTCATGGAATATTTTATTTTCTCCATTTGTGATGTTTGAAAGTTTTGCTGATGCCTATGGTCGTTTTAGAATCTGTAGCCCTTTCGCCTGTGCCTTTCTGGATTTGGAGTCTCCATTGAGAAGCTGAGTGGGATTCTAACAGCTCTGCCTTTATAGGTTACTCAGTCTTTTCCCCTGAAGCTTTTAGTATTCTCTCTTCACTCTGTATGCTTAGTGTTTTGATTACAATATGGCAAGGTGAACTTCTTTTCTGCTCCAATCTACTTTATGTTCTGTATGCTTATCTCCTCTAGGTTAGGGAAATTTTATTTTATGGCATTGTTGACATTTTCTCTTGGTCTTAGAGCTGAGATTTTTCCTTTTCTCTATGCCTAATGTTCTTAGGTCTGGACTTTTCTCAGTCTTCCAGATTTTCCATATGTTTTGTGTCATTAAGTTTTTAGATTTAATATTTTCTTGGAGCGATGCATTCATTTCTTCCATTGTGTCTTCAATAACTGAGATTCGTGTTTTTATCTTTACATCCTGTTGGCGATGCCTGCCTCTGTAGTACCTGTTTGAATTCCAAAATATGTCATCTCCAGAATTCCCTCTGTATATTTTCTTTATTGCTCTATTTCCATCTTTTCAGCATTTCCTCCAACTTTGTGTTTCCTGGATTTCTTTAAGATATACATTTCCTCTTTAAGGACTGAGTCATCATTTTAGGGTGGGTTTTGTTTGTTTGTTTTGTGTTTCAGCCATGTTGGAATATTCAGGCCCTGGTATGGCAGGACAGATTGGGTTTAGTTAAAGTGTGTTGCCTGGGATGTTATTGATTGTGATTTTACTCTGGCATCTAGGCATGTGGGAGAGAGTGGGTGAATCATAGGTCTAGGGCTCATTTCTGGGTTCGTCATTGGGTGTTTTGTTCCCTGGTTTCTGTCTCCTTGGGTTTTCTGGGAGTGTGATTGTGATGTTGCCTCTTTTACTGGCCTGCTCAGCTGGTGTGTTTGTAGGGAATGCCTGCTGGTGTTGGAGGCTGGGTTACAGGGAAAAAGTGGGGGAGGGCAGTTAAAAGGATACAACAGTCCCTGGGATCCACAGGAGATGTGTGCAAGGGGAAAGGGAGTCTGCTTTAGGGTTGAGACTGAGCAGTTGGTACTAGGAGGCCAGAGAAAGGCTGTCTCTTAATTTTCTATGTCAGGATTAGGCTATGATACTTTCAGAATAGAACATAAAGCTATAAGAAAAAGTATTAACAATTCAATCTCCCTCTTAATTAAGAAGTTTTACATTGCCAAAGACATTATCAAAAAAGGAAGCTATAGATTGAAAGAAAATGTTTGCAATAATGTGTTCAGCAAAGAGTTCTCAGACCTCAAACTAAGAAACAACTCAGAACAATAAAAAGCCAAAAGGAAAAAAAAAAAAAACAAAAAAACATGAACAGGTACAGATATATCTCCAGAGAAAACGTAATTTTAGAAAAGAAACTATGTAAAATGTTTTGACACTATTATATAACAGGAATGTTTAGACTAGACGAAAAATGAGGTATCACTGTTTGCCTGTTAGAATTGCTGAAGTAGCTACCCCTGACTACAGTATGTATGTTAGGATATATAGCAAACACGGTATTCATGTGGATATAGAGACAACAGGAAATGGCTCAGCTTTCCTAGAAACGGGATCAGCATTTTCTTATAAAATTTAGTATTTCTCTGCCATATGAACCAGCAATATGACTTTAACTTATTTTCTATAGAGATAAGAACATTTGCATCCACAAAAATGTTCTCAGCAATACTTGAAGACAACTTTATTTAGGGCAGACAAACTCCTGCTGGGAGTGGGCAGAGCTGCAGCATGTAGCATGGATTTCTTTCACAGAGATAAACAGGTTCCAGGTGGTGGGAGCACCCATGGGGGGGGGGGGGGCTGCCTTCGAACTCACTCTGTAGACCAGGCTGGCCTGAAACAGAGATCAGCCTTCTTCTGCTTCTTCAGCAGTATTTTAAAGGCATGCCCCGCCACGGCCTGATTACTCTCCTGGAGTGAACTCTGGTACTCTAGATCCTGTGCCTCTGAGGTCTGTCCTGGCCCTAAACCTGTATGGAATGATGCTCTCAAAACTCCTTGCTCCCAATTCCATTCATTATAGAGAAACTGCAACCTTCTTGTCTCCAGTATGGGGTCCAATAGTTAGAATCGGTCTGCAGACATTCTCAAGAAGAATTAACTTCTCCATTGTTTCAGTCAAGATATCTTTGGATATTTTGTGATAAAGGCTTCACTTCTGAAACCCAATTCCATTTTAATGTGCTAAAAACACTTGCAGTGTTTCAAGAGTAAATAGTAGTGAAAGGTCTCTTGCCTGGGCTGGCACCTTGGAGCCATTCCCTACAGAGGAACACTTAACCCAGACTTGATTTTG
Organism: Phyllotis vaccarum; assembly: GCA_033318265.1. Classification (NCBI taxonomy): domain Eukaryota; kingdom Metazoa; phylum Chordata; class Mammalia; order Rodentia; family Cricetidae; genus Phyllotis; species Phyllotis vaccarum. The sequence goes on along the minus strand of JARWLC010000014.1, from coordinate 46,216,413 downwards.
GGAGGAGGAAATCGTACTTGCCTGGAGTGGATGTGCCCCACTGAGATGATCCACCTTGGGACTTCTTGTCCTTTTCAGGGAGGGGATTAAGGATGGGAGGGGCTAGGCTGAAGGCTGACTGGGAGGAATTGGGAGGAGGGAAGGGAATGGGAGCAGGGGGATACACGCTAAAGAAGATATTTTTTATAAAAAAAATTAAAATGAACATACAAAATAAAACAAAGAAATAAAAAGCAAATTCCAAACAGCTTCTGCAGAGAAAGAGAAGACACAGAATTATTAAGTCTATCCTCTGACTGCAGAATGACTACTGATCCTCCAGGGTGCCAAGGGACAGCAGAAAGGGCTACAGCCAAGTGACTGACAGGCTTGAGATCCTGAGTATTCAGGTATATTGGTGATGACTGACAGTTGAGAGCAATCTTGCTTTCTTCCAGGATACTCAGTAGATGATTGGAGCTGATCTTTTTCCAGTTTTCAACCAGGTGGAAGAATATATGTCATATATTAAAACAATGAAACGGATCCCTTTACCTGGCCTTAGATTCTTTTTATATGGACTTATATTTTCTAGGTTTACAAAAATCTTTCCATTTTTAAGAATAAGAATTTTATTTGGGGGAAATCTTGACTATAGTTATTTTTATTCATCTTACTTCTTATCAAATTTGTTTCTATTTGCATTTGAAAAAGGATGATAGAATAAAATTGTTAATAAAAAGTAGTATTGTAACCCACTAATATCCTGTTTTACATGTTTAATTATATCATTGAATTATAACAAAATTGAATCTATTGAGTCAAAATGTATACATATATTTATTCAATGAGCAGGAATTATCTTCTACATTTCTGCGATCTTCTGATACAAACTTATTAGTTATCCCTTTTAGAAAAGAGAAAAGTAATGGAGATTTTCATGACATTTTGTCTGAAGACACCATTATCTATGATTAATATTTGATGAAGCTACACCAGAGATTTGGCAGGCAGATTCTTATCATTTCTTGTTTATCTGCAGTAATAAGTGAACAGTGTTGGGGATAAATGGGTGCCTGCTCTCAAAGTTAGACTGATACTTCACCTTGGGCATGGTAGATAGTGAGACAATGTTAGATCTCCCTGAAACATGAGTTGGAAATTCTGAGGCAGCATTAAACTGGCGTGAGATGTAATTGTCTCTGTCAGCCGAACCCTCACACTGAACTGGGGAGTAGCTCATCAGAAACAGTTACTGTAAAATGTGTGGTCCCTCAGGGCTTTGCTTTCATCCTTTTATTTTTATATTTATATGCTTCTCCTGGCAGTATCATTAATAGATTTGGATTTGATTATCATATCTATGCCAGTATTATTCAGATTTACTCACTGGTTCTTGTAGAATCAAGCCTTCCAAACTCTCTTTGGCTTTATTAAGACTTAAAATTGAATGATAGGGATAGTCCCTTCACAAAAAATGTTCATTAGGAAACATTAATACTAGCCTATCTGAATTATATTGTGAAATTTTTCAATGTTGCAATTCTTTCCTCTGGGTTACATCACTGCAATTGAAAAAGTATATTAAAAGATACTCATAGTGTCATCATGGGAAATATTCTTATTTTTGTTTATAACTTCTTCACAAAATATTTTTCATTATATTATTAATATAATTTATACAGAACTGTCATTTTTTATTCTGAAATTCTATAGTTTTGAAGCAAATGAGGAATTACATAAATCCTGTGGGACCATTTTATTCTGTCACATTCTAATCGAGCCACTAATAGAAATGTCCCTCTAGCAAATCTTATCATTCTCAAGGTTTGAAGTGTGGTTCATAATACAATATGCTCTAAAAAATAATCTCATGGTGAATTCCTATGGCAGTTTTGTTCATCTTTCATGGCCAAGTCCCAGATAATAAAATTTACAACTAAGAGATGAACATAGTAGTGGATACCTGTTTTAGGTACTAACCTCTAATTTTAATTCACCATATTGGTGTGTGTGTGTGTGTGTGTGTGTGTGTGTGTGTGTGTGTGTGTGTGTGTCTGTGTGTCTGTGTGTCTGTGTCTGTGTGTCTGTGTGTCTGTGTGTGTGTGTGTGTGTGTGTATTTGTGCATGTGTGAATTTTGTGGACATGTTAACCTATTATTGAAAACCTCCTAGCAATAGATAAGCAGAGTCTCAATGATTCTGAGTTACAAATTAACTTTTCCCCAACATCTGGTGTTAAGTGCTATTAATATGTTAATTCAAATGCATCTGATATCACAAAGGATATAATGGCAAGAAAAAAAAATCGCTTGACATAACTACAGGTGATTTCTATCTTTGCACACCTTGCTAAGACAGTACGGTCACTCTAAGCCTGCCTAACTGCCCACGCCTCAGCTAAGACAGAAGGCACTCACCACACACTGAGGAAGGGAGACAGTTCCTTGAAGAACTTTCACATGTCCTGAATTCCCCATGACTTTTACAGAGCACAGGAAGACAGGGTTTTTATTTTACATCAGATCAAGTGAAAGGACTTTCAAAGGGACACTACAGAGAGTTTAAGCAACTTTCATTAGATTTGAAAGCTCTGATGATTCATTCACTATCCCTAACAATGAGGAGAGAATCTGGCTGAAAGTATCTCTTCCCCCTCACATTACAACTCTCACTAAAAATGCTCAAGCTTTGTAGCCTTAAAAGAAGTTCTAGTTTATAGGACTTGATGAGAATGGGAGTTGCCTTGACATAAGTGTGGAGGCCAGAAAAACTGTTAGTGGCCAACCAGTGCCATCATCATGGGAACTACAGCTTGAGCATTTCAGGAGAAATATCTTTGAAATTTGCGAAATAATCCAAGAGCGAGAAAATATCAATAGCAGCACAGCTGTCCAGGGTGTACTAGTGCCACAATGTAAGGCTAACATCTGTATAAGACCAGGTTTTTGCTCTCATATTTCTGTGGAATAGTGGTTTGGAGTCCCTGAAGTCGGGTATTTTTGAAGCTATTAGAACCAACTGAGCATTTAAATGCTGTTTCACTGGGAATACTGTGAGACTGTGCCTGAGATGTTATTAAGCCACAGTCCACAATGGATTCATGAAGAGTGATTTCAGAACTGACAGGAAGAAAAAACTTATTTATTTCTGACCCCTAGTCAAGTCCTGATCACCAATAAATGACCTGCAATCATTACATAAGTTTTCTTACTGTCTCTGTCTATGTGGATCATCATTTAGCTGAACCTGAAGTCGTTTCTAACAGCGAGATGAGTCTTATTACCACACACTTCCAAGGTTATTTGAGCCTCTATTGCACTGAACTGACCTCAAAGATTGGACTACCCAATAAAATATAACAAAAATTAATGAAGTCAAATGATTTCATCAAAGGAGTAATCAGAGAATTATTGGATTTGCAATAAGGTGATCAGGATTGGATATAGTACTCACTGAAGAAGTGACCTTAAGTTAAAGAATGAATGATGGATAAATATTACACATTGGAATTCAGAAAGACAGTGTGACTCAGGTGAAGAGATTGAATAGCTGAAAATAGATTCTATTGCTAGAGTAGAGTGAGTAAAATCATGCAGAACTAGAGAGAATTGGATTCAATAGTAACTGTGTAGCCCTTATATACTACAATTTGGGTCTCCTCAGAATGGATGAACTCTTCTTTTGGAAACAAAATGTCTCATTTTAAGTGAACATACTACCACTTAGAATAAATATTACATCTTTAACTTCCTCACTGGCTAAGTGTAGCTTTTAAAAATAAAGTTCAGGGAAATGTGCTTTGAAGACGTGAGGAGAATCATTTCTAAAGTGTATCTTCCCATTTCTTGTTCAGCATGTGGTTGCATGGTGAGTTGCCTTGGAAGATGGAAGCTAAAGTGAAGCCAAGGAATGTTGGGGTTCTGGGGTGTCTTGGTTCCAGCAGTGCTTACATTATAATAATGGGGTTAATTTCCAGATGATTACTTTTAAAATAAATTATTTTATATTTAAGTCACTTCAGTATGAGGCTTTATTAGTCACAGCCAAGCCAAATGCTGGAAAAGAGTGCGTCAAAGTGTCTTCTACCTATCTTCTGGGCAAGCACTGGTATGATGCTGCTTCAAGAGGATAAAATAAACCCTAAAACTAGAGAATAAATTCACAGGGGAAGGGAAACATTTGACAGAATTTTCCAGACAGATGAATGGTTTATAAGTAAATGAACAAAAACCATGAAGGCAGAAGTGTGGTTTCCACGACTGAGGAAAGCTTTGGGAAGTAGAAGGGTGATGTGTAGTGTGCATAGACAGAAGATGATTCGAGGAAAAAATCCACTCTATTGGTGGAGAATGAGAGGAACAAAACATAGCTTTATTCTGGGAAATGATTGGAACTAAGGCAGAAAGTCAAACTGAGTGCTTGTGGCCTACGTCCGAATTATATGTTTTTTATCCAGGAAACCAGCAAAGAATCCATATTTCTTACACATAAACATCTCTCTCTTATACCTATCATCTATCTATGATCTATCTGTCTATCAATCATCTATCTATCTATCATCTATCTATCTATCTATCTATCTATCTATCTATCTATCTATCTATCTATCTATCTATCTATCTATCTATATCCATCTGTCATCTATCTACTTACCTACGTACCTACCTACCTTTCTATATATATAAGCTCTATGAAAGTTGGTCTGATGAGATAAATTCCATCTGAATGTGGGGAGTTTAACTTCTCAGAAAATAACTTCTCATTAAATAACACTTAATTTAATATAGAAATGTATGATGTCATAGGTTTTTGCTATAATTTTTGTATAAAAAATAAGCTTTGTTTCTATTAAATGTAGTGGTGAACACTGACACTTTGAATAAAATGTCAGAGAGTTATAAACTATGGAATATTCAAGATAGTCGAGGGGCAAGAAAAATGTACCTTCTCCTCATTTCTTTCATAAATTATTTTATTCATTGTGCCTCATAAATCATTCATTCATGTGAAAAATAATCTCACTTATTTTCTTTTTATGTCTTGCTGTTTATTATAGTTCATGGATATCCCATTAAGAAGATTTATATATTTTCTGGTCTTACCTACTCTAACACTCCAACATGTACTTAATTCACTCAAATGAATTAAGAGTCCTGCAGAAAATTCAAACTGAAGGCCACGCTATTAACACCGCATAGCTAAACTGCAAGAAAATTACCACAGCAGCAACTTTTACACTTAACGTTTTGTCTATTATTATCAGGCAAAATAATTTTTTTTCATATATGTGTATGGTGTGCAAGAACAAATGAGTGTGTGTAAACACAAATGTGTATATGTGTAGAGACATCAAAGATAAATATAAAATGTCTTCTAGTGTTTTCTCCCTTACTTTTAGAAGGGGAAAGGTTTGTTCTTATACCTGAAACTTACCAACTGAGTCAAGGGACTAGTAAGAGAGCTCTGAGAGCCTCCTGTTTCTATTCCAACTCCCACATCCACACATGAATGTGACCATGTCACATTTTATATGAGAGTATCTTAGACAGAAGCTCAAGTACTCATGCTTGTAAGGTAGGTGCTTTGCTAAGAAAACCATATTCCTTGTCCCTAATGATGGTTTTAGTCTAAATATCTGTTCCTATCATTAGTGTAAAAGTAGTACTATTTGAAAATGGGCACATTCAGTTATATGTCTGTCTGGAAGTCACTGACAGAAATCTATTACTTTACTGAAGGATAAATTAAAAAGTTTGAAGACCAATGAGGAAGAGGTAGTAGATCTAAGATTGACTATGAGTGTCATTTTTTCATTGAAATTGTTTCTTCTAGACAGCTAGTAGTTGCTTGGTTTGTGAACACAGTGTGAAAATTCACTTACCATTCAGGAAACTCTATTCGTAACATTTTCATGATTATTGATTTGGGGCTCCAGATTTATCTTGGAATAGTTTTTTCTTAGATAAACAAAGTTCTGTCATAGCATTCTTAAAGCACAAGAATTTACACTACTTAATTCCAAGTTTATGACTATATCTCATTCCATCTACTTTAAAGATTATCTTTTTTAAAAAATAACTATCTTCACACTGACTCATAAACAATGTTTTGAATTCAGATAGTCTAGTAGTGAAAAGAGGTATCAATTCTACATTGAGTTGGTTATTCATTACAAAGAATATTGTCCTCAAATTCACTTATTCCTTCGTTAAGTTATAGCTGTTATTATTGACCTTTGACCTGCTGGTATTCAGAATTGAATTACCATCTATTGTTATCAATCCTTGTCTAGGTATAATTTAATTTTTGTATGCTTTTCTGCTTCTTTGGATGTAATAATTATTAGCATAATACATGTTTAAAGTTTTAAATTTTATTTTTCTTGTGACATCTGCTATATAATATTTATAAAATACACAGGGTTCATTTATATGTAAGCAGTCTGAATGGAATTAAAATAATTACTTGTAGAAATATTTTGAAGTAAATTAAATTTGAATGGCCTGTCTTTTATAATGAACAGAAAATATAATCCATTCAAGAACCTGAGGTATATAAACCTAGGTTGAAAAGGCTGAGAAAAATTCTTTCAAGCTACAAGTTTATACTCACTGTAAAATTTGGAAATAGTTAGATTTTTCAAAAATTTTAGCTAGTAAAATCTTATTGACAAAAAATTTGTGTTATGAAAGTTAATGGAAAAAAAAAACCCTCAAATGTTCACAGGATCTTCAGAGAAGACCTACATCACTAAAGAATAATCATTACACAATTGTTCTCATATTGAATTGTGCTCTCAGACTTATGATGTACTTATAAATTGATGTTTTAATTATCATTATAGGTGTGGTATAAAGGACTTTCTTAGAAACTGTGCGTATTTGTGTGTTTGCATGTGTGTGTGTGTGTGTGTGTGTGTGTGTGTGTGTGTGTACATGTCTCTGTGTGTGTATTGTCTGTCTGTCTGTCTGACTTACTATCATGAGTATTTTATCTCCCCTTGCCTAGGAAGATTATATTCAGGCATTAGTATTTACATAGCACTTGCTTCCATAGAATTCTAAGAGCAAAGGGATTCTGTTTTAAAGTCATGGGTAAGACAGTTTGTTTTTCCATGAACATACTGAAATTATGCACTGGGCAAATTAGTGAATTATACCAAATATGTCTCAACGATAAATATAGTAATTTTCACAGCAAATGTTTTCCATCTCTCAGGAAATCTATGTTTGTCATGGAATGACAAGTTCTTTGGAGGGGTAGGGCCTGAAATGATTGCCTTTAAAAACCGATTCTGCATTTCATTAAGTAACAAGGAAAATATAACAAATATTTCATAGTTAATGGAAATACTTGAACATGATCTTTTTGGTAAAATGGAAGTGGAAAAGTTTAACGTATCTCCGGAAGAAACAGATTTTCTTCTCCCACTCCAAGTTGATCATTATCAACCATAACTTAAAATTTTTAAATTATAAAAAATATTCTCATTTTGGGAAGTTCATGTGAATTTATACCAAAGAACTAGTCTTGTAATATAGTAACTGAGAACTAATGTGCTTTTACAAGATGATAACTTTGCTATATTCCTGTGCAGTACTGCCAAAAAATAATCAAGTTTAAAATATGACTTGACTTATAGTATAAATTGGCATAAGGGATTTCATATTTGTGTATACACTGCTATATTTTCTTAAAAATGAAATGAATAAAATGCTACCTAAGATGTTATGCCTACTAAAAGCACATAAATTACAAAATTCAGTGTAAACAGATGATGGAATCTCTTGCTGAATCTCACCGTTAGCTTTTTAGATAACCAAAGATTTTTTTTGTTGTTTGTTCTTAGATTTTTTTTCTTCAATTTTAATTTTTCAATCTGGTGTGTCTTAAATAAAAAAAAATATATTATTGGGTCTCACTCATTAATAATCATCACGGAAATGGTTTCAACTAATAAATATTTGCTATTGATAAAAAATATAACCCAGAGAATCTCCCCAGAATACTCACAGTATGTTACATAATATTACATGCCTTTTCATATGGGGGGAACACTTGGGAAATAATTGTGTGTGTCTTAATTTTATCATACAAAACAAACACAAAATCAACACCCATGTCTCCATAAACATTGGGTCACATAATCTTTAAAAAAATTGCTTTCTTCCACAAAAGTAATCAGTCAAGCATGTTTATAAAGATCAGAACAGTTCCTTTGTGTACAATTTCATGATCCTTGTCAAGAAAATACAATAAGATAGCAATGTCAGATTCAGCCTGCAATCATCCAGGTAACAGAAGCATGAACATTGTTGGGATCTGAAAGCATCACCTTTTTAGTGTCAATAGTATTAAAGTAGGCAGCTCAGTAGATGACAACACCCCACAAGTAAACATTAAAGCCTTAATATAAGCCTCTAATCCCATTGGATTTATAGATTTTAACCAGGTAGTCATGGAAGTCTTTGAGTTAACTTGGGGATTCAGCTTTGGCCACATTAGCTCTTAGATGATGTGGGAAAAATAAAGAAGGAACACAAAATCACAAGAGCATGGCTTTAGTAGACCAAATGATTGTAGATTCTCTATAAAGTAGTGGCCAAACTAACTCCTCCCACCCATACCACCCAGAAAAACTGTTTGTTTTTATTTCTGAAGGCAAAGTTGAAAGCCCAGAGAGTTATCTAATGTCACCAGATAGGTTATTATGCCAAGAGGCCAGGACTCCTCACTCCTTGGGGTCATAAAACATTGGGGTCTGTAATGCCCTTAAGTTGCTTATTTGGCTGCTTCTTGCTTATTGTCACATTGATTCTGCAGTAACAGCTTGACACACCAGACCTTCTGCCATTTTTTTGGAGATAATTTGGCTGTTCCACCTACCAGGAAATCCCTAGGAAGGACACAACAGTATCTAGCATGTTGGAAGGAGAGCTAGTCAAGCACAGGGTAGAACTTACAAATTGCTTTGGTTCTACAACGTTGGGATGAACCCTAAATCTTATAATGCAAATAAGGATTAAGCTTGGAGAAAGTTCATGTACTTGTTACATGATAATCTTACAGGAATGTGAGCTGCAAAATGCTAGAAAACATGAGCTTTGCTAGACTCCTCACATTTTTGTTTTCCACCATGAAATGTCTTTGTAGTGGAAATTAAGGAATCAAAAGAAAATGATACTAAAACACATATAGCCAAGCCTTGTCAATGTTTAGTAACCTGTTCCCACAAATCAGCCCTAGTTGCTAGAGCTTCTCTTTTCTTTGCTTTTCTCTAGTTAGTCCTGTTTATTCATTTGGTTTGAGGGATCGGTACAGCAAGGCTTTGACAACTAAAAGCTCTAGAAACCACCTTCTTGCTTTTTCTTTGGCTAGGTGTGTGTGTGTGTGTGTGTGTGTGTGTGTCTGTGTGTGTCTGTGTGTGTCTGTGTGTGTCTGTGTGTGTGTGTGTGCGTGAGTAACCTTGTCTGCAAGTCAGAGCTATAGAATGTCAGTCATGGTTAAGAATCTAACATTAGACATCATAACATAATCAATTTGTATTTTATGTCCTTTTTAAGGTAACACATTGTGCTTAATGTAGAAAGTACAAGGCAAAAGAGGCCAGATTTTCTTCATGAAATCTCATTATTGACAACAGAATTGGGCTTTTTTGGTGGTTGTTGTTGTTTGTTTGTTTAACAAAGCCTTAACCAGGGAAAAATTATGAATTCATATCTAGTCATCAGCTTTTAACAAGGTTTCTAACTGACATCTAAACAAAAGGAAAATAATACCACCTAGAACTAGAAGCATTAAAAACCAATGATCACTTTAATACAGAACAACACTGGGATGACTAACCTCAAATATATGAAACTATTTTCTGTTACCACTACCAGTGTTTAGTCCTGCAAAGCAAATCTATCCCTACAAATGTAATTTATCATGATTGCCAATGTTTTACAATGATGACTTTAATAATTTATAAATTAATTTGTTATTATTTTTCTTGTGATTGGCAGGATTTTGCATTTGTACCTGGAGATGTTTGAGATTCTGCATAACCAAGGTTTATTTTCCATGTATTGTAAAACAAGGGATGTTCCCTTTAATAACCTGAAGTTTTAATAAGGGCCTAAGAAACAGTTGAAAAAGTGAGCGAACTTATATTTAAATTAGGTCTTTGAGAGATTGGAGATTCTAACTTGGTGAACTCTAATTAAATCCCTGAAGGCCACTGGGTCTGCCTCCCTCACTCTTGATGGGGAAAGTGAGGTCTTCAAAAGGGTCCCTTGACAGTATACAAGTAGAGAGGAAAAGAATCCAGCAACCCTTCACGATAACATTACATAAAGCCAGAATTCCAGAAGGACTTCCAGACAGGGAAAACAATCCTGTCTGAAGCCAAAAAACTCACAATGCAGGGAAAGTAGGAAAAAGATAATTTGTAACTAGAAGTAATTCAAAAAGATCGCTGAGACTTCAGCATGGATGTAAAATGAGATAAAGCAGCAAATGCAATGTATACATATTGGTAAATATATAGCATATCTTACGCATTCGGCAATTAATTTTTATAGCAAGAAATGCTCAGGTACAGAATGGCCTTTGTTAGTTGTTATTCTGACATTGTTGGCTGTTTCATTATGGTACATTTTCCATATAAATAGCCATCCATTATTTTTCTTCTTAGTTAAATATCACCGTTTACTGGATCTGTGAGTCAAATTCTAAGTGTGAGAATCAAACAGGTATTGGGTATACATAAAATGCCTGTGTTCTTCTAAATGTGACTGATCAACCTCTTAATTTGTCAACACTTGAGAGTATGAAACATGTGGAGAGTCTAAATTTTCTCTTTCCACTTAAAATATATAACAAATAAATATTCCTTTATATTGTCAAATCCACAGAAAATATTTTTATACCCCTTAGGTATGTAGGGCCTCAGATAACCTCATAAAAGAAACATGTAGTTTACCTTTCAAATGTCCAGTATATAACAAATCATCCTATTTGGCTGCCAATTTAGACCAGTTTGTGAATGTAATACAATAATATTGTATTCCACGTATATTTTCACTCTTGGAATTTGATACTTTTTAATAGTTCTTAGTTCATTAAGGGCATTTAATCAGAATATTAGTTTCTGCCAGTGGTGACAAAATGCTCCTGAGGTTCCTCATCCAATAGATTCCTCTCAAAATTATTGAAGTTGAATTAAAGAGGACAGGCACACTGTTTCATTCTCTAGTCCTGTGTCATTGCCATGTGGACCAATATGTTGGCTGTTTAATAGTTGATTGAGGTAACAGGCTTCCATTCCTCATCCTGACCAAACTTTCTATGAAGCAATACAGTGGTTGGAAAACTTAGAATTCATACTTTTGTAGTTTGCTCTACTTTTTATTTCAAAAAGACTTTTAAAGTCCCATGAATGCTATTTAGATCACTAGGATGTCTAAATGGACGTACTGATTCTTGATGCTCTGGATATACCCTTAACCCCAAAGGGATGCCAAGCTACTGGGTGCTCCCTTTGTTCCTAACTGTAAGTTTCAAAAGTTTTATTTACTTTTTGAACTCTTTACTACTACAAAAGTGTCACAGTGCTTTTGTGGCTTGCCACTTAAGTGGCTTCATCTTTTATTGGAGGAAAAATGAAAGTAACAAGCAAAATATAGAGGAGGTTTTAGTTTGTCCTCTGATAAAAGGGGTCATTTATTGATCTGGTGCTTGAAAGGAAAAGATCTGTTTGGGGGAAAGCCATTGTACTATATAGAGTTTGAACACTTCTCTTTTTTAAAAATCTACTGCAATGTGATCTGTCTACATGGAATTTTATTCCATCAGAAGCAAGTTTCACAACTATTAAGAATCCTCAATCATCAGTGTATCCATGTATCAGTTCAGCAAAAACAAAAATTATGGATAAACACCGAAGCTAATTATAATGCTAATAATTTCTGATTTACTTTAGATATATGATTTAGTCCCATGATGGATTTATATTAAATATTTTGTTGTTCTCTTTAAAATATTTTTATTTAAATTTTTTTAACATTCCTACCAATGTTCCCTCTCCCTCCCCTCTTCCCAGTCCTCCCCCAGCTTCACTCCTACCTCATTCCCTCATCCCATCGCCCCATCCATTCCTCAGAGAGGATATGGACTCCCAGGATGAGTCAGTGAGACATGGTATATTAGTTGAGTTAGGACCATGCCGCTCTTCCCCAGAATCAAGGCTGAGTAAGCTATTTGTTACTCTGTAGGGAATGGGTTCCAAGAAGCCAGTTCATGCACTAGGAATAAATTCTGCTCCCACTGCAGAAGCCTCAAAACTTCCCATGCCTTTCCACAGTCATCCAACTTCAGCTGTCATTTCCGAATTAGCAGATGCAGAGATACATGGACAAGCAGTGGCTTGAGCTCCCAGTCCAGCAGATGAGAGGAAAGGTTTTATGAGCAAAGAGGTCAAGATCGTGATGAGGAGATTACAGCTGACAGAAGTTCACTACTGCTGTTTCTTCTCTAAAAAGGGTGTGAGGAGATGTTATGGTTTAAAATTACTGTCTTCTATCTAACCGTTGGAAGACGCTGGAGTCTTCTATGAAGGATAATCCAAGGAACTGGACTCAAATGGGAAAGAAATTTCAAATTTATTTATTTTGTTTGTTTTTGTTAACTTAATAGGATTTTTTTCTTTTTTGTTTTTACAAATCTACCACAGTTTCCCTCCCTTCCCCTCCTCTCACTCACCCCCAGCTTCCTCATACCCTAAAGTACCATCCACTCCTCAAAGAGGATAAGGCCTCCCATGGGGAGTCACCAAAGTCTGGGATATCAGGATGAGGTAGGACCAACCTTCCCCGCTACCCCCATCAAAGCTTAGCAAGGTATTTGGGTTCCAAAAAGCCAGTTCATATACTAGGGATGAATTCTGGTCTCACTTCCAGAGGCCCCAAAACTGCCAAGCCACATAACTGTCATCCACAGTCTGAAGGCCTACTACAGTCCCATGCAGGTTCCCCACCTGTCAATCCAGAGTCACTGAGCTCCCAGTAGCTCAGGTCAGCTGTCTATGTGGGTTTCCTCATAATGATCTTGACCCCTCTGTTCTACTTGAATGAGAGCTGGGCCCAGTGCTTAGCTGTGGATCTCTGCATCTGCTTCCATCAACTGCTGGATAAAGGTTCTATAATGACAATTAAGGTGGTTATCAATTTGATTAAATGGGGAACGACAGTTCAGGCAGCCTCTCCACTATTGCTTGGAGTCTTAGCTGGGGTCATCCTTGTAGATTCATGGCAGTTTCCTTAGCATCAGGTTTCTCCCTAATACCCAAACGGTTTCCTCTGTCGAGATATCTATTTTCTTGTTCTCTTTATCTCTCCTCCAGCTTTCCATCCTGTTTTCTCATTTCTCTTCCCACCTCCCACAAGATGGCTCAAAGCCATCTATGACAAGATCTGGTGCCCTCCTCTGGTGCCTAGTGATACATTCAGGCAGAACATTCTGTATATAAAAAATAAATAAGTCTTTGGGGGCTCAGAGGTTAAAAGCACTGCCTGCTCTTTCAGAGGTCCTGAGTTCAGTTCGCAGCAACAACATGATGAGGCATGTTGCCCTCTTCTGATGTATAGACATACATGCAGGAATAATGCTGTGTATATGATAAATAAATCTCCACTGAAGAATGGATAGAAAAACGTGGTACATCACACAATGGAGAATTATGCAGCAGTAAAAAAAAAAAAAAATGACATCTTAAAATTTGAAGGCAAATGTGTGTAACTAGAAAAAAATCATGTCAAGTGAGGTAACCCAGACCTAGAAAGACAAACATGATATGTACTCACTCAAAAGGTTTTTATAGACATAAAGCAAAGATAAGCAGGCTACAGTCCACAACCCAAGATAAGCTAGGTAACAAGGAGGACCGTAAGAGAGACATCTATGGATCCCCCTGGGAAGGGAAATAGATAAATTCTCTTGAGTAAATTGGAAGCATGGGGACAGGGGATGGATGAGTTGAAGGGGAGGCGGGAAGAGAACACGAGGAAACAGGATTTCAAATTTATTTTAACTACAGGCCTATATCTGTGCTAGATAGTAAGTCATACCTGTATTTCTGTTGTTTCTGGAGACTTTTAATAATGATGATAAGAAGCCAGAACACAATATTATGACTAAGTGAAAAGCACAGAGAAATTCACAGGTAAGACTTGCCCAAACAGCAGAAGTAATTTTTGAAGCATATTCCTTTGTAGAAAAAGTAAGCAATTTCTTTATGTGTTAGTGCATGGACCATTGTACTCATTACTCTAGCATCTCATTCAGATAGCGAGAACTTAGATGGGTGTTTTCTGAAATGGCAATCCCAACTTTGTTTCTGAATAGTATATGTGTGTTGTATAGCTATAATATATTGGCTAACTTTGGGAAAAAGTTATACTAAACAAAATAAGCATGGATACTTATTTTTCTACTTAGAGCCAAAATATAAATTAGAAAATTGAACACTAAGATAAGGAATGAAGGAAGAAAGAATATCTGTGCTTGATCTAGTTATCATGTTTGATCCTGTTGTGTTGATAATAAAGCATTTATTTAAAAATTTTATATTTTGCAAAAAATCTTCACATAGGCAAAACTATGCATTCATAATATTATGACACTCTTATTTAAACAATTATTATATCATTTATTAGTACTAACACTAATTTTATAAATTTTACTTTAATAAAATAAAAACTTTAGTTCTGTCTTATAATTCAATTCCTGTTTTCAGCATATACCCTGTGTTTGTGTTTAAATTGCATATATGATACAACAATCCATATTCTAATTTAATGAACCAGTTAATTTTTTCCTAGTGTTTTTATTTTTGATTTGGTATAAAGTCAAAGTAAGTGTTATATTAGTTCCACATAGGAAACCAATGACTTTAAGAGTTTGTCAAAGTAACACGAAGCCTGAGACTCTACATCAACTTATAATGCACGAGCGTTCATGTGACAAGGGACTTAGCTTCATTGGCTTACAGTTTATTTGTTTTTTATTCTGTGAGAAGTCAAGAAGCATTCACAGTAGAGATGCTTCCTGTCCGTAGCAATGGCACCATTAAGAATTGACATTTTGACCTCTCTCCTTCATTACCCTCAAATATAGATTCTGCTTTACCTTACTTGTCACTTTATGATGGCTCGATGGGGGAATAAATGGTTCTTTCTATAGAATGGACAAAAAGAGACACTTCAGATGTCAGCCAGCCCCATTGGCCCTCCTTTATCAATGCTTTACCTTCCTGCCAGGGGAGAGCTCTTGGCATCTCTCACTTCTAAGGAGGCTGGGGAATTTTTGACAAGAGTGTTATAATTACACTACATAAGTTATAATTCACTCTCTGGCTCTAAGCATATCACTGGCTTTAATACAACTCTAGATCCTTAGACAGGAAGAGAGAAACTAATAGTATCATCTCCTTTTTGAGCAAATGATATTAGGTTACAGGATCTCTTTTAAACCCATAGGTTAAAATGAAAGGGTGACAATTGAAATTCAATAAAGTTCCATATTCAGTCTGGGGAAAGTCAACTCTCCCATGTAGTATGGTTAACTAGATAGTAAAGTTTTAATTGCTATTTCCCCTATAATACGGCGTTTGGGGTGAGATTAAGAGCCAATATTTATTTCTAAAATGTAAATCAAAGGCAGGAAGAGTATCAATAAGGAAAGTCAGGCAAAGGGAAGGGTGTGGGAACCAATTAAAATGTTGTGTTAACATCTGACTAATGGTTTGAAATGAGCCCTGGTGTGGCTATGCAGTTGTGCTTGCTAAGCCTGTAGTAGATTCCTGAGCATTTCATATGAAATCGTCAATTTTGGGGCTTAGGAAAAGAAGAAGATTTCTGTCTGCTCGGTCTTGTCCTTTCTTTTCACTGGCCAAACTTCCTCTCACAGGGAGTGAGTTAACTCTTAAATAATTCCAGGTTGTATCATACAGTCACTTTGACGTCACCCTCCTTAGGTGTGTTAGATCTTATTTTCTTCAAAGAGGCATTCTATTAGAATTTACAGATAGAGAGGCTACATACTTGAGCCATGTAGTTGTTGACTTAGCTGTTTTGATTCTAGACGGATGCTTGGCTTCATCTCAGTGGAAAAATGTAGGCTAAGAATCAAGAATCACAGGAGTCTAGAAAACTAAACTGTCTGTATCTGATAGATTTCATTTGAGAAAGTTGCTTTGGAATAGTTGATTGCTGAACTCTCCAGTAACTTTACTGTTCCCCAAAGCCTCATGACAGGGACATTGCATTATATATTTCAAGTCAAATCTTCTGGTATACTTGTTTTATTAAACCTTTAGTATAAAGTATGATACCACACTGAGCAATGCACCACACTGTTTAAAATTGAGAATCTGGCTTAGGATATAGCACAACTGTGATATTTATCTTTGTCATGAAGACAACCCAAATTTCTGCTCAAAATCAATTCATCATTACTGTAGAAAAGTTGGCATTACGTTGGGAGATGACTTGGTAGAAAAGTGCTCATTCTCTAAGTGTGAGATTGCGGTATAGATCCCAAGAACACAATGGAGTAGAAAGTACACATTGTAATCCCAGCTCTTCTATGGTAAAATGGAAGGAGGAGACAGGGAAGTCTCTGAAAGCTTGTGGGCCAGTTTGACTGGCATGCCCAAAGAGAGACTCTCACACAATACGGAAGCAGAGGGCTACACAGGAGTCTGTCTTTTGTTTTACACAAATATATCATAAATAATGCATAGACATACATATATACACACAAAGACACATGCACAAACATGCATTAATGAACACACATGCAAAAATTGAACACACAAATTCCTTCTCTTTCTCTCTGAAATGATAGTTAAGATAGTTAATATTGTTAGAGCTTTAGAGATGTTGATACCTGATAATGTAATTAATGGAAATTTGGTGCAAAAGTGATCTTCACATGTGACTTCTCTGTTTATTCCTCCTTTTTATAAACCATTTTTAAATTTTCAGAGCCTTATACTATCAGGTAGACATTACAGACCAGTAGGCCTGTTGTCCACAGTGAATAGGGCTTTATCTTATTTTTAAAGTCCAGATAAGATAGAATAAGTGACAGATTTTTTCTGACCAATTTTACTTTCAGAAATACAAACTGGCGTGAACAGGTTTTGCTTTCCCTAAAGGATAGGCTCAGGTAACATATGAGAATGTTGAGATAACACCACACCCACCACTTTCCAGAGCAGCTAATTTAAAATTGCTTGCAATCTGGGAGATTCTGTCTCAACATCTCGTAAGAACCCTCAGCTAACTGTTTGCTGAAAGGTTTCCTGGGAATAGGATTTTATCCAAGACTTGCGACAGTGGTAAGTTACAATGAGGCTACAGAGATCTAATTAAAAAGGTGATTTCCTGACATATGGAGCTCCTCTGTGAAATCAAGAGCCTGTGCGGTGCAGGGAGAGACACTGACCCTGTAATTCTTATGACATTAGGTTTAAATCTTAACTGCTAAACACCTTTCAAATATTTAACCCTCCCCAAGTAAATGCACTCCGTGAAAAGCTCTATTTGTTGACTTTTATTCCGTTTGGATCATCATTGGGGACTACATCACTGAGACCTGTGCA
Source organism: Phyllotis vaccarum (assembly GCA_033318265.1). Lineage (NCBI taxonomy): Eukaryota > Metazoa > Chordata > Mammalia > Rodentia > Cricetidae > Phyllotis > Phyllotis vaccarum. Next base: position 46,198,784 of record JARWLC010000014.1, on the reverse strand, counting down.
TTAAGTAGTACATATGTTGAATAAACAGCCAGACAGCTACCAACTGTCAAGTTGCTTTACCAGAGTATTTTTTTTAAAGCACATATGTTATGCTGAAATCAAAAGAAAAACAAAAGTTTATAAAAGAATTAGGAAATGGTGCAGGTGAAATGAAGCCACATGCTTATGCATATGTATACTTTTAAAAAATAATATTAGAATTCTTTTAAAATTTGAAACAGAAAGGATACACTAGAGACACCACTTTACTATGAGAATAGGTATATTCTTGGCTGTCTGATTATTCATGAATGCTTTAGTTTATTGAGAAGGACATGCAACTCAAGCAAAGACAAACTGTGCTCAGCCAGAAGCACTGACTTGACTTTTTCATAAGCAGCACATTAAAATGAGGGGGCAGTTGCTCTTTATAGGTAGGGATGGAACAGGAGAACACATTGGCTTTTCTGGCAAGGATACTGGGGGGAGTATTTATAGTTTTCCATCTTGTTGCTACGGCATTTTTCTTCTGTGATAACACAATGAAACAACATGGACTGGATCATAGGTGGCCACCTGCTGAGGAGAAAGAATTCTGGTCACCTAGGGGTTGATGGGATAGAACAGGTAACAGATACAGTCTTTTGTTCTGTTTCCTTCTCCCTCCCTCTTTCCCTCCCTCCCTCTCTCCTTCCCTCCCTCCCTCTGTCCCTTCTTTCCATGGTTTCTCTCTTAGCATATCTCAGTAAGGGAATACATTCCTGAATTTTCTGTTATCATGAGTGTCATCTCAGGTGTTCTGAAGCAAATATTATGATGGAGTGACAGGTAAAAAGGACTAATTGGAGGTAAAGATACATTTGAGCAGACAAATCACAGACTCAGGATACAGGTCTGAAGCCCATGGAAAGAGGAGACACAGAGACTTGGATAGAAAGCAACTTCAGGACAGTTATTCCATGTCTGAATTTTTGCTAGCCTAGTGATCAGGTCCACAGTAATGCGCAAAAGTTCCCACTGTATAGGAGAAATGTCCACACCTGAAGACTAGTACCTCTGGAAAACCCAAGGTGGATTCCAAAAGTGCTGTAATTTTCATAAAAAGAATCAAATGTCTCCCTCATAGTCTATTGAAGAACAATGTGGATAGATTTCTAAGAAACAATGTGGAACAAATTCTTCCCTAAGGAACGATTAGAGGATGTGATGAGAAGACTTTCAAAATAAATGTGAGTACAAGGAAAACTAGATGGTACGTTATCTGGAAGGGGTCTGGAATGGGCTTCCTGGGAGCCATGGCGAGAACTGACCATTGCAGACGTAAGAGGAGGTAGACATATGAGGAGGTACCAGTTATGATGGCAAGGCACAGAGGAAGAGGCCTAAGGACTGCTTATGCTCATTTCGTAATTTCATCTTGACTGTTCATCTCAAACATCTCATTTCATCTATAAATGCTGTTATTTAAAAATATTTATTTGCTATAATAGAAACTGAGAAAAATACTTTTTTCATGAGGCAAATTTTATAAAGAAAAAATGTAGTAGTTTATATACTTTTATTATTTGAATATATACATGGCATATTACATGATGTCATTTCACCTTTCTGCATTTGAAATTAAAGTGAACTTACAAGCATTATAATATTGTTTCCTTTGATGCAAATATTATGCACATATCTATTTATTTACCTATTATCTATCTATCTATCTATCTATCTATCTATCTATCTATCTATCTATCTATCTATCTATCTATCTATCTTACCTACCTACCTACCTACCTACCTCCCTATCTATCTATCTATCCATCCATCCATCCATCCATCCATCCATCCATCATCTATCTATCTATCTATCTATCTATCTATCTATCTATCTATCTATCTATCTAATACTTATCTTTTTCTACTGGCCTTGATGAAACATTTCGTAGTGTGACTTTGTCTCCTAACAGTTCATGTAACAAAGATGTCAGTCCCAGGAAAATGCTATTGGAAGATGGTGGGAGAGACTTTAAAATGAGTGTTTAGTGGGCATTATTTGAATCAGTAGGGTATACCCTTGATGAAGATTGTAGGATGTCTCTTTTTAATCCTGTCTACCAAATGGTGGCCTTGTTCCTCTACCATGACTACAGGAATAAAACAATGGGGACAACTGATCAAGACTGAATCTTTTAAAAGTATAAGGCAAAGTGATATTTTTCTTGAATGATAATGATACCAGGTGTTTTCTTATAGTAACAGTGTGGTGATTGCAAAATATGTATGCTAAACTTTTATTTTATGTATAAATGAATGAGAGGTCATGTGAGTACTAAAAGAGAGGGTCATAGATTCAGAATTAGATTGAATACTCTACTGAGTATTTTAATTTCTACTGCCTTTACTCTTTGAATTTTACATCTATCAAATCAAAAATGTATATACTACTTATACTATATGCTTGTCTGTCAGGTGTCATTGTATCTAAATTAGAAAAAAAAAACCCTTTGAATATGTTTATTAAGCATTATTAGAAAACTGTCTCCTGCAGATCCAGCTTCAGTTCCCTCTGAGACCAGCCTGTGGCAGCCTGTCTGGAAATAAGCATTGAGACAGAGTATTTGGAAGCAGTGAGTACCTCTAGTGTTTCCAATCCATTAAGTAACCCTCCTTCCTTTTCTTGGGGTGGTTATCTGGAGTTTAAAAGAAATCCATGATTCTTAGAAATAATTCAGTGTAAAGAAATTTGCATACAAGAAATACCCCAGCCTGGAGATGAGTTTGTACTAAGGCAACTGACCCACTCTGTTTCTTACTTTTCGCTTCTTCTGAGTGAATACTTCATTAATTCCATCTGGTATACTGCATCCTATGTTTTGAGATCTCAGGAAATATGAATTGAAGTAAAAAATAAATTATATGTTAATAATAGATATTTCTAGAGTTCAATAGTCCCAATAAATAACTTTGACAAAGCTGTTTTTAAGAATGACTTCCAGTTATTTTATAAAAGGGAGTATGCCCCCAAGGTGTACTATGTTAAAAACTGCCTAACATAGGTAGCCATTCATTGAAAGTAGTTCCAGGCAGTAGATTCATGTTATTTGTGTTTCAGTGTGATAATCTATCCCCAGTTACACAGCTCTTGACCTTGAGTCATTTTTTTTTCATAAATTCTAGAAAGTTTAAGACTCTCTCTTGAAAGTCTACAGTCTTAAAAAATTAGGCTCCCCAGAAACCTCTGAAGGACAATAGACAGGTCTAATGGAACATGCTGTGTGTCTTATGGTGAAGTTTAGATATAAATATGGGATATTTCTTGGAATGCACAGATCCTTATTCTTTCTGTTTTTTTTTTTTTTTTTTTGTTTTTTTTTTGGCTCCAAAGGCAAGGCATTGTTGTACAAACATATATACATAAATTGTTACTTGAGAAGATTCTGCCACAGGAAATAGTTGTTGAGTCAATAAAGGGGTGAATGAAATCCTTTCACAATTGATATTGGGATGATAATTTTGATTTAAAGCGTATTGTATTATCAAAGTGCAATGTTGCTACGTTAATTTGTGAATATAAGGTACAAGACTATCAGCGTTTTTAGTTGTAGTTTCTCTAAGCTTTAGGGATTTATCAGGTTTACATGTGATTGGGAAATGGGCTTTTTGTATTTTGTAATGAATAATGTTTGAAGGCTAACATTGTGGTGACAATTTTAGGAGTCCTTATAACCCAGAGACAGAACTCTTTTTATGCTATCTATGCTACAAACAGAAGTATACATATGAAGCATGCACACACAAGCACACACAGAAACACACAGATACACACACAGACACAGTCTTTACCCCACACAAGTGTCCTTTTCTATTTTTTAAAACTTTAATGTTTAATGTACTATTTTCAGTTCTCAATTTTATTTGCAATAAAAATCTTCAAAAATCTATACAAAAGGATAAAGATTAGCAAGGAATGTCTGACTTTAAGAATGAGCACAACTAATATTTTCATTCCATTAGCTTAAGGTGAAATCAGGTATCAACATATACATCGAGGGATAATGGCAATACCATCCCACCAGCTACATTATGTTGCTGAGGTGACTTTCTTGATGTTAAAACTTTACCTCATAACAACAGTACCTTTGTTCTGGCTATTTGCTGATGTGTTTTGTCTTTGTATCTGGGGATGTACTAAGCTCCTGTGTATCTCTTCTTTGTCATTGATAATGGTGGTCCACATTTTTGGCTCTTTCTGGTGACAAAAAAAGCATTTTGGTAGGCTAAGAATGCTCACTGCTACAGTGTAACAATTCTGAGAATAGAGATCTTTTCCAGCTAGATCTTTGGAATCTTTAGGGGACTTTTTTTTTTTTTTCTATATTGATACATCTTATGTACTTTGCCAAAATCAGCCTGGAATGTTTCCATTTCTCATCTCTTTTTAGCCACCCCTGGGTTTGCTTTGTTCCCTAAACTATAAACACTGAACAAGGTGTCTGCATATGAGACAGAAATAGTTTAACCACCTGGGACTCTAAACCTTCCCCATTCATTTTCAAACAGGATCACAAAATCTGCTATTCCTTCTTGTTCCGTACAAGGACAGAATTCCCAGTTCTCAAATGGTTTTACAGACCATTTCCTTACAATATTCGGCTGTCAGCCATTGTTAGTTTTTACACTGTAGAAAAATATGCTAATTATGCTGACACAATGCAATATGCTTAAGAACATGCCACTCAAAAATGTGGCTCTCTGGATAATACCACCTTCAAAAAACTTTATCTGTAAGAAAATATCCCCTTTGAGATAAAATTAATTTTGTGATAACAGAGAGAAGGGGCTACATTAGGGTTTATAGTATACCACAACATATTAAGTATGATTTCATTTTTGTATGAAAACATACAGCTTTATGTTGATCTTAAATAGATAGGAAAAGAGAAACATGAAGCTATTAGATGATTTCTTACTATGAAAAGTTTCCTAAAAATGAGACAATAGCTGGTACATATATTTCACAGAAAACAATTATTTTATTTTATTGAATATTACATCTCCAATTTCTACAAAATCTCTAATTTTTACACATATTAAGTCAAGAAACTAAAAATGTCTTTTGTGGATATTTTTATAATAATATTTTCTGTTATAAAAAGGCATTGCCAGACACTACCATCTGTCGTGTAGACTGACAGTGTATGAATCTGATGTCTTCCTGCGACTTCCTATTTTATATAATTGGAGGTTTCAGCCCAGAATGATGCTACATTTCTACCTAAGGACAACTAAGTTTGAATTTGCCTGGAATATTTTAATCATTTCTCTGCTATGTGCTGATAAGACCAGCACTCTGTATTGTTAAAAGCTATAAATGTGTCTATTGAGAGAGTGTTAAAAATTCTCCTCTGAGCCTCTGGCCATAATCCAGAATTATTACCATAATATCTCCTGAAATGAGTCAGAAAACATAATGCGTTATAATTGATATATGTTTCATTTGTACAGACTTTGGAAATTTGAAATGCTTAGAATGTCTTGGCTCCATCAACAAGGGGAACAATTTATTGTATGTTTTTCAATGAGAAAATCTTGACGAATTGTGTGCTTACATGTTAGAATATTTGTGTACTGTGCATTAAAAATAGTTCGATTATAAAATACTTTATTGACTAAGGGGTGCTTGCTTGTATATACATATAAATAGTCCAAATACATTGGATAATGACACTGAAAAACATATAGCTATTTATTTTAAAACACCACCTTATTTAATAACACAGAAATAGTAAAGCCCTTAATTGGAGATAATCTCTGTGTAACTGAGCATTGTCAAAGGGTAATGACGTCCTGCTGCTAAGCCCTGGGAATGTTGACAGAAAGCCAAAACATTTGTTTTCAGTGCAGGAGACATAGATCTGCTGACAAAAGTCCATTAAATGGCTTTATTTTTGGTATACTCTGTAATAGAAATCTCATCTGGGCCGTATCACCATTGTGCCGCTATTCTCCATCCTTCTTGCCTTTGTAGGTCCTCTTTCCCTGCTGTTCCATGTGGCGATTAGCACTTCAGCTACCACTGAGTGACTCTCTGAATGAAGGAGTGAGTTCAGTTAACACTGGGGCTGCTCAAAGGATCAGAACGATTTAGTATTCATCCAAGACAACTGCCTAATACAAGAAAACCATCAATGTTTTATGATTCCAGCTGGGGAAATAACCTCAAATTTAAAACAACAACAAAACAAACAAACATAAACAGGGAAACGAATTGTTTACCTCCTGCTTCTAGTTCTCACATAGTCTTTGATTAATCAGTGAAATTTCATTTGACTGATGAACAATTTCATTAAAAAAAAAAAAAAAGATCTTATTGGAGTTGAGGAGGGACTCAGTCATCAATCAATAATGTCCTGCTGAGCAAGCTTGAGATTCTGAGTTCGCATCCTAAGGATACCCTGTGAAAGCTGGGACCTCCAAGCTCCTGTAACTCTTGAGCTTAAAGGCAGAGACAAGGGCTCCTGGGTCTGGCTGGCTAGCCAGTGTAGCTTAATCAGTTAGCTTTGGGTTCAGTAAGAGATCCAGAAGTTAAAAAAAATAGAATTAGCAACAGAGGAAAATATTTGGTGCTGCCGTCCTGCCTTTACAGATATGTACATGCATGTGTAGGTCCACCTGCAAATGTACACACACACACACACACACTTGCGCGCACGCACGCATGCATGCACGCACAACTAAAACCAAGTCTTTCTGTACATACTATCAATAAAAATGATGGTTCTAAAACTACCTTCTTTATGAGTTCATAGGTTACATGTAACCTACGGTGTTACCTTTAGGTATGAATAAATAAAGCTATGATAGTATTAAAATATCTGTTATCTGAGACAAAAAGTTGTTTGGAACCAACTCTGCCTGTTTTCATCTTTATCAAATACTTTCTATGGTGTGGCTTATGCATCATGGTACACAGTTAAGTTTCCCCTAGGAACCAGAGACAACTTAACGATAAGCCCAGTGCAAAGCAATGGGTAAGTCTTTCAGGTTGTTCACTGTGAAGTCCAGGAGACCACCCAAATAATACAGACTACTGAAATTACTCTTGGTTGTCTGCCAGAATAGCACACATTTTGGTCAAAGATTTTAGACATCAAATTTGTACTTATGTGTTAAAAATCCTCTTTGAAGTGTGGTTCTCAAAGTATTTGAAGGTATTAGTAAGCTGCTGAGGAAGGAAAGTCATCAGCCTCTTAAAAATCAACTCTTAACATTCTGATTCATACAATTATGTTTCAAGAAAAAACTTTGTTACTTATGTTCATTCTTCAAAAATCCTTCCAATTATTAGTCTAAGAGCAGCCAGGCATTTTATCCAGAAGTTCAGTGAGAATGTGTTAAGATCCAATAACACGGCTAGGTGTTGGATCACTTCTAATTGGCCGTATTGTAAACACGTCTTCATATGCTTATCCCTCTCTGTCTTCTGGCTTGTTTTCTCTGACTAGAAATTCTCTGAATAGGCCCCAGCCACTTTCACAATTACTTTCCCACATCTGAACTAATTTCTTTAGTTGTCAGAAAGTAATGGGTAGTCAATTCAACGCACTTACATAAGCATTTTTGACATGTATTCACTTATTTTTGTATAGCTATTTTGATGTCAAACAATACTTGCTTAATACCTTTTCTGGATATAAGAGAGTCAAAACATTTCCAAATTTCTATTTGATGATTATAGTTTTATTTATTATTATTTGTTAAAATGCTTGCCTATTTGTAATGTGAATTTTAGTGACATTCCATCAGAAGTTTAAGTAGCCTATAATTGTAACTATAGAAATATAACCAAATAACTAACAAAATGTAACATTTGAAAAATTTCCAGGAAATAAACTTTCTATTTTAACTGTATACTTGTATTTAAAACATTATATTAGCAACATATTCCTCTATGTACTATTTTCATAGTCAAATCTTTGAAAAACATTTTTTTCCAAAGGTTTGATATTTGATAAATTTTCTCCATTTTCTTTCATTTAACTTCCAAAATTTGAACTTTTTAATGCATTTGTACTTTGTTTCAGCCTATGGCATGAGGTGAATATGTCTGATCTTTAAATAATTCTTTGTGCTATGACCCAGCTGCTTGATTTCCCTTGAAAGTTGCCTAGTGCCCAATGAAAATGAGCACACTCTTATATTTTGTGTTCATTGTGATAACATCTGTTACTTTAGTAAGGATGCCAGTATTTTGTACTGAAATATCCCATGCCTTACTTAAAATTTGCTTCCAGAATCTTAATTAATTCACTCAGAGTATAGAGGTATAATTTCATAAAATGCTATTTTAGCACGGGTGAGCCACACGGGCCACGTGGCCCACAGATTAATAAAAATGGGTTGATTTAAGATATAAGAGCTAGCTAGCAATGTGCCTGAGCCATAGGCCAAACAGCATAAAGTTAATAGAAGCGTCTGAGTCGTTTCTGGGGGCCTGGGCGGCGGTGCGCGGATAAGCGGTCCCGGGCGGCAGGTCTGTGGGTCTCCGGATCTCTGGCGCATGGGACCCGAGAACCTAGTACAACATTTTACAATATTTTAAATGACATATTCTATAGGTCTTTGAAGTATTTGAAGATTACCTATCTAATTGAAATATATCTTAGTATACCTAAAAAAGCTTAACTAACATGACTATAAGTTTGGTTATCATGGATGACTATTAATCTGAATTTTTTTTACATTATAATTTTAAACAAGTTACATAAACATAATACCTTAAACAAAAATAGAAATAGACATACGGTATAACAAAATTGACCTTTGTGTCAATAAACCAAAATCCATACCTATGTAAAATATTTTTAGATTAACAGCTGAATTTTGGATTATAGTAGATTCAATAATTAATCTTTTAAAAAATATCATATCCCCCTTTTTTACCTAGAAAGAGATTGACTATGACTGTTAACCATTTATAATGAAAACAAATATTTATAAACAGTATTTTGTGAATTTGGGCATAGATTTTCATTACTAGTTCCTGATGATTGGGTGGTGCTGGTAATCTTTTGGGGGTTCTGAGGCTGGATTATTTCAGTTAGCAGCCTTGAAGTTGATGTGGCCATCTCTTCCCATCAGAGATTTTTCAGGGGGTCTTCCTTGGTCAAACCATAATAGCCCAGAAGCAATCCACAGGTTCTTATCTTCTATGGAAACAAGAGCAGAACCTCTTTTCCAAAACAACAAATCCTAAGACCCAAATTTGAAATTCAAGATATCTTTAAAATATATATGTTGGTTTTGATTTTATTTAGCAATCATCTGATGTCTTTCTGCAGCTAGCTCATTAACAGTTAAAAAATTAAAAGAAAAAAAAACACAATAATAGCCGTAATCCAGATTTTTTGTGTATTTTTCATCTTTAAGTGAATGAAGTGTGCGTATATAATTATTCTATTTCTTTTTTAAAGAATTTTCTCTACCCTTTTTCTTTTCTCTCCCAGTCTACATGTTCTTTTTCACACACATTGTAACCCAGCAAGAGGTTTCCTCCATTTGAATCTATTTTACTGCATATACTTTTCTAACCAGAAGAGCTTTTGAAGTGCTAGACTATAGGGCACTGTTTTGAATGTTGACTCTACTCCACTTGGCTTTTCAACATGGCAGAAGTAAAGGAGCCATGCTTATCTTTCCAATCCTGGGAATCAGTACTAAATATTGTGCAACTATTTACCATTCCAGCTATGGGGAATCTTAGTGTCCACATTGCCACCGAGTAGAGCACCAATGCATGCTGCTCATGAACTCCATTTAAATATTTGGTAGCACAACCTCTTAAAGAGCCACATTTTTGCCACTAAGGCTGAGTCAGGAAGCCTCTCTTAAAGGAGTCATATATCTGCTTATTGTCAGCAAACAGAGCTAACCCAAGAAAATGTTGCTAATAGGTGCTGTCTTTGACTTTATCCCTCTTCTGTCTGTACAAACACAAACCTTAAATCCATCCCGCACAGCTTGTGGTTAAATCAAGGCTCCTGTGAGACTTTAGAAAACCATATTGTTGCAGCTTAAATTGCCTGCCACAAGCTCACCGTTTTGTAATTCAACCTTTAATGCCACACCATTTCTGTACTATGACACACATGAGAGACACAGCCCAGAAGCTGCTTTTGGCTTTGTTTCTGTGATCTAGATCTATTTTTAAACGTTCTTTATGTGGATGTAAATGACCCATGTTGGAGTGCTCTTTGTTGTAGAAGTTTCTGACCTGTCTGTCCTGGCCTAATGGAAGTTCAGAACCAACCGCTCAAAGCCCTGCTGCTGCTTAGTCCTAAATAATCATACAGAGTCCTATATTAATTATATGCTGTTTGGCCTATGGTTCAGGCTTATTTCTATCTAGCTCCCACATCTTAACTCATCTATTAATATATCTTGCCATGTGGCCTATGGCTTACCTATTTTGTTACATCTTGTCTTTTAGGTGGCTGGAGATCACATTTTTCCTGACTCTGTCTCCTTCTCAGGTGCCCTGCCATAGGCCAAAATAGTCTCTTTATTAACCAATGACATTCACAGCACACAGAAAGATATCCCACATCATTTGGTTTATGGTTACCCTTTGGGCTTTCTATTAATTACTATATTACTAATATTCTTGCTGTCCATCATTATGTTTCCTGATAGGGAAAGATGAAAAAAATTGATACAAGTTATGGTTTTTATGAGATATCTCAAGGAATGGCAAAAAGAGGTCCCAGTCATTATTTTCATGTATAATACAAATGCCGTCTTACAGCCAGCTCTTTTATTTCCCATCTCCTCCTGAGCACCAAGTACAGAGAAACAGTAGAGACTGCCATCATGGGAGTCTCCAGATTTGGCTCAGTTAATTGGAATCTTCTTGAAAAACCCTTATAGCTCTGTTTCTCAAGTTTTTTTTTTGTTATTTTTTTTTCCTACCAGAGGAAAACAATGATTTCCTTAAGTCGGTGGGATAATGTAAGAATCAGATCAAATGATGAATGTTTAAAATCTTTTCCAAAAGCAAAATGCCACTTTCAGACAAATTTAAAATGTTGTAAATGCAAAGTGGTCTCCTTCTTCATACTATTGCTAACACATTTAATTATAGATATAAATATAACTTAATTTTATAAAACTTAATATAAATCAAAATCCTATGAGAACACATATGCACTTATTTTTTCTCGTTGTATTTGTCAGTGACATGTCAAATTGCCATCTCAGCACAATTTTAACTTATTAACCAGGTACGTCATAATTACTCCTCAGTGAGCTTGCTGTGGAAATTTAATTAATTTGATGAAACACTTTGGTGATTCAGTTATTGAATTTCAATCCTTATATTTAAAGTCTATAAACAAAAATTATAGAAAAGTACTTAAGTTATTGCATTATTTTAATACTGTGATTGGGTTCCATTTGTATTCGAGATAAGTAGGCAGCATGTTTAGGTGATGTACTCATGAAAGTGAAATATTAAAAACAGCTTATGAAAATCTCCCATCTGGCAATTACAATTGATCAGAAATCTACTCTTCAGCATTATTTTGAAAATAGCATGAGTTTTTAATTAAAACTGTTCATTCGATTTATTAATGTAAGTAAAACCTCCCATCTGATCAGGTTTAACTTGAGAAAGTGGTTTTCTAAAACCTCTTTTATGGATTGAATGATACAATTTTCAATAAAGAATAGTTATAAAAAATGCCAGACATTTATTTGCTATCAATCTTTTTGTACACTCTCTTTAATTTCAAAATTGAACTGTGAACATAATTCTGCTTGCTTAAACATAGTCAGTGACTTCATAATATGAGTACTTATTTTAAAGAAACCAGTTAAAAATAAGCTAGAACAAAATTTCTTTATGAACTGAGTGATATAAAGGAAATTTGTGACTAACTGAAATAAGGCTTGCATGGTCAAAAAAGTGACCAGATTACTAAGGTTAAAATTTTTCAGTGTGAGCCTGACATGAAGCCTAGAATACAGAACACATCTGTAATGTCAGAACACATCTACAATACAGTCAGAAGATGGTGGTAGAAAATCATGTGTTATGTTCCATGTTTGAGGACAGGAGACCCTCTCTTGAAAGAAAACAAAAAAAAAAATAAATAAAACTTAAAACATGAAAAATGTTGTGCAACATGCTTAGTAAGTTCTTATATCCACTACAAACTTACCTCGTGTATCCTTACATCCCTGGCAGCTGGACAGAAATCATTGGCACCACTGACTTGATGTTTCATACAGCTTCAAGCTTTGGCTATCATAGCTCCACCCTTTTAAGAAGAAATTCATTTGCTCCATCCTGCAATCCCAGAACCTGAGCAGTGGTCATTCTCAGATGGGGACTTATGAAAACGAGTAACTTAGAATAATGAGTCACTAAAACAGTGTAAAAAGCAAAGGGATTTTTCTCTGACAGTTAACATTTATGAGTATTTGCTTCCTTCATGGAAATATTGACTGCGCATTGTGCAAACTGTATTGACGCCTGAAGCTTTTCCATGTGTTCACGACATGGTAATTTTATGGTAATGGTTGTTTCTTCTATTTTAAAGTAAAGTTTATAGATGTTTATTATTTATCGAGCATTCTGTAGTCTAGAGTGGGAGTAGACAGGTTTAGAATGTTTCTGCATTGAATTTAGTGGGTGATTGAAGTACACTAAATCACTAGTAGTTGGAAGTACACTGAAGTAACAGTTGATACATGTCATCAGTGTGTATATATTTGATGCAATATACACGATATTTTCTGTCACTGTTAGACCCTTATTTTCATTTTTTAAAATTTACAGTACATTTTTTAGGTTAAGTTTCACTTTTGAGAACAGCTGTTACCAGATTCCTTTTCTATAGCTTCCACATTTTGCCATCTAAGGGTGGATATGAACTTGTTATGTTTTTCTTATTGTTTATTTATATTACCAATCATCATGTTTCCCAGAAAGGAGTTTGAAACTTCACCTTACCAGCAGCTCAACACTGATGTTCTGGAGTCATAAGCCCTATGCTATTTATCATGGTGCACCCATGATTTATGTCTATGCTGTAACAGTGAATAAAATTTTAATTATCTTACCAACAGCAATGCTCAAAATCACTTTATTTACTCCTTTCTCCCCAGGCATGAATGGCTTAGCCAAGAATGCTAATGGTACTATGGTACTCTACCCTTTCAACAAATTATCTCTACAAAAGCTCACCTTTGCTTCAGAGAAATTCTAGCCAAGATTTTAGTTATTTATTTATCAGTATTCAGAATTTTAATAAAAACTGTAAAAACATAAAATTGCGTGAAGAGAAAATAAATTTCATATCTGTAAAAACGCCAAAGGAGAGAAGAAGGATAAAAAAGCAAATCAAGCTACAAGTCAGGTTGGTGCATAAAGCATCTGCCCTTTAGTTCTATGCACTTGCTAAAGTAGATTTGAAATTTGACTTTAGGCTTTGTGGAAACCAATCAAAAGAGAGAAATATGGTCAATATCTTTAGGTAAAAGAATGTGAGTTGTTTGAAGAAATATCTTAATTATTCATGAAACCACAGTCAGTTCTCAAATTTCTACAAAATTGAAAACATGTTTATTTCAGGGTAAAGAGTTTCATAAGTCTGATTTGAGTTAATTTCCCCCAAATTAAAATATGCCATATTTCTAATATAAAAGTCATTGTTGCAGAGAGGAGTACATGTAACACATTATCCAGTCATCTACCATGGCCTAATGACTCCAAATCTTGATCTTAACCTATTTTAAATATCGCTTTAGTTCTTCTTCCATCTCACAGTTTCTTGTTCAAAATTGAAGGGCGGTTGCTTCTGGGCTGAGGTTCCCACAGTTCCTCATCTTTACATCCTGACCAAGGAAATCCTACAACCACCTTGAGATAAAGACGCAAGGGAGAAACAACACAGACTGTTTCATCTCTGTAACTTCAGGCCACACTCATGAGAAGGGTGAAAACACACATGTGATTTCTATGCAAGAGAGAAATCCACAAAGTACGTTTATGCTGAATACTAAAACAACATGAGTTATATTGTTTTTAAGTATACTTACTATGGTGATCTGAATCAAAATAGTCCCATAGGCTCATAGGGAGTGGCACTATTAGGAGGTGTGGCCTTGTTGGCAGATGTGTGTCACTAAGGTGGACTTTGAGGTTCCAAATGCTCAAGCCAGATTCAGTGTTTCTCTATTCCTGCTGTCTACGAATGTAGATGTAGAATTTTAGGCTCCTTCTCCAGCACCATGGTTGCCTATGTACTACCATGCTTCTCATCATTGTCACCACACACCTTGCAAGCAGAACACGTAGTAGATTGAAGGATTTATGTCTAGACTGGAAGCCTTGCCTGGTTACAGATGACGACCAGTTTATGGATTGCCTAGTTTTGATGTTACTACCTAAATGTTTTTCTCTGTATTCATATCGACTACTAATAAGAAATAATAATTTTAATGTTATTTTATGGGGCATGGTAAATCCAAACACACATAGTAGGTTTGTACACTTAATGTAATATATTGAGAGTCAACCATTTGGTTTCTAAATCTGCTGAAATTTTTCTGGAATAATCTTATGATCATATGTGGTTCTTAATAAATAACGTTATCTATCTAACAGCTTATCCTAATGTAATATACTATCTTTTGTTCAATAAAAATATATTTTCTTACATTTGTTCTTAAAGTCCTCTGTACCATGTAACTGTATATCTAACTATGCCTATTTTCCTACAGTTTATAAATAATGTTTACCTAAATGGGTTTTTCAAAGACAAGTCTTTCTAAACATAAGAGACCTAATCCCACTTTTTGTAATAACCACTCTAGACTAGTAAAATTTTTTGGTCTATTTTGTCCATTTATACACAAGATTGATCTATATGAACAATGCTCATAACACATTTTTATTTTTAATTACTTCTCTATCTGAAATAATACTATAATACAGTCTTCTTGGCAACTCTACACTTCTGTTTTTCCCCTTCTGGGTTCACTGTTAGGCACTGGAGCTTCATATGGACCTGTAAAGAATAAAATACTTTAATTCTAGTTCCTTGCTTTTCCCATGCCTGTGATTACATGATTTTTAAGATAACCACATCTAGGCATCTGAATTACATTCAATATTACTTCAATATTAGCTTTGCTCCACTGCTTCTAGTCTGTGATTTGTTAATTGTCCTAATTGGTGTAATATAAATTATATTTTTTAGTCACCAATATGATTCTTAGATTTACCATTGCAATTTTACATTTTTAAATATATTTTTATCTTAGGTTTGTTCAAAAGTAGTGTTCAAAAGTAATCATCTATCCAGTGATGGTTTAAATTCATATCTACTGGACAGTGTAGCAGTTATAGATTTGAAATATCTCTTTCCTTTCTTCTCTTAGGCTCAGGCCCAAATGTCACTTTAGAAATCCAGGAAAGTCATTTGCAAATGTGATACATGTAGTAAATGTTTAAACACAGCAATGCCAAGTCCTGAGGTGTCACCTTACACTCTAATACACTGGTGACATCAAGTCTGTGACTGTCCCTCTAAAACCCTGGAGTTTTCCAGAGTCAGTTACATGAGTTAAGCCAGGTAACAGAGTTCTCACAGAGCATCACCAGAAACTAACCTGTCTTATTTTAACCATTGGGATTTGGAATGTTTATTGCAGCTTCATAATCATCTGCTTTACCTAAACTTTGAGTTATACTTGGTGTTGACATTGTTTGGTTGGTACCATAAATATTCCAACACAATGCTGATGTTCTACCTGAACCCATGCTGATAACGGCACAGCATCAGCACACCATTTTATCAATTTCTGGGTGCTTTGTCTAACAACATGGTCTCAGTTTCCTTTAGAAGATAGCTACTAGAGTTACCACTTTGTTCTTTGGAGCTAACAAGCATGTGATAGACTGTAAGATGGAATCAGAGACCAACTTACACTCCAGATGCTTTCATGGGAACTTGACAATGATCTCTCCTTACTTAAATACGTATCCTTCTGATGCCCTACTTTACTTCCATCTTCCATGTTTCCTCTCAGAGTTTCTCCTCAATAAAATTCTTTACCTCGCGGTTTGTATTAGTCCATTTCTTGGAGATCTTTCCTAAGTCTTGGAATGAGATTTACAATATGTAATTTCCTAGTGCTGCTTAAGGTTTTGTGTTTCCTTGCTTTTAAACTTATCATTGAATGTAATAAGATATCCTACATCAGAGTGTTTTGGTGCACTTATTTGTTTTAAAATTTTGTCATGTTCAATGTGTTCCTCTTCCAGATCAGGCATAGAATCATTTAATTTCCCTGGTAAGGTGTTTCTTATGTCATATTATATTGCCTCTTTACATTAGGTTGCAGCTTTGTGAAAATCCTGTCTATCCACAGCAGCTCAAATATCTTTAAATTCCAAGGTACATTAGGAAATATACTTGAGACTTAGCAAAATGTATTACCACATAGTAGACCAGAACTGGAGATACAAAAGTTAAACTTATTAAGGTACTCCAATACTTAATGTTCTAATGAGCTCTTAAAATTGATCACTAATAACAATCAAACAAAAACAATGAAGAGATAATCTTTTGTTTTTACAATTTTTGGCTTAAACTGTTAAAAATTTCTTAATTGGGTCAATTTTCATATTGATATTTTTACATGCTATTATTTAGATATTTATTTCTAACTTCAATTTTTATTTTTACTTTTGCTTCTGAAATAATATTGATGCCTACTTACATAATCATTTAGAAGACAACATGCTTACAGTATGCGATTTTATTTAACTTCATATGTAGCTTTAGGGCACAAAGGAAAAGCCAACTAAAAGCTTATAAGTTATAAATTATAGAAATGAGAGTTGGATTCATCCTCTTTCTTCTGAGTTAACATGTCTACATGGACATAACTGGGAATTTTATTTTTTTCTGTTTGTACTATATTGGCCTCCAAAGATGCACTGGGTATTCTATTTTAAAAAGCATTCATTGGCAAGAGCAGACATGTTGAACTACATTTATATGGAGAAGGAAAAAAAGAGTTGAGACTTCATGTCTATTTTAGTTAGTTATATAGGTTGCATATAAATTTAATTATTCGATATCTCTTAATCGTCCATTCTTTTTTTATTAGACCAATCATTAAAATAACATATGTTCCTGTTTAGGAAACAAAAGTAAAAGTTACAATCAAAGCTTTCACTGGCATAAATTTTGCAGTGATTACAATACAACCCATTTATGTTTCTGCCTCTCAGAAAGAGTCCAAGCTAGACAGTAAATGACACATCTCATTAGAGTCAACATTTAGAAAATTAAGTCACTACCCATTAGGCTCTAAAATATACGTGTATTTCTTTAACTCTAGTCTTTTCATTTCAGGAACTACTATACACAAATAATGATGATCAGACCCAAAACACATAGACACTGCGTTTGTTTAGCTATAATATCAAGGTCCTGATCACAATCTAAATGCCTCTAAATAGGTGAATGATCACAGCAGTTACAGTATTGAGAGTATATTTTGCTATTAACAGAAATGAGTTCCAGGAATATATTGTTCAGAAAGATACTTTTGATATACTAGAGCTATTAGAAGATGTTGTCAGAAAAAAGACCCCCCCCCTTTTAAATAAGAAGTTTTTTTCTTTTACATTCCTTCTGTTCCACCTTTTCCTCCTTCCACTTCCCCATACCTCCCACAACTCCCTGTCCACTCTCCAAAGAGGCAAGGCCTCCCTTGGGAAGTCAGGCTCTAAAAAGCCAGCTCATGTAATAGAATAATTCCTGGTCCCATAGCCAGGGTGCCCACTAACAGCTTGATCAACACAACTGTTGCCCTTATTCAGAGGGTCTAGTTCAGTCCAAGTAGGGCTCCCCAGCTCCCCAGCTCCCCAGCTCCCCAGCTCCCCAGCTCCCCAGCTCCCCAGCTCCCCAGCTCCCCAGCTCCCCAGCTCCCCAGCTCCCCAGCTCCCCAGCTCCCCAGCTCCCCAGCTCCCCAGATCCCCAGATCCCCAGATCCCCAGATCCCCAGATCCCCAGCTCCCCAGCTCCCCAGCTCCCCAGCTCCCTTCAGTCCAACTTCTTGAACTCCCCTTATCTTGGGTCAACTGTCCTTGTGGTTTTCTCCATCATGCCCTTGGCCCTTCCTCCTCTAGTAGCTCCTCCCTCTTTTCAACTGAACTCTAAGATTTCAACCTAGGGCTTGGGTGTAGGTATCTGCATCTGTTTCTGTCAATCACTGGATATAGTTTCTGTGATGACAATTAGGGTAGCCACCAATTTGACTACAGGGGGAGGCTAGTTCAGGCAAAAATACTCAATAAAATACTGGCAAACCAAATTCAACAACATATAAAAAAAAAATCATCCACCATAAAAGCAGGCTTCATCCCAGAGATGCAGGGATGGTTCAATATGGGAAAAACTGTGAATGTCATCCGTCATATAAACAAACTGTCAGTGTCTTCAATTTGATTTCGTTGGTCCATATGTCAATTTTTAGGCAATATCAAGCTGTTTTATTATATAGCTCTATGGTAAAGCTTGAAGTCAGGGTTGGTAATACCTCTAGAACTTCCTTTATTGTATAGAATTGTTTAGGCTATCCTGAGTTTTTGTTTTTTCATATAAAGTTTAGTATTGTTCTTTTGAGGTCTAGGAAGAATTGTGTTGAGATTTTGATGGGTTTTACATTGAATCTTTAGATTATTTTGATAAGATTACTATTTTACCATGTTGATCCTACCCATCAAATAGCATAAATGATCTTCCCATTTTCTGATATCTTCTTCAATTTATTTCTTCAAAGATTTAAAGATCTTGTCATATATGTCTTTCACTTCTTTGGTTAGAATTACCCAAAGATATTTTATGTTATTGTGGCTATTGGAAAGAGTGATGTTTCTCTGATTCCTTTCTCTACCTGTTTATCATTTGTATATAGGAGGGATATTGATTTTTTTGAGTTAATAATGTTGCCTTTTACATTACTGAAGGTGGTAATCAGGTGTAGGAGTTCCCTGGTAGAATTTTTGGGGTCACTTATGTATACTATCTTATCACCTGCAAATAGCAAAAGTCTGACTTCTTCCTTTCTACTTTGTATCTCCTTTTATCTCATGTTGTCTTATTCCTCTAATTAGAACTTCATCTTCCTATATTTTCTAGGACTGGATTTCTGAATATCTATTGTATAAATCTGTTTTTGTCATGCAATATCTTGCTTTCTCCATTTATAGTAATCTAAAGCCTTGTTGGACGTATTAGTCTGGGCTGACATTCATACATGATTTTTTAGTGTCTACAGTATGTCTGTCCAAGACCTTCTGACTTTCAGAATTTCCATTGAGAAGTTGGGTGTAATTCTTATAGGTCTGCATTTATATGTTTCTTTACCTTTTACTTTTTCTGATTTTATTATTCTTTATTTGATAGATTTACTATTTTGATTATTATTTGAACAAGGGGACTTTTTTGGGTTCAGTCTGTTTGGTGTTTTATAAGCTTCTTGTACCTTAATAGGCATGTCTTCCTTTAAACAGGGAAAGTTTTCTTCTATGATTTTGTTGAAAATATTTTTAGTGTCTTTGGGATGAAATTTTTTTCCTTTTTTCTATCCCTATTATTTTTAGATATGGTCTTTTCATGGTGTCCTAGATTTCTGGATATTTATCTTAAAATTTTTTCTAGGTTTAACATTTTCTTTAACCAATGAATCTATTTCCTCTATCATATCCTCAATATCTTCTCTCTTCAACCTCTTGTAATCAACTAGTGATGTTACTCTGTAGTTTATACATTTATTCAGACTTTTTATTCCAGAATCCATCATTTTGTGTGTGTGTGTGTGTGTGTGTGTGTGTGTGTGTGTGTGTGTGTGTGTGTTTTATTGTCTCTAATTTTCAAGTTTGGACTATTTTCTTCACCTATATAATATTTTTCTTGGCTTTTAAAAAATTATGGATTTCTTCCAAATTTTTTTGTTTTTCTTTTCCTCAATTCCTTATGGGACTTTTTATTTTCTCTCCAAGGGCTTTTATCATCTTCATAAAGTTATTTTCAGGTCATTTTCTCTGTTTTATCTGCTTTTGGATGTTAAAGTTTTGCTGTTTTACAAGCTGTAGTTTCTGGAGGTGCTATATTGCTCTTTATGTTATTGAATGTATTTTTATACTTCCTTCTACTCATTTCTTCCTTAACTTCATAGAGTTGGAGTATGTGTGTCCAGTGGTTCTGCTTCTCTCAATCTGTCCTCTGGATAACTGCCATTCCTGATTGTCCTTACAGATTGCATTTTTTTCCAGATGTCAGCAGTAGGGATTTGTGTTTCTTGTGGACTCTGGATCTTTGGGTATGTTAGGTGCAGGGGTGAGGGAGGGTGCTGCTGGTTGGCTGGGACTGGGATGAGTATGAGGGAAGGCAAGGTATGTTTCTCGGGTGCCTTGAGGCTAGATTTCTAGGGGGACCAGCTGGGAGCTCACTAGGAGTGTGGTTCTGACATACTCTGGTGCCTTGGAGAAGCCATTTTTTAAAGAGAATATTTTTTCCACTTAGCATGGTCTTATAGGAAGACTCAAAGAATATACACTAAAATTTTAACATTAATAACTAAGGGTAACAGAACTTGGAGAAACGGTGACTTAATCATATCTTAATGCCTTTCTATTAGTCTGTATTGCACAATTGCACATTGCTGTGCTATTTAAAAATGATACAAAAATAATGTTTTCTGAGGTTTTGAGCCATAATATTCCATACCCAGTCTGACCTCAAATTCTTTATGTATTAAAAATACAAATTTTGATACAGGGATTACTTTATTATTTATATGGCACCAGAGACTGAACCCAGGGATTCACACATAAAGCACTGCTTTACTAACTTACTTACGTCTTTAGTCACCACACTTTTTTCTTTTTCTTTTTCTGAGTGAGTGATACATGTAATTCTGAATTTTTCTCTGGGGGGAGGGGTCATAGAGAAATTGTCTTTAGATGTTTTGAGTAGCTTCACCCCTAGATATTTTGAGTATCTTCACCCCATTAAGTTTCCTATGTATGATTTTGCACTTGGGCCCACTTTGGAGAAGTGAGATGTAGAAAGATATATTTCCAATCTCATTTTTATGCGAGTTGAACAAATCTTTTCTTTGGTATAGGGGAAACTATACAACAATGTCCAAAGATTTTATATTTTCTGTTACTAAGCAGGAAATTTTCTTTTCTTCATAAATTCAGCTATTTAGAATAAATAAATTCAGAAAGAAAGCACTGCTTAATGACATGGTGATTTTGCAGATATCAACAACACTCATCTATACCTTTGGTGTTTACTTAATACAGATATTTTAAAATGCCGTATTTTCCCATTTTCCATGTATAGGCAGTATGATGGACTTTCTCTTTGTGTAGCTAGACAGACAGTGCAGTCCTCAGTGAACAGAACTAAATTTCTGTTGTTTACTAGCAGAGCATAAACTGTTACCACTGACTGCAAACAATTACTGAACGCAGTTCAAATCTCTTTATAACACTCTGGTTCTAGTTCTTAATGTAGCTTCAGTCCCCCTTTTTTTTTTAAAAAAAAAACATGATTTTAGAGTTACCTATAAGGTAAAATTTGCATCCATAAATTTTATGTAAGATTGAAGTAGATTCATAAATTATCTAGAGCAATTACTTGCCAATTTTCTAATCTACAAATTATTCCATCTCTTTAAGGGGTCCTTATCAAATAAATAATAATGTATGTATCTCTTCTCCATGCCTGTATGCATTGAAGAAAATGATTGTCAAATATTCTGCTGTAGGTATTGCACAACTGTGAAAACTATTAGTTGAGTATAAAATCTTTGTAAGATTCTCTAAACAGTCTTACGAGTACAGGGCAAAGGAACTTTAACAGGAAAATCTCCACGACAGGAACTCCCATTGGTTCCCATTGGTTCACATTTGATCAGCCATGGGCACTGAATTTCTAGAGTAAAGCTGGAAATGCGTTTGCCTCCTTGGGAGTCTTAGGTATCTAAGGGAGCTTGTGAAAATCATTCTGCCATGGAGAAATGCAAAGAATCTTTTTTCATATGTCTCAAATCAATAAGTTTGACTCATTCTTATTTAATTCTCTCTTTTATTTTGAATTCATCGAAATATAATCTCCCAGTTTGAGCCTCATGCCTATCATTTTCTACTGCACAGGCATTAGTCTCTGAGGTAGACAGATTATTGTTCTCCTATCTGTCAACTGTGTGCTTCTCTTCCAAGACAGCAACTACCAGGAGAGACCTGAGAGTCGGCAGCAGAAGCAGCACAGGCATTCAGGCATGAGAATCCTATGCTCTGAAACCCACTGCTAGAAACAGGCTAGAAAATTGCTGGTAGTTGCTTGGAATGTCGAATAGATCATATAAATCATCATCATACCAGACAGCAGCACAATGAGGATTAGACAGCAGCTGCCTCAGTAGCTCAAGGACTTATCCAGACCATTTGAGCCATGGAGACATCGCATGAATATGTTCAGCAATTAAGTCCCAGCATTAAAAGGCATTGTACTGTCACACATTTGGATGCATTGAGACAATTCTAGCTTCTCAGGCAGATATGGTTGATGCCTTACTAGTACACTTCGATTAATCCAAGTCAATGATAGCATTTGTACTCTCCCACGCCAGGAATTGGCACAGGAAAGGACACTTCTGAACACTCCTATAGGAGAGATAGTCTAGATCATTTGACTACTGTCAAATGTTCTCTAAATCTCTAAGTCTTAAGAAAGAGTGTTTCTTCTCCTGAATATCAATCAGGCTTATAACTGATGGTAAGAAATACTTTAGTGTCTTTGCAATATCACTTGAATATAAAGGTGATATGGACATCTTTAAGGATTTGACTAAACATCTAAATATGTCTATTGATTTGCATTTCTAGACACCACTTACTGTTTCAGCATGAAACTTCCTTATGTGTCTCTGACTCATTTGCCAGTATTTGGAACCCTTTGCCTCCTGCTTGGTTGCCTTGTCCAGTCCAGCTGAATATGAGGGCTTGTGCCCAGTCCTATGGTAACTTTTTCGGTGGTATTAGGAAGGCACCCCTAGTAGCCTGTATTTTTTGAAGGAAAAAAATGGAGGAAGAGAAGGAGGAGTGGACCTAGGGTATCAGGGCATCAGGGACAAGAACTGTGAGTGAGGAAGGGAAACGACGATTGGGTGTAATCTCCAGTTCTACCTTGGCCTCAACACCTGACGCTCATACCAGTTCTCACAAACAGCTAACCACTGAGCAAAGAACCATTGACAAATAATATGGATACAAGCTTATATGTGGAGAGCAAGAAGCAGTTTTGCATCCACTAATCTGTAGATGTGAGTTTTACTCTTAGATGGAGAATTTGGTAGGATGGTTGGTGATTCAAAATTTTAGAAACCATAAGAATTTCAGTGTATAGTTGATGTATAGATAGGTGAAGTTCTTGTGGGAATCAAAAAAGTTTTCAAAGAATGACCTCCTCTCATAACAAGAGGCAAGGCCTCTGGGGATAAGAAAAAAACTTTGGAAATGAGTTATAAGGTAAAAATCAGTGAAACTGATCTAGAAATGAGATATGTGTAAATATAAGAAATAGAGAAAATTAAGGTGATTTCCAGAGTATTATTCCAAAAATCTTTACCAATTCTAAATCCTCTATCTCTTCATAGGTGTCTATGAAAAGAAATGACATATTCTTGGAAAGATATTTGCTTATTTTTTGTATTATCTCATATGCTCTGACCCACACAAAAGTTTGTGTTTAGTACTTAAAAAAAAAAGCAAAATGAAGAATACAGTCACAAATAGGCAAAGTAATTACAGACTTTGTTTTCGCTCTTGTAAGTCTTAAAATCCAAGTTCAAGCATTTGTTTGGGGCTGTCATATGTATGTGGGTCTCAAGGAGAGTTCACCACAGGCTGGAAGTCTGCCCTGGCTGCAGCTGTGTTGGGACTAAGGAATTTGTAAGCAGTGTATTTTTATAATCTCAAAAATTAAAGAGAGAGAGAGAAAAAAAAGGAGAAAATAGGTGTGGCCAATCACAAGGTTCTTGGGTTCTAAGCATTTGAACTGATGAGTGCAATATTTGAGGACTTGTTAATGTATTACACACCATGTGACTGAATTCTCTTTCTGTCTTTTTGCATAAAACTGGGCTATTCAGAATGCTTGCCTTTTCTACAGGGTGACATTTCTTTATCTGCTCTCTCCTTATATTGTAATATAGCCAGAGAAGACCTCATTAGGACTTTGGGGCATTCTGTTTAGAAATTCATAGAAATTCAGGCTTAAGATTCTGACTCAAAAGATTTTAGATGGAGGACGCATACATTCTCCTCCTAAATATATATATATATATATATATATATATATATATAGCCATTATATATATTTTATGTTTTATATTATATGTTTAAATATATTATATATATATAAACAAAATAAAATAAAAACCAATTAAGACAGCTAGAGAGACAGAATCTCTTAAAGTCTGGGGGCTGTGGATAGGCTTAGTGGCTGTGTTTCTTTTGTAAGTATAAAAATCTGAGTCTAAAGAACCACATACAAAACCAGACATGAGTGGCTATACACACCTCCTTCTGTAAACTCTGCATTGTCATATGGAGACAGACAGATACTTGAAGCTTGCAAATCAGTCAGTCTAGCGCAAATGATGATCCTTTCACCCAGCAGGAGACCTTGTCTCAAGGCAATAAGACAGAGAACAGTAGAAAAAGCTCCCTGAAGTTGTCCACTGGCCTTTCATGGGTGCATTGCAAGTAGTGCATCCACACTTCCCTGCAGCTGCCACACACATTCACATACAACAGAAACAACACACACACACACACACACACACACACACACACACACACACAGAGAGAGAGAGAGAGAGAGAGAGAGAGAGAGAGAGAGAGAGAGAGAGAGAAAACATATTACAAACCCACTAAGTTTTCCTCAAATCATAATCTTCTTCCTTACCATTTATCAACAAGATGTCTCTGCAAATAGACTGTTTTCCATCTGATTTTTGGTATTCAGATTTAAAAAAATCCAGAAATAGAGCTTTTGTGAGGAAAGCTTTCTTACTTATTACATATATACCAAGTACCCATGTTATCTACTATTTTATATGAAAAGACCATGATGTTACAGTCATGGAGCCCATCAATCTATAGTCATAGAAACTGAATATTCTATTGGATGGATCATTCACAAGTTTCAAATATGAAAGCACACAAGCATTGGGTTTTAGACATCCAGCTTTAGAGCCCATACTTCTGCTCAGTGCACACATCTCCTCCTTTGTTTCTGTGTTAAACAAGTTAACACATGTGTAAGTAATTTGACACCTTGGAAAAGCAATGTGCACATAGTAAGTGCCGTTATGTATTTGTTTCTTAGCGCCAAGATTAATGAGAAACATGTGGATGGCATTTAATACTCGGGAACCTTACTTAAAATGCCTTTCTAAAGAATATGTGTGTTTCCCTGCGTGTGTTTTATTGAATCTTCAGGATGGTGCCTGTGTACCAGTCTGGTTGCTTTGGATTGAGTTGGTGAATACACTTAGAAAATGTGTTTCTTTTTCTCGGCATCTGTTGGACTTACTGTCACTAGATGGCAGAAATGGATCCTACTTCTGTAGAAATACGGGAGTTCATTTTGCATTCAGGAAGGGCACAATTGCGTAGTGAAAACTCAAAAAAGCTTCCCACAGACAATGTTTACAGGCTTTCTTTATTTTGACATTTTTTTCTGAATACATTAATGTTTTTGGAAATTCCCTGTTAGGTCCCCTGCAGGGGTATGCTGCAAAGTGATCTCGGCTTACACAGAAGAAAGAATGGCTTGAATTATGCATTTTGCATTTCAGTTTATAATTTTAGAATCCAATACTACATCACTGCAGTGTGGGTACAAGGACGGGGTAGAGTTAAACACTGAGGAAAATCAAGAATCTGTGTCATATTGCTAAAACACTGCCATTATAATATTTTATCTGAGCAAGAAAGAGCTTTATTGTAATCCGTTCTCTTGACATACAGGTTGCTGGCAGCTAAGGTATCAAATATATTGTAAACTTCTCTAAGTGAGCTACTTTTCTGAAGAAAAGATTGGTTTTTAAAAAAAGTTTTCTTTTTTTCCAAAATTAGTTATTTTTCATTGTACTCTCATTTTCTTGTAACATCAGATGATGGGAACAATATTCACTGGAAATGCCACCCTCAAAGGGGCATTTGAAAACAATATATTTTGTCATGAGGTAATCCCTGATTTTTACCTGTTTCCTATGGCTGTTGTCCATGGCCACCCTTCAGAGAACGTGTGCAGGAACGACTCTGTGACACTTCGATAAATATGGAACTGTGGTGGCTAGATGATGTCATCCGCACATGGTCCCAGTTCTTTTAAATACCCAGATAAATACTCTCCCAGGTACCTGTAAATACCTGAATAAATACTCTAATCTTCTCAGAATTACTTTTTGCTTTTCTTAGAAAATATTTTGACCTCTTTCAGGATTATATTTGGACTATAGAAAGAATAGGTTTAATGTTAAATTTATTGGCTTAAAATGTAATTTTAAAATATATGTTTTTTGTAGTTGTGGCTCTGGGAATTCCAAAGCCATAGGAAGAAATGCTTTGTGAATTCATTTGCATACCAATACCCAGAATGCTTTTCCAGCTCACTGCTATTTAATCTAAGTCAGCTGGTGTCAGAGCCCTGGGAACAAACTGAAGAATTTTGACATGCTTCTTTGTGTATGCATCGAATTTCTTTTCTGCATGAAGTGCATAGTGAAAACTCAAAATTTCATCTTTAATATGAATTTTTCTTTAAAGCTTTGAATATTTTTAAAGCCATTTCAACTTTTTAAAAATTTTCTATAATACATGGATCAAATTATGAATGCAATAATTTTTTAATTAGTAATGGCATTGTATTGAATAATATGTATGCAAGTAGGAGAATTGGAAGAAAACATTCTTCCATTTTTTTAAGACGGTCAAATGGAAGATAATTTTGTAACTTGGGAAAGCCTACGGTCTGGTACATGGAAGATGCTAATGTCTCCCAAAAGGCAAGGCTGAGAAAAATCTAAAAGAAATTAGAATCACGTAGCACTGACAAGAAGTATGAATTACAAAGTTTGCATTTTTTTTTAGAGTGGCCCAAGTGTTGAAGAGACTTCTATCATAATCACTGATATTAATAAAAGTGACATTACTGTCCAAAATATAGCAATTAATTGTTGGTAGGATTTTAAAAGTCTCTTATTTTTATTTACATTTGCAGTTACTTAAGAATGAAATACTTCTCTAGCTTTTTTGTTTTGTATATACTTTACATACTCAGTTCCTCTCTCTCCCCTCACCCCACTAACTCTTCTCACCTTTCCCTACTCTATCCCCATCTACTCAGGAGAGAGGTTCAGGCTTTCCATGGGGAGCCAACAGGATCAATCCCTTTCCCCTGTACCTAGGCTAAACAAGCCATCCCTCCATAGGGAGTGGGCTCTAAAAAGCCAGTTCATATGCTAGCAATAAATCCTGGTCCCACTGCCAGAGGCTCCACCACCTGCCCAAGCCACACTTTCTCTAGCTTTCAAATAATATTGGAGAGGAAGAGGAATGAGTGGTTATAAATTAAATAAAATTGCTATTTGTGAATAATGGGCAAGTCTTTACAATTTGGTGCATGGAGATTCATTCTACTTTGTTATGTAGGTTCCAGTCCACTGGAATATTAAGCAACTACATAACAAAATGAGGAAGGCATAAATAGTAAAGGATTGAGAAATGAAAGCATAAGTTGCAAGAGACCTAGGCATTTGAGTTTAATCTATACATTTGTTCCTCTAAAAAGCTTTAACATTATGTTTTTAGGTACCTTATTATATATAACTGTGCAAGAGAAAATTTTATTAATTAATAAAATGGAACCGAGAAGCTTGCCCACTCTTTCCTGATTTATTTTTATTCTATTTCCATTGACTCTCTTCTGTACACTACAATATAGCATTCAAATTTTCTTTTTATGAAAATTGTCTCATATCTTAGAGTAGTTCTAGGTTTAGTACTAGAAGCCTTCATACTGACTGAGTCAACTATACCACACTGGGCATACCCAAGGGATCCTGTAAACCTTTTCACACCTATATTTGTCATTGCTGTCTAAACTATGGAAATTTTAGAGAAAAATATATAAAATTCAGACATTAAGTGAGGTAATTCAGGCTCAGAAATAAAGTCTGTGTGAGCTTTGCTTTTATGTGATGATCTTAATTTCAAACAGCTAAAATGTGTGTCTGGGTGAAAGGATACATGATTTTCAGTCAGGGACTTAGAAAGAGCCTTTTCCTTCAGCATAGCAACATAATATCTTTAAGAAAAAGTGCTGCAGAAATGAGAATAGAGCAAAGGATGGCCAACACTGCAAAGTAAATGGTTCAGAAGAGAATGAGTTCACAGAGATGGTGAGGGAATGAAACAGGTAGCTACATCCCATGTGGAAACCTGTTACTTTGTAAACTAATTTTGAAAACTAAAAATGCTTAAATACTCAAAGCAAGAATAAAAAAAGAAGTTGGAAATCTTTATTATTATGGTTGGAACCCCCTTGTTCTTTTCTTTCTTACATTGTCTCCTCTCTTGAGCAAGATTATTTAGAGAATTGTGGATGTCCTATGCTCGTTTTCATTTCCGAGGGGACAACAGAATCAGGCAGTCAATGGAAAACAGAAACACTCACATCTTAGTGTTTTTTGAGGAAATAAAATCTGACTAATGATTTAGAATTTCCACTCCCTCCTTACACCATACTCACCTTATGCAATACTGAACAAAATACAGGAATTGGTTATTATACTTATCATGTTTTCTTAGTGGCTACTAATATTACTGTATGTGTTCAGATTCACCTACATGGTTTATTTAAATTTTATTATAGTTTGTGCTGTGATTTTTATTCATTCAACTGCTTTTGGAAGTTTTCCCTTCTCTATACTTTTATATACATCTTGGCATGTATACACATGCAGCTTCTTCTTCCATCTACTTTCACAACAGATTATTTTCATACTCATATAATATTCAGCTATATTCTTACATTTCATTATTGACTGCCATTTATTTCTAAGTACTGTGACCGGAAAAACAGCATGATATGGAGAGAATGCATAGAAACAATAGGGGATTAAGGTCTCACTGGAAAAAAAAAATTATGTCTGAAAGTTATCTAGGTAAAGTCAAATTGTTTCTTGTACTGAGCACGATGATGGCAGATTATTTTCAGATTTGAGTATTTCAATAATTGGATTCATTTTCTTTATTTCAAAGATTCTTGGCAATCCAGTATTTCATTCAGTTAACTCTGGTTCTACCTACCATTAAACCTTCAATGAGCTCCATATTAACATGCTTTCGTCTACTGGAGTTGGAAAGAGACTAGGTGCTAGGGAACCCTCCAAGAACTCACAGGATGTCCCTGGCTAGGTCTCCAAACAATAATGGAGGGGGTGCAGAAACAGGACTTCCCCTATAATCAAATGAGTAGCCACCCTAAGTGTCATCACAGAACCTACATCCAACAAATAATAGAGGTAGAGGCAGAAATCCATGGCTGAGCACTGGGCTGATTTCCTCCTCCAGCTCAGAACAGGTGAGGAGAGTCTGTATGAACAAAGGGGATAGGGATTATGAGGAAAATTCCCACAGAGATGGCTGGCAGGAGCTCTGGGGAGCTCACTGAATCAAGAGTAGCCACTGGAGATCCATTGGGAAAAGGAGCTAGGCCCTCCAAAGGTAAGCAACTGTCGATTGCAATGGGCAGTATGTGGAACCTCAAGGGGTGGGATAAGAATGTGTACTGTGCATGGTGCCAACCTTGGAGCCCATTCCCTGCAAAAGAACACCTAACCCAGCCTTGACTTTGGGATGAGGAAATCGGACTTGCCTGAGTGGATGTACCATTCTGAGCTGACCCACCTTGGGACTTCTTGCCCTTTTGGGGGAGGGGATTGGGGAATGTAGAGGAGGGAGGCTGAGGGCTGACTGTGAAGGATTGGGCAGAGGGAAGGGAGGGGGAGCAGAGGAATACATGGCTAAAAATGACACATTTTTATATAAAGATAATAAAATGAAAAAATTAAAAAATGATATTACACAGAAAACCTCCTTGTTATAAGTTCTACTTCTTTGCATACTATACATTGAATACTCAATAAGTTACTTTTTTCCAGTAGTGAAAATCACTTAATGGATTTTACTTTTACTAGGAAATATTTACTGAATCTCATTATATGCTTAATGCTCCACTGATGTTTGGTACTCCAATGACTAAGAGGATACAGTTATCTTAAAATGTCTTTCATGATTATAAAAGATGCATTTATCATTTAAATAATTTCTAATTAACTTGCAATCTTTCACCAAGCTTTCAACACAGAAATATACTTTTGAAAATTGAATTCTCAATAAATAGCAATTCAAATATCCACCAGGACTTAGAAAGTGAGTATTTACTAAAACACTCTGACTTGGCCAAAATTCTTCCTCCAGCTCATGTTCTATTGATCCTCAATTCAATGAAAAGGAACATCAAAATCTCATAATGATTATGCTCCTACTCCAAAACCTGTGGCTTATAAACTTAGGAAATGGTTGATGATACGGCCCCTTTATCATTTATCTCAGTTTAAATGTAATCCATCTTTGCAATTTTTCATCATACATTGAGATAGCAAAAAAGTTGTTTGTGGTGATTCATGGCTGAAAACAATATGTAGAAAGTGTTCAAAAACCTGTTTCTGCATAGTCTACCCCCTGTCTCTCACTGCAAATGTGCATTCTGCTAAGTTCTGATCATCATCTTTTGAAATAAAGGACTCTTTTCCTCCTTCAGATATATATAATTCATTTTATATTTAAAGTCCTTTATAATTTCATTACATGTTGGCTTATTATGTCATGAATTCTATTGCTGGCTGTTTTATCGATCACAGTTTCTATGTTTTCTAACATAGCATTTAGTTCTAATCTCTTGCATGTTGAAAGATAGTAAGGAAAAAATCCTCTTTAGTTATCCTTAAAATATTTCTAAAATGTTAGCAGTGTGTCTTTCTGTAGTCTGGACATCATCAAATAATTTCTCCCTTTATCCTAGACCTCCAGACAAATGATCACTACTGGCTGCTAGTCAAACACTGAAATATACACCAGACAGTCAACCATTTAGATATCTACAATTCTGTGATCTTTCAGAGTATCCAAATCAAAACTACCACAAGAAATATAATGCCAATCTTATGTTACATTATCGTTCTAACTTCTGAGGCATTGGAATCTGCTTTCATAAATATAGTCTGGGGGAGATGAAATTTGTGAGGAAGTAGAAATATCTGTAGGTTGAATAGCATAAGAGACCATTTACTTTTTGTTAGAACTTCCTAACAGAAGATGAATTTATCTTTGTGAATAGTTTAATAAGAGGCAGTTATCATTGTTAAATTAGGGCATAGAAGACTTTTTAAATTAATTGGCTCTTTATTACCACTCACTCTTTTCTTAACAAGGATTTTTTCAAGATATTTAGTCTCATTAAGTACTTCTTTTGACATCAGTAGTCTTTAGATTTAAATATTTTTCCGATTAAGTCTGTAATTCAGTAATTCACCTTTACTGAACCTATTAAGTAATATTAACATTTAGGTTGTTGTCAATATTGACTTCTAATTTGACTCTTAACTACTAAAGATTGTAATCAGTTTACACACACACACACACACACACACACACACACACACACACACACACACATACACACACAATTTGGCCAAAAATATGTCACTATTTTAATTGTTAATTTATTTTGACAACACAAGGCTTCAACTTGATTCCCCCAATTTTTAAACTAGGTATCAATATTTTCTTTTTTTAAAATAGCATAGTGTTAGCATAAGCAAGTTTGGAACATTGCTTCACACTGCACAAACCTTGAAAGTTCTCAAGGATGATCTAGACACTCATTATATTTAAATTGGTGAAGTATGCAGCTGTTAGAAATAATACAAAAAGAAACACTAGCTTTGAAACACACATTTATTAAGTGACTGCTACCATCCATCTCTCAGCATGAAGACAAACAGCAGATTCCTCATGGTCAGACAGTCTTATCATTGTGCCAACCCAAGGCTAATGAGGGGTCCTCTTCTCATAGTGTTGCAGAGTGTAAGTAACACTTCCTATTTCTAGAAGTCCAGGTAGGTACAGTAAGGATGAGAAAAGATGCCAAGCACAGAGAAATACGCATATTAGAGCTAATAAAGAGGCTTATTATTTGAAAGCAGTGGCACCAAATTAAAAATGACCTTGGAACAATAGGAAATTATTACACAAATCTAAGTAGGATTCATTTAGGCGTCTTGAAGTGTCAAATAGTGTTTTTCATGACAAAACCACAACTTAGCAATACATAAGCAGAAGCACACACAAAGATGAGTGACTAAAGATTTCAGAAATAAAAGCCAAGGTCCTATGTTCAGATTAGTTTAGAAGAAATAACTTTGATTCTTTTCGTTCGGGCTGTTTCATAGAGCTGATGCATTATGAGAGATTTTTGGAAAGATGATTGATATCTGAAGCAATAAACAGAAACAAAAATTTCTAATTTTTAGAAAAAAATCAAGGTACATATTACTTCTTCTCTGTCAATTATAGAAAAAAATATAGGTTATCAGATCCAATGATCAAGGAGATGATCTATTTCTCCCATCTTTTCCTCTTTCTCTGTCTCTCTATTCATCTCAATCTCTGTCTCTTTGTCTAGTAGTCTCTGTCTTCTACCTCTCTCCCTCCCTCCCTCTCCCCCTCCCCCTCCCTCTCTCTCTCTCTCTCTCACACACACACACAAACACACACACACACACACACACACATACACACTCCAGAAACAAAATTAAGATTAAATATTATGTTCTTGGCATAATCAATATTGGGATCCTTTTCTGCCTTCACAATACTGATAATCAAAGTATATTCTTATAGACAAAGAATATCCAACACAACAAACACACTGACTTGCTTGTTATCTCATGTATTAGGGTTTATGATTACTGGTACACTAATAGAAATAATGTATGACATATGAATGGACCAAATCAGGAATCTCATATTTGATGTACATACAATCTTATCTCAGGTCATGAAGCCAAACTTTCAGATGGGCCCCCATATTCACACTGATTTCTGTGGACTGCAGCTATCATCAAGAAGTACTCCCTGTACAGCTGGATCTGCCATGAGCCATCTGGAAACTTCTACTCCCAAGTGATGCCCATTACAAAAAAAATTCAAGTTCTCAATGTCACCTTTTGGAAATATATATATCATTTAGTAAGATATCCAATAATACAATGGAGAGCAGTGTTGGAAAAGAGAAAGATATCTAAGGAGTATACCGTTTTATTTTAAGAACAACTGCCTACCTACAGTAAAACTAGTAAAAAAAAAAAAAAAGTATATGTTCCTAAGAAGTGGACAAAAAATGCAAACTGAGAAATGGTTATGTCCCAGGAGTCAATTTAATGGCTCTCAATGCATTAGCTCAGTGTCCTTTACAGGTCACTTCTCTCAAGAACAAACCAGAAACTGGAGGGTTCTACACATAAGGTAAGTTTCTCAAGAAACAACAAGCAACACTATAAACTCACTAAACCTATATGCATTTTTCAGCCTCTGTTTACTGCTGACTTTTCTGGATTAAGATATTATTTTCTATATGAGTGGGGGAAGATATATTAGCCACATATTGCCAAATCACATATATATACTTTATTAGGCCAGATGAATATATGAATAGCCTTCTGTGATATAACGTGACAAGTTATACAGTACAATTGCACAAACAATTCTTCAGGGGCAAATAATAGAGCCAGCACATTTTCCTGAGAAAGAAAAGAAAGATTTCACAGCACAGGAAAAATTTGAGGGGAGATATAAAGTATGATTGGATTCTACTGAAAGAACGCTACACACAACACATGATCAGTTTCTGTATGGTTTTTTTCCTGCCTATGTCACAAAAAATTAGAAGGTATAATTTCAAAATATTTCTCCTCTTCTTTGGGATTTTGAGTGTAAAATAGAAAAGTAGAGAAATAAAACATGATTGTAGAAGCCGACATTAACAAACATGGGGTGTGCTCAGGAGTAGGCACATGTAAACTGATGTTCGGGAAATAATGAAGAGGATAAGCAGAGGAAGGAGACAGGTGACAGACATGAGAGGGCAGGAAGTGAAATAGAGTCAGGATCTGTCAGAGGGCAGAAAACAAATGAGAAATATGGGTATGAAGATAAGAGAATCCAATGACTTTATGGCATGTTATGCTGCTACAATGCAAACATAATCTTTTATGGCATTTTTCGTGCATATTTTCTTATAAAAGAGAAAAATATTGAGAGTAGCTAAAACTGAGAATATCATATATTTTCCTTCCATGTAGATACATAGTTTCAAATACTTGAAATAAAACTAAAGAGCATTTTAAATATCGACATTCAAGTATTTTATTTTCTTGTATGTGTCTGTTCTGGTCTGCTTCTCTAATGCTGTTATAAGATGACCAATTGTTTATCCAATAGCAAATAATCGTCCATGATAACATAAACCTACAAGTAACATTATACAAACTTAGGAACTTATATTTATGTATTTAGGAATGTGTGCATATACATATATATGTTTGAATTTGTGAGTATGTGTGTGTCCGTGTTATAACATTTAATAAGAAAAGAGGCTAAAAATTTAAAAGATAGAAAATGAAAGTTATACAGGAAGGTTTGGAGGGAGAAAAGGAAGGGGAAAGAATGTGATTATATTGTGGAATATTGTTTTAACAATGTAAAGATGTGTTATATATTTTATGCTGTATTTATTTAACAATGTAATTATGTGTTGCTTTGTTGACCCAATGCACCTGATTGGTTTAATAAAAGCAGATTGGCCTAGGTCTAGGCAGTAGAGGGATAAGTGGGGTTGGTGGGCAGAGAGAATAAATAGGGAGATGAACAAGGAGATTGAGGGAGAAAGAGAGGGAGATGCCAGAGGCCAGTCAACTAAGCAGCCTCTAGCCACTCAGACACAAAGTAAGACATACAGAATGAAGGAAAGGTAAAAAGACCCAAGGCAAACCACAGATCAAGAGAAACAGGTTTAAGTTCTAAGAGCTAGTGGGACAAGTATGAGATAAGTTTGAACATTCATAACTAATAATAATTCTCTGCATAATGACTTGTGAACTGGTTGGTTGCCCAAAAGAAAGCCTGTCACATAATTACATAATCATAGAATAAAAGATAGTATAAAATATTTAATGTTTCGTACAATTGTTTTAGTATTTAAAATAAGGAAGAATTCTGATGTTTAAAATTGTTCTATAAAGAATTGCACCGTGTGCTTTCAGCAAACAGAAGCCATGTTAAAGGAAGTGCTCCATAAGGTTTTGGTTCTACGTGAAAATTTAAGTTCTGTTTCTAAAGAAGTGTTTCAATTTCACTCCCACCTACTGTGTATTGTGGGGATTGTCCTGATGTCTTTAATCTTTAAGGCTCTCTCTCTCTCTCCACATGCATAAACACACACACAGCACACAAACATACACACAGAAACAGGGAGAGAGGGGGGGGAGAAAGGGGGAGAGATAGAGAGGAAGGGAAGGGAGGGAAGGAAGGGGGGAGAGAATGAAAACAAGAAGTTTTAGGGCGTGGCAGACTTTTCTGACTCTATTGCTATAAACTCTTGCAACACATAAAAAAAAAAAACAACTGAGCAGAGAAACAGCAAACATTGTCTGTATTCTCTGTACACTTGGCAGGGATTTTTCATATTGTACATTATTGGCTGTGCTGTGTGATAGCACAACAGAGCATTTGTAATGCTCTCGGCAGAGCTATTTATATACTGCGCCTCTACTAAGTACCCTTGCCTCTGCTGGTGTTCTTCCATAGCCTCAAAGAGAAAGTGATTTGCCCAAATAAAAGAAGTATGGATTGCCATCTCTCAGTGCACAGGATGCTGCAAACGCGAAATAACTCTTTACAGAGCTCACATTAAGTGTCATTATTTTCTGTTGAATGCTAAAATGAAAGTTAACCCACAGTGAAGAACAGAATAGTCCCCTCAAGCAGGATAAGATAATTAGAATCTGATTTGCCTGCACCTGAGTTCAATGCACTATGTTATGTCATGGGCTGTAGACTCTGGGACCACCTGATTACCAGGGATTTCCTTCATAAACTGTTCTGGTAAAAATCTCTAACAGATATGGGATGGTTATATGGTCTTTTTTCACCTAGGATAAATTTTCATATTAAGTTTGTAAAGATGTGAATGAATTTGCTGTATCTGGTACACAATAAATAAATGAACACAAAATCAATAACCAAATGGTCATAAAGAATTTTATTTGTCCTTAGATTTCTAATAAGTGACTAATAGTTTGAAACTGAAAGATAAATGCCTGGGAAGATAACGTGATAACTCTACCTAACATTTCATCCTTGGGGTGACAGTGGCTCTTATGCCTTTACTTTTCCATTCTTTCTCAAAATTAACTTGAAACCTTTGTGTGTTCACTAATTCATTTAGAGCTCACAGGTAGCATGATGTTCCTGCTTTCATAAGGACACAGTTGATATGACATTCTAGCTTTTACTTGACATTGGATGTGTTCTCTGTTATCAGATACAACCAACAAGGCTGAGCTGAAATCTGACATTTGTATTCACATTAAAAGGTCTGATATTTGGATTCGCTCATATTCAGTCAGGACCATGTTCAACGGCATGACTTTAAAAATAGCATAAAATGCATAAAAATTATAAGAAAAAGAGATACTAGCCAAATGCAATGCCCCAGTCCAGTTAATGTCATGTTAACCTGAGGACGTTGAAAATGTCAATTTTCTGTGGTTAAGGGAGACTACAGATGTGTGTGCAGTCACGGGAGGAAAAATTGGGAAGAGTGATGGTCTTTTATTTTCTATGTATTTATTTCTTGGTTAACAGTTTAAGAGATCAGAAAGTACAGAATAATAATTTTCTGGGCCTTACTAGAACTGTAAGAAAGTGTCAGTAGAAAATAAAATAAAAATCTAAAATTAGCTTCTAGGTGTTTTAAAAATAAAAATGTCTTATGGTTTGTTCATGTTTTTGTCAAATATGTTTATAAATTTATTCTCTTCATGGATGATTATCTTTCAACCTCTCCCAGCCATGATGCCTCTAATTGTCAACTGTCTTCTTTTCTCTATATGGAATGAAAATTTATTCAAACTTGCTATTGAATAAGACCAATTAAATAGGTTACACTATGTAAAGACTTGGAAAAGCTATTAAAAATGAAGACCCAATAGATATGTTTGTGGGAGATTATGTTGTTACATTGTAAATAATTGTCCCACCCACTGGTTTAATAAAAAGTGCTGATTGGCCAAAGGCAGGCAGGAAGTGTGGGCGGGGCTATCAGACTAAGAAAATTCTGGGAACAGGAAGCACAGAGCAAAATGCCAGAGAGAAGCCAGAAGAAGCAGAGGACAACTATGCAGCTCTAAGAAAAGGTACTGAGCCGCATGGCTGAATAGGATAAGAGTCATGGGTTAGATGAAGGGTACAGAGTTAGCAAGTTATATGCCTGGGCCTTAGGCCGATCAGCCTAAAACTATCATAAGCCTTTGTGTGTCTCTGTGGGTCTGTGGGCCTAAACCTTGAGGTTAGGCCGGAAAGTCCAGGCCAGAAACCTCATACTACATATGTGTTCCAATCTTCAAATTTTAGAATTGACAAAATGTTTGTCATATTGTTATAGTCAGTTTTAAGATGCAGCTGCTTCAGCTAGTGGATGAGGGTAATTTAAGAGTGGAATTTTGTTGTTTGATAAAACTAGGTTTCTCTGTGTAACAGCCTTAGCTGTATTGGAACTCACTCTATAGAGCAGGCTGGTCTTGAACTCACAGAACTATTTCTGCTTCTGCCTCCTGAATATTGAGATTAATGGCTTGAGACACCATTTCCAGGCCAAGAGTTGGATTTTAATGCAGGCAGTTAAAATGCTTGTTGTTCTTCCAAAGAATATGAGTTTATTTCCTAGAAACCATATCTGCTGTCTCATAACCTCCTCTTCTAAGTCCAGCCCTGGCAGATTCATGGCCCTTTCACTCACCTGTACACACACGACACAGATACATCCTCACAAATAAGAATAAAAACTAATTTTAAAATAGAAGACACAGTTTCTACTATGATTCGAGTAACTATAGCCTTTTGCCTGAAAAATAGCTAAAACAGATTTTTAAAAGTAGGGTCTCAAAATCTTTAAGTACAGGCTAAATAACCTGACTTTCCTTGAGTGGATTCTCAGAGCAGACAGTCATCTTGTGAAACTGATTTTTTTTTGTATTTTTTGTGAAAAATTGACTTTCCTATAAAATGTATTTAAGAAATTGGCTCTCGAAATTCCAAAGACTTCTGAACATATTAAGCCCTCTGAGAAGTTATACTACTAGAAAAAGTGTTATTTTTCTTTGACAATATATCTGATTGTTGACTCAAAATAGTTGTTAGAATTCTGATTGGTACCAAAAGAAGCAAGCATTTTATAGAAAACATTTTGGGCTTATTGGCTGACAGTATAAATTAGGCCTGAGTTGTATATCATCTGTCTGTCTGTCTGTCTGTCTGCCATATGTCTATCTTTCTATCTATCAATCATCTTCATATCACCTACCTATTATCTATCATCTTCCTAACTATCAACTATCTATCTATATTGTACAACACACTATCTGGAGGTAGGTATTATCTTGAGTAATAACTGGTGAAGTGTTTTGGTGACCCATTTGGGATGAGAATTCCAACATAGATAAACTCAGCTCATGATTACAAAGCTAAAGTTTATTTGAATTTTCTTCTTTTATATCCCACAATGTTATTTTTCTTGGTTAAGGTTATCATACATTTTACGTTCCAATTTGTTCATCAGAAATAGCACAAGTAACTAGTTAATCATTGGTAATTATATACTTGCTGTTGAGTTGTAAAGATTACATCAGCTATGATTTTTAAAAACTTACTCTTCAAGTAACATAGAAAAATGCTTAAATGATATGCAAATCAGTGTTTGGTAAAACCAAAAAGAAACAGACTGAAAAATTTGGAATTTTTAAATGTAAGCTACAGGGTGATATAAATATGTTCTTTTTAAAAATTTCTGTGCTTTGATTTTATAAGCCATTATAAAGACTATGCCTCTATATCCTTCCAACAACCTGGATCTCCTGAAATATTGGTGGCTATGGAAATCTAGTCCTTTTTCTTAGCAATTTTTTATTTCTTCAATGCTCAGACCACCAGGGATATGAGGGACTAAAATTATCTTTCAAATAGATGTTTGGTCTCAAGTCTTCAGTACTACTTCAACTCCAGATTCTTTCCCTGTCCTCCACTATAATTTTATTTCTCTTCCCCTTTACATTTTAACACAACTGTACAGTCATGTTTTTATGATGGTTGTACTGCATTCTTCACAGAGAAGACAGCAGCAGTTCATTAGGCTCCATGCATGCCCGTCTACTTGCGTACATATCTGTGGCTTCCTTAGGTTGTCAGACAATACATTTTGCTAACTCTATGGCAAAGTTCTTTATTCTGCACTCATGTCCCACCATACTCATGTACTATTAAGAACTTTCTTTACAAGTTTCTTTGAAACTATTCTCTTCTGGCCTTTCCCCATCAACCTACACAATAACTGTTGTTATAAATAACATTTATCTCTGTTTTAAAATATTACTACTACAATTTCTTCTTTTGATGATGTTTTAGGATGGTTGTTAGCCCAATTTCCCACCCACTTCTAGGTAGATGTTCTTCACTTGGGTTCTAAGATAACAGTACTCTGAATGTCTTTTTCGGTGTTTTAGCTTTGTTGGGTTTAGCTGCCAAACCGCAGATTGTCAGAAGGGACAGAGGACTCCAGGAGGACATGATTCACTAAATTAACTAAGATGGGCTCTTATGACTCACAGACATGGATACAGCAATGACTGGGTCTGCAGGGTCTGCACCAAGTTCTCTGGGTATAGATTATGGTTATGTATCTTGGTGTTTGTTTTTCTGGGATTCCTAATAGTGGGAGCAGGTATGTCTCTGACTCATTTTCTTGCCCTTGGAACTTTTTACTCCTACTTTTTCCCTTGTCAAGTCTGAATATGAGAGCTTTTGTCTTGTCTTATTGTATCTGTTCTTTCCACCTTTTTTCTGTTTGGCTGTTATTTTTTGGAGGCCTGCTATTTTCTGAATGAGAAATGGAGTGGAAGTTAGAAAAAAAGGTAAAATGAAAATCTGGGAAGGAGGGAAAACTGTGATTGAGATGTGTTGTATGAGAGAAAAATCTATTTGCAATAATAAAAAATAGCTTATTAACTAAAAAAAAGAAACCAAAATCAAAGCTATTTGTATTGTCAGGCCGTATATGTAAACATTTCATTTGTCATCAAAAAATGTTAAGTTCATCTAAATTCATGGTTTCAGGTAGCATGAAACAGATTGAGGGAAATGATGATTCACAATGAAGGTCAAAGTACTCAGAGGAGGCATTTCTATAAAAAACAAAATAAAAAAACCCCAGTCATCTGCGTAGGAAAACATGCTTTTTCTATACACCTTTGAAGGTCTTTTTTGTAGTGTTTTCACATTGCAGTATAGTGTTCCAACCAGTTTCAGATAACATACCACTACTAAATAAGAACTTTCCTTGTATTACCACAGAAAAGAACTTCAAATAATTTTTGAGCTAAAATATTTTGTTTATCCTAGTTTATATTTTATATGCATGGTACTTTTAACCATGTGATATTGGTAAACCTATGCTATCATTTTTTAAAATTGATTTCTTATATGTTTTGGATGCCACTAATTAAATTGTCTACCTATCCAGACTCCCCATCAGTCTAGTTATTTTCTTATATGATATGCTACAATTTTCTATGAGAAGAACTGAATGGTGAAATAAGAAAGGCATTGAAGTCCCAATTCATTGACTATTTGATATTTACTACTAAACAGACTGTTGAATATTTTGCAGTTCATAATTTTAATGGAGAATGTTCATAGCTCACAGTAATGTCAGAAGGATAAGGAAAACATTACATGACAGAAAGTCTGAGCAAGGAGAAAGTATTTTTCCTCATAGAGTATTGAAGATTCCAGAGTCACCTCATTTACATTAGGTATATATCAACCTAAGAGCTTCCATATTGTCTCTGACATTTGCAATTTATTATGAGGAAGATAAGAACTATTTATAAAGGACTACAAATAGGTTATGTTTTGTCAACATCAAACTGTGCCATTAATTCCTTGCACATCTGGAAAAAACATTTTGGAGCAATGTTGCTTTGGAGTCACTTTAAAAATTTGGCTGTAGAGAAAAAGAAAAGCGATCCCAAGTGGAAAAAGAAAAAAATGAAAAAAATACATTCTCCAGAACAAAGAAATCAAATACAAGAACAAGAAGTGAGTGCAGACACAATGCAAAACAAACGAACAAAAAGGATGTGCCTAAAAGTTTTTCAGGAAAACTGTAGGAATGAAAGTCTTTAGATGTGAGTCATGAGTGTGGAGAGAGAATAAAGAGAATGGAGCATTTACGATATGATCTTTCAAAAAAGAGATCAAGAGAGTTCTCAGGGTTGAGGCTAAGCAAAATTCCTTAA
This sequence comes from Phyllotis vaccarum, assembly GCA_033318265.1. Lineage (NCBI taxonomy): Eukaryota > Metazoa > Chordata > Mammalia > Rodentia > Cricetidae > Phyllotis > Phyllotis vaccarum. Next base: position 46,156,952 of record JARWLC010000014.1, on the reverse strand, counting down.
AAGAGGGTACATGCACATTTGAGGATAGACATGAATCTATAATATCTCACCATAGTGTGTTTTTTTTTTTAATTTCAGTTTTATCTTAAAATATGGCAATATTTTCAGCCACTTAATACTGAAACAAAACAGGATCTTTAGTATATTGCTGATTTCCTTAATCCTAACGTGTATAGCCATTTTAATAATTTATAACAATAAATAATGATTATAAATGGTTTATTAGTTTCTCAATAGCATATTTTTGATTTTTAAATTATTTTCTTTACAATGTATTCTTACGACAGTTTCTCCTTCCCCAGCTCCTCCCTGGTTCTCTCATCTCCCACTCATATAGCTTCATCCACTGTCTCCTGTTTTGGCAAATAAACAAAGTGAACAAACCAGAACAGAGCAAAGAAAAAATATTACAAGAAACACACAATACACCAAAGCCAACACAACCCAGAATCAGAAACCAAACTATACAAGTAAAAACGTCCAAACAATGCAATATGACAAAAAGTTCACAGAAATACTATTGAATTGGTTTTATGTTGGGCATCTACTGCTGGGTATGGAGCCAGCCCTTAAGTGTGGTTTATACTCCCAATGAGACTCCATTGGAGAAAATGAATTTTTCCTTTGCGAGAAGCTGTCAGTTGCAGACAACTTCTTGATTAATGGTGGGATCCTGTGTCTGCTGCAAAGATCAACTATCTTTAAGGCTCAAGAATACTTCTTTCACATGATTGCCTTTGAAAGATTGTACATTAATTTTTTTTCATTGAGGATTTTTTTTCTTGTTCCTTAAAGCTCCATTGATAGATTAAAATATGTATACTTGAACTAAAGTCAACTACAAAGGCCTCTGCCCTGAAAAAAGGAAATGTTTATAGAAAAGTTAGTCTACCTCTGTAGTTGAATATAAACAATAGTAGAAACTCACAGGAACACATTATGGTAGAGTAAAAGAGAACATTTTAATTCAGGTCAGTGATAAATTATGCATATGTGAAAAATCAGTCAAAATAAATTATTTTTATCTTTTTAAAAGTTTTTTACTGACTGCTATTTTTATATTTTCAAGTTTTCATCTTGTGCCTGCTAGTATTTTAAAAGCTCATATTTTAGAATTGGAGAATACTTAAAATTGTCTCTATTTTAAATGATGACTACATGATAATAGTTAGATTTACAAAATTATTAGGCAGCAAATAGATACAAATTCTTAGCAAGACTAAACCCAGATGTGCCAAGAAAGACTACTTCATTATATTTTTTTTTATCATTTTGTTTTATTCCTACAATTACTTTTGTGACACTCAGGATGTGCTTCACACACACTATGCAAACACTACGGTTGAGCTGTATTCTCAGCCCTATAGTGACACTTTTGAATGGAATAGAGAGTGGCTGCAGAGACAGTCATCACATTCTTACTCTTCAGTGTATAACTTTGGGAGAAGCTGGTGATACAAACAAAGAAATGCCATTTGTGATTTGAGAAGTATATTAAGAGTCTTTACAGTAGAAGTTAAGATTACTACTGAAGCATTTCATTTCCTGCCAGATGCTCCTCTGTAGTTTAAATAAGGGTTGTGGCTGCTCACTTCCTAAAATTTCCCTGCCATTTGGCTAGTGTACAAATGCTAAATCAAACACCTGTTTTCAAGGCATGCTCACGTAATAGTTGCTGATTCCAGTTGAACTGATGCTACATGTTGCATTTTCTGAGGAAGTCTTACAATGGCTAGTCACATCTCAAAGTAATGGGAAACAGAGGTTTGCTGTTTGAATCAATTTTTAATAAAATATTTGAGAGTACAAACTCTTTCCATTATATTCTGCACTGAAGACTGAACCCAATGTGAAATGTAATGAAATCTCTACTGTTGGGTCATATGCTCTGCCCAGTGCTCTCCGCTTTTATTTTACCCATTTTTAAGATGGAATTATTTTTATTAAAATATACACAAATTCAGGTGCCATAAGCAAACTCTCTGCAAACATCACCAAGTGAGACTTTCCATCCTGAATAATTTTTTTTCCTTTAATTTAGAGGCCATATTCTATGGAGGATTTCTCAGGATTCCATCTTCTTGTGAAGACTATGATAGATAGATAGACAGATGATGGAAAAATAGATAAATAAAAAATAAAATCTGCTTGATAAGGAAATGATTAGAAATTTGTATATGCAAAACTTGTCAGCTATAGATTCTCTGCATATACCCATATTCATAGTAATGTATGTTTCTGTATGTATGTTTTATATATATGAATATAATATACATAAATATTCATATACATGAATATGAATGTACATATATACATATAAATATATGTCGTATATATATCAAATTATAAGTACAATAAAGATTCTTTTTTAATCGTGGTTTTTAAAGGTGCATTTATTTTAGAATATAAAAAAATATGGTACATATGCAGTAATGAAGCAACAAGTGACTTCCCCATTCATCAAAAGTTTACTGAAAGCATGGTTAACCGGCAGAGCACAAGAACCTGTGGAGCAGACAAAGATTAATTACACCTGTACTCATGCAGCAATGTTTGTGTTCCAAACAAATTATATTTGCTTGTGTTTAAACGATGCATAAATCTGATGCGTGCAGATGAACGTGTGTTCAGGATGAGTGAGCACACTTGTTTGAATGTCATATTTATCCCTGTATTTTGTCAGAAAATTAACTTCTTTGGAGTTTGTGCTTGAGCTGAGCATATGGTTGTTGATCTCTGGAGATGACAGCCTATCTGAGCAATAGTGCTCCTTATGGCTCCTGCTCTCCTCGGCTGGCAGATGCTTTGGGCTTTTCTACAATTAAGTGGAGATCATCACTGTTTTCTTTGAGCACTGCTGTGCCTTGTACTCTGAAGTGTTTTGTTAATCACTGTCTGCCTTCGACAGAAGCTGCCAAAGCTCTCATTAAGTCTGAATTTTGAAATGCCATGCTCGGATGATGGAATTTCATCCTTTTTCTGCATGAATGGAATTGGCTATGGAAAGGTGCCAGGAAAAAATATCATGTCACTAAAGTGTACTTGTTTTATATTTTGGAGATGAAACAAAAGGCAGTTGTGGGGGTTCCCAATAATTTGTCAAGTTTAGAGGATGTTGTTTCCTAGGTGATATAATTGTTGGGTGCTCACCTTATTAACAGCGGTTCCTTATTACACTGCATATCAACAACCAGTCACTTATTTCTTCACAAACTGAACTCTTTTCTCTTTCTTGCCCCAGTACTGTTCATGGCATTTTCTGTTGACTCTCAGTACACTGAAATAGAAAGCAGGAATAAGCTGTGTTGAAACAGAGTTATTTCTTTAATAACATGTCTGCCTATTTGGAGCAGGAGAAAATATTTGGTAATAAAAAAATTAGTCTGCCCTTTAAAATAATTGGTTGAAGTTGTATAGAAACTGAGAACTGAATGCTACTGTTGACTATTCAGTGATTTGCTGCAGGAAACTGTTATGGGAAATATAGGTTGAAAAGACATCATCCATTTTTCATGATGAATCTAATTGTTTCATTTGAATGAGTAAAAGTAGAAAGTAAGCCTTGAAGAGAAAAAAATCTTAGCGTAATTAGCTCTAATGACTAATCACTTGGGTCATAAGGCATTCGGAAATTTATTTATTTGATCTATGAAGCCCTACACCTACAAAGAGTAGCATCTCCTATTTGTGAACAACTTGAAAGTAGCAGTCCTCTATTTCCTTCTTTTTCTATGGCTCAGTTAATTCTAGTCAACAACACAAACAATGGATATTTCTTGATTCATTGCAATATTTACCAAGAAAGTAAAAATTCAAAACTATTCCTTAACAGGATGAAGATGATTGGCTACTATGACAACAGAAACACTGCAGACTCCCCTTTTCTGTATAAATGACATGTATGTTTTTTTAAAGTCAAGAATGGATTTTATGACACACTGTATTTAAAGTGTTGCTTTTCCAAATCTCATACATTGTGAGTTGAAAGAATGTGGGTCAAAAGTTAATTATGAATTTTGAGACATTTTACACAATGGTTTCTATGAAAATAATGTTGGGGAAAGCACATTCTAGTAAACAGGTCACATCATAATTGTAGATGCCAGATCATATGATGCAAGATAGACATTAGAGATCATGCATGGGAATATTCTAGTTTTTCTTCTTTATCTATATTTAGGTTCTAAATTTAGTTAATTTAGAAAACACACATTAACTCATGCAATGTTATTCTGCTACTCAAAGTATGCCACATACCTGAGTTTAACAAATTCCCTATAGGAATTTATATTTTTATTTTTATATATTTTTATATAGTTTATATAATTAAATATATAGTTTATATAGTTATATATACAGCTTATATAATTTATATTTTATATAGTAAATTAAAAATGTCCATTGAACCACATAGTGATATTATATATTCAATAAGTATCATTTCAACCTATGGATTCACTATTTCATGGAATGGAAAGGAGTTTGATGACGAGTAAGTATCCATCTGAGTAATAAATTGTCAAGATGATCTGAGAAAGCCTACCATAGAACATCTCTTTTAGCTGACCAACTTAGAATGCTTACTTGTGAGGTGTCTTTGATGTCTTAGGAAACTATGATAGTGACTGGTAAACACTCAGTCCTGATCCATCTGAGGCTTTAGAAAACTATACCTGTTCTCACAATAATTCAGAAGATATAGAGGCAAAATACTACTAAGTCTGTCTTCTGCTCCCTCATTGGAGATGCCACAAAGAAGCTGCATACTTTCTCTATTTTTTTAAAGCTATCTACAGAATATGCCTCAAAGTGGCATTATAACTTTCAGTTAAATTGTACATAGAAGACTATTTAATACCTATTTAGTATAAAGGGGGAAGAGAAGATAATTTAATTCCAACATTCATCTTAAAATTCTAGACCTTTTTCATAGGCTCCATTACCTAAAACAGAGACTCAAATAATGAGCCATAATAATTGCAAGTACTAAAAACTACCAAAACTGATATCAGCAAAGCATGAGCAGTATTAGTTCTTTATGTATATGTGAAAGTATGTGTATATATGGATAATTTGCTTTCATGTGAATTTTTGTGCCTTTATTCTTGGATTTATGATAACTATTCCAGTGTATTTATTCTTTAAACTCAGTATAAATTTTAAATTATTTTATTAAATTATTCTAAAATTTATTAAAATAGAATCTAAAGTGAAAGAAAATGTCACTGATATTAGCAGATAGTTTGCCAAATATTTGAACAGATATAGTCATCAAAAATGGATGATTTTGTATTTAGTCTCTAGATTTTATCTTTCATATTCTGATTTCATAAGATGTATAAGACATATGAAACATAAAGATACATTGTTTACAACTTTTAAATCAATTTTTTCTCAAAAATAATTTTTACATACTTATTGTAGATATACCACCAAGTTAAAAAAAAATAAATGAGTGGTTAAAAACAGTCTTAACCTTACAAGATGTGAGACTGTGACTACTCAAAGATGTTGGCGTGCATCTCATATATGCTCATCTTTAAATAGGGATGGCTTGCAGGCAGAGAAGCACAGTGGCTTCTTCACAGCACTTGCTAGATATGGGAAGGCAGATCTCTCTGAGTTGAAGAACAGTCTGGTCTATATAGAGAGTTCTAAACCAGACAGTGTTACACAGTGAAACCCTGTCACAAAATAAAATAGGGAGAACTAAACTAAAATAGTAATAGTGATAATTTTAACTGTCCTAGTGTATTAAGTCTTGTGTTGTTGAATTAGTAATATATTCTTATATGCGTATTTTTGATTTTGAAACATTTTAATTTATATAGTTATGTATGTTATAATAAATTAAAAAACATAATTTGATATCATTTTTATTCTGAGATCTTGCTTTTTGTATTTTGCTTCATATAAAACTATATCATAAGTTATTGCACAGAAACTGTTTGAAACTAGTGCAATTTGTTTCTATGTCATTGTTTGATAAACAGCACTACCTGTAAAGACATGAGCTTTATTGAGTTTTTTATACTGAAGGGCAAATTTCATGTTAAAGCTTAATTTAAAAGTGATTAGATATCTTGATCTATCATCAAACCATTATAGCTCAGTCCTCCCCAGTAACATGGAAACCATAATAAGTTTTTATATTCTCATTACATACTCATGTTCAGCAAATATGATAAAAATAGAGAAATAAATATAACTTTGTGGAATGAAATATACATGAAAATGCTCAAATATATAATATTTGGGAATACAATCTCTTGAATTTCAGAAGAGAAAGCAGAGCAAGTGTATTTATTGTCCATTTCCATAGGTGTAGACGTTCTTGAACACTGCTGGTTTCTCTTCCTCCTTTGCCCCTCCAGACTGTGATGTTTTAATCTTTTCATGCTACTGCATTTGCTCAAAATATTATTAGCACACATTTAAGAAATAAATTTCAAAATGGTACAACAGGATACTGCATTGCATTAACACAATGGGTCAGTAATTTCTAATTTCTTGTATAAGTTGCTTGTGAATCTTAACACAGTAAAACACACTAAGAAATTGGTAGCAGGACATAAATGTGAAAGAAAGAATTAGTGTTTGCAGTTTATTCTTGTTATTTCTACATCAGCAGATCTGTGACATAACTTAAACTTAAACAATAAAATTAAAAAATAAACTTAAAACTTTAACATAAACTTAAAACAATTCCATGAAAAAATATATACATATATATTAAAAGTAAATTATTTCTGAATATTTAAAAATAAAAATAGAAGTCTTAGCAGAAGTAAATTCTGCCATAAAGGATAGATATTTAGGAATATAAATACATTTATTTTCCTACTAAAATCGTAGATAGTTTTCCTTTGGCAGACATATGTAACATAGCTTGATGTGGAATAATTCTCTTGCACACTGTATAGATTTGTCACTCAAATTAATTGAGTAAAATATTGATTGGCTAGTAGCCAGGCAGGAAGCAGAGGCAGGGCAACCAGACTAAGGATGACGGGAAAGGGAATGGCAGAGTCAGGAGTCACCAGCTAGACTAAGAAGGAACAGAAGATGAATGTGCCATACTAATAGTGGTACCATCACATGGCTAATAATTAATAAGGAATATGTGTTAACTTAAAATATAAGGGTGGATTACCACTAAGCTTTAGCTATTGGACAAACATTTGTAATTAATGTGGCCATAAGGCATTTATATGAGAGTGTCTACTGGACAGAACCTTCCACCTACAATAGCTTTCAGAAACCATGATGCAATTATTCACTACCTGGAATCAAAGTTATCTTTGTACTTTTATTATTGTCTATTTTAAATATTTGTTTGTGCATTTAATATAATGTTGCAAGTATAAATTATATGGTATCTTTAAAAAAATTAAAAATAACCTAAATAACATGTGAATTAAAAATGAAATAGTTATAGGAGAAATTCTTCAGTTAGTGGGGACAGTGCACTTGAGATGGATGATTAGTGCTCTATTGGAAATTGTGTCTCTAAGAGAGTCCTGACTAGCAGACCTTAAGCAAATTTGACTTCTGCTTTCCACCAGTGATGATAATATAAAATTCATTTTCATCTAGCATTTGGCATCACACAAAGACATTCTTAACACCAACAGAAAAGTTCTACAACACAACCCTACTAAGCCATCACTGACATCACACCTCTCGTCTCCTGACACAGTGCACTCTAGCCCTCAGAAGAAAGGAGTAAATGGGAGGAGAATGAGTTAAAGTCTTAATGCTCTGGGGGAAAAAATCAAATCTCACCACTTAAAAGGTAATATGAGGAAATATTTTGGACATTTGAAAAACAGTCTCTGACAAATTGCTTTGCACCCTCACACATACAGATCATAGAAGGTTATCCTGCCCTGTTACTGCTCCACAGAAATAGGCTTTTTATAAATGAGGATATTGGGTGTGTTATCTAAAAACCTTTACATATTTATCTCCTTTCAAAGCATGCCCGGAATGTTTGAATTCTGAAGAATGGGAGGCACAACTTATCTTTTGTATCATAAATCCTTGGGAAAGTCTGGATTTTTGGCCCATATCTTAAATATTTGATATATATTCATTTCTCTCTTTATATATGCATATTTACAAACATATATAGCTATAAACATTGAACAAGGTAAATTTCATTTCCATACATTTTCTTTGTGTTTGTGTTCACTCGTGTAAGCTGCAAGTGCTTGTGAACATGTGTCCTGAGGCCACAGGTGGATGTCAGGTGTTGAACTCATCTGCTTATTCTCTTGGGTCATGATTTCTCACTGTACCTGTGTCTACACTGTCCTCCTGCAATTCCTCAGAACTGGCTTGCTCTAACACTCAGCACGGTGCTTCTAAGAGCAAATATGACGTCATCCTTTCAGTGAGTGCTGTGGACTCAAAGTCACATAGTCAGACTTGTCCACCAAACATTCTTGCTTACTGAGATTCTTCACAGTCTTTTACAGATACTTTAAAAATCTCCTGTTTTCTCACTGTTGCTCATTTATTCCTCTGGGTTACCTTAGATAGCACCATATCTTTTTGTGTCTTTTCTTTTTGGTTCCTTTTACATAGTCTAATACAGAACTAAGATACAAAAACATTTCACCAAACATTTCATTACCAATAATTAGCATTCAATTAGTAATTCTTATTACATTACTTACCTGGCAATATTTTCTCTTTTTATTGTTATTCTAATTATTTTTAAGTATAAAGGAATAAGAACATATTCTACTCTCAAGTAGTTGAGCCTTGAGAATAGGAAGCACTCACAACTTTTGTATGCCTGATGACGGTAGTATAAACATTGAATGTGCTTTCCCATAATTTTGTAAAATAACCTTCTCCATACTCATCAAACAGTTACACAGAAGTAAATATATATGAAAAGATGTCATTAGTTTTCAATTGCTGACATCCCAAAATAGGATCACACATTTGGTCAAGGCAATTATTTGAGGGAAATTTCTAGATCCTCTATTTTTTTTTTTAATTTAACCACCAGCCTGATAGATTTCCATTATAGCAGTATTTTCACAACTAATGGAAAGTAGCTTAGCAACTAGAGTGTTTCGTAGAAAATGGGAGTAACAATATGAAAAGAAATAGTGGGGGATAAATACCTTTTGCATCTAGAGTAGGATAATTAATAACTATATAAAAAGTGAAGAAAGCAGAATTAGCTACTATCTGCCATTTTTCTAAGATTTAGAGAGAAAGAGGGTTAAGTAAAGTACATAGATATGAAGGACAAAGGCTCAGTTACACACAATAGGGCAATTGTTTATAATTAAGTGAATACATGAAATTATGAAGCATGATAGACAAGATCAGGGATCAGATTGCCACAAAGCTAAAATACGACCAAGAAAATATGAGGAGTTGAACTACTTTCCTTGTTATCTGATGAGTGTCAATTATAGATGTATATGTTGGCACTTTGATATGAAGTTCACACATTCTGTAAGAGTATGTAGGTTGTGTACCAATTAATTTTGGAATATGCAACCCTTGAGGCTCCAGGGAAAAAAAATTACAGTGTCCCAGTAAAGAAGTAGGGCATTGCCTGAACCCATTGGCTCTTGGATTATACTGTTTCTCTGCTGTTTGTGTAAAAATCTAAGACAATTGTGTCAGCACTACAGGACTTTCGGTTCAAAGCAGAGCCACCAAGGCCAAAATGCAAATTTGTTCGTTTGAGGAAAAGTTACTTTTTTGTCAGAAAATCATTCTTTATAAATGTGGCATTTTCACAACAGCAGCTTGAGTGAAAGCAGAGGGATCAGAAGGATCTAGCTGTGACAGCTCAACATCTAGATGGCAGAATAGACTGGGCAGAAGTAAAAGAAGAAGAATATCATTTGTATGCCAGTCTAGATAAGGCTTCCTTATAGTAAACAGTGCATATGTAGAACAAAGAACAAAACCTGGGTATAGTAAAAGACACTTCTATATTTAGATTTCATGAAGTGGAAAGGGTCAGAAACTGAATAATTAAAGCAGAATAAATACTCTTTACATAGAAAACGTACATCATTACTTAGTTGCCAACTACAATAAATTTATCCTTCAACTTTCTTATTGACACAATTCGTATTGAAAAAAAGAACTTAAAATTATTTTTTTGTGGTTCTAGACAAGTGAGTTGTTTTCTGCATATAGCTCATTATGAGCTGAATGAAGCCACACAGTCAGTCAAGACGGTTTGTGAGCATAAGGTGAGCTATAAGCAATGTTAAAAAAAAAAAAAAATGAAACAGGATAAAGCCTGCTGAAACATGAGAATGCGATAACTAATGCTCTCTCTTTCTTTTTTTTTTTTCTCTCTCTCAATTTTTCTTGAGACAGGGCTTTTGTACACTACTCAGGCCAAGATTGCACTGTAGACCAGCCTGGCCTTGAGCTCTGAGATCTGCATACCTTTGCCTTCTGAGTGTTAGGATTAAAGATGTATGTCAGCACCATGACTTTAATTTTCTCTTTGTGTTCAGTGGTCAGACTTTTTTCCAGAATAATTCTGGGGGGAAAAATCTTTTAAGCCTGAGGAAAAATTTTGCTGTGGAGTAGTTTATCTCCCAGATAAATAACCTATGAACACACACAGTGCCTTTATGTGTATTGAGATTAAAGGCTTCTACATTTACCTCATGAGAGTGAAGAATAAGCAGGTGGTATTGAATGGAATGTCCAAGTTCTGTGGCACTGTATAGAAGGGAGCTGAGCATCTACATTTGGTACTTTCAAATTTTGGAGAGAATTTTGACTCATATATTGTCACCAGGGAGGTCACAGAAGCACAGTCTACTTCTGTTCTAATTTAAAACGTATATATCTTTTCTAGATATGGAAGCCATTTTCTGTATCATTTCTAAATCCTTTCTAAGAACCATTTCTAGATAAATTGTTCCAATAGAGGTGAAAAGATAGCAAAGAAATAAGCGTTTACTTTGATTAATTTCCTGAAGTCACTTCTTGTGTGGCCCTGTGTCCCCAGGCATCTGTTACCCCTTCTCAGTCATCTCTTGCTAGGTCCACCATGGCCCTTTCATGTACTTCTGTTTGCTTCAGCTGAGTCAGAGGATACCAACTTACCTTTGAAATTAATAAAATTGGTCACTGACAAAGAGAACTGTGTTGTTGAAAATTGCATTGGGGCTTTCAAGTTAATAAATGTCTTCTTTATAAACTAGGCAGATTATGTATATATTTGAGAGGTTTGCTTCTTGTTTGCACACTATGTGAAATGAACCCTTCATTGATCAAGTTTTACATTTCTGGAAACTGGTTACAAACCTACATAACTCACACACATCTTCAAATTCCTAATTACAGATGTGATGGTTGTGGGTGGTGAGGTCTTTGGAGGTGACTAGATTATGAGTGTATAATTTATACTGATGTGTAGTAAGAGGTTTCTGGCCCAGACTTTCGGGCCTAACCTCAAGGTCTAGACCCACAGACCTGTAGACCCACGGACCCGCAGACCCGCAATCCTACAGAGACATGCAGAGGCTTACTATAGTTTTAGGCTGATCAGCCTCAGGCCCAGGCATATCACATGCTAGCTCTCTACCCTTATTCTAACCCATGTCTCTTGTTCAGCCATGGGGCTCGGTACCTTTCCTTAAGGTATCATAGTTGTCCTTGGCTTCTTCCGGGCCTCTCTCTGGAATTCCCTCTGGTGTTCTGATCTGGCATTCTGTTCTCAGAGATTTTAGTCTGGTAGCCCCGCCTACACTTCCTGCCTGCCTTTGGCCAATCAGCTCTTTTTATTAAATCAGTGGTTGGGACAATTATTTAAAATGAAACAACACAACCTCCCACACTGATGAGACTTATCCTCTTGTAAGAGACAAAAAAAGATGTTTTTTATTTGGATACTTGAGAACAGAGCAAGAACATGGCCATTGGTACATTGGGAAGGTAGGTTTCCTTAAACTCCAAAAGTGTTCGCTTTCTGATCTTATACTTCCTGCATTCAGGAGCTAATGACGAACCAGTATTTGTTTTTAAACTCTGAGTTTGCAATGGCATTTATAAAAGCCTATCAGACCAGGCCAATAATCAACATCACATGACCATAGTCTCTTACAAGTGTCTAGGATAGGCAAAGGAGTTTTTCTTCTTTGTACTGAATATAATGGGAATCAGAAATGGCTAAATTTATTTACTTTATAATGACTGCCTTACAGTCTTTTCTTGTTTACCTTTTATTTTTTTGAAGGAAGGAAAACTATGATAGCAATATATTGTATGAAAAACATCTTTTTAAAATTAAAAACAGAGATTAAATCTTTTAAAGCTCTTACCATCAGCATAACAGGGCATAGATGGAATATCTTTGGCATTTCTGGGATATCACAGAAAATTTTCTTTCATTGTGAAACTTTGTTTCATTGTATTTGTTTGCAAATTAGTCAACGACCTAAACAAGTGTTTTGATGATTAAATGTTGATATTTTCCCAGTCTCATTATTTGAGAAATCATTTTGTTACACAATAAAATGTTGATCTCATGTCTCCAGATCATGCTTATCTTATATTTTCTTACTTTCTAAAAATAAAAAGCCTATCATTTAATGATGAATCTACATATAAAAACATAGGTAAATAAAATAGTAAAAAATAATCAATCTTAAAACATACCACCTATTTAAGCTCTTAGAGTTGCCATGTTTCCCTACTTGAATGAAATTTATTCATACATAGCATGGTGAAAGTAGCAGTTGGGATCAGAACACCAATACAAGCTAGACCTCTGGAAGATTCAGGACTATAGATGTTGTGAATAGGTCTTGATAACGCATTTTTACCCTTTCAGCATTTAAAAAGCATACTACATAATAATCCTGGGCATTACATATGTACTCACGGCCCTGCTCTACATGAGTATCCTGATATTTATAAACCATTCCTGCAGAAAGTACAGCAAAGGTAAAGCTACTTATTCTTAATTTTAATAAACTCCTTTAAGCATGACTCGAATATATTAGCATATTTTCTGCCCTGACCACCAAGATAAAAATTACATAGAGTCGTCATTTTCCTGTTTAAAATTATATTGCAAAAGAATTGTTTAATAATTTACTAGGATAGATAACTAGCCTTTATACACTTGGATTTTCACACTACCAAGTTTAGACTTAAAAATATAATATAGGAAACTGAGATTTTAGAATATAGAATCACCACTTCAAAGCAGTAATGTTAAAGCAAGAGGTGTAATGTATAGCCTTCCGGTGGATTTTCCAGTTTCAGTCCTTTTTTGGAAAGCATGCGGCTGTAAATCCCCTGTGATCTGCTGCCATGTTTACTGTGTCAGGACAGTTCTGCAAAACTATCAGTTCCTCTTTAAGGTGTTAATCTCTAGACTCTATGGTCTCCAGGGACTTACGCATTTTCATTCAATAGGAAGCCTGCAGTGGATCTATATACTGGGCTTGGATTTTGCCATCAACTAGCAGAAAACATTTTGTACAGGGGCCTGTAAAAACCCCAAAATAACCACAGGGCTCTTGTTTTGTACCACCTATTTAAGATGCATCTTTAGGCTGTTTGTAAAATAAAGTGTATGGGACACTTTAATTTGAAACTGATGTCAAGCAAAACATGGAGACTGTTTAAAATTCAACTTGAATATTGTAAATATTTTACACAGCTAAATAAAAAACTAAGCCTAAAAGAGGCTTATGAAAATTAGCTACTACAAAGTAGCTGAATCGAAACACCATTACCCAAATTACCCAAATAAGCACGTTTACATTGTCTTATGTATTTGGCATCATCAGATAAGGTGGAGTTTGTTTAGAAAATCACATACACAACAGACCATGAAACTTTGGATATATTAACATATAAATACATATATTTAGGCTGAGACATTAAAATCTTAGTAAGATTTCCTATGCATTAATAAATTTTGCTTCCTTGCTTTTCTTTCAAATCACACTTTCAGTAATACTGTTCTTTTGATCTGTTCCATAATATAGGCTTTCTACTTTGGAACTGCCTTAAAATAACACTCTGAAAACTCTTTTTACAAAAGGGCTTAAAAGTGAATGTACATGAAAACTAACTTTTCTGCTCAAATGCACTGAACCCTTTCAGATCGAGTACTCACTTCTACAGTCTCAGATTCTATTCATTTTCATTAGGGAACTTCTGAGAGTGTGTTGGCATCTAGAGCTCCCTTTCACCTCTCTGGCTGGTGTGTTACACTGTTTCCATTTCACATAAGTCCTTTACATTCAGTGTGGGCCCCCTTTCATGGCATTTCTTAAGAAGCTGTGCAATAGCTGTATTATTAAAGCCAAAACTTTTTGCAAATTCTATCATTCCTGTTTTATGAGCAATGCATTTTATTTCTGCACATATTAAAGAGAGATTAGATGTTGAAGTGCCTTAAGATGCAGTGTTTTGTGTGTGTGTGTGTGTGTGTGTGTGTGTGTGTGTGTGTGTGTGTGTCAGACTTTCTTGTGAAGTATGTTCTTCTTAATGAAATTTCATGCCCAGATTATTGGAGATATCTGAAGCAGAAGAGATGGTTGGCTCAGCATAATGAATATGTCTGCCTGCCATTTTTATAACGATCTGCTGCAGTTTTTATTGTCTGACAAAACGTGTGCTGTGCTTTTCTGAGAGCTTTCTTGTTTGACATAATCAAAAACGATGCGATGTACCCCTCGAAGTCTAGCTGGATAAAAGGAGGACAGAAAAGAGGGGCATCTGCCAACAGTTAGGTTGCATTGCAGTGGAAATTTTTCTGTAGCTGTGAAATGCACAATTCTTGTCATTTTTCATGTATGCTAGTCGATTTACAATAGAGATGTATGCAGATACAGAGCTTATATATACCTAAAATTTCTCAATTTGCATTAATCCACCAGGTATATCTAAACACTTTGAGAAAACATTTATGTATGCTTACAAAAATCACAAATAATTTACTTTTGTTGAGCTTATATGCTACCTTATTTCATGTGACTATTTTATTTGCTCATTAGGGGAAATATTTCAAAAGACAAAGGCTTTAGTTTATTAGTAATACATTAATATTACATTAAATATTTATAATTAATGTGAGCAATCATTTTCAATTTTTATCTCCATAGATTTCTTAAAATCTATGCCTAGTTTTTAATAAAACACGTTATTATAAACTTGGTTAACACCGAGAAGAAGCCGTGTACAATAAAATCACATCGTATGTATATTCACTTGGGTGATAAATGCTTCAGTCTTTCTTTAGAGGATTATTAAGAGCATTCTCTGGAGGAATAAAATGGTGGAAGTCACACATTTAATAGCTCAGGTACAAAGAGTCAGATTGTGCCAGTTGGCAAAAGTTAGCAGGAAGCTGTCACAATAAATGGCAGCAGCTGCTCATAGTTCCAAAGAGTATGTCCCAGTCAGAACTGAAAACTGATGGCATCTACATTAATACTACCTTAATGGCCCATCTGCTGCTCCATAGGGTCCCTAGCTGCTGTATGGAGTCATAGGCATTTGACAGGCAGTCTCTGTATGCCAGATGCACATTGTGCCAAATGTTTCAGGCTGCTTCTTCTCGTTCTGATGTGTCAAACTCTCCCTACTCATTTATCAGGCAAGGAGTTATGAGGGTTTTCTTTTCTACACATCATTGGCTTTCAGCACTGGGGCAGCTAACAATTTGGAAGGCAAACTATTTTGGTTATTATTTTTTTCTAATTGATGATGCAAGGCAACGTTGTCTAATGCACCGTACATTAGTAGGTAGGTTAACAGAATGCTATGACATGCAAGCCCTGTGGAGAAATCAACCCAGTGCATTTTAAATGCATTTCTGCATAAATGTTTCTATAATTATATTGGAGGATATTATTATATATTTTTATATAGCATCCTATTAGCTGGGTAAATGTTAAAAAAGCTTACTTTTAAATTTTCTAGGTAGAAAAACGCTAATATTCTACTTGTATATTTAAAGTCTTTAAATAGGAAGTACAAAAGTTGACAATTGAGATTATATATTAAATATTTATCTCCAAAATGAAATAAACCTGGCACAGAACAATGGAACATGAATGTAAGCAAGTTTCTTTTCTGTAGCAGTTAAATCATGCAAAAGTGACATTGTTAGTAGTAGAGAATAAACTATTCAAGTTGAATGTTCTGAACTGTTAAAACAGTCCAGTCTATATAACACTAGGTGACCAATTGCAAAAGAAATCAGATTCAGAATGTGTATTACATTCAAAACTGTAGAAAAACTTTGATAAGTCTTCTACTGCACAGATTTAAGTCTAACTACAGAATTCAGAGGTGAATGCTCTTTTCATTTTGGGAATCAGTCACAACAGGGCTGTCACATACAAGTATTTTTACCAAACCTGGCTTCCTGATGAGCAGGGAGTTGGCAGTTCATTCCTGCTTCCCCTGGAGCCATCATAGACCTCGTATCACATGCAGGTATTTCAAAAACAATTGATTCATGTTTGTAAATTTTCTTCTGTCCATATGATACATACACCTATTTTATTAAAGATTTCTCCCTCCATTCACCATTAATTCCTAGAATTCCAATTTTGAATTCATCATATTGTCAAGATTTCATGACAGACAAAAATAAACAAACACAATGTTACCTGTAAACCCTATAAAATTAATATGAACCACATATGTTACCTGTTATGGTGTTCCTAAAAGTAATTGGAGCAAGTAATGGTCACTAACAATTTCTGCACTTTTCCAATCATGGTTGATAACAGAATATATATATCTTTTTTGAAAAATATAAATAACCATGCTCCAAGACTAGACTCTGGTGATAGTGAATAACATGAGAATGTACATGTGCAAAGGTACATCCTTATGCACTCATTCACAGGTATCATGAAAATGGAGGATTGTTTTTGGTGGGAATCACACTTTTAATCATTGTTAATATTATGTATGTTGTTTGAATATCAATTTTTTGATTTATACATTTAAAGGAGTTTAGAATAAATTAAACTTAATGAAAATTTCATAGGTCAGTGGAATGATGGCGCTTGCCGTCTGGTAATACATCACAGTTTGAGTACATGTAAAGGTTGAGGGAGAAAACTGACTCCATGAAGTTGTCCACTGACCACCACACACATTTTGTGCACCCACATATAACAAACACACACACACATAAACACACACACAGACAGACACAGATACACACACACACACACACACACACACACACACACACACACACACACACACACACACACATACTAAGAAGAAGAGGAGGAGGAAGAGGAGGAGGAGCAGGAGTAGGAGAAAACAGAATTGTTCCTGAAGTCCTTTAAAACAAATTTGGGACAATTAGGTTTAAGGGTCTTAAAGTTATTTATAAATTCAAATAAAGAGACATTGGATCTTCAATATTCCGATGAATCCAGGTACCAATTAGGTTTTTACTAATTTGCAATTCATCCTTCTATGCCATTGTACCAGCTCATTTTAAGCTCTTTACCCTTTTAAAAGTTGAAAAGCTGTATATGAAGGGTTAGATACAGCCCCATTCATTCCCTAAATTCCCTGGCATCACTTATTTACATTGACATATGAAGTCTTCTGATATTAAAAATATATTGATATAGTAGAAATACAGTACTTTGAATGTAACAGTGGCTTGGTTTGTAGGATTATATGCACTACATCTTGTCTTTCCTCCAAACCTGTGATGTAAGTATTGTTTTGCTTATACAGACTCTAAGGCTTCCATAGTGTACTGACTAGTTTTATGTCATCTTGACACCAACTAGAGTTACCAGAGATAAAGAAGCCTCAATTGTGAAAATATCTTTATAAGATCAGGATGTAGACACGTCTTTGGGCATCTTCTTAATTAGTGATTGATGGTGGAGGACCCAGACCATTGTGCATAGGTTGGTGGTCTTAGGTTCTATAAGAAAGCAGGTTGAGCAAGCCATGCAAAGCAGGCAATTAAGCAGCATTTATCCCCTACTCATGAGCTCTGCATTAACTCTTGCCTCCAGGTTTCTGCCTTGCTTAGTTCATTCCCTCTTTGCTTTTGATGATGGACTGTTATATGGAACTGTAAGCAAGATCATCCCTTTCCAATTTTCTTTTGGTCATAGATCTCCATCATAGCAGTAGTCACCCCAATTAAAACAAGTACCTTCTCATATGTAATTAGATTCTGTGATTCAGGGTCACAAATGAGTTGAAATGGATTCTATCAAAAACCAACGTTATCTTGTTTCATTTTTTTGCAAGTGTACATTTGCAAATAAAACTCTAGAAATTTTAGAAAAATAGCAAAGAATTAGGGAAGAAGGAAGAAATATGGCCTTTATAATTTTACAGTAAAGGAAATCTACAGTAAAAGGTGCTTGACTTGGATTTTGTGAACCCATTCCTCACGCTGCTTTGCCTCAGCCAGCCTTGACGCAGGGGAAGGGGCTAGATCCTGCCTCCAGTTGTTGTCCTATGCTTTGTTTATGACCACGAAGGGCCTGAAGAATCCTGAACTAAGATGTAGGAGGAATAGATGGCGTGGGGTAAAGAAGAGAAGAAAGAAGAGTAGAGAAGGAAGGGGAACTGTTATCCAGTTGTAAAATAAGTGAAAATAACAAAAATAATAAATAAAAAAGTAAAGACAATAACTTTCAGGTATTGCAGAATGGAGACATACATACTAGAGTTAAAATTTTTCATATAGCTTAGTTTAAGGGGCTCTTATTTGATTGGTTTAGTATGCTTTGAAGGCCATAATAAAGGTGAATTCACTGTACTCCTACTATAGGAGAATTTTTTAGGACGGCAAAACAGTATTTTCCATAAACAAATTGGATATTTTTTCTATTGACAAGAGAACAGAAAATTCTTCACCAACCGGACACTGATAAGCTTGAAAAGTTAATGCTAAAATTTGTGATTACTGTATTCAATTTTAAAAACATTATTTCTTAGTTGACAGCTTTATACTTGTATTTAGGGTATTTTGATCATAATCTCCTCACAATTACTTTCTCTTATGTCCCAATTATGCTCAATCTCTTATTCCTAATGAGAATCCTTCCTACTTTGCATATATTTTGTGTGTGTATGTGTTTAATAAACCAAATTTAACTAGGGTTGCTTGCGAGACCAGGGCTGAGGGTTATTTATTGGAACATGTACAACTAGCCAATGGATACATAAAAGAAAAAATATATCTCTCCCTGAAGCCTCCAAAGACAGAGAGCGGTGAGGCCTAATGATCAAGTCCTGAATGTGTGATGGAATCTTGAGAGGCTTTCCTATTTGGGTCTTGTTCAAGCAGCCATTCCTACTGTGAATTTGTGACCGCACTGTCATGTCCAGAATGCAGGGTTTCATGTAAAATACTCATGGAACAAATTCAAGATCAGTTTAATGTTATAACATCATAACTAAGTTGACTTTCTACTAATAATGAAACACTCATTCAACATATGCAAATTGATATATGCAATAAAGAGTGTTAATTGATTTAAAGGAAGAAATCAATTGATCAGCTCTGTAGTTGCAGAAAAGGTATTTTACAAAGTTCTATGTGTCTTCCTGATACAAATCTGAAAGAATACATGAATCTTTGGAACATGCTTCAGCATTATAAAGAGAAAACATGTCAAATTATCATAAACGATATACTTAATAAAAGAAACCCAGACCATTTGTTCTAAATTTTATTCTTTCATGACCTCATGCTCTTTTAAACTTTCCTCACTCATCCTTTACTCCCTTTTTCTAAGACAAAAGCCGTCTTCGTTAGTTCTCGTATTTTCATGTCTTCTGTATTTGAAGCTTACTTGGTTTCAGGGAGATTACCCACATAAGCATGTATGGGACGCTATTTACTTGACAAAGGGCAACTTCCCAGTGGCTACAGCACACAATAATATGAAAATAATATGTTTCCTACACCTCAACAACTATCAATGCCTATGGCTCTGTAGGAAAAAAGGGAGCCTTAAGAACCCATCACCCTGGATTATAGAATGTTGATGGGCCTCTTCTTGTGTAGTTCTTGGCCTGATGACCACAACTAGGTCGTGAATGCACTAACCATATCATGTACAGAAGACAGTTTGCACAATTGATAGGAAACAATTGGTTTTAAGTGGCTAAATCATCAAATAAATAGTAAAATAAATATATGTTGGAAAGATAAGACTAGACAAGAAAAATAATTATCTTTCTTAAACTTTTCTCTTCTTTATTTTATTCATTTCCCTTTTATTGAAAAGAGTATGCTGTTTATTTACGTGGTATTTTTTCATTACAGTTTCACCTTTTCCTCCTAGTTCATTTCTACATCCTTCCCCATCTGGATCCACAATGTTCTGCATTCATTAAAAAACACACAGGCTTCTGGAGGATGATAATAAAATATAAGTAATATAATATGGTAAAACTTACACATCATTATAGGATAAAACAAAGAGAAAAGAGCCCATAAAAAGATCTGAGAAACAAATACAAAGCATCCCACTTGTTTGAACAATCAGGAGTGCTATAAAATATTAAACTGGAATCCATAACATATATGCAAAGGATTTCAGGGTAAAAAGAAAGAAAAATATAAATAAAATAAGATTAAAAACAAAAGGGCCAAAATCAAAGGAAAATCCCTATGTTACAATGAGACAAAGACCTTCCAAAGATGCCACTGAGCTCTTTACTTGATGGTAGTCACACACTGGGCATGCAGCTACCCATAAAAGTTTCCTCACCAGTGACATTCCTAAGAAATATTAATAAAGTAGATATTTATAGATGGATGTGGAGCTGGAATAAAACAGTCGAGGAGAGAGAGGAAGAAGAAGGAAATAAGAGGGGAGACAGCTAAAACGAAGGGAAATTTAAGGGCTTTTATGTAAACCTAATATGGCAGAAACTTTCCTAAATATACACATATGAAAGTTATCTATGAAATTCCCAAATAATGTGGGAGAGAGAACCAAATTGGACATCTTCTGTCACTAAATAAAGCTTCCAATACCAGAATTAGTTTATGTTAATTGAGTTGTTGGCCAAATGGGTCTCATAAAAATTCCCAAACAAGCCAGGTGGTTGTAAAAGCTATAGATTGTTTCCCACAAATTGTCAGCAAGGCCTCATTAATACCATAAAATACCTACACAACTCAATGAACACGGAAAAATCAGGCTCATGCCTACAAAGAGCCTTATCCTTTATGTGCTATCATTTTTGGTACAGCAAGGTACTCTGCACACTATCAAAAGTGAAACACTAACCCAGCTCAACACCTTTGAGCAACAATGCCATCCTGTCTTCAAGATATGCTAGGTCAATGGTTAGCAAAGTTTGTGGAGTAGCTAACCAATGTCTGATTTGACTTAAGGACCACTCTATAAGTTGAAACCCATACCTATCACTGCCTGTGTGACTAAGAACCAGAGACTAGATAGTCCAATGACCTAGAGTAAAATGAAATACTACTCTTTTTAAAATCAAAAACAAAAGCAAGCAAAAAATAAACAAACAAACATAAAAAACACTGTAGCAGTGAAGACTCCAAATGGCATTCTGCCGTACTTTAAACTAGTGACTTGCTCATTCGTCATCAGAGAAGCTCCCTCTTTTTGCAGCCCCTTTCTTCAGGACTCAGGAAACCCTGTGGAAGAAGTATCAGAAAGAGTAAAAGGGCCAGAAGGGATGGCGAATACAACAAAACAAGACCATCTAAATCAAGCTGATCTATGCTCAGATGAGCTCACAGAAACTGAAATAAAGCAGCTTGCACAAGGAAGCATGGTTCTGCACCAGATGAAGCCCTAGAGATTTTCGTAAGTGCACACGCACACCCATCAATAAAACTTTTATATGAAATGTAAACTTTGTAAAAATATTATACTTAAACTTAATTCTTGTTTTAAACTTTTGATATGTGTGATTCTAATGCCAGGCATAAAACAAAATCAGATTATCTAGTACAGGACTATTAAAAACACCTAAGTGTCTATTAAGAGCCATGGAGATTTAATTTAAGTTTTTGAACAATTATAACAACTCCTATCCACTCTTAATAGAGTACATTTCTAATTTTTTCTGCATTTCTGTAAATATTATTAGAATGTAAATGTCATTTAAATAATATTAGAAAACTGAACAAATTGTAAGCTTTCTTGTGGCACCCAATTTAAAGACAATGAAATAGTCACATTAGATACTGCAGCAATCTCCATTTCTTCTTTAAAAGCCTAATCTACCTTTAATATAATCTGTACAATGCTTATAGTTGCCATGAAAATAATTTATACATAACAATCATTTTGTGGCTGTGAAAGTGAAGCATTGGTACAGTAGCAAAAAAAATAAAAAATAAAAAAAATTGGTCCACATCACAGTACTTAGCAGTGGCTAAGACAACCTGTATCTCTCTCTATAAAGTGTATTCATTTGGAGGAGATTATATTGTAAGAAGAAAATAACCAAGTTTTCTAGCTTGATATTTTTTTCCTAACCTGTTCTCACTTTGAAATACTGTCCTCATTTTGCTAGGAATTTAAGATGGATGTTTAAAAATGACCCTTTCTGGATTGTTTGTTAGATTAAAACACAATTTACCAGGATATTTTTTTGCTTATTTTTCATCATCTAATTCTACCAAGATTTGAAAGTACTATAGTATCCAGACCTAAATATCTTGTCTTTAAGAACATGCTCTGGTTTCCCTTTTTCTAGACACAGCTTTATAATAGCATAGTACATTTTATATACTTTGTACCTGAAAGTAGGTCAGCATTTATACATGTACATATTTTGATTACATTCACTTCCATAACTTCTCCATGACACTTATACTCATATCCACTTTCAAACCTCACGTGATTTTTACACACACACACATAGACACAGACAGATACAGACATACACACACACGCGCGCACACACACGTACAGGCACACACACACTCAGTTTAATTATTGCTGTTCATGTACACATGAGAGTGAGATTACCTACTAGAGTGTAGTCAACCAACCAGGAACCACAAACCTAATGAAAGCAGACTCTCCATCCCTTAGCATCAACTTTAAATACCTCCCAAGACAGAGGTGGGGACATATGAACCCTTCCTTGATCCATGATAGAATTATGCAGAAGTTATTTGAAACAAACTACTGACCCTCCTCCAGTGACATTTTCTCCATCTTACAATGGTAGCAGTAAGAACTTCCTAAGTAGTTCAGACTGTCGTCCTAAAGATGAGATTACAAATGCTGACATACTTTCATTATCTTAGTAGTGTTGGCTGCTGGAGCTAGCAGAAGGCACATGATGCGATAGTGAAGCTTCCCATTGCCTGATTCAAGGTCAACATGGGGTTTTCTAAATAGTGTTTGAAATTGCTTTGCTGTGCTTTGTAAATTCTGGCCTGAAAATGTATATTGACACTTTCAGAAAAAAATAAAATAAAAAAAGACCTCGGGATCTTTGTGGTTTCAGACCATGGGTCCCTCTCAATTTTCTTTCCTATCTCCTCTCATACCTTCAGCTTCATGTCTGCCTACCCTAGTAATCCTGGTGTGTTGTCACTGGAAAAAACAAAGGAGAAAAGGGTGTGTAGGTGGAGACTGGGGAAGAGAGTGGGGGTAATAGGACATACTTACAAAGAACAGGGAAATTTGGATGGGGCTAAAAAAAAAAAAAAAAAAAAAATCCTACCCGAGGAAGCACAGATGCAAAAATCAAACAAACAACAGAACAAACAAAATATGATCAATCTTGCTCACCATCATTAACGCAGCTTCCTCTCTCATTAGATGGGAGCTAATGCAGAGACCAACAGTCAGACAATGCTCAGAGAGAGATGGATGAATGGAGATATAGGCCTTGATATGCTAAGTCCTAAATGGGGTGTGTTCATCAAACCTCAATCATGGTTGAGAGAATGTTAACTAAGTGGAGAAAGAAATATTATTAGAGCCAGAACAGATGGATGACACAAAGGAGTCAGCATCTCTGAACACAATATGATTGACATACATCATGGAGTTAGGGAGAAAGCTGGTGCTCAGGAAGTTCCCAGGAATCCACAAGGAGGACCCTGCTTAGATTACTAAGCAATAGTGGAGAGGGTACCTGAGCTGGCCTTTCCCAGTAATCAGATTGGTGAATTCCCTAACTGTCATCATAGAGCCTTCATCTAGTAACTGGTGGAAGCAGATGCAGAGCTCCACAGCCAAGGACCAGGCGAGCTTTGAAATTCCAGTTAAAGAGAAGGAAGAAGGACTATTTGTACAAGGCAAGTCACGATCATGATGGGGAAATAAATCTACAGAGACAACCAAACCAAGCTACTGGGAGCTCGTGAATTTTAGACCAACAGTTAAACAGCCTGCACGGGACTGGACTAGGCCCTCTGCATAAGGGGGACAGTTGTGTTGCTTGATCTGTCTGAAGGGCCCCTGACAGTGGGATCAGGATCCATCCCTGGTACATGAGCTGACTTATGTGAGCCCATTAGCTATGGAGGGACAGCTTGTAAAGCCTTGATGCAGCGGGGGAGGGGCTTGAACATGACTCAATTGGATATAGCAGTCTTGCGGACTCCCCCGTAGGTGCTTTACCTTTTTGAGGAGGAGGGAATGGGAGATGGGTTGGGACTGAGAGGGAGCAGGAGGGGGAAAGGGAGATTTGTACTTGGCATGTAAAATGAATTAATTTTTAAAAATATTGTGTTCCCCTTTCCTTAATGTTTTCTAAACCTTAGGTTTGGAAGTGTTTGTTTATGTATCCATTGCTACAGAGGACCCAACTATGCATTTTGACAGTTCGTAATTTTCTGAAAAAAAAAAAAAAGTTTTCTTGAAGAGTGGTGATTATGTTTATCTTGGGTATAAGGACTGATTTAACTTTTAATTTTCTTCTTGACTTTATTTCCTGAAGAGCCTAAAATGAAGTCAATTTTTAAGCTGTACTATATTTTCTCTTTCATTTTTATTGCATTTTTCTACTTAAAAATTACCTTTTTGCAAACTTTTTTCTTAAAAACTAACACAAAGCAATTAGGATAGGTCTCTGCAGCATCAAAAGCATTAATTAATATTACTGAGCATTACTTCCATTTGTCCTGTGAAGATCTCTGAAGCAGGACACACACAGCTGCCATCCTCCATGCCTACAATTCTTGCCTTTGGAGTAGCTTTCATAAGAATTATGTTTTTTTATGTAAGACAATGTAAAGTAGTATAGAACAATATGAATAATATGTAACATTATAATTATGTAAATATATTAATATATGTTGAAGTAGATAATGATAAAATACTGTAAATATACAAATCAACAAGTCTGTTATTATTTTCAAGCATTATCTGCTATATACAATTACTATTATTATTATATATAATTAGTATATATATATCTATTACTTTTGTAAAAATATTTTAAACTCATATATATATATATAATGTGTTTTGATCAAATCTACCCATAATTACCTCTCTTCTAATTTCTTAATTATACTACAGATTTTCTCTCCCAGATTAATATGTTTTGTCTTTCTTTTAAAATTAGGAACAACTAACTTTATTTAGTGTGGTCTATATACGCAAAGATCTAGGACCACTTACTGGAGAATGGAAATCCCTTCAGGGCTGATATTTCTAAGGAAAACTGATTGTCTCTCCTCCAAAACTATTCAGTTGCCAATAGTTTCTCAAATAGGAGTGGGACATTATGCACCTCTCTTTATTCTAATACTTGGACTGGCTTGATCTTGTACAACTCTGTGCACAAAGTACCAGCTACTCAGTTCTTGTGACCCACTGTCATGAGTGGTAAATACAGTTTTGCTTCAGATGTCTATTCACTCTGGCTTTTACAATATTTTTGTCTTCTTTCTCACAATGCTTCTAGAACCTTTCAAAAACAAAGTGTGATATAGAAGTTCTATTATAACTAAGCACTCCATAGTCTTATATTCTGCGCATGTGGACTGGTTGAGACCCTGTAGTAATTCCCATCTCCTGCAAAAAGAAGATTTTATGGTTGATAGACGTGCTGATCTATGGATTTAAAGATCAAAACTTAGGGAACAATATTACTCTGTTTATTTAGGACAATAATAGCCCTAGAGTCTCTTTTAGGACTTACAGCCTAGCCAATTATGAATCTTTGTTTTACCCATTCAATGTTACCAAGTATGTGTTCTGCAGTCTTTTGAATGAGAATATTCCTTATTTGCTCATATATTTGAATGTTTGGTTCCCAGATGGTGGACACTTTTTAATAAGGGAAAATGTGGTCTTGTTGGAAAAATTACGATTATTGTGTCTCTTTTCATCAATAAAATGGTAACAAAGACAGAAGTGGATACCAGGAGTAGGTATTTTAATAGACTTGCCCATGTTGCTTGTTTGTTCCCTTTGGACCTTGAATTAGTATAGTAGCAAAATATTCTAGGTGGGTCTTAGTTGGGCGTCCTAGTAGAAGACTGGAAGACAGTAGTGCTAAGAGCAATGTAGAACTATGGGGCTTAGTTTAAAAGGCCTAAGAGTGGAACAATATTAACAACCAGACAAATTTTGAGATATTGTGGCAAAGAATGTGTCATATTTTTTCCCTTGTCCTAAAAATCTGTTGGACTCTAAATTGTAGAATTTGTCATTAATGACATTGGTAGAGAACGTTTCAAGACAAGCTGCCCTGGAGTTATTAATGATTGAGTAAAGCATATCTACAATAAGAGAGAACAAACCAGCCATAAAGTGAGACAAAATGTACAATTTGAGAAGAAATTGAGCACTAAGAAATTTAATGTTGAAGCCAAATCTTGCACTAAAATAGATGAGAAATTTAAAGAAAGGCCTGATGCTGCACGGAATGAAGGGGTTGATAACTTAGGGTAAAATGGAAAATATACAAGAAAGGATATCATCAACTATCCACGGTGTCTGCTGATGTAATTCAAAAGGCAGGCAGGTTCTAGCTCAGTCAGGAGAAATTGGCAGCCTTTTCCACATAGTTTTGTCAAGAAAGATAGAAGAACACAGGAGTTTTCAGATATTCCTCTAAGGTTAAGAAAAGGTGCTGAGATGAGGCGTATGATGGGATTATCCCTGCATGGAGGTCCAGAAAAGCCGTTATGTGGAGTTCTTAAAGCCTACATTGCACTGGAGACTGTTGGTTTCACACATGAGAACAGACATACTACCAGCTGCCACACTAGAGTTTATTTGGGGAAGTTGCTGTGTAGGTGCAAAAGAAGCTAAGCAGGAGGGTTAGCCTGGGGGGCGGGTAGACTGAGGTCATGAAATACCTCAAAACCTTTTTATTTACCATTAACCGTCTCAACAGCTCTGAGAAGCAGGCTGGAAATGGAAAACTCTGAGATCGGGAGTTCAGGGAAAATGTGTCTAGTGGGAGAGAAGGATTCTGACTGTCCCACACTTGGGGGTCCACCTGGGAGGCTGGAAGAGGATATGGGGGTCTAGAGCTGATAGGCTGAGTGAATAATAGAAAAAGTCCAGGTAAAGAGAGAGAGAGGAAAGAGTAAATGAGCAAAGGGATAAGAATCAGGAGGAGAGGCCTCACAGAGACAGCTGACCTGAGCTCTTGGGAGCTCACTGACTCAGAAACACCCGCTGAGGAACCTGAGGAGGCTAAACTGTCCTAAGATAGAGGGCTGTCAACATCATGGGCAGTTTGTGGAACCTCTTGGGGCAGCATCAGACTAGGCTCCTGGTGCATGAACTGACATCTCAGAGCCCATTCCCTACAGAGGAACACTTAACTCAGCTTTAATACTGAGATGAGGGACTCGGACCTACCTCAACTGGATATGCCACACTGACCTGACCCACCTTGGGGCTCCTTGTTCTCCTCGGGGAATAAATGGGGGTATGGGGTGGGAGGAGGCTGAGAGGGGATTAGGAGAAAAGGATGGGGAATAGGGGTATATATGCGGAAAAAACCAGTTTCTAAATAAATAACAATAATTTAAAAAAACTGAAGAAAAAAATGTGTGGCCTTGTTGGCAGAACTATATCACCAGCGCTAGGCTTCGATTTTCTAAAACTATGCCCAGCTGGTCTATCTCTCTGCCTCCTGGTTGTGGAGCAAGTGTGTAAATTATCACTTCTTTAAAAATCAGTTCTTGGGCTGAAAGATCCCGGCTGTGCATGTTTTCAACCTCAAAGTGATGTGCTGGGCACTCTTTCTAATGTTCATATGAAAATACAAAAAATGTCATCTTCTTTTCATTTATGACTTGCTATACTTGTACATGTTTGTTATAAAGACAAAAAAAATTGACTTAACAGTTTTTATTTTCAGAGATATCATACTGGTGGTAATATGTTTGGCATATTATAAAATTTTAAAAAGTTTCTAGAAAATGTGTGATGATACAAGGGAAAGAAAATAATTATACACGTTGAGTGGTTGTAAATAAAATTATCCACAAGTTACATAAAAATTTGAAGTAAAGACTGGGCATCATTATGGCACAATCCATTTGATGGTTACTCCCTGAAATATTCTTATTAATATAGATGGCAACACATATTTTAAATTATTACTAGCAATAATTAGTGTCAACATTTTCATAAACTGGTGCTCTCACTAGCTTTTGAAACTTTGCAACAGAATAAAATTGAAAATGTATCTAACCTAGCTTACAGATGTATGTATGTACTATTTTATCTGAACATTGTTTAGAAAGCAATGTGTACTAAACAGAAGTTTTAAAGTTCCTCCTGTTAAATGGATTAATTTCTTACTATGGTTCAATTTCTAAGATAAGACCTAAGTATGGCAAGTATTAGCTAAAGCCATCAAATATAAAACATTTCTTGATGTAATTAATCAGCTAGAAATTAGATTTCCATATGAGTACTTACTATTATTACTACATTCCAAGTAAAAATAGAACAGTAGGAGCAAGTAAAACTGTAAAAGCTACGTAAACCAAGGAAATAATTGAGTGATATGACAATTTGAGGGAGAAAATATTTTCAAATTACATATCTTTTAGAAAGTTAATACAAAAAAATCTTAGGTGACCAATTCAATAGTAAGAAACCACAGAGTTTAATGTTTAAACTGGACAAACACAGGCACACAAGCAGATAAGATACAGAACCAAAGTACAACGTTACTAATCTTGACATGCATTTTGAATGTAATAACAATACATTATATCCATGTATACATACACAAACACACAGCCCTACTGGAAGCCAGACCCTCCAAGAATTGTTGCTGTGAGCAGGAAGGGAACAGTATTCAGTGCTCCAGTCACTCCAGGGCCAGAGAAACTTGACTGTGGTCACCTATTAATCAATCTCCAGCCCTCTCTCCTGCCCCTTTCTGTACCTGGTTATGTAGTGTATGAAGCTACTACTTCGGTCATATAATAAAAATGTCATATATTAATCAAACAAACATTTACTTTCTTTTGCAGAACATCCCATTCCCTATGAAACCTTTAAGACAAGAAGACTGTGTTTATGTGGATTGCTGTCCTTGAGTCATATTAGCAAATAGTATACAGTTCGATTTTAACTTAACTATTTATCTACCAAATATAAACATTAACTGAATAAATTTGAAAATGTTCCTGTGACTCTCAGTTTTCTTTGGATTACTTGGAATTCTTATTTTGTCTCTCTAACTATAAAGCAATTAATGCAATAGTTATGCTGAAGTTCAATTTTCTTGAATTATTTTCTTTTATATCTACTCTAGTATTAATATCACTTTCAGACTAGTTAAATAAAGGAATCCAGCAATCAAGAAGAGAAAATATAAGCCTGAAATTAATTACACCCCCTGAATGAACAGCTTGTATTGCCTGAAACTGTCCTATAAAATTAAATATTTAAGCCAAAATATACAATATTTCTTCATGCAAATCTCTTTCCCTATGAAATTCTCATAGTTATTGAATTTATTAGCTTTGACTAGACAAATTATTTAATTTTAAAAGACCTTATTAGAATTGTATTTTACATAAAGTGATTTCTAGTGATACTTCGCTAATACTCATAGATCATTGCCTAGCCCAACTGTCATTCACCAAATGTTTGACTTCACCAAACAATTGCTGGAAACAAGTGCAGAGACCCACAGCCAAACATTAGGCAGAACTTGAGGAATCCTATGGAAGAGAGGAAGGGTTATGGGAGTTCAAGGGGCCAAAGACACCATAGGGAGATACACAGAGTCAATGGACCTGGATTCATGGGGGCTGGGACTGAACCACAGAACTTGCTGAACACAGACTGATCTGGGTCCTGTGCACATTTTGAAGTTGTGTAGTTTGGTTGTACTGTAAGACTCCTGGCAGAGGAAGGGGGCTGTTCTCGTGACATGTTTTCCCAGATGGATTGACTCATCCAGTCCAGCCATAAAAGGAGAGGAGGTGTCTAGTCCTGCTGCAACTTGACATACCATGGCTGGCTGATATATGGGAGGCCTGGGCTTTTCTGAATAGAAGGGTGAGGGAGTCGATGGGGGTCAGTAGGAAGTTGAAGGAGGGACCGAGATGAGAGAAAGGAGAAAGGAGAAACTGAATATTGACTGGAAAAAATAAATAATTGATTATTTAATAAAAAATAAAATATATATGCAACATTTATATACATAGAAATTAATTTTCAAATATAAACTGGTATTTGTCTTAAAATGTTGAATTTGACAAAATTTAAGTGGACATTCGTTTTATAATAAGTAAATCTGTGCACATTTACTGTTATAATAATACAGTTTGCTTCAGGTGTCCAGATTATGGAAGTGTCACTGATAAAAAAACAAGCTAGAGAAACAGCTAGAAGTAATTTATCTTCGAGGCAATTATGAACTAATTTGTTTTAATCACCACTGTCTCTTCTTCACAATTGCTAGCTAATGTAATAGTTTTAGTTGCATCACTTTCTATTATAAAAATATAAAATAACAACACAAATACTTCAAAAACTATCTTATTAAAAGAAATTAATCATCAATATTTTAAAAAAATAGTTTAGTAACCAGTAAGAAAAACAGCAGATAATACACAACATTATCATTCAAAGTTCATTTTTTTCAGGAGCAGGCATAAGATATGAAGCTTTTTTTTTTCTACAAAAGGAGCCTAGAGCCAGTCCTTCAGTCACCACATGGTTGGCCAGATATTTTCTGATGGCCTCTTGAAGGTTGTGGGTGCTTAGACTTCTATTGGGTTCTCTGTATCTACAGCTCATCTTCTACAAACTTTTCACAAACTCCAAAATATTTTCATGCTCCATTTAAAAAAAAATGTTTTGTAATTGGTGCTTAATCTATTTATCAATCCAAAAAAGGCTTCCAAGTATTCAATTATAAAACCAGAATTTTTATTCCTCTTCATTTTCATTGGCTCATGTGTTAAGCAATTTATGTCCTGTTTATGTTTAAGAGAATATTTTTAATTTTCAACTTTATTTTTCCTTTAGATGGCAAAAAATGTTTCTCATTGTCTAAATTTAACCTTAGTTGTTACTGTGTGGGAGGTGAGAAAGATTGTTCAAACTGACAGCTGCCCTCCATGTGATTTACAGTTTCACAGAAAATCCACCAACCAAGAGCGTCTGATACATACATTTCTACTTAGCAAATGGTTTAGAATTTGCTACAAGATGTATTTTATAAGAAAGTACAGCCTAAGAAATTTTATTAAATGTATTAATACATATAAAACATCTACATAATATTTGAAACTGTTGTAACTTTCAGAAAATTGTTATCTTTTTGTGGATCTTCAAAAGGTTGTAATTTTAAGTTTACAAAGATAAAATTTAGTAAAACCTGACCATAATTCATAAAACTAATATTATTATAATGCCTCTAGAGGGCAGTATTAAATTGAGCTTATTATCTTAAAATTTTCTAATGTCTATCAGTTAAATTTGGAGTAGAAACAGTCAAAATGGAAGAGGGGTGTTCTCTCTGTAATCTCAAATATGAATACAAATGGTTGTAATTTCAACTCTTGACACTTGAACAAACAAACTTCTGATGTGCTTTCCACAGAAGAGTTTAGATTCTCCTGTTAATGTTTAATGGGTTATTATTGGCACACTCAAAGTATATAGATTAGAATGTCAAAATTTTTAATTTTTTCTTTTCTTTTTTGTTATTATAATATAATTACATCATTTCCCCTTCCCTTTTCTCCCTCTAAACACTTCCGTATAACTCTCCTTATTCTCTTTCATATTAATGGCATTATTTGTTAACTGTTATTACATGTATATAAATATAAATATATAAGTTCCTAAATAATTTTCCCAGTAAGCATTGTTTCTTTGCAAACCATAGTAGACCACAATTTGAGTCAGATTTAATCACTTTTACATTTGCAAAATGAATTGTGGATATTAAACATATTAATGAATAAGTAATTTCCTAAAAACTTAAAATTCATCAGATTCTCATGTGTGAATATTTTACCCTCCTTCTCTCTATCTATCTAAATACACACACACATACAGACACACACACACACACACACACACACACACACACACACACACACACACACACAAGTTATTGTATTTATGTAGTTTCTTAGGAGTAAAAAGTAAATATATGGAATAATAAGTCCTTCACTGTCAAGTGTCACTTAGCTGTAGTCTTTTTTATTTTTTCATCGCAAACCCTACTGCTTCCCAGAAGCATAAGGGAGGCTGTGAAGGTACAGAACAAGGGGCTTATCTGCCTTCTTTACATAGAGAACTATAATTTACAGTTTTTCATTTTAGGTCTTTTCTTTGTAGATAGATCTTTCCAACGTCAATTTTATTTCTCCTGAATAATCCCTTCATACCCTGAGGTGATAAAAGATGATCTGTGGTCCCAGCTGCTTTACTGTCTTCAAACGTGGTTGGAGGAGTAAAGGTTTATTCCTCTTGTTGATATAGAAGACAGGATCAGAATGACGGCTTTAGTCATTCCTCTGGCATTCTCTTTGGGAATGTAGAATATATGTTATTCTGCAGAATATGCTTCTAAACTGAATATGAAATCTGAGGGAGGGTTTTGTATTTTTCACTATATTTTGTGAAGGGGGTATTAAATTAAATATACCCTTTAGAGTTGCAGAAGTCATGCTTAATTTAAAATAGCATATATACAGAAATGTCAATTTTGGTAAAAAAAAATCTTAATTTGTTGACAGAGTTTATATGCCTCAAATTTCTTAATACTCTATATTTTAAAAGTATTGTAAATATTTAATGAAAGCTTATAGTATCTGTGGAAAGATACAAAGAATGATTCCAGCTTTAAATTTGTAACAGAATTTTAGAGTTAAAAAGTGACTCTTGTAAGGTTGGAGCAGCATCAACGTTGGTATAAGAATAGAAAGTTTCCTGACTTTGTGTTCAGATTTTCTTATTATAAAACATGTTTCCTGTATCAGAATGTAGTTTAACTGTAAAAGTAAGAAAAAAAAAGACCCAATGAAGCTTGTTGCTTCCAAGTTTGCTATGAGAGTGAGAGAGCCTCCTCCGAAAGATTCCCTTGCACCCCTGGGTCTTCTTTCACTGCCTTCACTAGGCAGCTGTTCAAAAGGTGAAAAATTACAAATTGATCCTATACCTAAGATAGTGTCCTTCTGCCAGAAACTCACAGCACTGACCTACAAAAACAATTATGGATATAAAACTGAATTTGTGTGCATGATTAATTAACCAAAGGAAAGTTCTTTGATACTTTTGATACACTTAGATGTGACTGGCATGGATACTCCATGAAATTCTTCAATTTAGTTTCTTGCCATGTACTTTGCTATGGAAGAAAATACAAAGCACATTAGTACAAACAAGGTAGTCACGGAGTTTGAGATCCCTTATGGTTGGCTCCATATTCCTGCTCATCACAAACATCTATGGTCACTCTAGTTTGTGGAACTCCTGGAGGAACTGTTCCGTGGAATGCATCTTACTCAACAACAGCAATATTCTTTGAGGATGGGGCCAGTGTTGATATACCTACTTTGAGTCCCACCTCTTCACATTTTCCCCAACTTCCTTCTCCTATTACTGCGTCACATCCCTATTCTATTTCTGCTACTATTGCTCAACAAATTGTAGCACAAGTTGACATCACAAATTCACAAACATTTTTGTGCATTTTGGTTAATGATTTAGGCAAATTTCTTTTTCTTATTTTATATTTACCTTCAACAAAGTGGGTTATGTGAACATCAGAAAATTTAAATACTTGATTGCTATTTCAGAGTTCTGTACGATGATGTATTCAGTGGGATTTTGAATGTTAATACTTAGATGCCTTGTAAATGGAAAACATTAAATTTATCGAGACTTTAATCTACACCATCTACACATAGAAACCCATCTTTGCTTTTTGTTGTTCTAATAAAGATTTTCCCAATTTAACTGGCTTGCCCAGACCTGAACCTATTGTTTTTACACTCACAATTTATTATTTCTAAGTTCAAAATATTTCTTGAGTAAAACCAATTTTTCTTCTCTATAATTGTGGATATTAATATATCTTGTTTAATAATTTTTTTCATGATAAAATAAAAGCAACTAAATCATCAACACAGAACCAAATCCTTTTAACTACAATTGGTCCTGCCTGCAAGACAGTCAGTTTTTGGATGAAATGGGATGGAGAGGTACAGGGCAGGAAGACATGGCTGAAAGTGAATGCATTTGGAGGATGGTGTGGGAACCTAGTGCAGTGGAAACTTCCTGGAGTCTATAAGAGATATCCTAACTAGGACTCCTAGTAATGGAGTAACTGGTCATCCCTTGTAGCCAGACAAGGCTCCCAGTGGAAGATCTGGACTGAATTAGGTTGACATTTTGGCTGAGGGGTTCTGTGGAGATTCCCAAACAACCAAGACTGATGCTAGGGCAGAGAATTGCTCTCTACAAACTGATAGCAGGGTCCCATTGAATAGGACAACACCCACACAGCTCATTGAACAGTAAAAGGAAGTCTAGTAGGTCTCTGCATGGAGCCTTCACTCCTAAGGTGCAGGAACTCTTCAGGCTACTGAAACAGAAATCTGACACTAGCGACACAACAAAACTTTGGCCTTCAATCTGTCCTGCCTATAAAATGTGGATGGGCATGGTAGCACAGAACTTATGAGACTGACCAACCAATGTCTGATTTAATGTGAGGCCCACTTCACAAGAAAGAGTCTATGTTCAACACTGTTTAGATGGCCATAAACTGGAGACATGATGGTAGAACCAAACATGATATAAATAAACTAAATAATTGAAATGATTTCTAATGGCATTCTGGTACACTCATAGATGAGTGCCTTGTTCGGTTTTCATCAAAAATGGCTCCCTTGACAGCGGGTTGGAGGCGATGAAGAGACCCACAGCCAGACATTAGGCAAAGAGAACAACTAAATTGGAGATCTCCATCAGGTCCCTCCACTTGAAGCTCAGGGCATTGTGAGAAAGAGGAGGAAGAAAGATTTTAGGACTCCAAGAGAACATGGCTCACTGAATCAGCTAAGCAGGGCTCACATGGGCTTATAGAAGCTGAAGGGGTTAGCACAGGGCTTGCCCTGGTCTG
Source organism: Phyllotis vaccarum (assembly GCA_033318265.1). Classification (NCBI taxonomy): domain Eukaryota; kingdom Metazoa; phylum Chordata; class Mammalia; order Rodentia; family Cricetidae; genus Phyllotis; species Phyllotis vaccarum. Next base: position 46,121,375 of record JARWLC010000014.1, on the reverse strand, counting down.
CACCAGGTCCCGTGGGTATATATTTTGGTTGCTAGCTTAGATATCCTTGTAGAACTTATAATTGTAGGAACAGCTCTTTGGCCTGCTCTTGGGACTCTTTAGCCTCCTGTTGGGTTGCCTGCTCAGCTTCAGTATGAGGGTTTTTGCCTTGTCTTCTTTGGTTCTTGTCTCCCTTTGTGTTTCTATCCTGTCTTAAGTACCTTTCAGTAAATTAAGGCGTGGCCCCATCACTGCCTGCTTGGGAGACTGGAATTCCTTCTATAATCTCAAGTAACCTAGACTCAGTTGGGATTAAGGGCTTAGGTCACCACTCCCAGGATACTCCCTGTGCTGGGATTAAAGGTGTGAATCACCACTCTCTGATTCTCCTAGACTGACTGTGATTAGAGCTCTGGAACTTCTGGAGTTTCTATTAACTCCCCACATAGACTGTGGGTAGATTCCCTCTCATATCTCCAAAACTTCTGAAACTTTTATTGAATCCCTACACTAATCTAAAGCATATGCTAGGAATGATGCCTTTGATGCAAAAATATAGTGTTTTAGTACCATTATTTTCTTCATTTTACTATTTTTTTAAAAAAATGTACCTTTTTAATCCATGTATCCTCCTGCTCCTTCTCCCTTCCCTCCTCCCCATCCCTCCCAGTCAGCTTTCAGCTTTCCCCTCTCCATCCACCCATCCCATCCACAAAAGAGCAAGAAGTCCTAAAGTGTGTCAGCTCAGCACAGCATATCCACTCCAGGCAAGTCCTATTTCCTCATCCCAATATGAAGACTGGGTTAGGTGTTCCTATGCAGGGAATGAGCTCCAAGCTGCCAGCCCACACACAGGAACACAGTCTGATCCCACCCTTTGAGGCTCCACATACTGCCCATGCCAATCAACAGTTGCCTACTCTTGGAGGGCCAGATCCTTTTTCTAATGACAGATTATTTTGCCAAGATTTTTTAATTTGAGAAAAATTAGTCACTCTTATTTTTTAAAGCTATGTTTAATTTTTACCACAGTTACAATGCAAATAACTAAATATAAAAATAGACATCAATATATTTTGTTATTTCATCATATAGAACACTTTCAAGCATTATTGAATATCTGGACAGAGCTAACTCATACGTCAAATAGTGTAGATGGTAAACTGAAGGGACCAGGTCTCTGTTCTTAATATTGAGTAGTTAACTTATTTAATGATGTTTTCCTGACATGTATAACACATCCCTCCAAAGCTGAGCTACTTTAGATTGACATTCTAAAACTTGAAAGTAACAGATATTTCCTTACTTCAATGCTATTTATATGGCTGTTTGCTATCTTCACTTTTTAGCAATATATATCCATTTAGAATGACCTATTCTAAAACTATTTGGAGCAAAAATGTTGAGATGCATTAGGTAGTATTTGATTAAATGTCAAATAACTAATACCTTCTCATTAATTTAGTTTCCTGAACCTTTTTTTACGGTTAGTTTTATCTCTCATGAAATGGCATTTCCATTTTAAGTGTATCAGCTTCTGGAGCTACCAAGGGAGAACATCCTGTTCCAGAACTGAGCATCATTAACAATGTTTATTGTTGGTTCTGTAAAGAAGTGCTATTTCATTATCTTTTGGTTTGTTCTTTAAGTAAAATAGAGAACCATACATAATGGGATTTTAGAGATTGTAAAAACATTTATTTTGATTTTTTTAGCACTGTACTTTTAAGACATTCACAGAAGATGGAACTTGGAAATTTTTTAAGATTATATTCATATGTGAATAATGCAAGGGTCATTAAAAAGTCAGGACCCGTGCTTCCACACATGTAAGACCAGAGGAACAGTATTGACAATACTGCAGAAATAAAACTTTTGTATTGTAGAGATATATTTAGTTATTTATCTTTTTATTCATTATTCCCTCATATAATAAAACTCTCTTTTCACTCAACCCCAGTCCTCTGCCCTTGCCCTTTCCCCCAGATATATTTCTTTTTTGTTTCCTTTAAGAAAAGATGAGGCCTCCTAGGGTCAACCAGACAGAAACTCAACAGAGAAATAAGGTCTCTAACAGATGTTATGACCTAAATGACTTAATAGACTTACAGAACCACCCACCCAAACACAAAGGAGAATACATATTTCTCAGCATCCCATGGAACTTTCTCTAAAACTGACCATATACTCAGACATTAAGTAAATATCAATAGATACCAAAAAATGGGAATAACAGTCTGTATCATATTAGACCACCATGGTCTAAAGCTAGAGTTCAACAACAATTAAAAAAAAAAACCACAGAAAGCCTATGAACCCGTGGAAACTAAACATCACTCAATTTAACCACCCCCGGGTCAAGGACAAAACTAAGAAAGAAATCAAAGACTTAGTAGAATTTAATGAAAATTATTCCACAACATACTCAAATCTATGGCACACAATGAGAGCAGTGTTAAGAGAAAAATTTATAGGACTAGATGCCTATATCTAGAGAAATCTCACACTAGAGCACAGCTGAAGGCTTTAGAACAATTAGAAGCAAACTCACCTAGAAGGACTAGATGGCAGGAAATAATCAAACTTGGAGCTGAAATAAATACAATAGAAACAAAGAGAACAGTACAAAGAATCAATGAATCAAAGAGTTGATTCTTCGAGAAAGTCAATAAGAAAGATGAACCCCTATCCAAACTAATCAAGAAGCAGAGAAAGAATATCCAAATGAACAGAATCAGAAATGAAAAGGGGGACATAACAACAGATACCCAACAAATCCAGAGAATTATCAGGTCATACATTGAAAATCTATATTGTACTAAAATGGAAAACTTAAAAGAAATGGACAGCTCTCAGGGAAGGTACCACTTACCCAAATTAAATCAACATCAAATAAATGACATAAACAGATCTATAGTCCCTACAGAAATTGAAGCTTTTATTTTAATTCTCCCAACTAAAAGCACCCAGACAAAATGGTTTCAGTTCATAATTCTACCAGACATTCAAAGAAGAACTAATACCAATACTCCTCAAAATGTTCTCAACAGTAGAAACTGAAGGAACATTGCCAAACTTTTTATGAGGCCATAATCACCCTGATACCCAAGCCACTCAAAGATGAAACAAAGAAAGAATTACAGACCAATCTCCTTTGTGAACATGGATGTAAAAATAGTCGATAAAATTCTGGCAAATTGAATCCAACAACATGTCAAAAAAATCATCCACCATGATCAAGTAGGCTTCATTCCAGAGATGCAGAGATTGTTCAAACTGTGAATGTCATCCATTATAAAAACAGCCTAAAAAAAAAAAAGTCATGATCATCTCATTAGATTTTAAAAAAGCCTCTGACAAAAATCCAACACTCCTTAATGATAAAAGTCCAGGAAAGTTCAGGAATACAAGAAAAATACCTAAATATAATAAAGGTGATATGCATAAAGCAGACAGACAACATGGAGAAAAACTCAAAGCAATCCCACTAAAGTCAGGAATAAGACAAGGCTGTTCTCTAACCCTTATCTACTCAATATAATTCTAGAAGATTTAGATAAGGCAATAAGAGGACAAATGGAGATTAAGGGACTACAAATCAGAAAGAAGGAAGACAAACTATCTCTATTTGCTGATGATATGATCATATACATAAGTGATGCCCCAAAATTCTACCAGGTAACTCCTACAGCTGATAAGAACTTTCAGCTATGTAGAAGGGTACAAAATTAACTCAAAATAATAATAATTACTCCTCCTATACACTAAGGATAACAGGGCTGAAAAAAAAAAATAAGGGAAACATCACCCTTTAGGATAACTGCAAATAGCATTAAATATCTTGGTGTAACTCTATCCAAAGAAGTAGCAGACCTGTTTGACAGAAACTTTAAGTCACTTAAAAAATTTTTTTTAAAGATATCAGAAAATGGAAAGATCTCCCATGCTCCTGGATAGGTAGGATCAACATAGTAAAAATGGTCATTTTACCAAAGGCAATCTACATATTCAATACAATATCATCAAAATCACAATACAGCTTTTTAACAGACCTTGAAAGAATACTAAACTTCATATGGAATAACAGAAAACTCAGGATTCCCCAAAAAATCCTTCTCAATAAAAGAACTTCAGAAAGCACCACCAACCCTGACTTCAAGCTATACTATAGAGTTACAGTAATAAAAAGCCTTGTGCCGGCAGAAAACAGACTTGTGGATGAATGGAATTGAATCAAAGACCAGGACATTAATGTTGCAGTAGAGGTTTCTTGGTCCCAGGCGGCCAGAGGTCTGAGACCCACAGACCTGCCGCCCGAGACTGCTTAGCCGCCCAGCTGCCTGCTGCTCAGGCCCCCAGAAATGACTCAGATGCTTATATTAACTTTATGCTGTTTCACCTATGGCTCAGGCACATTGCTAGCTAGCTCTTATATCTTAAATCAACCCATTTCTATTAATCTGTCTGCCACGGGGCCGTGACTCACCTGTGCTCCTTACATGTTGCTTCTGTGGGTTTCAGCTCGGTCTGCCTCTGACTCCGCCCTTCCTTTCCTACCTATTTTTATTCCTCCCCCTACTTCTTCTATGGTGCCTGTCATGGCCCAAAACAGCTCCTTTATTTAAAGATTGAGATTCACAACATACAGAAAGGCATTCCCACATCACATTAACCCACATACTATTAACACATGAGCCTTAACAAAAATGGAAAAAAAGAAATTATCTTCAATAAATGGTCCTGACATAACTTGATGGTAGTATGTAGAAGAATGAAAATTGATCCATACCTATAACCCTGCAAAAAACTCAAATCCAAGTGGATCAAAGACCTCAACATAACCTAGCTACACTGAACTTGATGGAAAAGAAATTGGGAAATATTCTCCAACGCATTGGCACAGGTGACCACATTCTAAATATAACACCAGTAGCTCAGACACTAAGAACAACAATCAATAAGTGAGACATCCTGAAACTGATAAGCAAAGTAAGGCAAAGGACACAGTCAATAAGACAAAAATGACAGCCTACAGAATGGGAAAAGATCTTTCCTACATTTGACAGAGGATTGATCTGTAAAATATATATAGAACTTAAGAAACTAGAGCCCCCAAACCCAAATAACTAAATTTAAAAATTGGTTACAGAACTCAAAATAGAATTCTCAACAGAAGAATTACAAGTGTCTGAAAGGCACTTAAAATATTGTTCAACATCCTAAGCTATCAGAGAAATGCAAATCAAAATAATTTTGAGATATAGCCTTACACCTCCCAGAATGGCTAAGATCGAAAACACAGATGACAACCTATGTTGGAGAGGATGTGGAGGAGGAGAAGCACTCCTCCATTGTTGGTGGGAGTGTAAACTTGTACAGCTACTTTGGACTGCAGTGTGGCAATTCCTCAGAAAACTGGAAATTAATCTTCTCAATGTCCCAGCAATACCAGTATTTTGTATATACCCAAAGGACACACATTCATACCTCAACCTCAAACACATTATCTCGACTATGTTCATAGTAGCATTACTCATAATAGCAAGAACCTGGAAACAACCTAGATGCCCCTCAAACTGTGGTATATCTACACAATAAAATACTACTCAGCAGTTAAAAAAAATCACCTTCTAAAAATTTCAGGCAAATAGATGGATTTGGAGAATATCCTCCTGAGAAAGGTATCACAAGCCCAAAAACGTATATACTCTTTCATAAGTAGATTTTAGACAAAAAGCAAAGAAAACTCAGGTTGAAAACCCAATCCCTGAATAGCTTGGGATTAGAAGGAATTTTAGAGAGATATCCAGATATTCCTCTCAAAAGAGAAAATAGAGAACACCTTGGCAAACTGAGTTCATAATGGGTTGCAACCTAGAAGAGTTGGGAACAAATCTTGAAAGGAGATGGTTGAGTGAGAGGAACAAATAGAAAGAAATGGATATCTTAATAGAGGAAGCCAAAGTGGGGGTGGAAAGAGACTGGGTGCTAGGGAAACCTCCAAGAACTCACAGGACTTTCCCTTTGGTCAGATGGGTGACACTCTGTCATTGCAGAACAGGGAACAGAGGTGGATGCAGAGATCCATGGCTGAGGGCTGGGCCAAGCTCCTGGCCCAGCAGGGAGCAGGGAATGACGGTTGTGAGGAGAGTTCCTGCAGTGATGGCTATAGCTCTGGGGAGCTCACTGAATCAGGAGTGGCCACTGAAGATGCATTGGGAAAGTCAGTGGGCCCTTCAAGGGAGGGGGACTGTCCACTGGCATGGACAGTATGTGGAGTCTCGAGCTGTGAGATCAGACTGTGTTCCTGTGTTTGGGCTGGCACCTTGGATCCCATTCCCTGTAGAGGAACAACTAGCCTAGCCTTGACTAATGGGTGGATCAGACTTACCAGGAGTAGATGTGCCATATTGAACTGACCCACTTTGCAACTTCTTACCCTTTTGGGGGAGAGGATGGGTAAATGGGGAAGGGGGAGGCTGAAGGCTGCCTGGGAGGAGGGAAGGGAGGGGGAGCAGGGGGATACATGGATAAAAATGACCCCACCCTTCTTAGAATTCTCCTAGTCAGATTGCCTCACAGAAACTTCCTATGTGGCTGTTGGTCTCGCAGCATTTTATTAAACTAATTTGAGTGAGAAATCTTTACAGTGTACAAGAGCAAAGTGCTGTGGCAAAATTTTTGAGTATTAATCACTTTTTTCTGAATATGTATACATATTATATATATTATTATATTATATATACATATATATTATTACATATTTAGAAAAACATTTATTTCTTTATTGAGAATGTACACCTATTTAAGATGATATTAATTTCACACTACCTTCTGTCTACACTGCATTGAATAGCTGCAAGGACTGCTCTGCATTTTTACAGATCATATATAGGAATTCCTTACTCTGTGTGAAGAAGTGTTTGGATAAATGAAGTAGTGGAGGATGTTAGAAGCAGCCGAGTCTCATGCTATCTCCAAAATAAATAGCCTTTGGTAAAACAAGAGATATGTGAAAAGGCAAGAAAAGAAATAAGAATAAGACCACTTTGTCTTGATTCTATTTCCCCCAGTTGGAAATTCAGTCTTTTTAGGAACACAGGTTGCCACAAGGGAAGCTGGAGCTGTAGGCTACATGTTTAGCCTTCCCCATCCGCAGGCAGCAGATACTTTACTGTGTTACTGCACAAGAGGATGGGGAGGGAACTATCATGTATGAGTAGCAGCAAAAGGAAATGGAATGAAAAGGGAAAATCCTTCCAGAGATGGCTGCACCAGGACCACCATGGTGTATGTAGCTCTGTACACTCTTCTTCTTGGATATCTGGATATCTGCACTATTAACAGAACAGAGTTTCTTTATTCTTAGGCTTCCCAGACAGAAACTGTGATTGGTGTGAAAGTGGAGTTATTATTTCAAAGTCCATGTTGAGGAAAAGGTGCTACTCAGTTTTTCTCCGGAAGTGGGCACCGTTTCCCAGCATGCTTTTTTCACCCAGTTAAATCAGATTGACAGGTGCATGTAGCCGAGTAACAAAAGGTGAGTTATCTTTTGTCCTTTTGAGCTATATGAGTCTTCACACAGGTACCTGGGTAATCCTTTCCCATGAAGATCTCCCTTCTCTATGACTATAAACTCTAGGAGGTGGATAGTCTACTACCTCTTCTGCATCTAGATAATTCTTTGCTTGTTATGTATGTTCTCAACTTCACAGGGTTTTTATTGTCTCTTTTTACGATGTCATGATAAGATGGGCAAAGATACAGAGATAGCAATTTAAAGAAGCACAGTTAAATTTGATACACTACTTCAAACAAGAACACTTACCATAGTAGTGAAAGCGTGCTTGTCTCATAAGAACAACATGTGCCTTCAATTAATGTAACTTTGATTGCAGTTCTTGCCAAATAAACCCTAAAAAACAAAAAGACCCTAATCCCTGATGCTATGCAGTATTTTACTAATTTGTGTGCTAGTTTATAAAAATAGACTGCCTTGCCATGCTGAAAAAAAAATCTATGAGTCATTGAATAGAGCTATCAGCCGTTTGAAATAGAATCTGACTTACAACTTCATTTTTTATGAAAAAAATAATTCAGCCCATTTAAAAATATTATGTGTGTGTGTGTGTGTGTGTGTGTGTGTGAGAGAGAGAGAGAGAGAGAGAGAGAGAGAGAGAGAGAGAGAGAGAGAGAGAGAGAGACAGAGTGTGTGTGTGTGTGTGTGTGTGTGTGTGTGTGTGTGTGTGTGTGTGTGTGTGTGTGATGGATTGGGAGACAAAAAACTTTATGAAAGAACAGGCTATACTCTGACAGTCTCCTCAAGGGATAATTATAGATTTTTCCAATATATGCAAAAATGGAACAAATCTACTCTGCTTACAATATTCAATGAAAAGAAATGATTGGCAAAGGAAAAGAAGTTTTTAGCTTTACTCTATGTCTGTTAGTTTGATCTATAGATATGCACATATATGATGGGGAGCCTGATGTCCGCAGATGTCAGAAGAAGGCATTGATTCTGTCAGAACTAGAGTGACAGATGGTTTTGAACCACCAGTAGATACTCAGAACTGGACCTGCATCTTTGAAAAAGGAGAATGGGCTTTTGAACACTGAGCTATCTCTCCATTCTAGATTAATATTTTTTGTCACTCTTGACATGTTTTATTATTATTATTATTATTATTATTATTATTATTTAATTATCAACAAAATTTTTTTTACATACCCTTCAGTCTTCCCTTTCTCTCCTTGTCCTGCTCATCTCCCCAACTTCTCTCACACTTTTATTTACTCCTCAAAAGGGGTGAGACCTCTCTTGAATATTCAACACAGATTAACATACCAAGGTGAGGCAGGATGGATCCCTTCACCTCTGTATCAAGGCTGAGCAAGGCATTGCACCTAACCCAGTCTAAAAATGGGTATAGATCTAAACAGAGAATTCTCAACAGAAGAATCATAAATGTCCAAAAGAAATTTAAGGAACTATCCAACATCCTTGGCCACCATGGAAATGCAAATCAAAACAACTCTGAGATATCATCTTACACCTGTCAGAATGATCAAAAACATTGATGAAAGCCTATGCTGGAGGGGATGTGGAGCAAGGGGACACTCTTTCACTGCTGGTGGGAGTGTAAACATATACAGACTAATAATTTTTATTTCTTTTAATTTCTTCAAAAGTTGGCAAATAAGAACCCTGTAAGTTCCTGGCCCATTACTCCCGTCATATCCCAGGCAGTTTTACATTTTTCCCTCTCTCCTCTCATAGGGCAGTGGCACCTAAGGGGTTGAATTTTGCTGATTTCAAACTACGGAATTCCATAATTGACAGCAATGCTATTACCACAAGTTTTCAACTTTTAACCTAGATTTGTGATTTAAAATCTATGAGGTAACTTTTGTTCTTATAATTCAATTATACTGTACCTTAAAAACAAAATCTAAATTAGGAAAATGGAAATCTGACTTATATATTATGTTTGTTAAAAGGATTTGTTGACACATATTAGGAATATATACTTAAAATGAAGTTATTTTTCTGATTATATTGACAGTCTTTTAAGAAGCAGGCATCACAGTAAAAACAATTGAATCTCTTCCAAGTATTTAAAATCTAATATTGCTTTGCTTGACTTTTTTATTTGCCTGTTTCAGTTAACATTAGTGTAAAATAATTGAAATATTATCGTTGTCAATGTAGAAGAGCCACAGAATACATGCACAGGTTCAGAGATTACAGATCTCTACCCTGAGATGAACTTGTGGTTTAACTAATAATTTCAAAACTGTATATCCGGATAGTAGTAATCCCTGTAGTACTAAAGTTAAAAGAAGAGAAGACAAAGATATGCCTACCAAACCATAATTTAAAATGAAGTGAAATATTTTTAAGAAATAATCAAGGCCACTCTTCAATGGTAGTCAGTATTTATCCTGACACAGCCCCAGAACTCTGTTCTTTAAAACCATTTATGTAAACCACTTGTTAGGGTAAATTCTTTCTGTTCATTTGAGATGCAAATCTTTAAAAGAGATTATTGATGGTTTTATCACAAAACGTCTCTCCCCATCCTGAGAAGGGCCCTGTGGGACAGGAGGGATCTGAAGTCAATAGACAGTTTGCTCAGAATTGTAAAACTTTCTCTTCTTCAGAAAAGTTGGAGAAAAACAACACGATGTCATCATCAGCAGAAAGCTTTTTCTTGAGGGATCTAGTCCTCTCACATATACCTACCTGTAATCCTCTCCTTCAGTGCCCTCCTCAGCTGTTTACAGCTTTTCTTCTATATTCCAGTGGTACTGCATAAAGCCTCCTTTGCTAGTTTAACCAGTATTATGCCACATGAAAGATTATTCTCCAATACGGGAACATGGTTTATAAATACATATAATTTTCTATTAAATACAATATTTTGTTTTATTAAGTAGTGTTTGTAATGACATCAAATTAAAAGATTCTTCTTTTTTTTTTTTTTGCCTAACATAAATAGCTCATTGTGTTTTAGGTGGAAATATATGTGTTTTATTTGTTTTTAAGTATGTCTGAGCAATACCTGTTTTTGCCTGGAGGAAATGCACTTAGCATATGTGCCCAGTCAATAAGTCAAAGATACTATCTTGAACTTTCAATTTCTTATGCAGTGAATTCAATAAATTCTTCTACAGATTCCCTTTGGCATGTGAGTAAATTCCTAGCGCTTTAAAATTTTTATGATTATTTCTTCACCTTTTACCCTGGCGGCAAGATTTTGCTACTTTCAGGCTTCTTTGTGCCTTTCCTGGAGAACCTACCTTTTTTGAATAATAATATAACTACTAGACCTGGCTACTTTCCCTCTAGGCTACCTCGTCCTTGCCCTTTCTCTTATTTTCAAAAATAATCTATCATTCTTCTTATGCAAACAATAAGAGGTTCTTAGTATCCCCAGAATTTTCCTAAACCAACCAAACAACCAAATCTATTTTTCTCTGTGCATTTATATATGTATGCGTGATTATATTTATACTCCTATTTATATTTATGGTCATAAATTAATACAGTTTTGCACAAAATCATGTAAGAAAACAACCACAAAGAGACTCTTATCTCAGAGTGTGTTCTTATTTGAGATAACATCTAAACCAGTAAAATTCATTATGTAAATACTTTACATGCTATTAATTTGTTTTCTTAAAACTGGTAAGCACAAAGATAGTCAGATATTGTGATCTGTTTTTATAGTGAATAATATTGAAATATATTCCAACTCAACTATCAAAAGAATAGTAACACATTATGTATACATATGCATATATTCATTTGATAATTTAGTAATTGAATATATAATGAGCACTAACTCAACAGATATGTATTTACATATATTATAGTATGTAATAATGAAACAAGAATTAGTTGTTTTAATATAAAATATGAAATTCAGCCTAACCCTAATATATTAGTTTAGCCATGATCTCTATTGGTTGTTCAATTCTAATGACTGTAGGTTGCCCATCACTGGTTCTGCAGTAGTGAAGAAAGGGGTAATCACAGGAAGTGAGGTACAACTGCATTAACATACTGTTATTTGTTGTCTAGACTTCGTATCTAACATGGGGCCTATTGACTGTCATAAATTGTCAGTAATTTTAAAAATATCTTTTAAACTGTAGAGCAGTAGTTTTGGGGGATATAACATGCATTGTTTGTAAGCTGCTTCTGGTTTTAAGCTATGTAATAGATGATATATTCCTTCCAATTGAGATGGATATCCTGAACAGTGCAGGTAACAGGCAACATCCAATTTGCACACTTTTCCTGGAAAATTATATGAATTTGAATGTTATTTCCATTTATGTTAGATTGAATCTACAATTCTGAATTCAGCAATATCCTCTCTCTCACTCCCTCTCCCTCTCTCTTTCCCTCTCTCTCTTTCCCACTCTCTCTCTGCTTATTTTCAACTGTCAAAAGTCACAGCTTTTCCAAAAGCAGTATAAATAACATAAAACAAATGTAAATGAATGAAGAATAAGGATGGCAAATTTTCAAGTTTGTAAAGGACAGCAGGAGGGGGTATAAAAATAGACTCTTCCTTTTGTCAATGATTAGAATGTTTATTATTTTGATAAGCTCAGAAAATTATAAAGCAGAAATGAGTCTTATAGATTTTCTATTGGTTGTAGGCCTTTGATGATATTTTCTTGTCGTAAAATATTTTTTAACTTAAATATCTTTTTAAAAATTTACTTTTGAGATTATAATTTAATTATAACATTTCTCCCTTTCTGTTTCTCTTTCCCAATTCTCTTATGTACTATTCCCATTCTCCTTCTATTTTATTGTCTGTTTTCCTACTTCATGCTACTCAGGTATATATGCATGCACCTATATATTCCTAAACATAACCTTTCAGTACACCTAATGTATACTGATATATGTATACTGATATGTATATATGTGTGTGTATATATATAATGCTATACTGATATATGTCCTCATGGCTGGCCATTTGATACTGGATAACTAACTAGAAGCCCACCTTTCATATTGTTTATCTTTCCTCAGTTACTATAATACTTTATGTAAGTGTTAGGTCCTGTAGGCTTTCTTTGGTCAGTGTGGCTTATATCATCCTTCTTCTGCTCTTCTCTGGGCAGTCATATTGATACAACTTTATGGATGTAGGTTCTGACATTACTTGGGGTCTCAATCTCACTGCAAACTTTGTGATCGTCTCTTTCTTCTCAATATTAATTTAAATACTCTTTAAAAAGCACTGTATTGCTAGTTTTTTTTTAATCAAGATTACACAAACAAAAATATCTGGGGAAATGGTCTCTGAGAAAATGCTTCTATCAGACTCCCTCTAGGCAAGTCTTTAGGGCATCTTTTTGATTAATTATTAATCAAAGAGGAGTGCCTCTTCTAGTGTTGTGATACTAGGAATGTGTAGAACAAGCTATACAGATCAATGTAGTGGATTTATGATGTTACATTGTAATAATTATCCTGCCTATGAGTTTAATTAAAAGCATTGATTGGCCAAAGGCAGACAGGAAGTGTGGGTGGGGCTACCAGACTAAGAAAATTCTGGGAACAGAAAAAACAGAGCAGAAATGTCACAGAGACTCCAGAGTTGCCAGACAAGCCAGAAGAAGCAGAGGACAACTATGCTGCTCTGAGAAAAGGAACCGAGCCCCATGTCTGAACAGGATAAGAGTCATGGGTTAGATTAAGGGTAGAGTTAGAAAGTTGTATGCCTGGGCCTTAGGCCGATCAGCCTAAAACTATAGTAAGCATCTGTGTGTCTCTGTGGGTCTGTGGGTCTAAACCTTGGCTCGAAAGTCTGGGCCAGAAACCTCTTACTACAGATCAAGTCAGTAAACAGCATTTCTCCATGGCTTATGTTTCAGTTCCTGCCTCCTGGTTCCTGTTTTCAATAACAGACTGTAATGTAGAAATGTAAGCCAATAAAATCTTTCCTACTCATGTTGCTTTGTGCTATGGTGATGTTTCCCTGATTTCTTTTTTGGCCTTCTTATCACTTGTGTATAGAGGGGCTATTGATGTTTTTAGTTAATCATATACCCTTCTACTTTGCTGGAGGTGTTTAGTAGCTGTAGGAGTTCCTTGTTAGAATTTTGGGACTCACTTATGTATACTATAATACCGTCTGCAAATAGAGATGTTTTGACTTCTCTGTATCCAATCTGTGTCCCCTCAACATCCATTGGTTCTCTTATTGCTTTAGCTAAAACATTGAGAACTATATTGAATATATAAGGGGAGAGAGGACAGCTTTGTCTTATTCCTTTTTTTAGTGGGATTGCTTTGAGTTTGTCTCCATTTAGTCTGATGTTGGCTGTTGGCTTGCTGCATATTGCATTTATTATGTTTAGGTATTTTCCTGTATTTCTAATATCTCCAGGACTTTTATCACGAGTGTTGGATTTTGTTAAAGGACTTTTCAGCATCTAATGAGATGACCATGCATTTTTTTTTCCTTTAAGGTTGTTTATAGAATGGATGACATTGACTGTTTTTTTGTTGTTGTTGTTTGTTTGTTTGTTTGTTTGTTTGTTTTTTGTATGTTGAAATATCCCTGCATCTCTGGGATGAAGACTACTTGATCATGATGGGTGAATTTTTTTGGTATGTTCTTGAATTCAGTTTGCAAGTATTTTATTAAGTATTTTTGCATTAAGGTTCATGAGGGAGATTGGTCTAATTCTCTTTCTTTGTTTCATCCTTGAGTGAATTGGGTATCAGTGTGACTGTGGCCTCAGAGTTTGGCAATGATCCTTCAGTTTCTACTGTGTGGAACAGTTTGAGGAGTGTTGGTATTAGTTCTTCTTTGAATGTCAGGTAGAATTATGCACTGAAACCATCAGGCCCTGGGCTTTTTTTTTTTTTTTTTGCTTGGGAGATTTTTATAACATTCGCAATTTACTTGGTGGTTATAGGTCTATTTATGTCATTTAGTTGGTGTTGATTTAATTTTGGTAAGTGGTATCTTTCCAGAAAGCTGTCCATTTCTTTTAAGTTTTTCATTTTAGTGGACTATAGGTTTTCAAAGCATGATGTGATTCTCTGGATTTCCTGGATGTCTGTTGTTATGTTCCTATTTTCATTTCTGATTCTTTTAATTTGGATTTTTTCTCTCTCTCTCTGCCTTTTGGCTAGTTGGGATGAGGGTTTGTCTATCTTGTTAACTTTCTCAAAGAACCAAGTCTTTGATTCATTGATGCATTTTATTCTCTTTGTTACTATTTTATTGATTTCAGCCATGAGTTTGATTACTTCCTGCCTTCTACTCCTTTAGGTGAATTTGTTCTAAAGCTCTCAGCTGTGCTTTTAAGTGTCTTATGTGAGATTTCTCTAAATTTTTCACATAGGCGTATAGTGCTATGAGTTTTTCTCTTAGTATTTATTTCATTGTGTCCCATAACTTTGAATATGCTATGAATTCATTTAAACTGAATTCTAGGAAGTCTTTTATTTCCTTCTTTACTTCTTCCTTGACAAGTAGTACCTCAAGTGAGAGATGTTCAGTTTCCATAAATTTGTTAGATCCCTTATATGTCTGTTGAATTTCTGTCTGGAAGACCAATCCATTGGTGAGAGTCAGGTATGGAAGTCTCCCACTACTAGTGTGGGGTTTGATGTGAGGTTTAAGTTTTAGTAATGTTTCTTTTACTTATGAAGCTGCCTTTGTTTGGGGGCATAAATGTTCATAATTTAGACTTCATCTTGGTGGATTTTTCCTGAGACAAATATGTAATCCTCATTTCCTTTGATTAATTTTAGTTTGAAGTCTATTTTGTTAGATATTAGGATGGTTACAGGAGCTGGTTTCTTAGAACCATTTGATTAGAAAGTCTTTTCTCAACCCTATACTTTGACCCAGTGTCCTTCTTCAAATTTGAGGTGTGTTTCTTTTATGCAACAAAAGGGTTGATTCTGTTTTTTATATTTATAATGTTAGGCTGTGTCTTTTTATAGGTAAAATTAGTCCATTGATATTAGGGGATATTAATGACCAGTGATTGTTCTTTCCTGTTATTTTTTGTTTTTTTTTGTTTTTTTTTTTTTGGTGGTGGTGGTGGTGGTGGTGGTGTGTGTGTGTGTGTGTGTGTGTGTGTGTGTGTGTGTGTGTGTGTGTGTGTGTATGTGTGTATTTCCTTTCTTTGGGTTTTTCGTCTGTGGGATTATCTATTGCTTGTGGTTTCATGGGTATATCTAGCTATTTTAGGTTGGAGTTTTCCATCTAGCACTTTCTGAAGGGCTGGGTTTATGGATAGATTTCATCCATATGGATAAATTTATTTAAATCTGGTCTTGTCATGAAATATTTTGTTTATTCCATCTATGATAATTGATAGTTTTGCTCGGTATAGTATTCTGGGTTGGCAGCCATGCTCTTTTAGTGTCTGTATAACATCTGACCAGGACCTTCTTGCTTTCATTGTTTCCACTGAGCAATCTGGTGTTATTCTGATGGGTCTGCTTTTATAGGTAACTTGGCCTTTTCCTTTTGCAGCTCTTAATATTCTTCCTTTATTCTGCAGATTAAGTGTCTTGATTATTATGTGGCAAGCAAACTTTTTTTGGGAGGTGGAGTCTAGTCCATTTGGTGTTCTAAATGCTTCTTGTATCTTTATAGGCATTTCTTTCTTTAGATTGAGAGATTTTTCTTCTATGATTTTGTTGAGCATACTTTCTGTCTTTGAGCTGGTATCTTCTTTTTCTATTTCTTTTCTTTTCTTTCTTTCTTTTTTTTTTTTTTTTTGATTTGGCCTTTTCATGGTGTCCCAGATTTTCCTGCATGTTTCGTGTTATGTCTTTTTTTGACTTATTGATCTATTTCCACTATTGAATTTTCCACACTGGTGTCTCTCTTTCCATCTCTTTCACTTTGTTGGTTATGCTCGCACCTGTAGTTCTGGCTCATTTCTTCAAATTTTCTATTTTCAGCATTGCCTCAGTCTGTGTCTTCTTTATTGCTTCTATTTCAATTTTTAAATATTTATATGTTTTTCACACCTGTTTGATTTCTTTTATTGGTTTTCTTGGATTTCTCTATTTTCTTTTGTGGATTTGTTGATCCCTTCCATTTTTTCTTTTTTGTCTTTTTTTCTATTTCTTTGAGGGATTTTTAAATTCCTTCTAAGGATTCTATTATCTTCATAAAGTTGTTTTTAATATCATTTCCTTTTGCTTCTTTAGCATTGTCATGTTCATGTCTTGTTGTTATAGAACCACCAGATTCTGCTGTCTTTTATGTTGTTATATCTATATACTCTTGCACTGGCATCTGCCCATTGCTTCCTCGGATCACTACAGGGATCTATATCTCAGGGAACTGATTTTGGTGCAATCTGTTCTTGGTGTGTCTGTGGCTCAGGAAGTTTCTCTTGGCTTCACCTGGGTTCTTGGTTCACTTGGAGGTAGTGTATTTCATGTCACAGTAACCCATCTTAATCCAGTTGGTGCTGACACACTGTGGGTCTCAGGCTGCTTTTGATCCATTGGGTTCTAAGAAACTGAGGAACTCTTTTAGTCTTTTGGTCTCTCAGTCTGATATGTCCAGAATATCTGTGGGTTTCTGGTTTCTGTTCTCAGTCTGATGTGTGCAAAGGGTCTGTGGGTTCCTGGTTGCCATTGAGGACACCAGGCGATGATGTGGAGTAGGGGATGAGGTGGGGATTTTTTGCTGGGGGTGTCCAGTGAACTGGATTTCCTGGGGCTTCTGTCCTTCATGGGTTTTTCCCGCTGGCCTGGATTTAGGACAGAGATGAGTAGAGGTGGATTTCTAAGAACTGTGTTTCAGGAATGGGCCTCAGAGACCTGGAACTCTGCCTGGGCTTGGTGTGGTGTCACTCCCCTCTATATATGTGAAGTTTAAGTGTGAATATTAAGCATATATAATATATAACATTATATATATGCATATATATTGGCATATGTGGGTTTGGGGTGAACAGGTCTCCCTATGAAGCTGGGATTTGCTAGAACTCCCTATTTATTCAGGGCTGCAACTGAATGTGTAATCCTACTGACTAAATTTTGTGAGAGCTTGGGTTATAGTCATGAAATGACCTCAGATCATGGGAACATTAGAATTATCAAAACAATATTTCTGTTAATTAAAATGCCAAAATTCATAGCAAGCATTGTTTTAATCTATACTGAAGGTGTGTTTTGCTAAGTGCAATTAAAATGAAACTAGGCAGTTGTTGAAATGGAGGAAAAAATTATTTCTGTTAATATACTGCTTGTAAGTATATTGGGGTTTTTGTTATAGTATTATCTACATTTGGAAGCTCACCAAATATTTTACTGATGGAAAAACTATACAGCAAAAATAAGTGGTTTTAGAACTAGTAATTTACTTACCTAAACTTTCAGTGCTAGGATCTTCCATTGGAATTGTATGACAGAATATGGCAGAGCTGAGTTTATTCAATAGGTGAAAACTCATAGGATATTGGTTGTAAATGGTGACTTTATTCCTTAATTATCCTCTATGTTTACATTCCTTGGATGTTTCTTAAGTTAACTGAAGTATTCCAGTTCATAAATTTAGAGAACAAGCATTCTAAGGATTCAGACTCCAGTTTGCCCATGCTTGAGCAATCCTTTATTCCATATCCACCCGTGACCAGTTATCCAAGGCTGCCCACATAACTAAATTCAGTATGCAGGTGAGAAAAGACAATACAAAAGTATGCATGTGTAGCTGTGTCCTCACTTGGTATACCTATGTTAGAGTATATTGTTTTATTTTTTAATATGAGATTTTCAACTTATTTTATCCCTTGATTCCCAAATTAAATGCTTACTTTTACTTTGTCTCTTTTCTATTTACAGCTTTAACCACTGAAGCAAAGTATGATGAACTAAACATTTTATTGAAAAGAAGCTTGCTTGAGAATTTTGACAAATTATTCATAGTGGCTTTTAAATAACAAGTATATAAACTAGGTTTCTGGTCTAAGGTTGGGTTGAAGTTATAGACAAAAGAATATATTTTAATAGGACACATTCAATGTTGGATTACCAGATATTTGTCAGTAAAAATGACTTCACACATGTCATAGCACTGTGGGATAAAATTTTATTTCTTTTTGTAACATAAAGTAGTTGTCTTTAAATTAGTTAATATTTCAAGGAATAATCTCAGAATCATCTAGATTTCCAATTCTATCTATCCCTATAATTCACAGTATACTTAAAGTCTCAATATATTATGTCCCTAACTTGACTTCCATGTTCTACTTTTGAGACAGTCTATAATAATTAATACATACAACATGTAAAGGACCAAAAACAATAAAAAAGAGAACCCACTGTGTAGGCTTCTGCTCTGCTAGAACAATAGTGGCCTTTGCTGTACCAAGTTTCATAGCTTTATGAGATCCCATTTACTAACTGTTGGTCTTAATACCTGTTCTAACAGTGTCCTGTTCAGGTAACTATTTCGGCTACCTATTCATTCAAGCCTATTCCTCACTTTCACTTCTATCTGATTCGGACTATCTGGTCTTATGCTGTGGTGCTTCTTCCATTTGGAATTGAGTCTTGTTAGCTTTGGAGTCACTAAGGATGCAAGAGTTTTTGGACTCTTCCTTTGTGATTTCATAGAGCAACCAAAGCTAAAATGAGAGGGATCTGTGTGTGAAGGCCCCGAGAAACCTATGAGACCATTTATGAAGCTTGAAAGGAAGTGAAGGTCATGTTAGATATCTGAATGTTAAAGATGCTAGAGATGTGAAACATCTGCTAAGGACCTGCATACAAGGAATGAAACAGGCTGAAAAGAGGTGTTAGATGGAGCAAATCTAAAGTAGTGGAACCATCTAAGCTCTATAATTCTAAATTTCTAAACCAGAGATAGAGCTACATCATTTATTATTTATATTGCTGGGTTCTGGTTTTGCTGGTTCTGTATTTCCCTTCCCCCTTTTGAAGATGTTAATGTATATTCTATGCAATTGTATGTTGGAAGTACATATACATATATATGTATATATTTTTTTTTTTTGCAGGGAGATTAAGATATTTATTTTGAGTCTCAGAAAACATTTTGGCTTTTAGATTTCAAACAGTGTCATGACTGAGAAAGACTCTGTAGACCTTTGAAGATGAATCAAGTACATTTTGCATTGTAACATAGCCGTGAAGTCTTCTGGGTCCCTGGAGAGGAATGTAGTGGTTTAAATTTAAATTACCCACACGTGATACAGTATTTAAATACTTGGTCCCCAATAAGGGCCACTGTGTGAAGAAGTTAAGGATATACAGCCTAGCTTGGTGAATTTGGACAAAGTATGTCACTGGCTCAGGGTTTAAAGAACCTCTGATGTTATCCCATATTGAATCACTGTACTCTTATTTTTCTGGAACCATGTTCCCAAATAAAATTTTCATTTTCTTTTTAAACTTTTTTAATTTTTAAATTTATTTAATTTTTTTCCATATATACTATTGCTTCCCCTCCCTTCCTTCGTCCAAATCCCTCCCAGGCCCTCCAAATCTTCCCTCAATCTCTCTGTACCACATCATCCCCATCCATTCCCCAAGGAGAGCAAGGAGTCCCAAGGGGGCTCAGTTCAGTCTGGCATATCCAGTTTGGGGTGGTCTGATTCCCTCACCCCAGGATTAAGGCTAGGTTTTGTGTTCTTCTGTAGGAAATAGGCTCCTAAATGTCTATTGTTGCACTGGGAACATATTCTGATCCTATTGCAAGAGGTTTTACAAACTGCCCAAGCCATTTGACAGTTGTCTAACTTTGGAAGGTTTAGTTTGTTTTTGAAGGCCCTCAGTGATTGTTTCTGATTCAATGAGCTCCCAGTAGAAAGGTGTAGTATGGGTTTCTGGCCTTGCCTCATGGCCCAGACTTTCAGATCCACAGTCTTATAGACACACTGAAACACACAGATGCTTGTTTTAATTGTACACTGATTGACCTGGGGCCCAGGAATATAATTTGCTAACTCTTTACCCTTAAACTAACCCATAATTCTTATCCTGTTCAGCCATGGGGCTCGACACCTTTTCTCTGAGCAGCATAGTTGTCCTCTGCATCTTCTGGCTTCTCTGTGGCATCTGTGCAGTTTCTGCTCTGTTCTTCCTGTTCCCAGAGTTTTTGTCTGATAGCCCCACCCATACTTCCTGTCTGCCTTTGGCCAATCAGCATTTTTTATTAAACCTGTGGGTGGGACAATTATTTACAATGTAACATCATAAATTCACTAAAGAAAGTGATCAGGATTATGAGGAAAAGAATGTTTCTTAGCCATTGTTTCTGATTTAGTGAGCCCTTAGTAGAAAGGGATCATGATCATGAGGAGGAGAAATTTCCTCAGAGGTGGTTTCTGATTCATTGAGCTTCCAGTAGAAAAGGATCAGGATCATGAGGAGGAGACCCACAGAAACTTTTCATTTTCCGAGTTGCTTTTACAAGTTACTGTGATAGTGTTTTGTCACAGCAACAAAAACACAATGAACACATGATTATGAACAGAGCAGCAATGAGCATTAATGTATAAGTTTTTCTTTAGTAAGTATTAAATTCTGTGGGTATATGTTCAGGAGTCTGATAATTGGATCATATGGTAGATATACTTCTTGTTTCTTGATTAAACTACACTGATATTCAGAGTAGTTACAGGAGTGCATGTTCCCATCAACTTTGTACAGGACAATATTTTATGCAGTTCATTTTTAGTTTCTTTGGTTACTTAGTTTTAGCTATGATTTCTACATAATTTCGTACCAACAACTTGCCACATAGACCTATTATATTTGTTTCTCTTCCTGGATAATTTTCTTCTGTTAAGAATCTTTATTTCCATACATACTTCTTCAATGGCTCCATGAGGCTTTTAATATCAGTTTCTTCTTTTACAATAGCCAAAAGACATCACTGATACTATAATAGCTCCAAAAAATAAGTTTGAATTTGTTTGAAATTCACATAATACAAACAGCAGTTATAGAAGATAGACTCAATAGGTAAAAATACTTTTTAGTTTACAAAGTCAAAGAATTAAGGCATTATTATAAACAATAATGGCAATGTTGATAGAGACCTAGAATTAGTAGGTTTTCTAAAAGCTAAGTTGATTCATAAGGAATAGTTCATTTAATTTAGTGATCATCAAACAACCATCTCTAAAGCATTGACCTGTCCATACCATAAAAGCAACTAGTTAAGATATATTTTATATGGCTTCATATATATCTCTAAATCTACTTGAATACTCAGTTTCAATGTTAATTGGAAACATATAATTATGTAATTATAAATTATTATCATGTCATGTAATTGGATAATAATTTGAAAACTAACTAGGCCTATGAACAATGCATATTATTCAAGTATATAAAATTTGGTTGATATTAAAAACATTCTACAACATAATGTGGTGTGTATGTTAGACTTTACATCTGCAAAATGAATGACAAATTTAAGTGCAGAAGACATTTCTTTGTATAGGATTCACTTATACCTTCAATGAATGATAGATATTGTTTATTTAATTAGAAATAGATATACTAGCATATCTGAAATGTAAAGAGCAGTTCACCATCAGTGGAATTTTATTCATATTTTGTGCAGGAAGTTTAATGGTTGACAACACTCAATCAACTTTAATTTGTCAATTGCAAAGTTTGTTACCAGAAAGTTTATTTAAAGAAAGGTGCCTGTCTATTCAACTCATGTCAACTATGTGTGATTGTAATAGATAACACTTACAAAATGTATCTTTTCTTTGGAAAATGAAGTTGTTTAATATGGTTATTATGCACTTTCAAAGCATAACACAAGATTTTAAAAGCGCATCTTCAAGCACCAATTCACGTGGTGTAATGAAAAATGTATTTGCTCGTGGAAAGCACCCAGCAATCACAGTAAAAGGAAGATGTTTTCCTTGCAATAGTTATTCATTTATATAATAGTGTGTAAAGTAGAAAGGGCTATAACACTGAATTTCCATTTCTTGTTCAACTTGATGGAGGCTTGGTAAACTTTGCCACACTGAGGGATTTTCAATCATGTTCACAGCCTTTCCAGTGGTGGCATCTAAAGCCATTGCATTTATGAAAAAGTGGTTCCTTAAAAAACAAATTAAAAAAAAGCATCATTTTGTGTGTTATCTACCTTATTTCACTGGTAGTAGTAAAATTAATCAGAAATTATTTGCAAAACACTAATGATATGCCTCAAAATTTATAGTAGGAAATGAGGAAATTGTTTCTTGAAACATGATAATGAATCTGACCCACAAGCACTCTGCACCCTCAAAGTTTTGATGTGCTTAGTTAAGATTTTATGTGTTGCACAAAATCAAACGCAATGAAAGTTAGTTTTTTTTTTTTGTTTGTTTGTTTGTTTTTTTGGTGAAACAATGACAGGAACAAAGAGCACCATATTTTAAAATTCAAACAGAGAACAGTCCTACAAGCCCTTGGGTGACACTCATCCTCAGCTTAATATTGAACAAGAGAGAGTATAAATATTTCAGGCCAAACACAACAGGGAATTTCACACATGTTTTGCTTTTTGAATGTACTTTAAATGATTAAAATGTTTTAAAACACTCCCTTAAATTTCTCTGATTATTTGCCATAGATTAGATGGTTTTGGTTGACATCCTTTGTCTTTTATATTATGCTTTCATCATGAAGCAGTGAGAAACACTTTTTTCAACAAAGAAAAGTTGTATTGTTCCGATGGCAGGTGAGCATACCTGAGCTTGTACTTAATGTTGCTTTCTGACATTTACTTTCCTCTGAAAAAGCATATCAATACAAACTGTCTTCTCACATTTTGCCAAGAAGACAGGCTTTTCCTCCCCCTGTGAATTAAGCTCTAATATCTACAAATAATCTCTTTCTCCAGCCCATGTATGCTATGGAACATCATGATGACGGGTTCTATTTAAATTTTAAATAAAATTTGTTTTAGTGATATAGTCCTTTAAATATATTCCTCGAAACAGAATCTCAACATAATTAACTCTACTGTCACTTTCTTTTTTTTTACTATTTTGTAGTTAATTTTTAAAATTTCATTATTAAAAAACTGTAAGTTTACTAATATTCTGTTGTTAGATATATGGAACAATATTTTTTATTTCTCTATGAGGTATTATAAAATGCTATTTAATGCAAGCGGCCATTTTATTTTGTGATTTTTTTTCTTTTAATTTTTCTAACGTCCCTTCACAGACCTTAACAAACTGCCTTAAAGATAGTGTGGCATACGAGAGATGTTAGTACTATAAGTAGACAAAAAAGATTAGAGAAATTATAAGTGAGAGGAGAAAGGTGAAAAGAGGTGAGAAACTCATTAGGTGTTTAGGTAAAAACATTCAGGGCTTAGACAGATATGAAGGCATCAGAAGACTCAATAAATGATTCCAAAGATGTCTCAGGATAGGAGCAGCAAGAAATGGTGATGTACTGATGTAGAAAATAAACAGCAAAAGAGAGAAGGCCTCATGTTGAAATCCTGTCTTCTAAGTAACATTACTATAAATAAACTACATAAAATATAAAATATCCACATAAATTTGAATTTTATATGAATATGAATGTATTTTTGCAGTGTATGTCTCATGCAGTACTTGTGTACTCAGAATTTTTTATTGTTTATTGGAAATTCAAATGTAAAACCTATATTTGTTAAACCCACAACCCTATTTCTGTTTGTCTTCTTGAATTTGAAAGCAGTGGAATTAACTCAGAATAATATGAACAAAATGTTCTTAGAGTAATTTTAAACTTTATCTGCTTAAGAGAAATACCAAGTTGGCACTTTGGACCTAGAGCTGAGGATTAATGCCTGAACTGACGTGGCATACACTCTTTAGAATTTCACCTGTTTCAAGTAAATGTCTTTTTCATTGTCAGAGGATCCTCTTAACACACTGTATAATTTTTAATTATATAACTACTGCATTCTTATAAAAAGAAATACATAGCTATTTTTATTTTAATCCTTTTAATAGTGCTGGTTGCCATATACTAATTATCAGTTTGATACCTGTACATCATTATCTGTCAATATTTTTATATTTACTTATCTCGATATAAAATGAAACACAAGTTATTTAAATTGATAACCAGATTTTAATTTCTGTGATCTATAGAATGATTTTCCATAATTATAGGCTGTGTTCAAATACTTGTAGTGGCTTATTACTTACTATACAATAAAGATCACTGTGTTCTTGGTGTTCCACAATGAAAAAAGATAATTGGTTTTGACATTGGATGATTAAAAGGGCAAACTTTTGAACAAATACAAATATATAGGGCAGATGTAAGTAGGTGGAAACAAGAAAAATCATATTGATTCTATATTTTTTAAAAAGTTATGTCTGATGACTAGAAAGGTGAAAAAATGTTAGGGTCGAAAATGTTAGGACAAAAATGTTAGGACCCAAAATATACTTTACACTACAAAATGCTGCCCAATCATCATGCTAAGAACAAGCATGGACTTGAAAAGGCAGAATAAAACTATAATGCTAGGTGCATATGACCCTTCGGAAATAAAAGAAATAAGACATCTCAAAATCTTAGTACTTATTGTTTTGTGTTGGGAAAACTTTTTATTGCATTTCTCATCAGGTAGCTCAGGAATAGCATGACCACATGAACACTAGTGGTCACTTCTGACTTAAGAAAGAGTTCTATTTTCTTATCTATATAATGACTAAACTTTTGGATTTTTGCATATTTACACTATTGCTAGTAATATCCCTATTAAAATAATGATTGTATTTATTCTTTAAGAATCTCATCCTATGTACTTCAGTAATATTTATTCTCTACTCCCAAGTCCTCTAAAGTTCATCCATTTCTACCTATACAATTTCATACTTTCTATCTCACTCTGAGAAACAAAAACTAAACCCAAGAACCCATGTATCCTGGTTTTAGTTTATATTAGTCAACTATTAGGCATGTGGCTTTATCTGGAGTATGATCCAGGGTCACTCCAGTGTGAAAACTGACTTCTTTTCTCCAGTCAAATACCAATAGTTCCACCAATATTGTGGAGTTTCATGTCCACTTCAATCTGTCATGCTGAGTCTTATCTCACTTGAGCTTATGAAGGTCCTGTATGTGATATCACAGTCTGTTTAGTTCAAAGGTGTATCTGTCCTGTTACAGTTTCACTGAACTCATCTCTAACTCTTAAAGTCATTTTACATCCTTTCCTTCGTAGATATCTGAACCATAAGGGGGAGGGCATGATATAGACATCCAATTTCTTGCTGAGTACTCACTCTACAGACTCTTATTCTCCTTGTTGATCAATGTGAGTTTCTATGTTAATCGCCACGCAATTCATCAGTCTGTTTGGTAAATCTTGAGTGATGCACTCATCCATGGATATAATAACAGGTCTTTAGAAGTCATCATATCAACATGTTTCTTTCACAGATTAATACAGTAGGCTTTCCTCTAGGGGTCATGACTCTGGTTCTTGGTTTTACTGGTGGTGTTAAGTATAGGATTCATATTGTGGAATGGGACTTTAAATCCAGTAAAGAAGTACTTGGTTATTCTCATAAAATTCTTTATATCATCTTAACAAAAGACCCCTTGTTTTATGTTCCCACAATACACAGCACAGTGTAAAATACCTTATGAATGCCAAAGATTCAAAACAGCAGCAAAGCAGAGGCCATAAGTCTCTCAATACTATCATCTATGCTTATTTGCAGAGATTATCTGTTTTCTAATAAACTCACACATTTTGAATTCTTGGTCTGGCTGGTATATTGTACTTTTTTTTTATAGTGAAGCTAAACTCTAGTGGGGGGATATGTTTCAAACATAATAAAAATGGCCTGAGTTATCAGAGGACAGATCGACCTCTTTGAGTCTTTGTGGTTTTTTGTTTTGTTTTGTTTTGTTTTTTCCCAGATAGAGTTTTTTGTGTAACTGTCTTGCCTGTCTTAGAACTTGCTTTGAAGACCAGTCTGGCTTTGAACTCACAGAGATTCTCCTGCCTCTGCTTCCCAAGTTCTGGGGCTAACAGTATGAGCCATGGCTTCTTCTGCCTGCTCTGTCTTTCTATGTCTGGCCCCACCACTGCCTGCCTGGGAGCCTGGAACTCCTTCTGTAAACTAAGATGACCTCAAATTCAGATTTGATTAAGGGCCTAGGTCACCACTCCCAGGATATTCCCTGTGCTGGGATTAAAGGTGTGAGTTATCACTGTCTGATATGACTGTGGGTAGATCCCTCTGATATCTCAGGTTGTTTTATTATATTTGAAAATATCACCACACACTAGTGTTTTAAGAATGAATTGAGTTTCATCATAGAAAGTAGAGTTCTTTTAAAATAAAATGTGTTAGAGATCACTGAGATAACAATTCTAATACAAATCAAGTCAACATTCATGTGATATACACAACTGAAGACTGCTTGTAAGGTGTCATCTATTGGGAAAAATTAAAACACTGTTACGAGAACTTTCCTTCTTTGCTAATTTGACATCAATTTTGTTTCTGTTCAGGAATTTTTTCTTCTGTGAAAATGAAGAAACATAGATGAGATGAAAATTGTGAGAACTTTGTGAGTCCTCCATAGAAATATAGTTCTTGGTTTGCATGACCTTGTATGAGCCTTTATTTTTCATTTTCAGCAAAGCATAGTTTAATAAGAAGGCCACCATAAAGTACTTTTTATCACTTTATTTAACTGATGCTTATTTTGTTACAGTGGTCCCCTGTCTAGAACACTATGTCTTTTGTATTAATTTTGCTTAATTTTAATTCATCTCCACTCACCATAAACTGTGGTACCAAATGAAGAGCAATAGAGTTTAAATCATTTGAATCAAGAAGCCCTAAACCCTAACCTGGCTGATGTTCAATGCCCTTGGACAATCAAGTGTTCTCTAAATACAAGTTATATAGCAAGTGGAAATTTAGGGCTGGTCTCTTCTACTATAATTCCCAGTCTTCTAATTTTCACCTTTGGAAAGGAAAAGGAAGAAGGCAAAGGAAGCTGATGTTAACTGTCCCTTTGCTGCACAAAGAATGCAGGCTAATTATAGAAGCTGAGAATGGGCTAAATTGCCGTCCTCTGGGAAAAGCCTATTTGGTACTCAATACAAAATGGTCAGTCTTGAATGAATACATACATTATAAAGACAGAATTGGTCGTATTTAGAAATATCTGTGTAGACACATGTATATAATAATGTAATAACAATTAATGAAAAAAAGCCATGAATTTGAAAGAGTGCACAAAGTGTAAGGAAAGACTTTGAAGAAAGAAAGGGAAGAAAGAAATGAAATAATTACATTATAATCTCAGATATAAAAGAGATTAGAAAAAATAATGACATAAAGAGGCAGATATTTCCTGCAACTAGAAAAGTCTTCTTCTCCATATTGATTCCGAAGCTGCAAACAACCTCGGGCAGAACTGCCTGCAGACGATCCAGAAGAAGCTTATATAATTATTATGGATCAAGAAGAATGATAGGAGAAACCCTGTGTACTCTCTGGAAACTTGATAATGCTTTGAATCATTAACAGTTGCTGTGGCTTCATCAGGAATTTGATTAAAAAAATAATATAGTAGTAGGAAGAAGTCTGGACATGAATAATCTTGTCTGTTATTTTAGAATTTAGAGCTACTTCTTTCAAAAAATATTTTGTTATAAAAATTTAAAAAGGGTGGCATAAACCTGAATGGATATTTACCACCACATTTAAGAAGCAAATGCTCCAGTGTCTGTTTTATGGAAGTAGCTGTTGTCCTCAGGTGTCCTCAGGGTGCTCAGCAGATACTTTGGTTCTAATTTTTGTCTCATTGTGCTTCCTTTTTTTAGAGTAATTTCTAAAAATGATTGAAGGTGCTGCTAAAAAGTAGTGTCATGAATAGAATGTGATTTTGAATTAGAAGTTTCCAGGAGGATAGGACCAATACAGGCCAGTAAGAAAGCATCATCAAAACTTAATTTTTAGTTGTTAGCCTTATATATTTATGTAAAGTTTGCAGTGTCAAATTCACGTTGACTGAAAATGGAGTTAGAAACATACCAAAGTATTTTTCTTGGGTATCTTGAAACCTGCTTTAATTTTTAAATAATAAATGCAGTGTATTTTGATAATATTTATCCATTTCCTAAAATTTCCCCTAGACTCTTTATCAGCTCCTTACCCACCCTGCTTCACACTTGACATAGTCCATGCCCCTCTCCCACAAGAACAATAGAACAGTTTCTTCTGACCCTCTTTCAGTAGGCATAAGGCCTGCCCTGGGGTATGGCCTATATAACAGGTATCACTCCATTATTTCAAACTCTCTGTGCATTGCCCAGCAGCAATAAAATGATAATAGCTTCTCTGACAGTGGTAGGGTCTCACTGTTCTCTTTCTAGACTGGAATTTTGTCTGTCATGAGCTTGCATAAGATTTATGCACATTGTTATAATTGCTGTGTGTCCATATATGCATTTTCCTTGTAATGTCTGGAAAACATTGTTTCACTAAAATCCTCCAGCATCTGTGGCTCTTATAGTCTTTCTGCTCCCAATCCTTGAGAAAAGTGGAATAATATAGATATCCAATTTAGAGCTAAGCATTCCAAACTCTTATTTCCTGCACATTGACCCTTTGTAGGTACCTATGCTGTCGTCTATGACCAGAATAAGCCATTCCAAAAATAATTGAGTGATAAACCAATTAACAAAGTAGTATGTCTTTCAGAATTATTTTATTGTTGTTTTCATTTATCAGAATAACAGTTTTCCTGAGGGATCAGACCTAGGAAGGCTCAGGTTCTTGACCTTATTGACAATGTTAGTTACTATTTTATTTTGAGGAACAAGCCTCCAATTCAACAAAGAAGTTGTTGATTACTCAAAACATTATTGCTGCTGTCACACTAGTGGATGTATATTTCCTGGCAAGCTATTAACGTAGCTTTCAAGGTTCATAGCTGGGTAAGACTGATAATTACTTTGTTCTTCCAGCAACCTGCAAAGCACTTTTCAGCATTAAAAAATATGGCCAGTACCAAAGAAGCAGCCAGTTAAGAATGAGATTTCTCCATATTTTGTGACTTAAGTTTTTGCTATCTTTAGCAATAAATATAGTAGTATTGGCATTAGTCTATAATATTTGGGGCTTAGTTATGGGACCCCTTGTAGAAATAGGTAATCTATTCCATATTTAAGTACAGAGTGGCATTTGGGCTTAAGTTATAACATGAAAGGTTTGTGGCCTACATCTTAAGATGCAATAAGTTTCTGAAATCTCACAGGTTATCAGAACCCCAAAACAGAAGATAGTAGTCTTGTGAACTATGTTCATATTCCTGAAATGGGATTATAGATGTTTGTCTTTATTTAGAATGTTTGGCTATACATTGTTATAAATAATGGTCTTGAAACAAGTTATATAAAAGAGATTAGATTTGGTAGTTTGTTTTAAAAACGAAAATACTGTAGTGTTATGCTTTTGTATATTTTAAATATTTGCCACTCCTATTGGTTTACTAAAATGCTGATTAGACAGAAGTCAGACAGGAAGTGGGTCAACTAACCTAAGAAAATTCTGGGAAATAGATTATGAAAGAAAGATATCAGCAGACACAGAGGAAAGATACCAAGCCATGTGACTAAATAAGAAAAAAATATGCATGGTGATATGTTACATATTTAATAAAACCAGTCTAGAATATCAGAGAACAGATCCACCAACAGTAAAGAGTTGAGGATCCGAGAGTGGTAGCTCACACCTTTAATCCCAGCACAAGGAAAGACCAGGAGTGGTGACCAATGCCTTTAATCCCAGCAGATCTGAGTTTGAGGCCAGCTTGGTTTACAGAGAGAGTTCCAGACTCCCAGGCAGGCAGTGGTAGTGCTAGGTCTTTTATCCCATAGCTCCAGAGACACAGGAGATCTTTCTGTGTTTCTGTCAGTTCAAGACTAACTACCAATAGTAGTAGCCAGTGCCTTTAGTCTTAACCTGCATGTGTAACAACTAGATGAAGAAGGTACTTAAGGCAGGTGCATAAAAACAAATTATGCAGTAGAAGTAATGAGTAGTAGGCTGAGGAAGCTGAAGGACAGCTGGTTGAGATTTGATTGTGGTGTTTCTTCTCTTTGATATCTCAGCCTTTCCCCAATATCTGGCTCTGAGGTCCTTAATTACAACCAGAATTCATGCTACATTTGGTGTACAATTTTGGGGCACAAATTCTTAAAAAAAAAAAAAATGCTTGCCAGCCAGAGCAACACATGACTGGAGGAGTAATTACTGGCTGGCTAGGTTTTCTATTCTGAGCTAACCTCCAGTCTTAGGTAGACCGGCCCCATGGATTTCCTTTTCACTTTCATCTGGATAAGTTTTTCAGACAGTGGTCTCTTATTCCTGGTGTGGGTTTTTCCCCTCTTTTGGTACCCCTCCTTGGGCTTCTATAATACTAGGTAGCTGCCCCACTTCACAGTAATTTGATCATTACTGACAACTAGATTGGTGAGTAAATTGGACTTTTGTTTTAGAGGAGTATTTGTTTAAGGTAATAGAGGGTGCTTGGACTTTCTGTGATCTCAATATAGAAGATTTCATATAGAAGCCAGTAAAGAAAATGATAAATAAAGTAGATTGGTATATCCATATAATATTTTTCATATTATTCTTTATTATTCAAAAAGTCAATAATGTAAACGCTAAGAAGACAGTCTTACAAAAGCCTATCAAAAGAGAAGATCAGGATATCCAAACCCAAACAGAGGTATAAAGAACCAATCTCAGCAATCTGTCTAAGATTATACAAAAACTGCCTTATGTTTTCAAACAGCTAATGTTAATATATCCAGTAACCTTAAAGAAATTGCAAAATGTTAAAAATAGTGCAGAAGATAGTTGGGCTCCAGTACAAAAGTTAGAATGAAGAAGAGTCAAGGAAGCAATTGTGACATATGGTATGGGCCCACCATTTGTAAAACAAATGCTAATCAGCTGGTCATCATGTAACTAGATCACCCCTCAGGACTGGTTAGACATGGTCACTGCTGTTTTAGGGGCTGAGACACTTTTACAGTTGAAAACATTGTAGAGAGAGGAGGCTAAAGCAATAGAACAAAGAAGCAGAGGCAGAGGCATAGAACTCTCCCAAGACCAAGAGCTTGGGGAAAGAGATTTTTCTGATATAGAAAGGCAAACCTTATACAATGAGAATATCCTGGATTTATGCTGCATAACAGCATTAAATGCATGGGATTGTATTGAAAAAAATAGGAAAGAAAACTGAATCCTTTACAGAAGTAATTCAAAGTCCCAAATAAACTTTTACAGACTTTTTGCAGAGATTTACTGCAGCAGTAAACAGAATGTTACTGGGTTCAAATGCTAGACAAATAATAACTGAATTTCTGGTTTTTGCGAATTCTGATTCACAATGTAAAAGAATAATTAGACCATTAAAAGCAAGGTCGGCATGTTGGGAGGATAATTAATATATCCTGGGATAATTAGTATAGAGCCTTATGATGTTGATATGATGTCTCCTGGGTAGGAGAGGTTATTTCTAGAGGTGTAAGAAAAATTCAAAATGTTAAATGTTACAATTTGGGAAGGCAAAGTCATATAAACAGAGATTGTAACCAAGGCATCCCCAGAAACAGTGCCTTTGTTAAGAATAATTTCAACTGAATGCCCCTCATTTCTGGATTATGCAGAAGATGTGGAGAAGGGAGACATTGGACTAATGAATGGAGGTCAACAAGGGACAGATGAAGGTGCAATTTTTTAAAATATATTAATTTAAGATTAATATTTATTGAAATTTAAGCTAACATTTATGATATAGGTAACTGTTTATATAGGCACCTGATAGACTGGATTATCTATGTGATGGACGATGGATGTTGAACTGGTCCTTTTAGCAGTCAGGAATTTAAAAATGGGCTTTTAAAGATTTTAGTAATTTTTTTTTTAAATGTGGTTGGCCACTCCCCTTTCAGGAGCCTGGGGCTCTGAATAAGCATCTTTGTACCTTATCAGCTGACACCTGAATCCCACCACTGGACAGACAAGGTAACTTTCTGCCTTTGAGAAATAACCCAAGGGGGCTTTCAAAAGCCCCCATTTCAAGTCCATTTCAATCTTATTCTGACATCATGGAGGAAATATCTTCCAAAAACAGTTAAAAAATTTTCCTGCTTGGAGATTATAAATTGTCCCAGAAAAAAATGCAAAGAGGAGATTCCATTAATTATTTAGGTTATAAAATAGACCAACAAAACATTTAGACCCCAAAAAGCTACTAATCAGGAGAGAAAGCTTTAAGACACTTAATGATATTAAAAATTGCTAGGAGACATTGCTAATTTATAACCAACTGTAGAATAAAAAACGATGAACTGATAATTTGTATCAAACCTTAAATGGTGACAAGGACTTAAGTAGTCTGAGAGAATTGTAACCTGAACCTGAAAGAGAATAGGCTTTGGTACAAAAGAAGTTGCAGGATGCACATGTGGACTGTGGATCCAGACCTTAATTGCATTCTAGTTATATTACCCTCTAAACATTTTTCTACAGGAATTTTAATGCAAAGGGAAAATGTTATATTGGAATGAATATTTCCATCACATAAACTGAGTAAGAAATTAAAGACACATGTGGAAAAGATTTCTAAACTTATTTTTAAAGGAAAATTAAAACTTTATCAATTGACTTTATCAATGGACCCCGCAGAAATTGTACCTTTAACTAATGAAGAAATTGACCAATTATGGTAAGAAAGTGAGCCTTATCAAAGTGTATGCTGTAATTTAATTTGGGGGGGCGGGCACTAACAACAAATATTCTCAAAGCAAAAGAATTGATTTTCTAAAATAAACTAATTGGATTCTTCCTCATGTTGTATGAGATACCAATTTCTGGAGCCCCCACATTTTATACCAATGCAAACAAATCAATAAAGGCAGGTTACAAATCATAAAATATAGGTAGAGTGGCTCAAAGCCCTTATGATTCTGTTCTAAAGTCAGAATTACATGCTAGAATGATGGTATTAATGGATTTTACTGAACCTCTTAATATAGTAACTAACTCTCATTATGCAGAAAGAATTGTTTTACACTTTGAAGCCACTGATTTTATTAATGATGTGTCAGAACTAACTTTATTATTTATTCTGCTACAAGACATAATCAGGAATAGGAATCATCTCTTCTATATAACATACATTTAATCCCATATGGGTCTACCAAACCCTTTAGCACAAGATAATGCTAACATTGATAAATTATTAATAGGAAATATGCTAGAGGCCTCAGAGTTACATAGAAAACAGCTCACCAATAACAAATGAATAAAAAGGAACTCTAAAGGATATAGTAAATAAATTGAAAGGAATAACAAAGACCCCTAAAAATAGACTACATAATGCTTATGTAACTTTGGGTTTTCTCAGTGCTAATGAGAAAGGAATAACAACTGCTGAAAGACATTGGAAACAACTGAGCTAAATCAGCCTGTCTACTTTAAAGATGTATTGACGTCAGAATGGAAACCACGATACGTGTTACATTGGGGAAGGGATTTTTTTGCTTTTGTTTCCACAGGTGAAGAAAGTCTATGGATACCATAAAAGTAATTATTTTTCTATACCCAAATTTTTCTTTCTTATTCTTATGATTTATGTATCTTGAAATCTGAAGTTCCCCAAAAATAGAGAAGAAAATAATTTTGAAGAGGTTGAAGAGGTCTGTATCCTAATTCATATTATTTGAATGTATGAAGTTATCAAACAGTAAAAAATGCAATAATCATAGCTTTTTCATCATGCTTGTAAACTACATATTTTGTAAATATTAATGCTTCACTTTAGCTTTTACAGACACACATACATCTGAGTTTTCCTTTTATCTTTGGAGATTGAAGACAGAGACTAGAAGTTCACTGTGATTAATTTCTACTTAGTCAAAGCATTTATTTACATAAGATCTTTAGTCAATTTTCTCAGTATTACCCAAGTTTTTGATGACTTCTACATATTTGATTGTCATATTGTTTTATTTGTGGACAATTTTTATAAAAATATTTATCTGATAACATGGATTTGGTAATATATTTTTGTTTACTTCTCCACTGGCATTAATGTTTTTATATTATAAATGTTTAATACCTATAATAGGTCAAAGAAATCTTATATTAGACCTTCTAGCTTTTAGATATATTTTAAATTCTGATGTCTTACAAATGTTCTAACTCTATTCCTTTCCTCATGATATTTAAACATATTTTTCCTGTCATTTCAAAGTAGAAAGAATATCAATATTTCATCAGCATTATTTTGAAAAGGTGCATCATTCTGGTGACAATAAACCAAGACCTCTTCACACAATAAAGTTAGCAATTAGTAACTGTCCTAAAGAGAGAATAAGCCTTATTTGCTTTGGTAGTCAACACACCAGATGTGTGATGTTGTTCTGTACACTGTGAATCATCATTGGATAATAAAAAAACTGGGCCTATGGCAAGGCATCTTAGAAGCAGGCATAAAACCCAAACATAGATAAAGTGGAAGCAAGAAGGAGTCAGAGAATGATGAAATCTAGACACCCAAGAATCAACATCTAAAAGAAACACAGGTAAGTCATAGGCCATGTGGAAAGACTGATTAATGGAAATGGGTTGAATTAAGATGAAAGAGGTAGTTAGCAATACGTCTGAGACATAGACAAGCAACATGTAATTAATATAAGCATCTGAGTCATTTTGGGGGGCTAAGTATCTTCAGGCAGGCCTGGACCTTGGGACCAGTCCAGTCCAGAAACTAATTAATATACACACCACTGGGGTTTGTGTGTCCACCATTTCCATCTTGGTAATGATGAAGCTGTCACCTGAGTGTCTGAAACTTCCTATTCTGTGACTCATGTGAAATGATAGCACAGGGTAAAGGGTCCTTAGCTAGTTTCTCAGTGGCCTTAGCTGTCATGAATCATGATATAATGAAGACATAAAATAGATTTGAATGTGACTCTCTTTGAAAAGAGATATTTAAGATAATAATATCATATATTAATATTGTATTATTTCATTTTATTTATTATTTACCTTACCTATTTATCTTTCTGCAGCTGTAGGTATGAAAAAACTGCAAATGCTTTTCTAAATATAATTTTGATGGCTTCATTTAATTACATTTAAAGACTAAATAGTGTCATTGGTACTTTTAATTAAGTAGGTAGAGTTTAAATTTTAAATATATAGTGGGTACATGGAGTAAAATATGCCCTCAAAACCTGGGTGAATTAGTATAA
Organism: Phyllotis vaccarum; assembly: GCA_033318265.1. Classification (NCBI taxonomy): domain Eukaryota; kingdom Metazoa; phylum Chordata; class Mammalia; order Rodentia; family Cricetidae; genus Phyllotis; species Phyllotis vaccarum. The sequence continues at coordinate 46,085,577 of JARWLC010000014.1, read as the reverse complement.
TATATTTGCTCCAAAGAACATATCCAAGATGTTTTAATTAAGTTCTGAGCAAGTATGACTGTTTAGCAATATCTGCGTGTCACGATTAAGTGCAGTGTTTCAATGCATCATTGCACATGAAACAGTCTCACAGAAAAGTTAATCATGTAGCAATTAAAAGAATTCTGATATGTGTAATTTACATGTATGAGGGAGCGACATCTATGCCAAAGTGAATATGATAGTAACAGAAAGTAATTATAGACACAGACTTTTTAATAAACTTGGTATCGCTGATCTTAATATATGATAAAATCCATATACAGTTACTTATATCTCTGTAAAGTAACATGAACTTAGCATTTAGGATTGTAATCATTTACCTAGAAACCATTTGTCAATTTTTGTAGAAATTAACTGAATGCACTTATAACAATGTTATCTTAATGATCTTTAAATATTTATTTCCTTTTTTAGATCTTTGATAATAAATGAGTCTTCTTTTATATTATACAAGTTACTATATTTTGCTTGAAATTTGAGTTTTCCTAACAAAAAATAAAATATTCAGACTTTAGTCCTAATAACTGTCTCCATTTATTTCTGTCATTCTGCTTTTTTGGCACCTGTAAACCTCACACTTATCTTTAGGTAAATAGGCAAGCATCTCTTTCCTGAACTAATCACCATGCAGTTCCTTGGATTAATTGACAAATCTGTGGTGCAGCCCATGTGCTGCCTTCCCAAGAGAGCTGATGCTACATTCACAGCAGCAGATCCTTGCCCTTCACTTTGCTTCAGGTCTTGACCCTCTCTTCGTCTCACTAATTCAAATGAGTGGCCATGCTGAATATGTATGTGTATAGGAATACATAATCTTTCACTATGATAAGAAAAATCGTAAAGGCCAAGTAGCTAATTACAGCATGAGCATATAATTTGACAAAGACATTCTTTTTAAAGTGCGATATCTTAAAAAACATTTTTTGAACACAATATTGCCTAGGTACAATCAATGAAGAGACGAAAGACAGGTCTACCACCACACTGCTCTGTATAGCAGTTTTCTCTTGAAACATGATTGGATTCTTACAATAGACAGGGAATTGGAAACTTCAGTTTTCACATAGTCACTTATTTTCTAAATGTTTTTCAAAACACAATATGAAATATTTTTCCTGTGAATAAATATTTTTTGATTTGCACAAGTTTTAGACATTCTTTTCTTTTAAAATACGTACTTTTATATGGTTGAATGTACATATGTAGTGGGTGCTATCAAAGGTTAACGATTCCATGACTGACAACTTTCTCTGTCATTCACCATCCCTTTTGAGACGGGGACATGAACCTGGAAGTCCTGGATTTGGATTAACTGGTAAGTCAGAAAGCTCCAAGACACTGAGTCTGTATCTCTACCTATTGTTCCAACTCTCAGACCTGGGGTTAGAGACATCTGCTGCTTCACTTGGCTTTCTTTAATTAGGAGCGGATTAGAATCTGTACTCTGGTCTCATGCTTATTCCACAAGGAATTTACCACCTGAGACTTCTCTGTAGCTCCAAGGTAAGGGAGTTTCTAAGACTAACATCTCTCTATATTAAATCCAACCAGTTACTTTAAAATTTATTTTGAAGTGATAAAGGCAAAATGTCAAGTACTTCAAGTTCATTTTTTTCTGTTTAAAATATTTCTTCTGAATTCAGCTTTTTGACTTTATTATTTAGTTAATTATGACTTGAATGCAATTCATTATTAATAACATTATCAATAACAGATGCTGCTGATAACTTATATGCTTTTCCAAAATCTCAGTGTTCTGGACCAGTACCACCCAGGAGAAAATTAATTTGCATCATTCAAGTCACTCTGAACTTCCTTGTGGTAATATTTCAAATGATAAATTAATATGAAATAATTTATAATAAAATAGTTTATGCAAAAATATCAAAAAGTTAACATTAATCATATAGTAAATATTTTAAAATAAAAAGTATATTGCATCTCTTTCCTGTGTATTTAAATTTTTCAGCATATCTCAATTTTGACACTGATTTTTATCAGAAACAGTTTTTCTATATTTTAATTTCATAAAATATATAACAGAGAAAGTAGATTCATAGTCAAGTTATTCCAAGTGTGCTTAAATCTTTAAATTAATTTAAAATTGAAATTAAATCTAGTTATGATTATATTAAATTAAAGGCTGAATTCTCTCTTGGAAGTCACCATATTATAAGGGCCCAGGAAACAAAACTATGCCCCTATGGAGACTCCAACTTGAAATCTAATAAGCTTCAATTTGAAAAATTCCATCGAAATCAAATGAGACCTTCCTGTAAAATGAATGAATTTTATTAAAATTCAAGAATAGATAGTTTTAATAACTTATTTTTAATATAGCTATTTACAAATATTGACTGTTTATTTGGGGAAATCAAATCACCGGAACTCTTGTTTAAGATAATCCAGCAATGGGACTCTTCTTTTAAAGTAACACACACAAAAAAGACAATCCTTACATCATTCCCCCTCCACTTTTTCTTTTAATGTTTCTGAACAAATACAGTGTCACAGGATGAACCTTTTCCAAAATAAGGGAAGAGTTGGATTGACCATGATCAAGCTTCATTACATACTAAGTAAAAATAGACTATCTACACATCAGTAATCATAAAAATTAACATATGTACATATTAATATACAGAAGCATTTATTTCTTTGTGTTTTATGCTGATTGTGATCTTGATGAAGACCAAGAATTCTAAGGTATTACTAAAATGTCAATGGGCAGAAGGAATATGTTACTTGAACTTTTAATATGTCACTTTTATATTTGTTCATTATTAAAAGGATATCTTGACAACTAATATTAGATCTTAAAAAATGAAGGGCCATAGTATATACAGCACAAATCTTACAGGTTCAGAAAACGTAGCACTAGAGAGGCAAGAACACTTCCCAAGATGGTCAGCTATTTCAATGAAAACACAAGGTGTGCCCAGGCTTTAGTTTTTCCTCCATAGTACTTTCCTAAATTGTTATCCTTAATAATTTTAAGATTTACACAATTATGCAAGTGTAAAATTTCTTCAAACTTAATTTCAAAATTCTGTTAGGAAAGTGAGTCTCACAGTAAAAAGATCTACTGTATAGCAGATGTACTTCCAACTGCTGAATACTAAAATATCATACTAAATAATAGTTGTGACAACTTTATTCCTGTTATATTTTATTATGGAAAAGAACTAGTGAGGTCTTCACATCCCAACATGAATACATATACATATATACATACATATATGTATAAAATACATACATACATATATACATACATATAGCTTAATTTTAATAAGGACAAGGTTAAAAATAGAGGTCTATACCTTTCAATCAGAAATGTGCTTGAAAATGGTTATCCATAAGATGACAGTTAATGTTGATTATCAAATTAGTATTCTTTAAAGTGACCTATAAGACAACCTCCAATAATATTGTCCTAGTTATTTTATTAATGCTTTGATATACTATAGTGATTCAAAGGAATATGGTTTCTATAGGCTCATATATTTAAATTATTGGTCCCTAGTTTGTGGAACTGTTTGGGAAGGATTAGGATGTTTGATTTTAATGAAGTATAAATGGCCTTATTGGGGGAGTTGTGGACTTTGAAATTTTCAATTCCTACACTAGGAATATTCTCTCTTTCATTGCCCGATGCCAAGGGACCAGGATAAAAAGCTCTGAGTGACTGTTTAAGCTCCATGGCTATTCATCTTTTACTGCCGTGAATAATAATTAACTAATTCTCCAGAATTGTAAGCAAACCATAAATCAACTGATTTCTCTTATATGAGTTGGCTTGGTCATGGTGTCTTCTTATATCAGTAGAACTGTAATCATAACTAAGGTGGAAGTGGATTAGAGATAAGTATTGCTGTGACAGACGAGACTTTGCTGCTTAGTGGTGGAAAGAGAACTTTAGGATTTTAGTTTCCTAAAGTGTTGGAATATGTTTGCTAATTGCTTAACATACCTTCCTAATAAGAACATTAGCTAAGTGCTTAATATTCCACCCCACTAGGAACATGGAAGACTTTTGCCCTCTAGGGGTTTTGATGTATTGCCTGTTCTGCCAGACATGCTCTGGCCCCAGTAGCTCTCCTCTGTATCTTTTAAGAATTGAGATCCAGAACAGTATGCATTATGATGTCAAGTCTGTTTCCCCCTTGGAGTGAATCCTTCATACCTTTAATCATATTTGCGGAAGCTTTCCTTTGTTGAGGGGAAAATCCTTTAGGCCTTTTACTTTCACAAGTGGGAAGCATAGCTGGGTTGGACCTTTCCCAAGGCACTCCCCTGCTTCAGTCCAGGCCACACCAGGTATCAACTTAGCCCTCTCTGCACAGTATTTGACTCCAACATTTAATATCCTGGGGCTCTTTATCTTCTCAAACTATACATTTTTATTTCATTTGTGCTTCTTTCCATTGTAGACTTACATAAGGGAAATTACTAATAACCATGTAACACAGTCAATATAAAGCTGTCTTTAAATCACCTCTACTAAAGAAAAGAGTGCATTACTTTACAATGTAACCTCAGGAAAATTCTTAGAGCAATGGCAGAAAATAGCCACATTCTTTGCCATAATCTCATTCGGAGAGTTGCTAATATTTTTTTGCATATGAAATCTCTAAAGATTATTCTTCTTAGGCCACAATGATTTCAGCAATACTGCCTTCCATGTTTTACCAGGATGACCCATTAAGCTTCCCTTATAGGTTTCAACTGCTTTTCTACTTCAACACACCACAATCTTCTACTTTCCTCCAAAACCAACATAATCAGAACTACCACAGCAATAACTAATTCTTACTATCAACTGTATTAGTTATTCTATTTTTGTGACAAAATATCATGAATAGGCTAACTTAAGAAAGAATGTGTATAATTGGGCTTATGGATTTTGAGGGATAGATGGAAAATTAAAAATAGCATATACTCTTATTGACTATGTAGTTTTAAAGGAAAGCTCATCAGTGAGAATAGTCAGGATAGGTCTTTCTTTAAATTCATAATTTGGAGTTCTTCTATTCTTATCTGTTACTAAATTTTAGGAGAGTCTTAATATCTTCATGGTCATTTTTCCCTTTATTTTTTATTCTTCTTGAATATATCACATCCTGACTGCCATTCTTCCCTCCTGTTATCTTTCCTCTTTCCCAGGTATAACCCCCACCTTTGTCCTTTTTTTTTTTTTTTTTTTTTTTTTTTTTTTTTTTTTTTTTTAAGAAAAGAATATCCTTCCAGGGACAGAAACCAAATGTGGCATAATATGCTACAATAAGAGCAGGCACATATCATCACAACAATGCTGAATGAGGTAACCCAGTTGGAGAAAAAGGACTACACAAACAGGCAGGAGAGTCAGGGACAACCCTGCTCCCAGTATTAGGAATCTCAGAATAACACAAATATACTTAGCCGTATCATCTATACAGATAGTCTAGATCTTACACATACAGGATCCCTGATCTCCGTGAACTCCCGTGAGTTCTGAGCAGTCAGTTCTCTTGGCCCCTGACCTTTCTGGTTCCTCTGATACTCCTCATTCTTCATGATTTGTGCCTAATGTTTGCCTCTGAGACTCTTCATATATATTCATCAGTTGCTGAAGGAAGTCCCTCTGATCTCTTTGATGAAGATTCAGATAGACTGTTCCAAGAACATTACAGAGACAGGACAAACTGTAGGTTGAAAGTTTTGTACCTTGGTTGATGTCCCAGACCCTACACTTGAGGCCTTTTTGGTTACAGAGAACGGCCAGTTCAGACTCCATGTCCCCATTACCAGGAGTCCTCGCTAGGGTTACTCCTGTAAATTCCATATCATTTTCCTCTTAACTCTTTTAGTCTTCAATTTATGGTACTAATTCTAGAGAATAGAAAACTAGACCTTTAAACTGAGCCATCCCGTGAACTAACTTATTCTAACTTGTCCATTTGGGGTATATTTAGTTGAACAAATAGTAAGAATCAAAATTTATTTTGTCAAAATTACATTTTTCTGTATCCATGCGAGGATGCAAAACTTATAGTTTCTTCAGATTTCTCTTAATTAAAAAACATCTTTAGGAGTATTTAATTTTCTCCTTTTATTGCCTACTTATTTCTTTCTGGAAAAAAGTACTTCTGACTCAAAGCAGTGTTGTTCTTACTCTTGCTGCTTGTTGAGAAATGTTTTCCATAAATAGGAGCTACTTAAAAACTACCAGGTTATTATGTTTTTTTTTTTCCAATGTGAACACAATACATAAAGGAAAAATTTATTTAGGCTTCTGGTTTCACAGGTTTTAGTCATTGTTGTTTGAGTTGTTATGTGTTTCTGCTGAACATCATTGTTGTGGGAACATGTGACTGAGTTGGCTGTTTGCATCATGGTAGGTCAGGAAACAGTGTGAACCTAAACAAATCCTAAGGGGGGGGGGAAGGGATGGAGGGTCTATTTTCATTAGGTTTGTGGTCCCTGGTGGTTGACTACACTCTAGTAGATCCTCTCACTCTCACGTGTACATGGGCAGCAATAATTAAACTGAGTATGTATATGCCTCTGTGCTTGTGTGTGTATGTGTCTGTGTGTGTGTGGTGTGTACATATGTGTGGTGTATATGTGTGTGTGTATCTGTGTGTGTGGTGTGTAAATGTGTGTGTGTCTGTGTGTGTGTGGTGTGTGTGTGTGTTTGTGTGTGGTGTGTGTGTGGTGTGTATGTGTATGTGGTGTGTATGTGTGTGTGTGTCCTTTTATCTCATGTGTGTTTTTACCCTTTTTGTAATCAATTTTGTAATGTTCTTTGGGGTTGATTATCAGATTTTTTTTCCATCTCTGTCAATGTGTCTTTGAAAAGATCTGTTGTACTCCTTACAAGCTCAAGGTAGAGATAAAAGCTCTCTACTTTTATATCTACATTATAGTGTCCTTGGTGCAAGAAGTTATTCTTCAGGCTACCAAAAGAGAAACATAAATACAAAATCATCCACAAAACCTTTGACATATAATCTGTCTTACCTATAGATATGCTAGGGTAATGGTGACAAAGAATTTGTTAGAGTAGCCAAACAATATCTGATTTGACTTAAGGCTCCGTCAGTAAGACGGAACCCATATCTATCACTGCTTGGATAATGAAAACCAGAGACTAGATAGCCTAGAGTCATAGGGTGAAGTCAAACACTGATGGTCTAAAAATGTTTAAATAAAGTGATTCTAAGGATGTCCTATTACACTCATAGATCACTGCTTTATCCAGTCATCACAAGGGATGCTTCTTCCCGCAGCAGAAAGAAACAGATGCAGATATTACACACACACACACACACACACACACACACACACACACACACACACAGAGAGAGAGAGAGAGAGAGAGAGAGAGAGAGAGAGAGAGAGAGAGAGAGAGAGAGAGAGAGAGAGAGAATCAAATTCTTTGGAAATACAGCTCTAAATTGGATGCCCCTCACTAAATTTCTCGCCTTAGAACCCAGGGAACCACACTCCTAGACATGGAGGTGGAAAGAATGTAAGATCAGAGGAGCTGAAGGATGAGAATAAGGCCCTCTGAATCCACCGAGGAAGGCCCTATGAAATTACAAAGACTGAAGCAGCATGAATAGACCCTATTCGGGTCTGTACCATGTGTATATTACAGCTTTCACTTGGTGTTTTTATGAGCAAGTAGGTCTCTAATTCTTTTGCCTGGTCCTGGGCCTTTTTTTCTTTCTGTTCCTTCTGCTGGGTTAGCTGGTCCAGCCTTGATGTGATGGTTTGGCTTTTTATGAGTATATTTTATTTTTCTCTGTTTAGTTCTTTTCTAATGAGAGACAGAAAAGGAGTGGATCCTGAGGGAATGGGAGATGAGAAGGAAATGGGAAAAGTAGAGGTAGAGAAAAAGTAATTAGAATATGTTGTATGAATAAAGAGTCTATTTTCAATAAAAAAGAGAAACAAGTAAACAAAAAAATAATGAGTTTGAATTTTTTTGCTATGGCAGTTCAAAGAAACCTGGTTGACAGTGAACTCCTTTGTGCCTGAGAAGTGTTACATACTGAATCATGGGTTTGTTTAGTTACATTATACATGAATGTTCCAAGGCCTGGGTCAGTTCTCTCTGAGGGTTTAAACAATATGAAAATTCAGCTTGATTCATGTTTCTTAAGGGCTTCAGAGTTTGAATAGATGATTCATGGGTTAGCAATGATAAAATCTCCCACGGCCCAGCTTTTGATTCTTAGTGAGATCTGGCCTGAGATGCCAACACTGGCTTTTTAGCAAGGAGTTTAAAACTAAGAAACTAAAATATACAACTTAGTAATTTTTGTAATACAGATTTTATTTTTTTAAGACTTGTAAATACAACTAAGAAGAAAACATGTTTTTATAAATTTTTTGAGGCTCTTTTTTATTGTGTCTTATACGCTATAGAAATCAATGCATCTTTATAAAATTTTGCATTTAATTTACCTGTTCTTATTTTTAGTATTTTATTGAAATCTAAAGGGAAGACATGAAAAGACCACATGTAATGAGGTGGTAATACCCTGCTGAGTCTGAACCATCAGTACATGTCTGCGCTAGGCCAGGATTTCACTTCCACTTTATTTCAATTAAATGCCTGTAATGTAATTACATTGCACAGGAAGGATCTGTTGATGTTGTGAATTTGATTTTTAATGAGATACTCTAAACTGTAATATGATTTCATAACTTTGGAAATTCCTGCTTGGCAATTATTGCTTTAATCATTTGTTAGAAAAGTTTCATTTAGACAATTATTGGTAAGATTATTTTAAGAAACATTACAATGGTGAACATGTTATACTTATTTCTCTTAACATAGCTGATATTTGGAGGAGAGATAGATATCATTCTAATATATATCAAGAAGGGAATACTTTAAAAAGCTATGCTGTTTTCAAGACTTTTAAAATTTTATTTTATGACACTTCTGCAATCCACCTACATTTTCAGTGCCCTTTCCTTTATATTCTGTGATATCTATAGTGACATCTGAGGCTTCAGGTGCTGTTGGGTTTTATTCTTTAATAATTTTATAAAATATAAAATATGTATTGTTTTGTTAATCTGGAAGCATATATGTGTACATGTATTACATATATCAATTAATTTAAGACATGTCAGGTACTTATATAACAATTTATATTAACCTTATTGAATTGTGTATGCCTATGTATGTTTTTATGCCCATGTATTTCTATGTATTCTGGTATTAGAATAAAAATGTAGAAGCATTTTATAAAAGTAACTACATTTAAATTTAAGACTGATAAAATAAATATTATCTTAAAATAAGCAAACATACAAATATAAAAACCAAAATCCCAAATGTAAAACATTTATAATATTATGGATAGATTTGTGCTAAAACAAAAATCAAGTCAGTTTTACTTAATAGTCTTGGTAATTATTGAATTGTAGTTACAACTTGAAAATCAGTTTCTTTTTTATTGTCTGAGAGAATAAATTGTTATTTTTTATTTTAAAAGTTTTATTTCATTTTACATATCAACCACAGTTTCCCCTCATTCCCCCACGTGTTCCTCCAGCCTCCCTGCCACATCCTGTTTCTTCCCCTGAAAGGTAAAGCCTCTATGGGAAGTCAGAAAAGTGTGATACATTGAGTTGAGGAATGTCCAAGTCCCTCCTCCCTGCATCAAGGCTGTGCAAGGTATCCCTCCATAGGTTATTAGCTCTAAAAAGCCAGTTTATGCACCAGGGATAAATCCTGATCCCACTGCCAGGGACTTCTTAAACCGACCAAGCTACACAACTGTCTCCTACATTCAGAGATCTGAGTTCAGGCCTATTCAGGCTCCACAGATGATAGGTTGAAATTTGTGAAGTTTCAATAGCTTTGTTTGGTTGTCTCTTGCCCACCATGATATTGACCCTCCCCCTACTCGTATAATCCCTCTTCCTTCTCTTTGACTGGACTCCTGGAGTTCAGCTTGGTGCTTGGCTGTGGATCTCTACATATGCTTCCATCAGTTACTGAATGGGAGCTCTATGATGACAGGGTATTCACCAACCTTATTACCTGGGTAGACCAGCTCAGGCCCCTTCTCCACTATTGCTGAAAGTCTAAACTTGGGTCACTCTTATGGGTTCCTGAGAACTTCCCTAGCACCAGGCTTCTTCCTAACCCCGTGATGTCTTTCTCTATCAAGATATCTCTTTCATTGCTCTTCCACTCTGTCCCTGCTCAAGCTGGACATCATCATGTCTCCTCATGTTCTCATCCCCATTCCCTCCCTTCAGTTGATTCCCTTACCCCCCCCCCCCCCCAGTTTATGCAGGAGATCTCACCTATTTCTCCATTCCTTGGCAATCCATGCATCCTTCTTAGGGCTCTCTGGAGCTGTAGGTTGTAGTCTAGCTATCCTTTGCTTTACTTAAAAAAAAAATCAGCTGTACTTAAATTTATTTTAAATAAAGTTTTTGTACCAATTTTGCTTGAAAAGTTACAAATTGTATTTGGTTTTTTTTTTGTTTGTTTGTTTGTTTTCTTCTTTATTTTTTGACTGAATACAGAAAAGGAAGATTTTTATGAAAGTCCAAGTGCATACTGTACTTGAGGCAACTCTGTTCTTGGATTTTAGGGTGAGTTTCCAAAAGGAATGCTGAATGAGCTAAGGTCTGAAAGATGACAGCTCCAAGAAAGTGAAGAATAGCTCAGGCAAGTTTTCTGAGGCCATGAGAAGAAATGGAGATAGATGCTGTGAGAAGCAAAGCCCAGAACAAGAAAGGATGCAGGAATGTGACAGTACTCTGAGTGAGAATTTTCAAATAAGAATAGACTCACAAAGAAACTGGTGATTTGTAGTAAATACTTGGCTGTTTATTCTAAAAGTAATAGGAACAAGCATTTTAGGGCTAAAGTCAAAATGACACCAAAAAATATTTCTGGCTTTAGACACCATGTCAGGAATCAATTTTGGATGTTCTGCATGTAATTATAAAGTATAATAAAAAGTATAAAGGATTTTAGAGACACAAGATTAAATTGTAAGGTGACATAGGTGTCAGAACTATCAGGCAGTAGGAAAGTTCAATCTCTCAGTTCTTAGATGATGGGCAGAAGTTTATTCAGTGGGTATTTTCCTCTTCAATATCAGTTTTGGTTTCATGAATTCTTAAAATTATTAGACAGATCTCATAGTCACAGTGAGGCTTCCAAAATCTTGGAGGCAAGATGCAGGGATCTCTACATTTCATTGTTCCAGATGCTTGCCTTAACACCTACACTCCTCTATGGTTTCCTTTCAGAAAACTAACATTTAATTCTGAATTTGTATTTCTCCCAAACCCACACCACATTGGCATATTGGATGGGTTCTTATAAATTATTTGTGATTCTGAGGCAGATGAAGTATTATCACAAAAGGTTCCCACTGTTTATTATAGCAAGCAATACTGACCTCAAATGTCTAGCACAAAACTAAACTTATTTACCTATTTCTTACTATCCTGTTAGAAGAAAACAATTGTATTCTGTGTATCACAGAAGTAACTATGGCAATTAAGCACATATTTAGTTAGATCACTTTTCTGACTTCTCAGACTCTTCACTAATAATAACTGAAAGAAGATAATTTATTAAGAACCACTGAATTGGTGACATACATTTTCTGTCTGACAATTATGTTTTGAACAGATTATTCAAGTAAGAGTTTTCAAGTAGGCTCATCTCAATAGAGTTCTTAAATTTCTGTACATGGTTAAGATAATCTTGAAATTAGCATAGAAAGTGCTGGATCAGGTGGCATGTAATTATTATGTATGCCAAAGCATTTTTCAAAAGTAAAGGTACCTTCAGTAATAGCACTGGCGCAAACAAGTACTACAACATGCAGAAGCATCAAGCTTGTATTCACCCCAGAAAGTAAGGAAACTGAATAGTATTGTCATTATTATATTTTTCCCACAGATTTCAACAATGAACATTGGAATTGTTAGAAGATACCATTGCTAGATGAAAATCATTGTTATTCACAAACATTGGAGTTGAGGACAATTAACAATGCTGTAAACACTTGTTTTTGTTAGAGTAAAAAAAAAAAAACATGGCATTATCATTGATTACTTTTGCTCAGCTGTTCTGATTTTGGATGAGTCTTTGTAATTATAAACATAGTCAGGATGTGATATACTTCTAGAGAAGTTGACACTCATTTTGTCTAATAAGCAGCTATTCACTACTTTTGTATCTTCCCAGGTATATTATTGTGCTCTTATGTCATTATCTAGGAAGGAAGAATTTTGGTAGCCTCTTGACATGCCTTTGTTTTCAGCTGTACAAGTGAGAACTGTGGCTGACAATGCCTTTTTTTCTTCCCATTTCTGGAAGTATAAGATGTGCCGGGCGATGGAACATTTTAGCAAATCATCCTGAATCATTTGAAGCTTTGAACTGGTCAACTTTATCCTGTGTCAGTTCCTTTAGTCACTGAAAAATTAAAAGGATAAAAGAATGTTTATGAGTATTGACAGGTTTATAGCAAAAGATATTCAAGGTAATGCAATAGAACAAAAGTGTATGACTAATCAGCTATCAAAATAAGTGACAATAGTTGCAACAAAGAACTTTCAGAAAAATTGTTTGTGGAATAGTTCTCATTTCAGTATTTTCAGTTTACTTACAATTATGCTTCATTACTATGAAGAGATAATTCAGGGACAAAATGTTCCATCTCAAAAGAAAAGTGGTATAAAATCTTTTTCTAGAAAGAATAATGACATAACCAGGAAAAAATGATATTCTGGTTGTTCTATATTCCCTTAAGCGGCTGTCTTCTCTATTTTGTTATTACATGGTGATATTTGTCACTCTGGTTTGTATATTCATATATTGATGTTTATTTTCTATTATCTTGTAGAACAGAATGAAATATTGCATCAACAGTGTGGCTTCATTGTAATAGAGAAGTTATTATTAATGTAGAGTGTGGGGATATTTTCAAATATACTAAAAACAATTGAAGATATCAGAGGGCAGATCTACCTCCAGTCTTTGTTTTTTTTTTGGGGGGGGGTTGTTTTTGTTTTTTTTTCCAGAATATTCGAGACAGAATTTTCTGTGTAACATTCCTGGCTGTCCTGGAATTTTCTTTGAAGACCAGGCTGGCTTTGAACTCACAAAGACTCTCTACTTCCCAAGTGCTGGGGCTAACAGTGTGAGCCATGGCTGCTTCTACCTGCTCTGTCTTTCTATGCCTGGCTTAAATACATTTTCAGTTAAGGTGTAGAACCACTACTGCCTGCCTGAGAGCCAGGAACTCCTCTGTAAACTAAGATGACCTCAAACTCAGAGTAGATTATGAGTGAAGGTCACCACTCCCAGATATTCTCTACGTTGGGATTAAAGGTGTGAGTTACCACTGTCTGATCCTCCTAGACTGACTGTGGATAGATCCCTCTGGTATCTTGGACTGTTTTTAATATACTTGAAAATACCCTTCTGCTCTTGGAAAACACCCCAAAGGGGCTTTCAAAATCCCCTATATCAAATTCAATCCAATTTTATCCTGCCATTGTGGAGGAAATACCTTCCCAGAACAATTTAAAAAATTAAAACCAATTTTAAAAAGATATACTATACTGAATGATAGAAAATCTATAGAAAAACAAAAAAAATTCGGGAAAAATTATAAAGTGAATATTTTGGCAAGCTTCCATCAATGAACAAAGGCCAAATTAAAAGTACAAATACATGATGTTATTATTGAAGGCTTATTGGACATGGGTGCAGATGTATCAATAATTTTACCAGAGCCATTGCATCCAAGTTGTCCCCTTCAGGAGATTATTGTTCAGTTTCTGTGTATTAGGTTGATATCCCAGGTAAAACAGAGTGCAAGATGTTTTGAGTGTATAGGACCAGAAGGACAGAGAGGAATATTAAAGCCATGTGTGGCTGACATTGCTATAAATTTATGGGGAAAAGATTTACTACAATAGTGGAACACAGATTAATATTACTATAAACACAGAAATAAGCCATAAACTAGCACATGGTTCCAGAAAAAACATTAGAAGCTATTATGAGAAACAGTCCCAGACCATTCAGGTTATAGAGAAACAAGGCAAAACAGTTGCTCATCTTTCAAAAACACCCACAGCACTACCTCTAAAATGGCCAACAGAAAAGCCTATATGGGTTCATCAATAGCTTCTAACAAAAGAGAAATTGCAGCCCTTAGTGCAGCTGGTACAGGAGCAGTTAAATGCTCAGCATATAGTAGAATCAACCCTTGGAATTCTCCTGTATTTGTTATTAAAAAGAAATCTGGAAAGTAGAGAATGGTAACAGACCTAAGGGTGATAAACAAGTTGATCCAGTCAATGGGCTCTCTACAGTCTGGGATTCCTTTGCCTTTTCTGTTACTGAAAGAATGGCCTACTGTAGTTATTGATTTAAAAGACTGTTTCTTTATAATACCTTTACAAGAACAAGGCAAAGAAAAATTTGCCTTTACAGGGCCCACTTATAATTTATCATTACATGGACGGCATCTTGTTGGCCAATTTAAATATCGATACCTTAGAAAAAATTTTGAAGAAGTGAAAAAAAAATTGGCTGCTTGGGGATTACAGATTGCCCCAGAAAAAATACAAAGAGGGGATTCCATTAATTATTTAGGCTACAAAATAGGCCAACAAAAATTAGACCCCAAAAGTTACAAATCAGGAGAGATAGATTTTAGACATTTTAGATATTCAAAGATTACTAGGAGATATTGCTAAATTAGGACCCACTGTTGGAATTAAAAATGATGAACTGGATAATTTGTTTAAAACTTTAAATGGTGACAAGGACTTCAATAGTCTGAGAGAACTGTCACCTGAACCTGATAAAGAATTGGCTTTGGTGGAAAAGAAATTACAGAAGGCACATATGGATCGTGTGTAACCAGACCTTAATTGCAGTCTAGTTATCTTACCCACCAAACATTTTTCTGCAGGAATTTTAATGCAAAGGTAAAATGTTATATTGGAATGAATATTTCCATCACATAAACTGAGTAAGAAATTAAAGACATATGTGGAAAAGATTTCTGAACTTAGTTTTAAAGGAAAAATTAAATTTTGTCAATTGACAGTAATGGACCCAGCAGAAATTGTACCTTTAACTAATGTAAAAATTGACCAATTATGGGTAGAAAGTGAACCTTGGCAAAGAGCCTATAACAAGTTTGGGGGGGAGATATTAACAACAAATATCCTCAAATCAAAAAAAAATGAATTTCTAAAGAAAACTAATTGGATTCTTCCTCATATTATATGAGATAATCCAATTTCTGGAGCCCCTACATTTTATACTTATGCAAACAAATCAGGAACAGCAGGTTACAAATCAGAACATATAAGTAAAGTGGCTCAAAGTCCTTGTAATTCTGTTCAGAAGTCAGAATTATATGCTATCACAATGGTATTAATGGATTTTACCAAATGTCTTAACATAGTCACTAACTCTCAGTATGCAGAAAGAGTTGTTCTATACATTTAAATGGCTGATTTTATTAATGATGAGTGAGAATTAACTTCATTATTTATTCTGTTACAAGAAAGAAACAGGACTAGAAATCATCCCTTTTATGTAATACATATTCAATCCCATAAGGGTCTGCCAGGTCGTTAGCACAAGGTAATGATGAAATTGATAAATTGTTAATAGTAAATGTACTAGAGGCCTCAGAATTTCATAAAAAGCACCACTTCAATAGCAAAGTATTTAAAAAAGGATTTCTCCATCACTTGACAACAAGCTAAAGAAATTGTAATAAAGTGTTCCACCTGTTCTTTCTATAACCAAACTCCGTTGCCAGCAGGAAGTAATCCTAAAGGTATACATAAAAGCAAAATCTGGCAGATGGATGTATTTCATTTTACAGAATTTGGGAAATTAAAATATGTCCATCATGTAATAGATAAGTTTTCAGGATTTCAATGGGCAACTGCTTTGAGTTCAGAAAAAGCTGATTCTGTAATCACACATTTGCTTGAAGTTATGGCCATTGTGGAAATACCTGTACAAATTAAGACTGACAATGCTCTGGCATATGTCTCTAGTAAAATGAAATATTTTTTGCTTATTATAGTAAAAGCATTTTACAGGAATACCACACAATCCTACAGGGCAAACAGTCATAGAAAGATCAAATTGAACTCTAAAGGATATGCTAAATAAACAGAAAGGAATAACAATGACCCTTAGAGGTAGACTACATAATGCTTTATTAACTTTGAATTTTCTCAATGCTAATGAGAAAGGAACAACAGCTGCTGAAAGTCATTGGACTATAGAAAAAATAGCTGAACTAAATCGATTTGTTTACTTCAAAGATGTACTAACCTCTGAATGGAAGCCAGGGTATGTGCTATGTTGGGGAAGAGGTTTTGATTTTGTTTCCATAGGTGAAGAAAAGTTATAGATACCATCAAAATTAATAAAGACTTGATTTGAACCAGAGAAACTTCATGAAAGTAGGAATTGATAGCTCATCCACCCATATTACAATTCTTTGAGTTGTAAGAAAAACAAAGGATTGGGGCAGGTTTTTGTTTTTGTCTTTACAGAAAACTGGAAATACCCATCTTCAAGAAGATAAAAGACCTTGGACATCTAGATGTCTAAGGCAAAAGGGAGGCTATTCAAAAAAATTTACAAACAAAAGAATATCGGATCTATTGGTACCAGTATACTCTATAGGGTAAAATCTCATCACTTAACCTCTCTCTAATTTTTTGTAAGTTGAAATCCAGTTTAATTATAATTTAAAGCTGGATTTAGAGTTAAAGTGTGGCTCTCTCCTTCTCTAAATTCAAGCATACTTGTTAAAGTAAAATACAAAATCTCTGTATCATATCAGAAGAGCCACCTGATATGGAACAGAAGAATAAGAAAAAATAAGGGACCATTCTATTGTTACTAATCCTATTCTGAAAAGGAAAATGCTTGTATATTTAGTATCCTGTGCATTGTGTTGGGTTTTAGTCTATCAGTTTTCTGCAGTGACCCATGACAATGACTAATTGTGAACCTGAAGTATCTAAAAGTAAGATGGGGCCCCACAACAATGATTTCACATGGACTCTGACAAAGCCACTAGGCTGACAAACACCAACCAAAGATCAGATTTGGACTTCAAACTCCTCAGGACAATTTCAAGGCAGCTCGCTGAGATGAACCAGCTTCACAGACTACTATATCCAGGAACTGAAACATGCAGTGCACTTTCCTTTTATTCAGAGACTGGACAACAGATGACACAGCTACTTATTTCAGGACTTGACACTTAACAAAGCTTTTCTTTTCAGGATCCCCTAAAGATACTGTTGCCGCCAGAGAGCAGGAAGTAAATTTAAGAGCATGTTACCCACATTCCCAAGAGGTGGGGTGGGTGATTTTTGGTCACTCAGTGGGTTATGGATGATTGTCATTGTTTAGGTTAATTGGTTAAAAGTTGTTAATGGCTATGGTTAGAAAAAGGCTAAACAATGATTAGATTCAAGATTTGTGTTAAAAAACAGAAAGAAAAAGGTGATACAGATATATAGGATATTAGGATAGACTATTGATTTTTCTTTTAAAAGTATTTACCAGCTTTAAATATGTTTTCAAGATCAAACAAATGTATTTTAGATGAATAGTTCTATTGCAACAAATCTCACATGTGATATATTAAATGTAGGATTAATATTTATTCGAATGTAAATTAGCGCTCACTATAACAGGTTACACCTTAAGGAGATAGGATGGTCCAAGGAATGGATATTGATCCAGTCTCTTAAGAAGGCAGGAACAAAGGGGGCTCTCCAGATCCCAGCAGCCCCTCTTGAACGGGGCTGGCCACACCCCCTTCAGGAGCCTGGGATCTTGAATAAGTGTCTTCTGACTGATTCGGCTGACACCTGAGTTCCATCACACATATGGAGTTTAATCCATATGCAGTCTACTTACTTTGTGGCAACAGTTAGCCACTGGACATGAACCTGTTCTTGTATTGACTGCTTGACAGTTTGCTGTTTAGACTGGACATGCAGATTCCATGGGAAAGTGACCTCTGAAATTTGACAGAACAAGCTGAGATGGTCATTCAGATTCCTGCTTTTCAGAGAAAACTATCAGATATTCTTCAGGACACAAGGAGAAGTGACTGATGAACTATACCAGCATGGGCAGAGCAGATTTCTTGCTTCATTGAAATGAAAAGAGACTCTGGGCGTGTAGGCTGAAGATGGATGCCCCAACTTTATAGAGGAACTTTGGGTTACTATCCAGGCAGATAGGCGTCATCTCTGTCATTTCTAGATTTTGGAAGTCGCTTGCACTTCCTATTTACTTGGGGAAATATTATATCCTTCTTGGATCTCTGAGGTAGTTGAAGATGAGATAGTTATAGTTTTTTTAGTAACAGTTTTAGAAAAGAAACTTTGAAGTTAAAGTTTAGAAGTTTAAGAGACATCAAAATAATAGCTTTTAGTTAGAAAGGAAGTGAATTAGGTATAAGCCTTTGGATTCATCAAAATAGGATAATTAATGAAATATTTTCTTTGAATTGTCAATTGTTTGTGGACTGGACATTACTCATTTATTGTTTGTATATATTGTATATTATTATTGTACCTATTGTATATGGTTTTTCTTATGTTAGCTATAACCTTATTTTTTTAAATGTGACACAGAAAGGGATATGTGGGGACATTTTCAAATATAATAGTAGAGATTGTCATTTTATCTTTTATTCTACCAAGAGAGTGACAGTTCTTTTTGTTATCCAAACCCTCAGACTTGCTGAGTAGATGTTAAGACTGAGAATCAATCTTATTTCATTTCATCCCCATGATGTTTTGGTCAGCAGTGGGCAGCATCCATGCTCTATCCCACAAACAGCTGGTCACTATGTCTTACCTTTTGTAACCACACTCTCTCTTGTTGCATATAAGTAACATTAACAAGAAATAAACTTTCAGATCATATACCTGTTGTTAAGAAAGACTATGCATCTAACATTGCTTTCTCGCAGAACTTTGTCAGGGTTTCCAGCTGTGTGATAATCACTGAAATAATACTGAGTCCAATTACATACTGTCTTTCCTAAAGATGAGGGAGCACCCATTGTTCCATTTGCTCTGCTTGACTCGCATCAGATAACTGAAAAAAATTGGATGGCTGATGAGTTTAAAAATGCCTTTTGGGCATTTTATACTATAGTGATTTTAAAATTAGATTTTCAGACCTCCATTTCTATAAATATGAAAAGGCAAATAGTTAAATCTTCCAAGATTGTCATGAGAGCTTTTTTGTTCAGTGAATGATTTAGAAACATTTGATGACCTCACTCTTCTTTGCAGAATCATATAGGACTAAAGTCTTATGAAGCCTATCAGGAAGATGGTGGCTTCATGTGGTCAGTTGGGAGGGAACTTTCATTATGGATCTGAGAAATGACGAGGTATATTCTGAAGTATTTTATGTGTGTGTATGTGTGTGTACCAATACTCTTTGCATGTATTAGGAGAATTTTCTTTCTAATACTTTTGAAATCAGAGTGTTGTTTATATTTCATATATGAGAACAATTGTCAGGGTAAAAATTTTGTTATTCAATTTGAGAAGTCTTGAGCAGCAATCTGCAGTCCCATGGGGTAAACGTGTAAAATAGTGCACTGTCTGATAGAAAAGAAAAACAATGCAGTAAAGAGCATTAATTATCAAATATATTTAGTATTTTTTAGTATCCATTTTGCTCTTCTAATTTTATAATTGAAATTAGTGCTCTTAAAAGAAGACATTCTTCCTATTGATGAGTAGCCAGCTAATAAATTACCCAGAATTAAATCTTCAGTGATGTAGTATATTTCCCACTAAGCTGTGCTTCTTTACAATCCTTGAAACATAGTAATTAATAAATACTTTTTTAATAAGTGAATGAATAAATTAATATGTATCACAGCATGTTGTTTTGACATTTTTCTGTTTCTTTTTATTATTTCTAGAATCATTTTCCTATAGTATTTTTATTTTTTAATATCCTTTATTTTTAAATTACGGTAGTATGATTCCAAATAAATTAATTTGCTATCCAGGTTTTATTTTTGTAGTCATAAAAGTCAATAATTGCCTATGGAGTTGTTTTGCTATTTGAAATATTTTTTCAGAGAGATGAAGAAGAAATTATATGTCAGGCACATAGGAAAGTGAAACTGAAATGCATTATTACTTGAGGAAAGTTTTCCTATTCATAATTCACAGCGTTTCTGGGTAGCTAATATTTAAGGTGGTTTTGTCACTTATAAAGAAAAACCCTCGACATGTGTCCTCTGTTAGTAAAACTTGGTCCTCTTAATTTGTTAAATAACAAGGACTTCTGCATCACTAGATGCTGTTCTGGAAACAAGCCACAGATTTGAATATTTTTACATTCCTGTTGGGACCATTCAATGAATCTCATCAGAGTCATCAAGCTCAACATTTCAGAACAAACATTCCCTGAATTGGGAAACCCTTGTTTGTAAAGAGGAAGATATGTTCATAGACTATAAATTAAGTAACCTTCCATGTTTACATATCAATCAACCATAAAATGAAAGTGACAGCATGACCCAACAAGATATATCAATACACAGAAAAATTTGTGATAGATAAAATGCCTTCAGTGAGCAAAACATTATAATTACCACTCTAAATCCAGCAGAAGAGTAAAGAAGTTGCTACCCTTTCTCTAATGATACATTCTTGAGAAATAGGATGTGATATATAGTGTAGAGTGGGATTCTTCATGGAAGTCTGGCTGTTTCACATCAATTGGTATGTCATAGTGTATCTTAGCCTCTGATTACTGAAAGCCATAGGTCATTTTATTTGTATAAATAGCTTAATCTCTCATGATCACCTACTCCATTTAAGGTAGGTGCATAGTTTGACAACTTTGACTCCGTGATTTTTTTCACAATTCTCTAATTTAAATAATAGTATTTCTTTTGTTAACTGGGATAAAAGAAACTATAATTGAACAGAGATGTGTAGACAATTTTGTCAGAGTAATCTTATAAACAAACAGAATATTACAGCCTAGATGACATAATTTGATACGGCTTTAAAAACTCTAAAGAGTCTGTCTTTAAACATATGTTGTGTTTTCTACTTTACTATTTGTCTTGGTGTGTGTGTGTGTGTGTGTGTGTGTGTGTGTGTGTGTGTGTGTGTGTGTGTGTGTGTGTGTGTGTGTTGCATATATGTGTGAGTATTCAAAATTAGTCAAGATTAAGTGTCGAGCAATTTTCCTTCCTCATCTTCTTTTAAAATGGAGAGTGTTAAGAGAAGGTCTTGCGATTATTACGTCAGTAAAACTATTTGAAACTTTCCTTAATGAAATAAAAGAATTAGAAATAGTGAATTTAGAACTACCAAAGAAATATTGCATTAATTGTGAAATATTTAGAATAGGATAATCATGGAATGAGAATGAACCTTAATTAATAGTGCTAATTATATTTATAAGGCTGATGCTATAGCTTGAAGATTGCACTAATATTAAAAAATAGTCAGCCTGCACAATGAGGTGCGCTAAGTAGCATCTTATGGCTTAATTGTGAGACATATATTAATTTAATAGATAGAAAGTCAATAGCACTCAAATTACCATTTAAGTCAAATCAGCCTTTATTCTTATATTCTGCACTGCTCAAAAGGTTGAATAAAAATGATTTTCAAAGTGAGTTGACAGTGGTCACATTTTTTTGTAATCAGATGCCAAGATGATTACACACACATCACATTTATAGAGGCCTTCTCAAGTAGTAATTTCTATAATACTGCTTTTAAAAAAGTAAAACTGTGATTTTTTTTGAGCACAGGTTCTTAAAAATGTGTAAATATGGAATGTAATTGTAGGTTGTATTATTAACTCAAAGACTGGCATCATTTCAGCATAAAAAATAACAGTTATGGGAATGAGGACCCCTTCTTTAATCATGAAAGAGCTTGTGTATGGATATTATGAGGGATTTTCCCGAGTCGTATTCTTAAACAGATTACACTATTCAAAGTCTCAAAGAATCAAAATCGTGCTCAGCTGGGGCAGTCAATGTGCAGTCTAAACATGTGACAGATGCAGAGCAAACTTCAAAGATGCTATTACAAATGCCCATGGAGATATTTAAGAAGCCAGATGCTACTGTTTCATGTCTTCCGCAGCTCTCAATGTGTCCTGTGATCACCTTCCAAAGAGGAGGTGTGGTTCAAAGTGGTGAGGAACAGAAGGCCTCCTAATCTTCTTCTTTGCTGTTTGCATACTACTTGTAAGCTTAGGTATGAGGGGCTGGGAAGAGTTATTTTTACAGGAGAGAAATACACATGGCTTTGCTACTTGTTATGAATACAGGAAGGTGCAATTGCAAAGATATGCACATGATGTTTCTTGCAAAAACTCTCTATAGAGAATAAATAATTTATTGGTGTGCTTCGCTATTGAAACCCTTTTTATCTATAACTTTTTCCATTTACTCAGAGACTAAAAGATGTAATACATGTATTCATTTGGTAAGTGTTTATTTCCCATTTTATTCTGTTGTTGAAAATAAATGACTTGGGACAACATATTATTAAGTGCCTGCTTCGCTTTCATCACTACTATGTTCTACAAAAAAAAAAAAAAAAAAAACCAAAACAAACCCTTAAATAATATTTTCAAGATGTATGATACTTCAGGTGAATGCAGAGGTGGGGAAATTCAGCTAAAAATCTAAACTACAGCCAGCTTTCATTTGATATTTACTTCTTTACTTTAGTGAAATGTTTTTTCCATTTCAACTTTTAAGAATACACTTTCTTATTGTTATTTAGCTGTAATATAGAAAAGCAGAGATAACTTTTATGAAATGTGAAGTAGCAAACAAGACAATTATATCATTTGTGCTGGTTAGTTGTCTAATTAACCCCCCTCCTTTTTTATCACTTATTAAAAGTAATTCTGTCAAAAAGCATTGTGTTTATTCTATGGAAAATACACTTATGGCCCGTTTTCTATTAAATCTAACCCATTAAGAGGTTATTTTGTTAATTTTTGAATTGAAATTTGTGGTATACTACATAATTTCATATACATAATTATCTTCATGAGAAGAGATGTTTATAAGTGGGGAATAAATAGCAAAGGATATTTTTCTTTCTAATGTAAACATCTGGCAGTAATCCTTGCTTACACAATTAATGGGCATTTAATTGGCAATGATCAGTTTATTGCTGCAATATGAAGTGAATGTTTCCCCAGGAACAAACAGCTGTTGCAAGAATTTCACAGTGATTTAGCAAACACCAGGTGATAGTTGTAGCTAGAATAAACTGCTCTGTTTCTCTCCAAATTGCAGCTCCAAAAAAAAAAAAAAAAAAAAAAAAAAAAGTGAACCAGGTTAAAAGTGACAGAGGCAGACAGATTCAGAGGACAGACTCGTCAGTGCTTTAAATTCTATCAAAAACATATCTTAATAAACAGTAGTTCATTACATTTCATAGTGTCTACATTCAAATACAAAAAAATGTAATTTCCCAAAGAAGCAATTATCAAATTGTTACTATCAATTTGTATAAAAATTGTATTTTATATCTTCTAGAGACAGAATAGTTGAAGCCCCTTTGTATTCTAATGTTTTTATCTTCTTAAAGTCTTAGAAACTTTTCTAGTTGTGATTTTAATTTCTTGATCAAAAAGTTACTGAAGTCATTCAATAGATACTGACAATTACATTTTTATTAAGAGATTTTAGTGAAGTGTCTAGGACTAAATTGTACTACTTTTTAATTCGCATTGGTTGAGAGCTGCACTCCATTACGTTTTAAATAAAAAGTTTTTCATTTTTTATTATGTGCTCATATTACTAATTTAATAAAATGATAATAGCTATGTGAACTTTGTGTTACTACTCAGCTTTTGGCAAAGATTACATTATGCATTTAAAATATTGTATGCTGTCAGTTGCAGCTATTTCATAAAGCTAAGTTTTATTAGGAAAGAACATTCTGCTTCAACAAAAATGTTTCTATTTACTATATTATTTAGTATTATTTCATGCTAGAATCTATGAACAATGAAATTAAATGAACAAAGCATCAAGGGCCACTTTACAGAAAAATGCTTTTATTTTTTCATGTATGCATTCTGCAATAATTTATTTCCATGACAAAAGCAGGCAATCAGTCATCTTCTATTGTGCCTTCTCAATACAATTACCATTCTTGATGTAAAAAAAGTAGGCTGCCTAAGAAATAGGAACAGTTTCACATGTTCCAATCAATAAACTGACCAAAGTTCAAATAACCTTTACTCATCATGATGAGAATGCAGTTTTGTGTTGAACTTATCCATGTTAAAATTAAATTATTATGAAGTATTGTTCTTTTACATTCAAGAAAAAAATAATGTATAATAAATAATTTTAGAGGGATACTTTCAAGTGTTTCAGTTATAAGAGTTTTTAGTCTGCATGTTGAAATGCTATATTCTGAAAAACTTCATAGTTAGAGAATCCAGTACATGTAAATCTTAAAATCAAATGGTACGTATGTCTCAACACAAGATACATGGTAAAGTTTTGTGAAAATGATATAATAGGAATCTAGTTTGCATGATATTTAACTTTAAAAAGAAGTATTTATGTTGTAGAATACATAAAAGTAAAATATAAAAATATTTGTGTATGTATTTTACAGGATAAGTTTTGTAAACATAATACAACCTAAACAAAATTAAGTTAAACGGTTATGCAAAATTTTCTAAGAAAATGATGCAGGGATCATTTAAGTAGAGCTATGGACACAAACACATTCTAATAGTCACTGTTTAATACAAACAGTCTGTTTAATACAAACAGAAGTTTCTACATAAAATAAAAATTTGCAAGTTTCTTTATACAGTGAAGTGCAATAGAAATATCTTATATATCTATTTTATTTATATGCTAGTTTTAGCTTTAATTTCTCTGTCAGGACTTCAACAATACTAAGGTTAAATTTTTGCATTCACACATATTCTCTAGGCTAACATATCAGCATAACAGGATTAACCTAAGCTAATGAGAACTGTTTAATTAATAACTTCAAAATTCAAATGACTTTAGACCCTTTGAAGCCTTTCTTTAATTTTGTTTTCTTTCTTTTTTTGGAATTAATGTGGCCAGGTCATAACATGTTTCAAATGAAATTCTTCATCACAAACTCAGTGCAAAGAGTTCTGCTGAAGATGCTTTTTGTGTAGATGAACAAGGACAGTCTAGGAGGTACAGGCCATCAAAAGTCAATGGTAACAATCATTTATGCATAGTTATCTAAGTAAATGTATTATCTGCTCATGATAGTAATTGCTTTCCAATTTACAGTAAAGTGACCAGTTAATCTATCTTGTAGGAATAGCATCCTAAATGGAATATATAAAAAAAAAAATCTAATTTTGTTGGGTATATTTTTAAACTTTGTTTAGTTGATTTAAAGATTATTATATAATGTAGTTCTCTCAATGAAAGTCTCATGTAAGCATTAGTAAAATTTTTACTGCATTATATTGCTAATGTTTTCATGAGAATGTTATTAGGTCATCTTAGGCTTCAAACAGCTTATTGTCTCGCGCTGATATGTTCCTAGTCAGTGATTTCATGAGCTAACTGTTGAGAAATCTATCATGGACAGGCAATTCTTCTTAAGGAATCCATGAATATTTACATGTTACTTTTAAAACAAAATCTAGTATGTAGTCTTTTGTTGTGTTTTATTTTTATATCTTATTCTTAGCCATAGTTGTTTAAGAAAGAAAAAAAAATGAGAAGCTTTAATGAGAAAACAACTTTTCATGCAGAGACTTCCATTGTGCTGTGTTTTTCTAAAACTATTTACTTCCAAGAAAATCTTGGCCATGTAACAAATTGTGCTCTTTGTTTCTTATCTCAAGGAATAGTAGTTAGGTTTTTTTTTTTTTTTTCTCTCTCTCTCTCTTACAGCATTTTCATATTCCTGTCTCCCTTTTCATTTGTATTTTGGATCTTTTCCTCCTTAATAAACCTGATTAGATCCACCATAATGTAATAAATCCTACCATTGGATTGTATTGATAGACAGAATATTGGACCCAGAAAAGTTTCATCAAGAGCCACTCTTTCTTTTCTTATGTTGTGTACATTCATTGCTTTGAACTTGAAAAGCCCTGATGGTTTTCATGATTAAATGGTCATTTAAAAGTTATTCCTTAACAGATACCTGTAAAGTAATAATGTCACTTATCTTTATAGGTACATAAACTAGGGATACTCTACTGTAAATTGAAATGGTTTTTTAAAAATAAGGACTTTTAACTTCCCAGCAGCAGACTGTTTCATTTTTATTTTGAGCTATATAATCACTAAAACTTACTGATGCAGTGCCAGTCATCCCTGACAGTCACAAATTAGTTTGCGATCATGGCTTTTCAAAGAGTCTTGGAGGAAAACAAAGCCTAAAGTTGTGATTGTTAGCTAAATAGGTATATTCTCTCTCTCTTTCTTAATCTCTCCCAGTCTCTTTCTCCCTCTCTCCCTCTCTCTTCTCTCTTTCAAACACATACATACACACACACACACACACACACACACACACAACCTTATTTATTAAAAACAAAATTGATGTTTTCATATTTATCTTGTAATGTGCTCATTTAGTGCAGACTGAATCATATGAAAAATTTGTATGAAATAGGAATGCTAGTTGAAGTCAGAAGAAATTAGAGTACATAGCTTCTACTTTATGGTTTTTTAGGTCACTGCATCTATTTCTTCATTATAAAACTTAAATGACAACAGTCAATGACATCAGGGTCACACTAGTACACATTTGATATAATGTGTTTGTAATGTTTCAACTAGGTTGTAAGACACTATAAAATGTCAAAAATGAGAATCTTACCATAATCCAGGTAATCCATCACCTTACCATTGGCCATCCAGGAGGATAAATAGATAGGCATAATGGTCAATAAAGTCTCACTATAAGATTTATCTCAATAGGAGGACACATTATTTTTTCTATTTTAGGTAACTAGTCCCATTATAGGATTATCACTTTTGAAAGTCCAATTCTTCTGGAGGTTAGAATAACTTATACATATCACATAAGAATATTTGTTTATAAAGTGATTATTTAAACTTTTCATTTTCTTTGCATTTGTAGGTAAAAGATGGAATATGTATTATATCAAGTCTTTAAATTAGTTGCCTGATTTTCTTTTCTTTAAAATGACCCTGAACTCTGAACTTTCAGAAGACTACCTATTCTCATACCTCTATATTTTTTACATCATATTTTTATGATACTAAGTCTCCTATCTTTTGTTAATTAAATCAAAAATCTATATCCAATAAAACTTTTATTTATATTTCTTGTGTTCATGTGTTTATAGATGTGTACATGGGTGCATGTGTGCATGAATGCACATTTGGAAGTCAGAGGTAATTTCTGAGATAGATTCTTACCTCTGAACTTAAAGCCCCCAGCTTCTACTAGATTAGCCATCTAAGTAACTTCAACAACTACTTGCCTCTGTCCCCAGGACAGGTTTATTGGTGCATGCTGCTATATATTGCTACATAGATTCTTAGAGGCAAACTGAGGTCTCCAAGTTTATGTATCAATAACGTTACTATACATTAAGCCATGCCCTAGTCTAGTATGTACAATTTTCAAAAGTCTTGTTTTTGGAGAGTATGATTTGAGCTCTAATGCATCATACTTCTCTCTCTCTTTTTTTTTTTTTTTTTTTGGACTGTCACAAAAATCTTAAGCAAAATGATATAAAGTTTATATTAATTTTAATCTCTACATGTTTCTAGTGATCAGAATTTAATGTAAAGTTAGACATTCAGTGTTACTTTTTACTTTTTGTAAAAGAAATAGCTAAATTTTGAGAGATGCAGAGATGTGATACTAAGTTGGTTCATAGCTCTCCTCTGCTTACAATGTCTGTCTGTACTTAATTTCATCCAGTCTGTTGGGTGAATTTGATGGTCTGTTAGTAATAGTTCTATGTATTTTTCATCATCATAAACTCATTCCTAAGACAGTGTGTGTTGTTTGACCTTTTGTTGAACCGTTTTAACCCTAAGAATTTACTTATATAATAGATATAATAAAAATCAGATTTTCAAATAACCAGAAACAAATAGTAAGCTAACTTGTCACTCAGTAGTTAATATGCCTTTGGTAATGCATTTCATTTCTACTCAGTACCAGTTTTCATTACTTAAGACAACAGAATATGACAATTTTATTTTTTAATGTAAGTACACCTTACTTTTGACACAATTTATGTAAATGGGCTTCGGTAAAATTTTCATTCTAACTACTTCAGTAATTTCTTTATTATATATAAAATATATTTTTTGCAAGTTAAAATACTATAGACAAGACCATATTTGGAATCATAAACTCAATGATATCATTTTATAAAAAGAACTACTACATTTTACTTTTAATTATTCCCATATTGCTCAAATAATAGAATATCATGCTATATATATTGATATTCAAGGTGCTTATTTTACTAAGTATTATATCATGTATCAGTTCCTAAAAATCTATTTTAATAGCTAGAAATTATCCAAATATAAGATATGCTTACATGATTTTATTATTAAAACATATTAATAAATTCATAAAGACATTTCTAAATAATTACATGTTTACTTTTTATATCAAAGATTATATAAATAAAATTTAAAGGGGAATTGCTATGTTGCTTTCAATAAAAATCTGGTACAAACAATTCATGCTATATTTTTACTATATCCTTACTAATTTTATTTTTTACTAGTCTCTCTTTGTATATCCTTGTAAGCTTTGACATGTAAAATTATTGCAAATTTTTTAGCACTTTAAGAATTTATATATTCTTTTAGTGAATTGTTACCTACACACACACCCATACACACACACACACACACACACACACACACACACACACACACACACAAATACACATACATCTATTTGCTTGGTTCTCTTGCCTTGATATATAACTCTCAAAGTCAGAAGTGATATAATGCATGTCTATATGCTTGACATATTTTCTATAAGAAAGTAAAATTGGTCTATGCTTACAAAAGTTGTGAAGTCAGATAATTTGTAGCTCACATTTATGTATAGAAAGCCTGTTATACCCACTTACTATTTTTTTTATTATCAGTAGATTTGACTGTAATTGTAGAGATGTTATCTATTTTTTAACAGAGTGAAACATCCCTCCAAATTTAAGAAAATATACAAAAATATTTGTATCTTGTAATATAGAAACTGTTTTATCAAATATTAAGATGCAATTGCCTTATGAAAAGAGTGGTTGGATTACTTATAACTCAAATAAAACAGCATCACATAACTGAGAAATAAAAGTGCTGTAGTTAAACAGCTAACATATTTAAAAACCTAAGAAGATAGTAGAATGCATAATGAGTTCAAGATAGCTTGAAATACATGAGACCACGTCTCAAACATGCATAAAACAATTAATAAATCTTCCAAATAAACAGAAAATTTTGAAATAAATTCTTTTGTCACACTTGTTTTACTGCTATTCATTTTCAATGATGTATTTTATTCACATCTAATATGTTGTGGTGTTGAGTTGATTTAATCTAATTCCTGTAAAATATTTTGGAAATAAAAATATTAGTAGGTATATATGAGATAATGGACATTGATATTTTACAAAAATATTTCAGAGCTATGTTTTTGCCTTGGATATAAAGTTAGGAGCTAATATAAAATAAGATATTTAAATAAAATGATGATAGTGTGTGTAAAGGGTTATTTCACAAAGTTAATAGCTTCAAAAACTGTACATTGGCACCTACCTTCCAAATTGACATAAGACTTCACACTAGTAACATAAACTGACCTTAAGAAATCATAGACCCAGTGTAAAAAGCTAAATGATAAAATTTCTATAGCGTAAATTTATATTATTTTTTTATTAATTTTACGGAGAAAAATAAACATGAACTTAAGTTTTCCTAGGCAGAAGTTTCTGTTCTACCAGTAAACCTGCAGTTGATCTCCCCAGAATTGACTCAGAACCTTAATATTACTTATAAATACTCAGCCAATAGCTTAGGCTTGTTACTAACTAGTTGTTGCACAATTAACCTGTATTTCCTATCTATATTTTGCCATGTGGCTTGGTACCTTTTCTCAGTCCTGCATTTGCATCTTGCTTACTCTGTATCTGCCTAGTAATTGCTTCTCTGACTTTTTTCTGCCCAGAATTCTTCTAGTCTGGTAGCCTTGTCTATAGTTTCTGCCTACAGGATTCTATTAAATCAATATGAGTGACAGACCTTTATAATATACAAGAATATTATCCTTCAGCAGGTTTCACTATTGCTTTTTAGACACAACAGATAGTTTAGGACAGGTGAATGGATACATTATGGCAAATTTAGAAGATAGAATATAAATCAGTGCCAAAAAATTGGATATTTACCATGAAAAGATATGAAGATATGGAGGAAATGTAAAGGTATATGCACATGTGACAGAGGTCAGTTAGAAAAGGATGTGAGTTATATGATAGTGATTACATAATGATCAGAAGATACAATGATATGGTAAAGTTAAGAAAAGATCAGTTCTGTTCCCTTGTCTGTTATATAAAAAGTTTGGCCTTATGGATTCCCATTCTTGTAAGATGCTTGCTACTATCAAGGTGATTTTGAATGAGAACATTAAAACCCACAAGCTAAATAAAGCTCTTCAATAAGTTGTTTTAATTATTTTTTACTTGCTGAAAGCAGTCACTAATACGAGCACCAAAAATCACTGTTACAATAATGTTTCTGGCCCCGTTCAGAGGTCTCAGACCCACAGACCCACAGACCTGCTGCCCCAGACCATTTAGCTGCCTGCCACTGCTCAGGTCTCCAAAATGATTCAGACACTGAGAGAGAGAGAACGGCCCCAAGATCCAAGCAGCCTTTTATGAATGGGATTGGCCACTCCTCCTTCAAGAGCCTGGGAATCTGGATAACTTCTTCGGACCTTATCAGCTGGCACCTGAATCCCACCACAGCCTGTAGCTCAGGCACATTGCTAGCTCCTTCATCTTAACTCAACCCATTTCCATTCATCTGTCTGCCATGTGGCCCATGGCTCACCTGTGTTCCTTACATGTTTTGTCTTGAGCAGCTGGCTCAATCTGATCTGACTCCACCCTCCTTCTCCTAACTCTTATGATTCCCTCCCTACTTCCTCTATGGTGCCTGCCATGGCCAAAACAGTCCTTTATTTAAAGATTGATAGGCACAGCATACAGAAAGACATTCCTACATCAAAGCACCCTTTAAAAAGGCCTAGATATTACTGTGGAACACAGAAAACATGAGGTTTCATACACATTTACTACATTTACTAAAGATAAACTTATTCTATTGTCTGTTTATATATGTATTTTGAGAGTTAAGTAATGAGTGTCAAGGCAGTATTTACCTCACTTCAGCATTTTCTAGAACATATCTGTTACTTTTTGTTTTATCAACTGAAGTTTGTGTTCAATATTTCCTTTAGGCGGCATTTGTATAATTATATAAAGATTTATGTGATGGAAGAAGCTTTATTCAAAATACTGATTAGACTTAAACATTGAGGTTCTTATGTTCTTAAGAAGAGAGGACTCTTTTTGTCATCTTTGTAATATAAGAATTGCATAGAGTTAAGGGGAGAAATCCTCTAAGGATACATTAAAGTCAATGATATCTAGCATACTTAAAAAAAACTATAGCTTTTCCTGACTACATAAAAGAATTAATTAGCTTCATTTTCCCTAACAGGTAAGAGTTCTGAAAACTCCTTTACCATGTATAGTGAAATATTCCAGCCATTTAAATTATAGTGATAGATTTTCTCTCTTTACGTGTAGAAACTCAAACTCAGACCCTATATTGGCTAGAAATAGGAAATGTTGAACAGTATTTTCAAATTATAATACCTTTATGGAGTAAGGTATTCTTTTTTGTTCCAATGATAGTCTTCCTGGAATAGTTTGGGTTTTCTATACAAAATAAAAAGTTATATATGCTATAAAACACTAAAGAAAAGTCACATAAGAACAATGATGTCTAAACAACTATTAATATAACTTAAATACCCAGTCGCTAGAATCCCAATCAGGGACACAGCCCTTGACACCTCACCCCAATTCAGCTCTATCCTAAATCCAGGCCAGCAGAGAAAGCCACAGCAGGCCTAAAGCCCAAGCAAAACTCAGCTCACTGGACACCCTGGCTCCAAAACCCCATTCCATTCTCAACCCACACCATCACCTGGTGACCTCAGTAAAAATGTGAAATCCACAGACCCTAGGCACACAGCAGACCAAGAAGTGAGTGACACTCTGCCCAGGCCAAGGGGAGACCCCAGTTTTCAGAACCCCACCTAGGGACACAGACCTTACAATCCCACTCCCACTATGGTCTGCTCTAAATCCAGGCCGGCAGGGAAAGCCTCTGCAGGTCCAAAGCCCCAGTAAAACACAGCTCACTAGACACCCCAGCTCCCAAACCCCACCCCATTCCCAATACACACCATCACCTGGAGACTTCAGCAGCAACCTAAAACCCACAGATCCTTGCCCACATCAGAACAAGAAACTAAGAGACAAAGAGACTAAGAGTTTCGTAGTTCCAATTGGATCAAGAAATGCTACTTGAGAGACTAGGTTTCTCAGCACCTACTGGATTAAAATCAGCTACTTTAAACCAACAGTGTGTTAGCCCATACTTGATTGAGAGGGGTCACTGTGACAGAGAATACACTATTTCCAAGTAGACCAAGAATTCATATTGGACAAAGAGAAACTTCCTGAGACACAGACATATCCAGAACAGATTGCACCAAAATAAGGTCTCTAATATTCAGACAAATCCTTAAGTGAACAGAGAAAGCAATGAGCAGATACCAGTGCAAGAATACATATAACAACATAAAGAACAAAAAGACACCACCAGAAGAAGCTGGTGGTTCTACAACATTAAGATCTGAGCACAACAATAAAGAGGAAACAGAAGGAAACAACATTAAAAACATCTTTATGAAGATAATAGAAGCCTTAAAAGAGGATATAAAAATTTCTCTAAAGAAATAGAAGAAAATACAAACAAAAAATTGGAAGAAACTAACAAATCCCTGAAAGAAAATTTAAAAATCCAAGAAAAAGAAATCAAACAGGTGAAGGAAACATCACATACTTAAAAATTGAAAAAGAAGCAATAGAGAAGACACAAAATGAGACAAATCTGGAAATAGAAAACATGAAGGAACAAACCAAAACCACAGATGCAAGCATAACCAACAGAATGCAAGAGTTGGAAGAAAGAATCTCTGAAGTGGAAGATTCAATAGTGTAAATAGATATGTCAGTCAAAAAAAAATCCCACTAAAACCAAAAAACTCAGAATACAAAACATGCAGAAAATATGGAACACCATGAAAAGAACAAACCTGAGAATCATTAGAACTGAAAACTAAGAACAATACCAGCTCAAAGGCACAGAAAATATATTCAAGAAAATCATAGAAGAAAAATTTCCCAACTTAAAGTTGGAAATGCCTATAAAGATGCAAGAAGCTTATAGAACATCAAGTACACTAGACCTCCACCTCGGGCCCCAAACTCTGCTTGCTACATAATAATCAAGCCACTAAACCTGTAGAATAAAAAAAAGAATACTAAAAGCTGCAAAGGAGAAAGGCTAAGTTACCTATAAAGGCAGACCCATCATAATAACACCAGATTACTCAATGGAAACAATGAAAGCCAGAAAGTCCTGGTCAGATATTATACAGACACTAAAAGAGCATGGCTGCCAACTCAGACTAAGCTAAACTATCAATCACCATAGATGGAGTAAACAAGATATTTCATGACAAAAACAGATTTAAACAATATCTATTCATAAATCTGGCCCCACAGAAAGCACTAGAGGGAAAACTCCAACATAAGGAAACTAGATACACTGATGAAACCACGAGCAACCAATAATTCTACAGAAGAAAAACCCAAAGAAGGAACACACACACACACACACACACACACACACACACACACACACACACACACACACTACCACGAAACAGGAAATAACAATCACTGGTCATTTATTACCTTAGTATCAATG
Organism: Phyllotis vaccarum; assembly: GCA_033318265.1. Classification (NCBI taxonomy): domain Eukaryota; kingdom Metazoa; phylum Chordata; class Mammalia; order Rodentia; family Cricetidae; genus Phyllotis; species Phyllotis vaccarum. The sequence continues at coordinate 46,051,339 of JARWLC010000014.1, read as the reverse complement.
GACTCAATTCACCTATCAAAAGACACAGGATAACACAATCGATAAAAACAAAAACAAAAACAAAAACAGAATCTATTCCTCTTTTGCATACAAGAGGCACACCTCAACTTCAAAGACAGACACTGTCTCAGAGTAAAAAGTTGGGAAAAGACTTTCTACTCAAATGGGCCTAATAACAAACTGGTGTAGCCATCCTAATAGCTAACAAAATAGACTTCAAACAAAATTAATCAAAAGAGATTATGATTACTTATTCATCTCAGGAAAAATCCACAGATGAAGTCTCAATTCTTAACATTTATGCCCACAACACAAAGGTACCTATGTACGTAAAAGAAAAACTAAAGCTAAATCTCACATCAAACCCCACACACTAACAGTGGGAGACGTCATTACCTCACTCACCACTGGATAAGTCTGCCAGACAGAAAAATAAGGGATCTAACAGATGTTCTGACCCAAATAGACTTAATAGATATGTACAGAGCTTTCTACCCAACCACAGTATTATACCTTTTTCTCACTACCTCATGGAACTTGGTATAAAATAAACCACATACTTAGCCATAAAAAATATCAATAGATACAAATAAATTAGAATAACTCCTTGTATCATATCAGAGAATTGTGGTCTAAAGTTAGAGTTCAACAAAAATCACAGAAAACTTATAAATTCACGGAAACTGAACATCTCTCAACTGAACCATCTCTGGGAAGAAGAAAAATGTCAAGAAATCAAAGACTTCCTAGAATTCAATGAATTCACAACATACCCAAATTATTGGGACACAATGAAAGCAGTCCTAAGAGGAAAACTCATAGTACTAGATGCCTACATGAAAACCTAGAGAAATCTCACATGAAATAGCCAATGATGCAGCTGAAGGCTTTAGAACAATTAGAAGCACACTCACCTAGTTATTAGGAGTAGATGGCAGGAAAAAAAACTCTAGGCTGAAATCAATCAATACAATTGAAACAGAGAACAACACAAATAATCAGTGATTCTAAGAGTTGGTTCAATGAGAAAGTCAACAAGATAAATGAAACCTATCCAAACTCACCATAAGGCAGAGAGAGAGAGAGAGAGAGAGAGAGAGAGAGAGAGAGAGAGAGAGAGAGAGAGAGAGAGAGAGAGAGAGAGAGAGAGAGAGAGAGAGAGAGAGAGAGAGAGAGAGAGAGTTCAGGATCAAGAAAAGGAGATCCACAGAGCTGTCTGATTACGGGGAGCTCACTGAAACAGAAACAAGTGCTGAGGAACCTTCAGAGAAAGGAAGTAAACCTTCAAAAGTAGCTCCTTGAAGTAGGATCAGATTATGTTCCTGAACTGCTTCTTGGAGCCCATTCCCTGCAGAGGAACACCTAACCCAGCCTTGATAGTAGGATAAAGCAATTTGATCTACTTCAACTGGATATGCCACACTGAACTGACCCATCCTGGGACTCCTTGCCCTCCTTGGGGAATGGATGGGGGATGGGGGGGGATGCTGAGGGAGGACTGGAAGGGACTGAGGGGAGGAAGGGTGGTCGAGCAGTGGTATACATGGAAAAAAAAACTTTTAAATAAATAAAAACCGAAATATATATATGTATGTATGTATATATATATATATATATATATATATATATATATATATATATATATAATGGAGCTGGAAAAATATAACTTAAATAATACATTAAAGAAGAACCACAAACCTTACTGTTAGATAGCACTGCAAGGGAAGTTATTGTCCAGGAAATCCTTTTAAGAAGAATGATTTTCTACCATGCACACACAAGTGCAGATAATTTCATCATTGATACCCAAATTTTAGCTTTCAAAGCAAAAGAATGAATGCAACAATTCCTAAATACTTTATTTTGTAAAGATACAGAGAATAATTTTTGTTATGTTTTTTATCTTAAAAATGTCATTTTTATCAATGTATCCCCTTTTCCCCTCCCTCCTCTTCTCTCAATCCCTCCTAGTCAGCCTTCAGCCTCCTCCTTCCCCAACCACCCAACCCCTACCCGCAAATGGCAAGAAGTCCTAAGGTGGGTCAGCTCAGTGTGGCTCATCCACTCCAGGCAAGTCCGATTTCCTCATCCCAAAGTCAATGCTGGGTTAGGTGTTCCTTTGCAGGGAACGGGGTCCAAGGTGCCAGCCCATGTACAGGAATGCAGTCTGATCCCACCCATCAAGGCTCCACATACTGCTCATGCCAGTCGAATGTTGTCTACCCTTGGATCCTAGCTCCTTTTCCCGATGGATCTCCAGTGGCTGTTCTTGATTCAGCCCAGAGCTCCAGCCAGGCATCACTGTGGGAATTTTCCTCATAATTCCTATCCCCTTGTTCATACAGTCTCTTCTCCCCTGCTCTCAGCTGGACCAGAAACTCTGCCCAGTGATCAATCATAGATCTCTGTCTCCACCTCTATTCTTTGTTGGATGTAGGTTCTGTGATGACACTTAGGATGGTTATTCATTTGATTATAAAGGAAGTCCTGTTTAGGTACCCCCACACACTATTGGTTGGAAACCTAGCAAGGGACATCCTGTGAGTTCTTGGGCATTTCTCTAGAACCCAGTCTCTTTCTAGCATTTATGTCATTGTTGTCTTCCTTTATAGAAAATTCCTGCAGTAAATTTTACTCCCACATAGTTTCAAAGGATTGTAACCTAGATACTACAGCATTATGAGAAATGTATCCTCTCACAAACAAGGGATAAGAACCAACCTTTATTTACTGTGCTCTAAGTTAATTCACCCTTAAAACTACTTGGATGCCTTGTTAACTTAATTTTTAAGTTTCATCACTTACATTTCCATATTACATCATCAGTATGACGTCATTCACAAGTAGTTGTAGGCAAAAAAGGAAGTGTAGTAAGCAGTTTTTGGCCTAGCCGAGCCTCAAAGTCTTGACCTGTAGCTTTTTAGTCTCAAAGAATCACATACAGACATATATCAATTATAAGCTATTGGTCTATGGCTCAGAATTATATTTGCTAACTTATATTTTAAGCTAACCATATTTTTGTTTATGTTTTGCCACATGGCTTGATAACTTTCTCAGTGCAGCATTTTTATTTTATTTTAGTTTTCTGTCTCTCTCTGTCCTTTGATTTTTTTTGCTCTTTGGCTTTTTTGAATATTTTCTTAGCAGCTTGTCCTGTCTCTACTTATCTAGGTATTTGAGCAATCAGAATTTTATTAAACTAACATTTATAGTGACAATATTTACGATGTAGAAAGGCAGAGGAAGCTTAGTTTCCATCTAGTAGTTTTGCTTTTTTCCTCACAAGCTTTGACAATGCCCATACCTCTTAAAATGACAAATATCCATTTAACATCTCAATGACAATGACAGGAAAGACTCAATGCTTTCATGGAATCTACCACAGAATCACTCTTTCTTAAATGTTCAAAAACTGTTTCTATATAATAGACAGGTTTGGAATGTTTACTTTAACTGCAGTGACTAATCCAGTAATAATAAAACAAATCTCATTAACAGCAGCAAAGAGAGCTCACAAATCCCCAAATTCCTTCTCAGAGGCCTTGTATTCTAATAAGAAGGCACCAGAATACTTCTTGAAATAGTTCCCAATCTAGAAATGAGTGGAACAGAAGAGTGCAGTGCCTCGCCCATACTTCCTATCTGCCTTTGGCCAATGAACACTTTTTACTAAACTCATAGGTGGGAACAATTATTTACAATGGAACAACATAATCTCCCTACACTCATGTGTAATAGCTATGTGACACTTCCTTGCTTAACTTTTAATCATTAAAACTCTATTTAAACTAACATTACTATTATCAATCAGACAGTACTTCTTAGGAAGAAATTATCTTCATGGTAATCCCCAGATAATAAATGCCCAGTATAATGGAAAGTTTACAAGAAATGAACACACTACATTATCAGCAGTGGGGACCTCTCTACACTCATTGTACCATGCCAGACACCAGAGAAGGATACCAACTGTAACATGTAAAGGAACAGAGAAGAAAAAGACATTCTGGAGTTTATGGTTTCAGAAATTAATCAATGAGTAATTTTGCTTCTTTGAGGGTTGACACTTTAACTTCAATTGCCACCTAAAGCTCATCTAACATGGCCGTTGACAGAATGTAACTATAGACAGCCAGAGAATAACTGCAGCATATTAGATGTGCAGAAAGTAGTAGGGAGGGGATGTGAGTGGCATGGATTTTGGTTTGTTTCTTTTTGGTTTGCCTGAGAGAAGGATGGACTTTCAAAGATACTGCCAGCAAAGAGAATGTAACAGCTCAAACTCTCTGAGCTAGTGTGTTTATCCCAGCTTTTGACTCCCAAGCCTTATTAATAAATATAATTATAGAAGCTTAATTAAAAGCTATACTTGGTGGCAGCAACATATCTTGTGTCTGCAGGAGCACAAGCAATAGACCAGAGCAGCTGGTCTATTGCCAGAGAAGCAGGTCAGTAACTTCAGAGCCTCAGTTGCTGGCTGAAACAGTAGTAGATTAAAACACAGCCTCTGTGCCAACAGAAAAACATCCAGGCTGAGCAGAAAAAAAAAAAAAAAAAAAAAAAAAACAAAACTGATTAATAATTACTGAATTCTCACTTTGTTCTGGAAGTTAAACAATGACTTCCATTACTTCCTGTAGCCCTCAAATTAATACAAAATTCAATCACAAGCAAAGAGATGAGATAATTACTTACATTAAAGAAGAAAATGGGGCCATAGACAAGTCAAAAATTTCCATGAGCTCAAGAGATTGAATGATTTATGAGAAATGGGAAAACAAAATAATACCTTCATAATAAATTTACTGGAGAATTTTTAGTGGTATGATCTCTGTCGAAATATATATTAGACTGGTGAAACGGACAGTCTGGAATTATGGCCTTTTAAGTCTGGAGACAAGTGAGTAGTTGGATATAAATATAATAGATACAAGAAGTTAGAGTAAGCTAGTAAGACAGCAGCTTGAGCACTTGCTGAGGATGTACTATAGGAGTGAAGTATTAACACATGTAAAACAAGAGTATCGGATGCTCTTTTGGTAGAGCTAAAATTAAAATTCATATTGAAGATCAATGAAGAATGAATCTTCCTTTCTCTTCTGGAAATACTAGTGACTGTACTGAAAAAAGAAATAAGGGAGAAGAGAAAGGATGGGAAGAAGGGACAGGAGGGGAGAGTAAAGGAAAGCAAAGAAAATGTAGAAGAAAAATGGAGATGAAAAAGAGAAGTATAGTGAATGTGTGATGTTTTATTGTGAATAATTGTCCTGCCTATGAGTTTATTAAAAAGTGCTGATTGGCCAAAGGCAGACAGGAAGTGTGGGCGGGGCTACCAGACTAAGAAAACTCTGAGAACAGGAAGCACAGAGCAGAGATGCCACAGAGAAGGCAGAAGAAGCAGAGGGCAGCTATACTGCTCTGAGAAATAATATCAAGCCGCATGACTGAACAGATTAAGATCCATGGGTTAGATTAAGAGCAAGATCTAGCAAGTTAAATACCTGGGCCCCAGGTCAATCAGCACACAACTAATGTAAGAATCTGTGTGTCTCTGTGGGACTGCGGGTCTGTGGGTCTGTGGGTCTGTGGATCTAAACCTTGAGGCTAGCCCTGAAAGTCTGGGCCAGAAACCTCATACAACAGAGAATGAATGAAATAATAGAGGTAATAAAGTAAAAATAAATGGAGGAATAAAATAAATAAGAAGGCACACAGATTTAGGGTCATAACTTATCATCACAGACTCCATAAACTGTGTATTACAGGAGGATCAGGGATACTCTCAATAAGTGACTAAAATTATTGCTTATACTATCCTTTTCTCCATATACATGTATGGTATGATTGAGGTTAATGCACCAGGCATATTAAAATCATAAATAGAACAAGGGCAGCAATATAATAAGTTGTTGAAAACTATATTTCTCAAATTTTATATTTAATAATTTTGTGAACATTGGCATAAGTAGATCATAATATCTGTGCTTGGATATGTTGGATTTCTATTTATTTTAGTGGTCTAAAATGATAAGTAGTTTAAATATATATTTCAGAAAGGAATTGTAAATGAAGGATAGGGATATGGGACCAACACTTAGAGAATTCTTAGGTAGCGCTAATATCTTGGGAGCTGATAAAAAACAGCCAATACTGAGAATAAATATGAGAAAGGGAGAGTTTCTTAAAGAAAAAGAGGATAGTAGAAAACTCCAGGAAAAGAAACATGGACATTAAGTGTGACTAACACAGTCCAACAAAAAGGACTAGAAGGGAAGAACATGCTTAGAAGTACTCAGCAGACCTGATAAACCAATATGTAGCCAGAATAATGATCTCCAAAGATGCTCACAGGCTAATGCCCTTTATAAGATAGAATGTTAGCTTATGCAATAAAAAAAAACAAGAAATAAGGATAAAATCCTGAGTTATCTGGTTGTATTCAAAGAAATTTCGAAGTCTTTCAAAAGACAGAAGAAGTAAGCAGGAGCAGAGAAGTGATTGAAGCAGATGTGAAAGGGATACAATTATTGTTTGTAAAGAGAGGAATCATGAATCAAAGAATGTAGGAAGCTTCCTAACACTGAAAAATTCAAAGAAACAGACCAGGAGAGCCTCCACAAGACTCTGGCCAATACCCGAATTGTAGCCAACTAGCAGCCTATCTTGTACTTCTGTTGAGCAATAGAATGTCAAAGCTATACATGAACACTGTGCTTAGCCACAGCCTTAATCCATTTTGTGGTCTGTAACAGAATACTGTGGCAAGTGAATTAAAGAAAAGAAGTGTTTTCTTTTAGTGTTGGTACTTAAAAAAATTCTAGGTCCAAGTGAGGGTGTCTATCTGTGACAGAAGAGGGAGGAAAACAGATCTTCAAATCTTCTCTGCAGCCAGGTTAATACCTAAATTAAACACCTCCATTATGTCTCAGAATTTCACTGGGTAGGGGGAGTTAAGTTTCAAACATATAAATTTTAGATCATTCCAGCAAAACTAAACACTTGAACAGATTAATTTAGAGATTAAGCTGGTTTAAGTAAAGGAGTTATTGTTAAGTATTCTCCAGGAACCATGACTTCATCAGCACCACTGGTGGCCTCTCTATTGGAAAATGGCTCTTTAATCTACAAATAGTTGTCTTCATGCCCATAAATAAATATAATCCCCATCCCTCATCAAAGAAATTTGTCTTTGCAACAGAAGGAGAACATTATAGAAAGCCATAACCAATCAAAATTGAGTTGTGCATCTCAGTCCCAATGGATACATTTACAAAACCCTACCATACCTAAGAATAAAAGACGATAAGAGCCAGAGGCTCAGGGCATTTACTGTGAGGCTAAGTGTCCTAGTAATGTCATAAGCTACACCCATAAGGTCCAATTAACATAACTGTCCAAATGTGAGCTCAACAAAACGACACCAGTGAGCATGACACACGGAATAGAGAAAAGTACATGATGCTTCCACAGTACACTAAGTGCTACAGACAAATGAGGAAATCTGGGAACAGGAGAGTTCGCCTTCCCCAGAAAAGAGCAAATCAATTAATTGGTTGTCTGCTACTAAGTAGTCAGCTCTAAAAATATCGACACAGGCAGCAGCAATATACAAACTGAGCAGATTTTCATTAGGCATTAATGTGTAGCTATAACTTTATGTATGCAAAAGCAATTAGTAAAAACAAGTAAAGAAAAAAGGCCATGAGTTTAAAAGAAAGGGAAGAGTATATGGTAGAATTTAGAAGTTTGGAAAGAGGTATGGAAAAATGTAATATTATAATTGTGAAAAATATAAAAATCAAATATATTGCTTTGGATGTAGAAAAGAGAGCACAAAAAACATACGTGTATGTGTTCGATATATATTTATATACACATGCATAATATATGCATGTATATATGGGCGTGTGTACAACACACATATATGTGTGCATGTGTTATACATATGTGTTTCTCTGGTATGTGCATATGTATGTCATCAGGATCTTCCAGGACACCACTGAAAATGGGTTGAAATGGAGGAGGAGTGATAAAGTCTTATTTCAATTGAAATCATATTGAAAATTTTATAAAAAGAAAATATTTTAACTCTAAAGCTTTATTTTTATACAATCATATAAATAATAATTACTTGGTTTTTATTATTTTATTCAGTTTCTCTCAGACATTGACAAATACTAGAGGCCAAGTGTTGACAGTTACATTTTCAGATATTTTTATATTTGTGTTCTTACATTTTCACATTTTATTCTCATTTTTCTTTGTGCATGTATGTTTCATCCTTATGTGATTTTTATGCATTTAAAGAAATTTCTGTTCAGTATGTTATTTATAATGATGTGTTCTAGTATTTTAGAAAGTGGTCAAAATATGCTGCGAAAATATAATGAGGACCCATGACACTAGTCATATTTCCAAGATGAAATGAAAAATCATTTGATTTTTTTAGCTTGTTTCTGGTCTTTGTAATAATCCTTGACTAATCCCACTGCATAAACCTCAGAGCAGTCCTGTACAGGACTTCTCAATGTCTGTCAGGACGGTATAATACCTAAGGAGAATTGGCTTGATTTTTTAGAAACATTTCAAGTGTTTACAATCAGAATAGTCAATGTAAGGTCATTAATTATTGCTAAAATGAGAGAATTCTGACTAGCTAACTCATTAATTTAGTTTTAATTATGGATTTCTAGACATATCTTTATATTCTAAATATTTTAGAGAAGCAGAAATATTTGCCCATAAAAACTATGCACTATGCTATTCTCATGCCTCTTTCTCAGACTAATGAATATAAACATTAGTAAATCATAGTCCTAAATTTCAGGTTTCAGAACATCATGCAGATATGTTCAGGCAGGAAACTTGAAAGAAGCTTGAGAAGGAGGCTTTCAGGATCCAAGCAAAAGACACAAGAACAGTCCCTTGCTGCTTGTTCTTGCCATTTGTGCCCTGTTCAGCCTATGAAGCAGTGCTGCCATATCTATGACTGGTGTTACTGCCTCATTATTAAGGAAACCCCATCATAGGTATCTGCCAACCCTTCTTATTGAATCCCTCATTGAGTCTCACTTTGCTATTGTGTCTACATTCTGTCCAGTTGATAATGACAAGAAACTACCATACTTGTTTGCCATGGAGTAGAAGTTTCTGGGTAAAATGCATCACTTATTTATATATTTATATTTTTATAAGTTTTAATCCTATTAAAATGGACTGTAATTATATATAAAAATCAGAATCATGTAGTGGCATGGGTGATACAATGATGCTCTTCGACACTCACTTATGAACTGTTGAAGAAGCATGTGGAAAAGACAAATCTACAGATCTAAAGCTGTAGGATTTCTACCATGCAGGACAACAGGATATCCAAGAAGATTCTCATTGAGAGCCGATAATCTGCATTGTAGTAGAAGCCAGAGGCCTTGGAGTAGACCTGTAGCAATGAACATTTATAAGAGGACTATAAGGTAAACTGTGTAACTTAGCCACACTACAACTTCCATGACCAGATTCTTATCCCTCCCTCCCTCCCTCCCTTCTTTCCCTCCCTCCCTCCTCTCCCTCCCTCCCTCCCTCCCTCCCTCCCTCCCTCCCTCCTCTCTCCCTCCTTCCCTCTCTCTGCCCCTTCTTCCTTTCCTTCTTTATTTCTTTCCCTTAGTTTTGTTTTTGGTTTTTCTTTTAAATTTTGTTTTTTGTTGGGGGAGAAGTTTACAAGGGCAGATGGCAGATGTGAGGAAATGGGGAGATAAGTGGGATTAGATTGCATGATGTAAAAATTCTTAAAGAATCAAGAAAAGTTAAATACAATTTAGAAAAAAATATAAAAATCTAGAGGATGTGCCGTTATCTCTTATTAGCTTGGCAGATCTCTAAGTAGATTATTAGCTATCTTCCAATATTCCCAGGTGAAAATACGCACTGTAGATTTGTAGCCATTGTTTGCCTTTTTCAGCTTAGCTTTTATTTTGTTGTGTTTAGTGTTGAGACAGGGTTTTTTCTTTTCTTTTCTTTTTTTTCTTTTTTTTTTTTTTTTTTTTTTTTGTATAACCTTGACTACTCTGGAACTCTGTAGACTAGGCTGGCCTCAAACTCACAGAAATTCAACTGCCTCTACCTTCAGAACACTGCTGGAATTAAAGGCGTGTGCCACCATAGCCTGGCTTAGCATTGCTTTTAAAAATAAACCCTTCTTGGGAGATGTGAAAATAAGGAGGAGAAAATAAATGTAAAAGTGTGACTTCTCGGTTTAAAATTATTCTGATATTCTATCCAAAACATTAGTTTATAAACATAATTCACCAACTACCTTATAAGTTCATAATTATGTAAATTTCACACTTTAGTAAAATTTATGGAACTCTATAAATTAATTCAGTTCTTTCTTAAAGTCACCTCACCATATTCTGACTATGATGTAACTACAGTCTATTTCACTGAATAGAAAAGGACTGCACCAATATTCAAGCCAAGCAAAAACACCTATCTGGGAAAAAGAAAGGGCACATATAATAACTGAAATTTTGTCTAAATTTATGTCATCATTCAACAAAATATTTCTATTCTTCCCTTTTTCCTTTACTTATAATTTAGAATTTGAGGAGGAAAAACAATAATTAAACATATTTATCTGGGCAGACAACAGTATAAAACCACAGTGTTTTCATTTATAAAGAATCTTTTGAGAGTAATTTATATTTAACTTATGTTAACCGACTAAAACATTTCTTTGATCTTTCCAATACAGCAGACCACATACTTGGCTTCAGGATTTTGTTTTGCCAAGTAAGAAAGAAAAAACAGCATTTGGAATTTTGTTTAAAGTAGAAATATTTTTTTTTAGAAACACCTGAAGCATGCTTTAAAACATTTGAGAGTTATAACAAAGTCTATAAAAATAGAAAGGGTAATATGCTTGCCTGTGTTTTTCCAATCGATTTTGCAAAATAATCTTGTACCCCATCAGTAGATTTAATGTCGTTGGAGATTTCAGCAATGTCCATGGGTGAATAATTAGGCCTTAGATGGATGGAATCTATTTTCAGTGTATGGCCACTTGTAGTGAAGCTTCCCCTTATATATGTATTATATTATATATATATATCATAATGGCTCCTGTTGATTGATATAATTATATACACATGGTTTTATTGGAGCTTTGTGACTCTGTAGGTACCCATGTTTGCTAATGTTCTACAAGTGCATTTCAAAATCCTTTAGGCTTATAAAGATTGTTTCCATAATCCTTAATTGAGAAAACTAAGCCTTGAGAATTTTGAAAGACTGACTAAATCAAACTCCTGGGCCAGTACATTTTCCCAGTAGATTTTTTTTTATAAGGACTCATATCCTTTTTTTTTTTTTTTTTTTTTTTTACAATCTGTTTTTGTATGAGTATCATTTATGGTTTCTTGAGGATAGATTTATTTCTGTGAGTGTGCATAATGATATCCACTTTTTATAATCCTCAATTTTCAGCTTTGTTAAATGAATAATTTGTGAAAAGAATACATAAAATAAAATTATGCCACAGTAAGTGGTGAGTAGTATAACAATGGCACTGCTTCAGTGCAAGGCGAATAATAATCCATAAATTATGACACGTTATGTATGAAGACAAGTAAGATTCTATTATTTTAATAATTTTAAATAATTTAATTGAGTGCTCAAATAGTAGAAATGAATCTGAATCTCAGTGTATAATTGACCTTAAAAATTACAAAACATGAAACTGAATTTATGATGTCATTTTTCTTCTTCCGTCAATTTAGTTGCTTTTCCTTTACTCTTAGTATGGGCTGAACTATAGTTCTGACCAATGTGATGACGGCTTTCTACCAACTGTAGTGTTTGGGGGTTTTGAGTGCCATTTGTAAAAGATATGTCAGCTCACTGCAAGCCCAAGACAAACCTAAATTTTGAAGCATGGTTCCTTAGAATGATTATATTTTCTTGATCAAATCACATTTATTGCATAAGCACAATCTTGAACATACAAGAGAAAATTAACAACACCTGCTAGAGTCCCCTGTCAGACATGGCTCCTCCTCTCTGTGCAGGGGTTGTTACCACGCTAAACAAATGGCAGGGGTATGTGCCTAAAATGGGAAGAGGAAAGAAATGATTTGTTTGACTAGTAACAAAGCTCTTTTGGCAATAATCACAGCACTTGTTCAGCCTGCATAGTTTGACTTCCCAGAACTTACAACCTTGACAGGAGAGAGGGGTTTTTCTCATAAACGTAGGCAACCTAAAGTGGCTCAATTAATTCCCGAAGGAACGTATACGAGTTTATCTAAAGGTTAAGATCAATGCATCCTTCAGACTCTGTCATCATCTTTTCAAATGAAAAAAAAGTTCGACAAAAGAATGAAAAGTTTAAAGAGGTTTTGTATTTGGAAGCGGTCAAAGAACAAGCGTGACCGGAGAATATTTTAAAAAGGACTCCCAGTGCTAAAATTCACATGCTCGTTAAAAACATCTCATTACACAAATATGTGTTATGATTGATTAATGCCTTTTATTTACAATGCCTACAGAGTTTTGTGAAGCCTTGTTGTTAGGCATTACATTAAAAACTTAATCCCCTTAAGAAATTCATCTTTATCTTCATTTTACAGATGTGAAAATCCAGGCGGGAAGAGATGATGCAGCTTGCTGATGCAGAGTCGGGAGGGAGAAGTCCGTCTCAGGACTTTTCTTTGTGTCCTTATCTCTAAACAGTATTGCCTATTGCAAAATAACTTTTCGAGGTCTGAATGTTATGAAACTGGGACACTTTATTGTTTTGTGGTTTTATTGGAGACAGGATTTCTTTGTGTAGCATTGGATCCTCTTCTGGAACTTGCTCTGTAGACCAGGCTGGCTTTGACCTCGAGAGAAACACCTGCTTCTCATTTCGAGCGTTGGGATCTAAGGTATATTCCACCATTGCCTGGCACATTCTCTCTCTCTCTCTTTATTTAAAATGAAGGCAAAACAATTCAAAACAAACACGACCAAACCTTTGCACCATACCAAACCAACTACACTCAGAAACCGGCACTGTTTCTGAACATAAAATTGTAGTCTCTTTGAATATTTATACCCTGTTTCTTATTTTAATTTTCTCCTTCCCATTTAGAATATATTAATGTAATAAGGTTTATGTTTATAAGAAGCAATGTATTTCAATGTACTTACCAGTAGGAATAATATGTACTAAAACGTATTTTCTACATTCTTTTATTTCCTTTCAAATATGTTTTTTTATTTTGGACAATGCTCTTAAATCGCTTTTTCTGTTCATAATTTAGTTCATCCTTTTGTGTGTTTTAAATAAACTGATGAGCTTAGATATGATAGGACTGTTCAGTTGAAGATATAGTAGGAGATTCAGTTTTTGTCTATATGTGATATTATACCTAAGAAAACATGGGAGACAACTCTGAGCATAGCAGATATGTAGCTGTGCTCTGGATTTGGATTAACACTAGTGTGTTCAAACATTGGTTAAGTTAGGGAAATGAAAATGTAGCAAGCAGCAATAGTTAGTGGGTTTGCTTTCTTATGTGCATAATATGAGCTTGTAATGGAAGTAACGTCATATAGTATTTAACTCTGACATTTAGTGTTTGCCCTGGTAGATGGTCTTCCCTTTACTTAAGTGCCATTACTTTTATGGAGTCCATTTTCATTGCATTTAGTCCCATTTTAGTAATAATGCTTGCATGATTTACCAGGCAAATGCAATCTTTGCCCTGAATGGCACACTGTAAGAAAAAATGGAAGCCGTTAAGAGGCTGAATGGCAAAAAAGTATTATTGACCTATGCTGGCAGCCATGTGTTTCAATTATTTTCAAGAATCCATTTGTCAAATAAGTGAAGCGATGTGGGACGTCAAGTTCAAGCTGGGGTTAGTGCCTTTCTACATCTGATATGATGTATCTTCTGTAGCCATTTAATTGAATTACCCAATTTATTTTTCAAGCAACAATGCTCTACCAAGAACCATGACATTAAACAATTAAATATAAGTTTAAAAGTCTGCATTTTGTGTAGTCCATCATTCCTCTGCAACAGAAGTGAGCTCAAGGATTTCTGATTCTCATACAGTAAAAGCTGGTTTTCTGGGGTTAGTAGCCCAACTCTTCTATATACAGGAATGTTAATAGTAACTCTTCATATGTATATTTCATTTTAGCAGAATGGCTATGTAAACAATGAGGGAATGACAGATATTGTTTAATAATTTTTGCAACACATTTTTCTATGTGTTAGAGCGCTCTGGGCTATCACCATTAGTTCTTAGTAATGCTCAATGGATTGGATCAATAATTCTTGATTGTGTGTGTGTGTGTGTGTGTGTGTGTGTGTGTGTGTGTGTGTGTGTGTGTCTTGCTGCTTTGATAAACATGGAACTGAAATCTTAAGTGTGAAAAAAATGATTTATAAAAACATTTGAAGTGAGTTTTGCTGTTGGGAAGTTACTAAATTTAATCATTGAAGTATTTGTGAAATTTCTACATCTGAAGTCTTTAAAACTTAAAAAAAGTAGCAAGTTAAAGGATGATAACTTTTTAAAGAAGAGGGATGGAGGAAACAAAATCCAAACCCAAGGTACTCTGGATTCAGTGTGGGAAATTTAATTTTAGTTTATTTTATTGAGTATTAATTTCATTTTAAGTAGCAAGGATCTTTATTTTAGGTTCTTTTCTTTTGTGGCTAACTTAGACATACGGTTATGTTTTTGATCTGGGGAGAATAATTACTGTGACTCACAGAACAGAAATGACTTATATATTTTTTTCAATTAACATCCAACAATTAAATTTTAATATGGTCAGGGAATTGTTCAGATCCTTTTGTGTGAGGATACTGCACCTTTAATTATCTGCCCTCTGGTGCCAAGCCAGTTCTTTGAGTGCTTCCATAAAAGCTTATTGCAGCTAGTTATTGAGCAAATTAGTACTTGAGTTTTGGTGAAAAATGTCTTTATTAGTCCTAAAACTGGAGTCACTGTGCATTCCCAGAAGGCGTGATTTTGTTTGATGAATAAATCTAGTAATTACCCTGCTGTTAGGGCTGTGCCGCAAATGTCATAAGCAGATAAACAGAGGAAGGAAGCCTTCCGTAAATTCTCTAATTATCTATGTTGGACCACTTATCGCCTGCAGATGATTTATGAGCATATTGATATATCCTTAAGTATGTTCATTTGAGTTCACAGATGCAAATAATTAAGGCACTAGTCATTTACAAAGAAGCTTCAGGTCAGGGTCATTTCATTATAAAACTTCAGTCTGCCCTAGACTCTAAAACAGGATATAGGTATCAGCTACTTGACCAGGATATTTCCTCAGAGATTTTTAAATTTCCTTTCCCATTTCCTCTCCTGTAAATTTTATTACTTACACCCAAACTATCTATTAAATAAGAAAATTTCTAATTCCCTTTGTCATATTTTCATTTAATAAATATCAAATACTTTAGTTTCAATAAGCTTAAACTCCTTGATGAAATGATCTAAAAACATCACACAACCATTTAAAATTATATTTAAAAATTATAAAAGCATCTGAGTACATATAGGTATTTATTTTTTCAATCTATTTCACTTTTGGTAATGAAAACCTTTCTTAAATTAAATAAAATATATTAACAATATTTGTTTTTAACATTTACTTTATAACTGGATAAACAATTAGAATTATAAAACCCTATACAATATTATATTTCTTAAAAACTCAAGCTAATTTGCCAGCATATCGCAAGAAAAAATAGTTACTCTGGTTACAGATCAACATGCCCTACTGTAAACATTGTCAGAAGTTCAGAATTCTAAAGCACCATATCCAAGTCCATGAAAATATGATGCCTGAAAGGAAAATATGCTAATGAGAGAAGAATGCTGATATAATATTTAGTTTCTTAGTTTGTTTATAAAGACAATAATTAAGGTTGCAGAAATAAAATTGTAGAATATTACAAATGTCCTCATCTACATGATTGTTTTATTTATGTGAAAATAACAAATGTTTCTGGATATACCCATATTAAGCTATAAAATTTTGCTATACAATTTTAGGTACAAGAAACTTCTAGTTTTCTCAGAGAATTCATTTATTTTTGGATCAATATCTTCCCAAGTGTTTGATAAAAGCATTAAATAATATGTATAAACATAGTGTATATTTAATACAGAGGCATTCCAGCAGTCACAGACGTATACATAGTTTATATGTATACAGAAGTATTCCAGTACACATACATATAAGTACATCTCCACATATTTATGTGTATATGTGTATGTATATACATACATAGAATATATGTATACAGAAGCATTTAACTAGTCTTAGGTAGATACACAATGTATATGTCTATAGAATCATTCCAGGAGTCTAAAGTTAAGAGCAGCTTGTGACTCCTTCCCCTGGAATGAATCCATTCTTCCAGGACCCTCTGGTTTCACTGATCTGTCTCTTATTACAAGATACGAATTTTCAAAAGAATTCCTGCCTGATGAAAACCAAGGGACTGAGTTGAAATGAAGTAGCAGGACTCAATTGTTAGAGGTGTTGTGTAGCATTTGTAAGTGAATAAAAGCTATTAAATTTAATTTAGTTTTATAAATATTCTATCCTATTTGATAAATTGTAGCATATTTTTCATAAATAAATAGTTTACATAAAGTTGTTATTTCTGGAAGCATTTCAATAAGGGCAATTCTCTTCTAACATATCCTTTTTGTCCACACCCCAAATATATTCAAAAATCCCTCACAAACCCCATTCCACTTCACTACATGGTCTTTGTATAACAGAAACCACATTCAGGTTCTTATAATTCAATGCATTAAACTTGATATTTGGTCTTTCATCATATGTGAAAATGCTACATATTAAAAGCTATTGAAAAAATAAAATCATAATGTATTTCACCTGGTTGGTAAAGTTACCCTGAATGTGAACTTCCAGAAATTATCACAAATATATGATTGCAAAAATATACATTATCCGCATAGT
Organism: Phyllotis vaccarum; assembly: GCA_033318265.1. Lineage (NCBI taxonomy): Eukaryota > Metazoa > Chordata > Mammalia > Rodentia > Cricetidae > Phyllotis > Phyllotis vaccarum. The sequence goes on along the minus strand of JARWLC010000014.1, from coordinate 46,034,326 downwards.
AAAAAATGCAGTAGTATCAGTGGTGGCAAAACCTGTCAAAGAATTAGAGTCTTTAATGTAACCACCATTCACATTTCTATCAGTTATGTGGAAAAAATGGCATGTATATGACTCCTTGGAAAACTATACTTTTTGGCAGATTTTTCTTAAATGGGGAGAATAAACCCTAAATAATAGCTTGACATTATCAGGAAAAACATATTTTAGATAAATGCTATTTATATATAAATAAATTCATAAGAGTTGACAACTGTACAAGACTCCTTTTACTCACAATATTATTTTATCACAAGGAAACTATTCATGTATAAAACCATTATAGATGCTTAGCTTTCCATGTTTCTTCTGACTCTATTCTCATTGTTCTCAATATGCTCTCATTCTTCAAGCTTCCAAAAAAAACCCCCACCTTTCTGATATCACATTACTCATTGATATCAACTCAGAGTATCATATACATATTCATAAATGCATTAAAGGTTCCAATTGGGTGAGTGACAATTCACCAAGTGCAGGTAGAGATCCTGGTCTCTGGGACCCAAGATGTGGGACACAGCCCTTGGTAGCATATCTGACTCATCTCTCCCCTAAATGAAAGCCCTCAGAAAAACTCCTGCAGGCCAGAACCACCCCAGTAAAATCCAGTTCTCTGTACACCCTCAACTACAAATGCTGTTCCAATACCCAACCCAACCCATAACCCAGCAACCTCAGATGCTACTCAAGACCCACAGTTCCATAGCCTCTATTGGATCAAGAGTGGTTCCTGGAGACTCACATTCCTCAGGATCTATTTGATCAAAATTAGCAACTTGAGTCCCACAGTTCTTTAGCACCTAGTTGATCAAGAGTGGCTACCTGAGATCCACAGTTTGTCAGCCCCTACTGGATCAAAAAGAGTACCTAAGGCCCAAATTTGACAGCATGTATTAGATCAAGAACATCTATGATATGAAGAGTTCAATCTGTATTAAGATATCTTACTGAACCAATATGGGATCCCTGGGACACAAAATCAGCCTGCTCTTATTTAAAAAAGAACAGCTTACTGAGACACAGAATACATTATCTCCAAGTAGATCAAAAGCCCCTATTGGACTAAGAGAGTCTTCCTGAGATACAGACACAGCCAGGACAGCTTGCAGTAAGATTAGTTCCCTGAAATACAAACAAATCCTACAGTAACCCAAGGAAGCAATGTGCAGACACCAGTGTAAGAATACATATAACAATGTAAAGAACAATATGGCATGACCAGAATATGGTGGTTTTATAATAAGACCTGATCATGGCAATGCAGAAGAAGCAGAAGTAAACAACATTAAAACTAACTTTATAAAGATAATAGAAGCTTTAATAGAGGAAATAAAAACCAGTCTTAAAGAAGAAGAAAAGATGAATAGAAAATTGGGAGAGATTAACAGATCTCTAAAAGCAAATAAACAAATCCAAGAAAAAATAATCAAACAGGTGAAGAAAACAGAAGATTTAAAAATAGAAATAGAAGCAATAAAGAAGACACAAACTGAGGGAAAGCTGGAAATAGAAAATCTGAAGAAGCAAACTGTGACTACAGAGGAAAGCATACCATACAGAATGCATCATTTGGAAGAAAGAATCTCTGGTGTGGAAGATTCAATAGTGGAAATAGATATATCAGTCAAAAAAAAATGCAAAACCAAATAGACTTAAGACAAAATGTCCATAAATATAGGATATCATGAAAAGATCAAACCTATGAATAACTGGAATTGAAGAAGGAGAATAGCAGCTCAAAGGCACAGAAAACATATTCAACAAAAATAATAGAAGAAAACTTTCTCAATCTGAAGAAGACAATGCCTATAAAGATACAAGAAGCTTACAGAACACTAAAATATACTAGAGCCCCTCCCTCATAAAAGTCAGCTCACTACATAATAATCAAAACACTACATAAGAAATAAAGAAAGAATAATAAGTGTTGCAAATGAAAAAGGCCGAGTAGCTTATAAAGGCAGACCCATCAGAGTAAGACCAGACTACTCAGTGAAAACACTGAAAGCCATAAGGTCATGGTAAGATAGATGCTATACAGACACTAAAAGACCAAGGTTTCCAGATCAGACTACCATAACCAGCAAAACTATCACCATAAATGGAGTAAATAAGATATTCCATGACAAAACCATATATTTTATGTTAAAAATATTTTAAACAATATTTTTCCATAAATCCAGCCCTAATAAAGGAATAGAGGAAAAGCTCCATCATAAAAATCTAGATAAACCCATGAAACCACAACCAATACACATAATCCCACAGAAGAAAAACCCAAATAAGGGAAACACGCACACACTACCACCCAAAATAACAGGGAAAAAATTGCTGGGAATTGATATTCCTTAATATCAATGGACTCAATTCACCTATAAAAAGACACAGGCTATCACAATAGATACAAAACAGAATCTGCTGCATACAAGAGCTACACCTCAACTTCAAAGACAGACAGTGCCTCAGTGTAAAGAGTTTGTAAAAGACTTTCTAGACAAATGGACCTAAGAACAAGCTGGTTTAGTCATCCAAATATCTAATAAAATAGACTTCAAACTACAATTAATCAAAAGAGATGACAATTATATATTTTTCTTAGAAAAAAAAATCCACCAAGATGAAGTCTCAGTTCTGAACATTTATGCCGTCTAAACAAGGGCACCTACATATGTAAAAGATACATTACTAAAGCTTACATCTCACATAAAACCTCACACATTAATAGTGGGAGACTTCAACACCCCATTCTCACCAAGGACAGGTCTACCTTACAGAAACTTAAAGGCAAAACAAGGGATCCAACAGACTTAATAGTTATACAGAATTTTCCACTCAAACACAAAGGAATATTTTTTTTCTTAGCATCCAATGAAACTTTTTCTAAAATTGTCCATATATTCAGTCATAAAGCAAATATCAATAGGTACAAAAATGGGAATAACTATTTATATCTGATCAGACCACCTTAGATTAAAGTTAGAATTCAAAAACAACAAAAACAAAACCACAGAAAGCAAAGAAACGCATAGAAACAGAACATATCTCAATCAAACCATTCTGAGTCAAGGAAGAAGTAAAGAAAGCAATCAAAGACTTCCTAGAATTCAATAAAAATGATCCTCAACATGCCCAAACTTATGGGACACAATAAAAGCAGTGCCAAGAGAAACATTCATAGCGCTAGATGCCTACATAAAACACTTGGAGAAATCTCACTCAAGCTCCATACCAACACAGCGGAAAACTCTAGACCAATTAGAAACAAAATCAACTAGAAGGAATAGACAGCAGGAAATAATTAAACTCAGGGCTGAAATCAATAAAAAAAAAATTTAAAAAGAACAATTCAAAGAGTCAATGAATCAAAGAGTTCTTTGAGAAAGTAACAAGTTTGAGAAAACTTTATCCAAACTAACCAGAAGGCAGGGAGAGAGAGAGAGAGAGAGAGAGAGAGAGAGAGAGAGAGAGAGAGAGAGAGAGAGAGAGAGAGAGAGAGAGAGAGAGAGAGAGAGAGAGAGAGAGTATTCAAATTAACAAAATCAAAAATGTAAATGGGGGGCATAACAACAGATACCAAGGAAATCTAGGAATCATAAGGTCATACTTTGAAAACCTATACTCCATTGAATTGGGAAAACATAAAAGAAATGGGCAGCTTTTCAGACAGATACCACATACCAAAATTAAATCAAGACCAGAAAATAACATGAATAGACCTATAACCCACAAAGTAATTGAAGCTGTTATTAAAAATCCCTCAAGAAAAAAACAAACAAACCCAGTGCCAGATGGTTTCAGCACAGAATGCTACTAGACTTTCAAAGAAGAACTAATAACAATAGTCCTCAAAATGTCCCAAAAAATAGAAACCAAAGGAATATTGTCAAGCTCCTTTTCAGCCTGATATCCAAGCCACTGAAAGATGCAACAAAGAAAGAGAATTACAGACCAATCTCCCTCATGAACACTGATGCAAAAATATTCAATAAAATACTGGCAAACAAAATTCAACAACATATCAAAAATAAATCATTCACCACGATCAAGTAAGCTTCATCCCAGAGATACAGGAATGGTTCAATGTACAAAAACTGTCAATGCCATCTATCAACTAAAAATAACCTGAAAGAACACATACACATGATTTTCTCCTTAGATGCTGAAAAATTCTTTGACAAAATCTAACACTGTTTCATGATAAAAGTCCTGGAGAGATCAGGAATACAGGGAAAATAACTAACCATAATAAAAGCAACATACAGCAAGCCAACAGCCAACATCAAACTAAATGGAGATCTGAAGCTCACAGGATATGGCACATAAGTAAAAACTCATCCTTAAATCAATCTGTTTTAATTGATATGACCCTGAAAACACAGGTGGCAGAAGCAGCAATGGGCATGTGAGACTGTCAAACGGGAGAAATAATCGGAAGGTGAAATGCAAGCCACACTTTTGTCAGTGAAGGACTGGGTTCCAAAATGCATAAGGTCTAAAGATACTCAATAGTAAACAACAAATATGCTAAAGTGTACAGAAGACTTGAACATATATTCTTCAAAAAAGAAAAAAAAGACATAGAAAAGTGCACCAGGCCCATAGAAGGCAGTTGGCTTCACCAATTACTAGAAAAATGCAAGTCAAAATCACAATCCAAGGACACCCTTCCAAGGACAGCTTCTTCTCTGAACAAAAGCAGTGTTACTGATACAAGGTGAGAGAAACTGGAACTTCCTGCACCACCAGTAAGAGTGTTAACTATTGCAGCCAACATGCAAGCGTGAATGTATGTTTTTTTAGAAATTAAAAATACAGTTATCATATCACCCCCAAAACACACATCCCAGTTACCCTAAGAATGGGAAGAAGGGTCTCAGAGATCAGTCTGCATTCAGAGACTCATCATAGCACGAACCAAAAGAGTCCAGTTACAAAATTAACTGCATGCTCACTAACAGGAGGAGAAAACATGTAGTTTATTTTAAAGGAATATTGTTCACATGAAATGAAATCTTAATCCATGTGATGTGAGAATATGATAGAAAAATAATCCACACACGATATGCAAATATATATACTTGAATTTATATAGGACAGCATAAACAGAATAGTTTGTTCTTTGCCAGGGACTAAGGAAAATGAAACACTGTGGAATTTGATGACACAAAGTTTCCAGATGCCAGAAGAAAGGAAACCTTCTAGAATGATGTTGCACAGTGTTAGGCTGACTACTAATACATTAATATTTTCACTTTAGATATGTTATTTGTCAGATCACATGATACTTTCACTATAATAAAACTTAGCTGAATGAATGCTCCTTTTATATAACAAGAGTGTCTCAGAACAGAGAAGCATGGCTAAGTGTAATGTGAAATAAATAAATTGCAGAGAAAATAGAAAAGAAGGCAAATCATTTTGATTGGCATAAATAGGTAGATATTATATGTATGTCAGGAGTCTTAACTGTCACTCAGAAAAATACCTTCATTTAAAAATCTGTCATGTATATTTTTGGGTGTGTAGTATAGATGAATGACATGTTTGTCATAATAATTAGTTTTAATTGAAGCAAATCATGCATGGTGCAAAAATAATTTTAAAACTTTTCTACCAGTAGTAAAATCTTTGAGTTGCTTTTGGATTTTACTTATTTATAAATATTTTAATTATTTCAAATATATCTCATATCTTACATTTTTGGTCATATGCTACAAGTGAAATAATTTTCTGGGTTTCACATAAAGAAGTTATAAAAATACAAAACCATATAACGTATTAAAGATTTAACTATAATTCATTAAAGCTTAAATTTCTGTAAAAGTAGGCTAGACTTCTATCTCACTGTGGAATACTAGGACTGTGTGTGTGCTGTTTTCCTTATCTCATATTGCCTGCATGTCTGCCTGGAAAAAAAAAAAAAATGTTTTCGAAGTTGAAAAACTGATCCCTGCAGGTGTCCCATTAAATAATTATCAATTCATGTTCTGTTGTTAAAAGTTAATTTATTCGGTGGATTATTTTTCTCCTTGAAAACATGAAGGAATCAGAGCACATAAAATTGCACTTTTAGGAAAGTGGCGAAGGGGAAATTTGACATTCTAGGGACAGGTTTGACAGCCTCAAGACTGTGTTGATCTGTGGTTGGAGGATCATACTCATAGTTTAAAGGGAAGAGAGAGACAAGCAACAATAGAACATCAAAATTTGATCTACTTCTGTCTTGAAAGTGGCTTACCTTTGAGAAAAACATTTAAAGACATAAAAAAAATTACTATGTGGTTTTGTGGTAAATATTCTTTGGTGTAGTTCAAGAAAACAAATACAAATTTAAAAACCTCACCATAGACGCAAAGGTTAGAGGCGGGCAGTAGGACTGGTCCCATTCTCAATTCCTAATGTGATGGTGACTTTCCTGAATATTGTTTGCCTTTCTTCCTTTCTTTCAGACTTTAATTTCACATTTGGTATTCAAGCTTCTTTTTATTCATCCAAGCCTCAAGCAACTGCTACACAAAGAAGAAAGGAAATAAAAGGTTAAATTCATAACCCCAAATCTCTTGGTTCTCCTTCTCATCAAATTCCTACTACTGACATATCCTTCCGTTACTCATACTGAAGGATGCATGAAGATTGACAATATTCTGTGAATTTCCTTTCCAATCCCCTAACAACAGTGTAGCACACAAATGTCATGGGGTGCAACCCTTCTTAAATGTTTAAGATAAATAACCATCATTTCAGAAAGGAATAACACAAATAAACAGTAAATAAAACATTCTGATATTTCATACAGGTGGAGTTGTAACCTTTCTGTATCTTATTTCTCCAGGTACCCTTCTTTCCTGTTAGAAAATAATTTCTTCTCAGGTAACTCAAACTTTCCATTTTTTCCAAACACCTCACATTTGGTCATGCTCATGCATTCGTAGGTTCCTTTCATAAAACATAGCATGACATTGATGATAACTACACCATGTTTCCACAGATCATATGATATTGATGATAACTATAAAACACGCTTCACCAGATCAGATGACTCCGGCAATCATCATAGCAAAGTTGAACTTTGAAAAGCTCCTGTGTTGTGAAATTGAGATTTTTGTAGCTCGAATAGTTTAGCAATGCTTTCCTCTGTGTCCCTGACAAAGGAATAGTACATCTTAATCACTGGTATGTAAAAGTTGCTCAGTGTGAATTATAGAATGATACAATAAAAATAAAAAAGCAGAGTATTGAAGCCATTAATAGAAGAAAGTACAGCTTAATTTAAAAGTATAATTATAAATTATAGAGATATGAAAAATATAAGTACATAATTGATGAAAATATGTGATCCCTAAATGGATTCTGATGATTTTGGTCCTCTTGTCTACTACTCAATAAATGTATTTTATAAAGTGGCAAGCACAAAATGTGAAGGAAATACTTTTGTTAAAAACTTCACCATAGGTAAATCAGTTTCAGCAATACCATTGCTTCAAATATTACAGAAATTTAATTGTACTTCTAGGAGCTAGAATTGGGCTATGAACAAGACATACACCAAAGATGGTGCCAAACAAGAGCCCATCATGCTGCTGGTGACATTCTGGGTGCTCAAGACATTAGGTAAGTAGAGGCACTGTCAGAACCAAACTGGACTAAGCACTGGGAGCAGCTTACCATGAAATATCCTAAGAAAATAGAATAATTTATATTTTATACAATCTGATCCTGCAAATGCAAGAATGATTGATATAGAGGAGTGTGGTATTCATTACATATCATTAATTAACATTGCCTACATTTACTCAACACTAACTCTTTTAATTTCACAAAGACCCTGCAAGGAATATATTTTTACTATCACACACAACAAGTAAATAAGGCTGTAAGAAAGTTTTCTGGAGTTGAAAAACATGGATTAGGTACTTTTTCTTCACACCTTCATGCTAATTTCCATATTCTTAATTAATATTTTCAGGTTATTCTCATTTTGACTATTAACATAATATATATATATATATATTGAGTTTGAATTAGACTTGTGGTATTAGTACAATTTTAATGATATGTTTCATGTTGATCTACACTATGAAATTAGATTAAGGACTAAGTACAGCTTCAACAAAGACCATTCACAGGATCACCAGGCCTTCTTTGCACTGACTTTGGTCTCAGGATTTTCATTTGAGATTTTTTTATCTTAGAATTACAGGTTACATACAAAACTATTCAGCTCATCTTAACTAATAGACAAACTGTTTCTTAAAAAGCCACTTCGCAGGATTTTTCTTATTAATTCAATTTAAAAAATGTTTATAATTTTATGGATCTAGAAAATTGAAAATTGCATTTTTTATTCATGCAATAAGTCTGTAAACTTAAGCTTATTATTACAAAATGTCTTTAGGACTAATTTTAGTGTGTCTGTGTGTGTATTTAGAGTTAATAAGCTAACTACTCGGGGGGGGGCAATGAAAAGATCATACCACAGATAATTAATAAAAATCAATTAGGATTGTTAATGAGTACTATTTCAGTACCCAAGGTGGCAGAAACCAGCATGGGGGAGGGGCGTAATCGGAATCCTGGAAGAGGACATTTGGAGTGGTTGAGTCCTGCTGAGAATTTGAGAGGAAATAAGTATAAGGAGCATTCCTTGGGTTAAAGCTGACTGAATTTTCTCTTGAGATTACAATTCCTCTAGCTAATAAATCTAGTAAAAAAAAAAAAAAAGTGATTCACCTTTAGTGGATGCTATAAAGCATTCTCTGAAGCCTTATGTACATCTCTCACTGCCCTGTATTAAAACAAACTCATAGTTGTAAATGTCAGTGACTAAGAATATTAGAGCCTGCCATCTTATGTTAGCAGGAAAACTGGAAGGACCCGTTACCTCTTCTATGACTTTTTACATTATGTTTGTATAAATAGCAACATGAGCTGACAGGGAAATGCAGTCCGTCTTCCAATGGTCCTTGGACAGAAAAAGCAGAAAAATTTCATTGATGGTGATGACCTTCACAGAAAGTTTTTCAGAATACCTGAATCTTTTCTTTGTTAATTATGTTGAATAAATATTAGTTCCTCTCTTTGTAACAAGCAATCATTTGTGGAAAAAATACAGAAGAGATTATCAACATAGGAATGAATTAAATAAACTCAGCACGCCATAGGTTGATTGTTTAAAACTGTTTACTTCATTTTCACATAGCTTTTTTTTTTAATAATCGAAAAACAAAAATAGAAAATCTAGCATTTATATAGATTTGTATTTAAATTTTATTGTTAATAGATGATACAAGGTTTCAGTAGCTTTCTAATACCTATCTCAATTTGATTACTAAACAGTCTTCCCTGTAGACAAAGTGTACAGTCTAAAGAAATTTAAAAATTTTAATGACAAAGATTATTTTTTTTACCTATATGACAATGAGACATCTGCTCCTGGCAGCACCAATCTACTTCACGGAAGGTGATGGGCATCGAAGAAACTCCACATGGAGTTGACCTTTGCGGCTAAAGTTAGCTATTGGGAAATAAAGTGCCCTAGCCTTGACTGCTGACAGCATGGTGTTCAAAATGAACAAGCAGGACACACAAAAAGAGGACTGACACAGCTTCCCAGGACAAGGTAGGATGATCTTTAAGAATATCCTGCGTCACTTTAAGTCTGACAGATGCTTCAATGATGCAGAGGAACTCGGAATCACTGTCCAGGCAGCCAGCTGTGTCATTTTTCACAGAATTTTTGGAAGTTGCTTGCTTGTACATCCTGTTTACTTGGTTAATATTATTTTCTTCTTGAGACTCTGAGGAAGTTGAAGATGAGATAGTTATAGCTACAGTTTTCTGTGACAGTTTTAGAAAAGAAACTCACTAGAGTGTTACAATGTGGTTTCTTGGTCCCAGGCGGCCAGAGGCCCAGACCCACAGACCTGCAGCCCCAGACACCTTAGCCGCCCCTCCCTATTCAGGCCCCCAGAAATGACTCAGATGTTTATTAACTTTATGCTGTTTGGCCTATGGTTCAGGCACATTGTTAGTTTGCTCTTACATTTTAACTCAACCCATTTCTATTAATCTGTCTGCCACATGGCCCTTGGTTCACCTGTGTTTTTTACATGTTGTTTCTTTGGGCTTTTGGCTCCTTCTGTCTCTGACTCTGGCTCAGGCACATTGATAGCTAGTTCTTACATCTTAAATCAACTCATTCTCATTAATTTGTCTGCTGTGTGGCCGTGGCTCACCTGTGTTCCTTACTTGTTGCTCCTTTGGGCTTCTGGCTCGGTCTGTCTGACTCTGCCTTGCTTCTCCTACCTATTCTGATTCCTCCTCCTACTTCTTCTATGGTGCCTGTCATGGGCCAAAACAGCTCCTTTATTTACAGATTGTTATCCACAGCATACATAAACACATTCCCACATCACTAAAGTGTATAAGTTAGAAAGACATTAAAAGATAGTTTTCAGTTAGTAATACAAAGTGAATTAAGAACAATTATTCGTACTCACCAAAATAGGATAAGTAATGGAATATTTTCTTTGAGCTCGTCAATTGTTCCTGGAATATGTTGCATATAGTTATTGTACCTATTGTATATAGTTTTTCTTATATAAGTTATAACCTACTTTTTAAATTTTTGACACTGTGGGGTAACTCATATGATATATATTTCTTAAAATGTATCAATAATTCTTTTTTTTATCATATTAGTGACCTCATGTCTTGTTAATTAACCTACGCAACCATTCATCTTTGAGAGATAAGGCATGGCAGCATGTATAATGCATTAGAACTTTAAAAAAATTTAGACAATATCAACTCAACTTTAAATTAACCTGTACCTTCTTCTATGAATGACCTCAATGTGCTGCCTTGCTATTTTTATTACATCATTCTATAATTCACACTGAGCAACTTTTAGATACCAGTGATTAAGATGTACTAGTCCTTTGTTAGAGATATAGAACTAAGTATTGTCAAAATATTTCAGCTGCAAACATCTCAATTACACAACACAGGAGCTTTTCAAAGTTTGACTTTGCTATGTTCAGAATTTTAAAATACTTGTAACCATAACATTCATAAAAATAATTGAAGCAAAAAATATTTCAGGAATATTTGTGTTCAGGAATTTGTTAACCATTTTCGTCTACCTCAGGCAATTGGTACTACTCATTAAATTCCAAGTGAAAAGTTAACTCACCAAATAACTTCTCAACATAGAAACAATTACAATAAAATATTATTTGTATTTGGCTATACACATACTTTATATCAGCTTATTGTTTATTTTGTTTATACATAATTATCTATATTTGTGACTATACCTCAACATAAAACTTTGAATATAATATTTGGATATTGATATTTATTTTTGTTATGAATTAATTTTTAAATATGGTATTGTCAAAGCAGTCACACATAGTATTTGTTGGTAGCTAAATCTGGGTCCCAACTGAAATAAACATTTATGGTTTTATAGAACAATTTTATGTCTTATTTAATTTTTATAAACAGAGTCCGTGTCACTACAGTAATTACATGTAATTCACAGATCAAGCTAAGATATGAATTAAAATTTATCAAAGATTAATATCGTTGTAATACACTTTAAGATGAGAAGATCTTTTGTCTAATTTTAAGGAAAATGGACATGTCAGAAATGTCTTAATGGGTTTAATAAAATTTTGAGTCATAGTTCTAATTTAACATTTCTGAAACTTACTTGAAATTGTTACTAATTTCTCAAAATATGGCTTAGCTGAATTGTGAACAGTGAAACACATAAAAATACTAAATTAGAGACCACAGTATCCATTATTTATTCACACAATAGTTGCCATTTATATGCTTATTTTGTTTGAGTCCCCAAACTACATAAATATAACCACTTCAGGACCAATTTAAGATGAAAAGTTTGTGGAATCAGGTGGACTGGACAGATATTATATTATAGTTCAAATATTATTTACACTTATCTACCAGTGACCAGATTTCCAAGATTTCTGACACAGTGAATTCCAATTTCCATGTAAGAGATAAAAAGTGAAAGTTTCATGGTTTGTTTTTCCAGTTATGTGGTAAATTCTAGAAAAACAGTAATGACAAAGTGGCTCCATCTATTTAATTACATTTTGAACAACATGGCCCATAAAGAGTTTGACTTTTGTCATTGGATGATGAACGCATATGGAAATCTAGAAGTTTCAATGCAGGCCGACAGAGGAGAAAAGTGACTCCAATCTTAAACAGCTGTGAACATCTGGGTTAAAATAATGACTAGACAGGTCTGATATGACTGTTTGTGAGTGACATAAATGTTATGAGGGTAATCAAAATCTTTCTGATTGGATTTAAGCCTACACCTCAGAAGAAAACGCCTACCAGACATTAGTAAGTGTCACAGCCAAAAATGTGTGGTTACATAAATCAGAAACCCTAAATAAAGAGAGCTGCCTACCGGCTATTAATACATAGGATTAATATACTGGATATATCTACAACACAACTTCTGCATCTAAGATTCAACATCATTGAATTGGAAATATTTTAGGAGCCAAAGGATTAGGGAGCTTGTTGTGAGATATGTATCTTACTAATGTCATAAGCTACACCAATAAATTTTCATCTACATAGTGGTTGAAATATGAGCTGAAAGAGACATCACTACACCTGGCTGCTCAGTAGATATGGGAAGGACTAAAATACCTTAACCCTAAATAAGGATGACAGTAACTAAGGATTTGTGAGAGGGGGAGATATATCCTCCTGTGATGAGCACGCCAATTTATTATTCAAAATCATATATGATGTGTGTGTGTGTCTGAGTGGTGACTGTGTAAAAACAATCAATGAAAAAGAGATCAGACCTTTGAAAGCAAGGAAGCTGAGGTCTATGGAAGGGTTTAAGGGGAGGAAACAGAAGGGCGAATTTGTTTAATTATATTATGTCCAAAAAGAAAGAAAGAAAACACACTTCTAATGCCTTATATGCTATATGCCTATATTAGTGTATCTATCAACCCTCATCAGAGAGGCTTCTTCTTGAAGTAAATTAAAATTAACCCTGAGGTCTACAAACTGGTCAATTTGTGGTGAATAAGAGATCGTGAAGAGTTATCAAGCTGGGCATGCTACCACATAACAAAATCCTTCCGTAAAATTAAGTAAAAGAGTTTGATTTTTAATTTATAGAAATGGTTTTTGTAATACTCTCAAGCACATGAACTCCACTAAACAGTGGCTTTGGAGATATTATTCTCATTTATGTTGTGTACATATTGATCACTTTAATTTCAAAAGCAGCTTTTGTACAACTTGTCTGTAAGTATAATCTGTTTCATTATAATATATAAGAATGAATGTGCAACTGTAATACTATTCCAGTCACATACCACTGTATGTATTTCAAATTTCCTAATGATTTTGACAATTAAAAAGAAATGTTAAATACATGCAACATATTATGTAAAATACTCAGTGCATTCTGAATGATGACTCATAATAGCTGTATAAAGCATGTACACATACACTATTGTTATTGGCTTAGAACAACTGATGTGGTAAATCTAAATCAACAGTGTGCTCAGGAAGAATTCAAGGTTCTTTTAGGTAAACTGAAGAGAATAGCTGACAGAGAATGAAATTAAACAGTAACAAAATGAATACTATGTTTAAAATGCACTCTTTGACATCTGGAACATTTTTTTATGTTTATTTACCCATAAAAATTAACTAGCTCTATAGTTCCACTTTGATAGTTGTTATAATTCTCTATAGCTATTTTTTTTGTTCTTTTAAAAATTGGTTTTATAATCTTAATTATGTGTTTCTATCTAAACAATGTACACATATCTAGCTGACCCATGAACTTCTGAATACTGTCTCATCTCTGCCTCCAGTCTTGCCACATGTATACTGGGATCACAGATGATCCCTAATTCGTATTGCCTTCTATGCGTTCTGTAGAACTGAACTGAAGTACTTTTGTGTTTTAGGCAAGAATGATATTTGCTTATCTATCTCCCCACCTACTAACTACTTCTTACTTTTATTCTGTGTGAAAATTTTCCTATTATTTTAAAAAACAGATATTTCTAGCATGGAGTGTCCATTTTTAACGTGGTTTATTGATCCATCATTAATTAGGAATAATGAGGTGAGGATTGCTTGAGAGACTTAGGAGATGAGGAAATGACTCTATCTCCTTTTCTAACACTAAGATTAGCTGTAATTTTTGTACTAATTGACTATAAATATTTCCAGTCTTGGACAAATCTGAATTATAATCTTTGCATTTCCATGTAAGGAAAAAATATCATAATTAAAAGCCAAGCTTGATTGAGAAATAAAGGGGAAAGATTTTCTATTTAGGCTTTTACTTTGATCATAAAGAGTCAAACATATTCTTCAACTTGTATCGGTGAGAGTATATTATAAAGATTAGTGAAATTTCATACCTTTTTGGACTTACAGCTAAATTTCCAGGTTAGGAAATTTGAAGAAATTAAGTGCTGAAGATTATCCTGTGAAATTCTCTGAAGACAACAGTTTGTTTCAAAATACAGTTCTTAAAAGTGTTTCCCACAGTTGTGAAGCTATTTACAAAGAGCTACATGAATCTAATCCTTCCTTAAAAGGGATTGGGAAAACTCATAAAATTGTTAATGTGAGAAATTAGAGCAAGGCAGCATTGTGATCGATCTACAATCTATATACCTTCCCATCAAACATCCAGCATTTAATAATATCAGGTGACAACTGATTGAGAAGATTGCAGCATCAGGCCAGCATTCGCCACATGTATCAGAGTGGTACAGCCATGGGTTAAATGAGCAGGCTTGAAGTATTATTTTTTTAAAAAAATTGAAAGGTTGTGGCAGTAATAAAAAGGTTGAATGGTAATGTCTCTAATTGAGCAGTAAGGCCTCTTTCCTATTAAGTCACTCTTTCATCTGTCTTTTTAATTATTTCATTATCATTTTGTACTGCAGTTCACAATGAAATGACCATTTGTGTTTAAGTGAAAGCTAATTATTAGGACTGAATTATTGTGCAGTTTATTGATCCCTATGGTGGATTAAGGGCTTTAAGTTCGTCTAGACAGAATAGTTAGCAAAATGACAAAAGGAAACATATAAGACCCTTGGGATGAATCCCTATGCTCCATAAGCAATTAATGCCTGCCAGGTAATGGAATTTAAGTTTATACTAAATCCAGCAGAGCTTTGACATTTCAACTGCCTTATAAACACATTAGTCTAATGAATTAAGACTTATGAATTGTGTTTAGGCACAAGAAGAAATAGTAGGTCTGGAGTATTTTTAGCTCTTCATTGATTGAATGAAAAATAGATCATTTTTCTCTCTAAATCTGATGAAAAATTAAATGTGTTCTTTGTGTTTTTTCTCAGCTCATTCTTCTCTTGTTGATGGCTGTGCATTAACCATCCCCATTTCCCAAAAGAACTCTAATCTCCCTTATGAATGTAAAACGTATATAGTGATAAAGTAAAAAAGGAACTTCCCCCCACTCCAAACATGCACATAACGTACACACATAATTGTTCTGAGTAAAAAACCCAAAACCCTTACTCATGTAAATGTAGTGGTGGGAAAATTTGAAAGCAATTTATCATTATAGTGCTAGGCAAGATCTCGAATAGGCCAATGTGCAGTCTTTGAGGAGAGGTCGCTTAACTTTTCATGTATGCGGTTTTTGTAAAAGTGTACATTCAAACTTCGTTGTGGATCTGACGCTGTGTTTTTAGAAAAGATAGAGGAGTTATCAATCAGGACTTTGGTAGCAGTTTTAGGAAATACAAATTAGTTAACAGTAGGATGTTGACCCTAGAGCCACGTTTCAAATATTCACTTTCCCATCTTCATTTCCCACCTTCCTATTAAAATAAAATAAAATATTTAATTTGGCACTGTGATTACTTACATGCTAAACAAGTTCAAGTTATATACAACAAAAATGGAAGTTTTACTTTTCTAGTCTCCTTTGAATTGTAAATTATTTCCTTGCAATGAAAACCACTGAAAAACATTTTATAAACACAGACTTCTCAGGAAGATTATGCACTCCTTCCACCACATGACGTCTAGGGGTTGAACTCATGTCAGTGGGCTTTGTATCCACTGCCTTCACCTTTTGACTCATCTTGCTACCCTTTAGTAAGGTATGTTTAGATGTGCAGATTTCAGCATTTTAATGAATGCATTTAGGAATTAAGAGTGATATCAATGTAATATTAAATACAAGGAAGGAAACCCCGTGGTTAAAGGCTGAAGTAAAGTGGAGCAGGTAGCTGGGTAGAAGGTGAGGGAGGGTAGCTGAGACAATTAAACAAAACTAAGGATTTATGAAGAAGCATTACACAGGAAGGTTGAATGAACAACTACAAAACAACCTCCTTGTTCTTATTCTTTTTCTTTTATTTTATGAGCTTTGAGGTCAAGACCTTGTGCATGAGAGCCAAAATTTTTAGTACTGACATAGACTTTGTCTCCCCAAAACAGCCTGTGTATTTAAAACAAAAATGAGGACTGTATGGTGAAAACATGTCAGTACAGTTTATCCAGAGACACTTTTTGATATTTCGTATTATATATATTTTAGGTGTTTCGTTGCATGAATCTGAATTAAAGTGAAGGCATTCATAGGTACAACATACAAACTATTCATCAAAGTGTAATATGTATTCTTCAATTATATTTGTACATAATTTTATAGCTTGTATTTTACATTGGCAAGGGAACTTATTTAATAAGCAAATGCAGTTTTAGGAGTAATAGCTATAGACTTTTATGATATTTAAACTAGATTAATCAGTAAAATAGGATAATTTTGAAAGATTAAACAGACTGTACTTAAATACAAAACACTAATGGAGAATCTTGCACGAGGCAATATTTGTTATTATGAAAAATACAATAAATGGATAATTGGTAGGGTTCCCTTTCTAAGGAAAAAGATGAATTTACTCAGCCTAAGAATTCAAATTAATGCCTAGGGAAATAGGGCACCCTGATTATGTGTAGACATGATGGCACCTACGTGATAGCCATTGGATTTCAAATCTAACATTGAGCATTGCCTTAAATCATATGTCTGTGTGGATAAAAATGAAGTGTGAGCCTATAGTAAAGTATTCCAAATACTCCCAAGTTTAGCTAAGAGGGCCTCCACTTATGCCAACGAATATCAATAGTCAAATATCGATGCATGAAACTTATATGATTTGGGATTTTTTCATTTTAATGGAAATATTTTCTAGCCCCACATATTTTTAAAGTTGTAAGGTCTTTATCAAAAATACATAAAATTAGCTTGAGTGATTCAAATACTTTGATGTGGTAGGAAGTAAAACTTTAAGAAAATATTAACTTGTTTCATAGAAATTAATTATAAGTGTCTAATTCCTTAAGGTGTATAATTCAAAGCCAAATGAGAAATTTTCCAAGTATATAAAAGTACAAATATTTGTTCTAGCTTTCACTTTTGGGTCTTTCATGCAATGTTTTGATCATAATCACTCACCTCCCTGAACTCTTTTTTAATTTATTCCCCTTGTTTATCTATTCATATTTGTGACATTCTTAATTAGACCTTTCCTAACAAATTTTATGCTGACCAAATATTCTTGGATGCATAGTCTTCCATAGGAGACTGGTAAACCCACCCAGGGGAAACACTGTTAGAGAAATCTGTCTCCTCTCCTCTGGCGACCAGCAATTGGCACTAGCTCTACATTTGGAGAGAGACTGTATGTTTCACTCTTGTATCCCTGCTGGGATTTGCCCTGGTTTGGCCTTGGAAACAGTTTTGCACATGATGTCACAACCACTGTGAGTCCAAGTGTGTCTTGCTGTGTTCAGGAGGCAATGTTTCCTTGTAGTAATCCAACACCTCAGAATCTTATGTTCTTTTTGTCATCTCATCTAAAATAATCCCTGAGCCTTGAGAGGAGGCTTGCAGTATATATGTTCTATTTAGGGGTGAACATTATGTAGATTCTTATTCTCTGAACCTTGGTCAGTTGTGACTCACAGTGTTAATTACAATCCACTGCAATTAGTTGCTTCTCAGATATATTATTAGAGATGTATGAGTACAATGGTAATTTATTAAAAGTCTGTTTAGTACTACATCTACTTAGCAGTGTAATAGTAATAGGTTTTCCCTTAGAGACCTGTCCTGCCATGGGTCCTTATCTTGATAATGATGTCAGTATATGTTTCATTCTATGGAGTAAAATTAGATCCAAACAGAAAGTAGATATTTACAATTATAATTTGTTCATGTCACTATTGCACTAGCTGGCATATCTTTCTGCATCACTCATTATTATAGATATATGGGTTCATAGCTGTGTATAATTGATTATAACCGGTAGCTTATATATTACTTCCCAGAACTACTAAACCTTGTCACAAGGAATGAAGTTTCCAAGTTCATTTTATTTTCTCATATTCTGCCACTCAAACATGCAGTGTCTTCAGTAGTAGAATCTTACTATTGGGTTCTTATTGGGTAATCCAGAGCAGTAGCAATAATCATCCATATTACTGGTCTACAGGACATTATGTGACAATCATTGCAAATGAAGTAATTCATACCTAACACTACCTTTTACTTGTTGGGCTCTGGTTTCTAGCTGGAGCATTGTTGCCTTGTTATAGGCATTTGGTAAATAGTTCTACAGTAGGAAATTTCTATATATCTTTTACAAAGGATCTTTGGTATTATTTAGTTCTCTCCCTGTTCCCTCCCACCTTTGCCCTACACTGTCCAATCCCTGCTTTAACTTTCCTATTCTATTTTTCTTCTTTAATCCGTACATATATCTCAAATATGTATACAGCTTCCCCTCCTTCAAATCTTCCCAGTTTCTCCCTACCTCTCCTCCTTTCCAGATCTACTCACTAAGAAAGAACAGGTTTCTAAGAGATAACATCCAATCATGACCAAAGAAAATATAAGATAAACAAAATAACATTACAGGAAGTTGGGACAATGCAGTTTCACAGTAAACTCTGTTTCTTGTGCTTTTACAACGCTTCCTCCCTTCTGAAATTATCCTTGAGCCTTATGTGTGGATATTCTGGTCTAGGTATATTAGTTGTGGTTAGAAATAACAAAATAGTTATTCTGACCATTGTGATAAATTGTGGTTTTTTTTGCAATGGTCTCCATCTGTTGCAAAGAGAAGTTTCTTTGTGAATGGTGAAATCTAACATGTGAGTATAAAGATAAGTATTTGGAATGCAGTTAGAGATTATGCTGGTTGAGTAAATTGTCTGGTCCAGTAAACTGACCATGAATCTAATACTGGACACAATTTCTATCCTGCTGAACAGGATATAAATCTTAATATAGAAGTATTGGTTACCACCTAGGTGTAATTCTCATTATTGCTTCTATATGGAATATCTTGCACACTTACCATCATTGTAGGTTATAAGAGTAATAACTGCATTGAAATACTATTTACTTCCCTCCAAACTTCTACTACCATGAATGCTAGTTTTCAGAGAGATGGCTTACCAAGTCAGATTGAACTTGGTACCTCTTGATCCTGTGTACAAAGAATGTTTTCAAGTGAAAAAGAAATAATTTTCCAGAATTAGGGATGTGCAACATACGGGAAGAAACCAAAGGAAACAGCAATATCCTATCAAATTTTAGGAGTGAGATAAACTACCTTGATCAATAACTCAAAAGAGACATCCTATACCTCATTTCCAGCTTTTGCTAGTCCACAGAGCTTGGGAGTAGTACTGCAAGACCACATGGGATTTCTTTAAAAACTAATTTACATATATTTATACACATACTTATACGTAATATATGCAGGGGTAGGTAAATTAATGATTCCTTGTGCGGTTTCCAGGTATCCTTATAACCGTTTTTACCTCCTTTTCTCTTTATGACTCTCTCCCTCTTCCATGCCTTTTTAAAAGCCCTTTCCTAGTTTTCCCATTGCCCTTTGCAAACTCACATGTACTTTTACTCTGCTATTCCCTTATTGCTTGCTTGTCCGTATCCCAATGACCCTTCTAACTATTATTTTCTGATTTTCTAAGAATTCCTTTTATCTATAAATTCACATATGGAAATTTGGAGCTAGAAACTATTGATGAGAGGAGACATAAGACGCTTGTCTTTAGGAATCTAGAAAACTTCTATGTGATATTTGGTAGTTCCATCCATTAACATAAAAATTTATTATTTAGTTTTATCTTTACATTTGAATATTGTTTCACAGTGTGTATGTAGCACACTTATAATATGCGTTCAGTTTGGGTTCCTTCCATTGTCTGCTCATGCTGAAGAGAGTGCAGTGAACATAAATGAACAAGTATCATGGGTCAGGATGTCAAGTCCTTTTAGAATATACCAAGGAGTGGTAAATTGGGTCATATGTTAGATTCATTTTTAGATTCCAGAGGATTCAGTTCTCCACACTGATTTACAGAGTGACTTGACTAATGTGCTTCATTAACAAAGAATAAGTGTCTATTCCCTTTTCCTATGTCTTCTCCGGCATTTATTGTCAGTTTTTATTTCAATTTTCTGTTTTCACTATAGTAGGAAGAAACCTCAAAGTTACTTTGATTTCATTTGTCTAATTACTAAGGACAACAATTGTTTATTTCTTGAGATACTTCTTAGTAATTCTTTTTTATTATTTTTTTTAATAAAAATGTCATCATTTTTACCCATGTATCTCCCTGTACCCCTTCCCTTCCCTCTCACAATCCCTCCCAGTCAGCCTTCAGCCTCCCCTCTTCCAATCTACCCATCCACCATCCCCTCCCCCAAAAGGGCAAGAAGTCTCAAGGTGAGTCAGCTCAGCTTGGCACATCCATACCAAGCAAGTCTGATTTCCTCATCCCAAAATCAAGACTGGGTCAGGTGTTCCTCTTCAGGGAATGGGCTCCAAGGTGCCAGCCCATGCACAGGAGCATAGTCTGATCCCACCCCACAGGGTTCCACATACTGCCCATGCCAATGGACAGTTATTACTTCTTTTGAGAACACTCTGCTCAAATTCCTGCTCCCCTCCACACATGCACATCTTTTTTTTTGAATAGTCTTATGTTTTTCGGAGTTATTTTTTGTACAGTGATAGATAAGAGTCTAATTTCATTCTTCCACATATGGACTTCCTGTTTCCCCAGCATATTTTGTTGTCTCATCTCCAGTGTATGTTTAACAAAAATACATATATTAATTTGTTTTTAAAAATATTTTAAAATTATTAATAATATTTCATTTTACATACCCTCCGCTGTTCCCTCTCTCTTCCCACTTTCTCTTCATCCCCCTCTCTTCCCTTTCACCCTACCCTGTTTCAACTCCTCAAAGGGGATAGGGCCTCCCTTGGGTCATCTACACAAGGCTAACATACCAAGGTGAGGCAGGACCTAGCTCTTCCTCCCTGAATCAAGCTGAACAAGGCATCCCATCATAAGGAGTGGGCTCTCAAAAGCCAGTTCATGTATCAGGAATGATTTCTAGTCCCATAGTCAAGGGACCCACTAAGCAGCTTGATCAACACAACAGTCACACTCATTCAGAGGGCCTAATTTGGTCACATGCATTCTCTCCTGTTGTGTGAGGTTTCTGACCTAGACTTTCCAGCCTAGCCTCAAGGTTTGGACCCACAGATCTGTAGACCTGCAGTCCCACAGTCCCACAGAGACACACAGATGCTTACATTAATTTGATACTGATCTGTTTAAGACCCAGGCATATAACTTGCTAACTCTTTACCCTTTAACTAACCCATGATTCTTATCGTGTTCAGCCATGGGGCTTGGTACCATTTCTCAGAGCAGCATAGTTGTCTCTTGCATCTTCTGGCTTCTCTGTGGCTATTCTGCCATGTTCTTCCTGTTCTCAAAGTTTTCTTAGTCTGGTAGCCCTGCCCCCACACTTCCTGTCTCCCTTTGGCCAATCAGCATTTTTACTAAATCAGTGAGTGGGACAATTAGTTACAATGGAACAACATAATCCCTCTACACTCTTCAACTGCCAATCTAGAGACCTCCCATTAACTCTGGTCAGCTATCCCTGTTCTTCACCCCCCAACACACCTTGTTCCTCCCTCTATTCCACTAAACTCTAGGATTTCGGTGTCCAAGTGCTTGACTGTGGGTGTTTGCATCTGTTTCCATGAGTCATTGGATGTAGGTTTTATAAAGACAATTAGGGTTAGTTACCAATCTGACTACCAGGGAAGAATAATTTAGGCACCTTCTCCAGCATTGCCAAGAGACTTAGTTGGGACCTCCTTGTGGTTTCCTGTGGATTTCTCTGGCACCAAGTTTATCCTTAAACCCAATCTTTCAGGATACCTCTTTAGTGGCTCACCCTCTGTCCCTCCCCAACTCAACCTTCTGGACCCTCATAGTCCCACCTGCTATCCTCTCCCCTCCACATTCCTCTTCCAGTTTAGCCATTTTCCCTTCCTGGAGCAATACATGTGCATCACTCTTAGAGACCTACTCTTTACCTATCTTCTCTGGGGCTGTGGAATCTCACTTGTTCATTTTTAGCTACGTGTTTACTATCTACTTATGAGTGAGTCCATACCATGTTTGTCTTTCTGGGTCTGGGTTACCTCACTCAAGATGTTTTTGTTTGCTTGTTTTTTTTTTTTTTTTTTTTGTTTTGTTTTTTGTTTTTTGTTTTTTTTCTGGTTCCATTTATTTACTTACAAATTTCATGATGTTATTTATTTTTACCATTTAGTTATATAAATAAGCCATGTTTTCTTTATCTATTCTTTGGTTGAGGAGAAACTAGGTTTTTTCCAGGTTCTGAATATTATAAATAATTCTGCTATGAACATAGTTGAGCAAGTATCCTTGTGTTGTGACTGTGCATCTTTTGGATATATGGTCAAGAGCAATATTTCTGGGTCCTATTGAAGGCTGATTCCCAATTTTCTGAGAAACTACCATATTGATATCCAGAGTGGCTGTACATGTTTACATTCTCTTTTTCCTTTATCCATGTCCTGTTAAACATTAGCTGTCATCAGTGTTTTTGATCTTAACCATCTGACAGGTATAAGATGGTATCTTAGAGTTGTTCTAACTAGCCTTTCCCTGATGGCTAAGCATGTTGGACACTTCCTTAAATGTCTTTTGGCCATTTGAGATTCTTCTATTGAGAATTCTCTATTTAGATCTGTATTCTAATTTTTAATTGGGTTACTTGGTTTTTTGATGTCTAGTTTCCTGAGTTCTTTAAATACTTTAAAGATCATTCTTCTGTCAGAAGTGGAAATTGTAAAGATATTTTCCCATCTGGTAGGCTGTCATTTTGTCTTATTGAAAATGTCCTTTGCAGTATAGAACCTTTTCAGTTTAAGGAGATCCCATTTACTAATTATTGCTCTTAGTGTCTGTGCTGTTGATATTTTATTTAGGAAATGGTCTCCTGTGCCAACATGTTCAAGGCTAGAACTAGTTCATTATAACTAGGTTTATGTTGGGGGTCTTTGATCCATTTGAATTTGAGTTTTGTGCAGGGAGATAAATATAGATCTATTTGTATTCTGTTACATTTTGACATCCAGCATCATTTGTAGAAAATGCTTTCCTCTTTCCTTTTTCACAGCTTTTGATTCTTTGCCAAAAATTAGGTGTTCATAGATATGTGGATTAATGTCAGAATCTTCAATTCAATTCTATTGGTCAACATCTTGGTTCTTATGCCAATATCAAGCTGTTTTTATTGCTATAGTTCTATATTAAAGTTTGAAGTCAGGGATGATGATGTCTCTGGAACTTCCTTTATTGTATAGGATTGTTTTTATATCCTGGGTTTTTTGTTTTTCCATAGGTGTTGTTCTTTCAAGATCTGTGAAAAATTGTGTTGGGATTTTGATGGAGATTGCATAGAATCTGTAGATTGCTTTTGCTAAGATTGTCATTTTTACTATGTTGATCTTATGTGTCCAACAGCAGAAGAGATCTTTTCATTTTCTGATATCCTTTTCAATTTCTTTCTTCAAAGACTTAAAATTCTTGTCATACAGGTTTTTCTCTTCTAGGATTAGAGTTATCCCAATATATTTTTTCACTCTGTGATTAGTGGTACCCCAAGATATTTTATGTTATTTGTGTTTATATTATTGTAAAGTGTGATCATTCCCTGATTTATTTCTCTGCCTGTTTATTGTTTGTATATAGGAGGGTTACTAGATTTTTGTTTGTTTGTTTTTGAGTTAATCTTGTATCTTGCCATATTACTGAAGGTTTTTATCAGCTCTAAAGGTTCTCTGGTAGAGTTTGCGGTCACTGTCTTATACTATCATATTATCTGCAAATAGTGAAAGTTTGACCTCTTCTCTTCCAATTTGTATCCTCTTAATCTTCTTATGTTGTCTTCTTGATCTTGCTAATACTTCATGTACTATATTAAATAGGTGTCACAAGAGTGGACAACCTTTTTTTTTTTGTTCTTGATTTTAGTGGAATTGCTTTGAGTTTCTCTCCATTAGTTTGATGTTGGCTATTGGCTTACTGTATTTTGCCTTTATTATGCTTAGGTATATTCCTTGTATTTATGATCTCTCCAAGACCTCTATCATGAATGGATGTTAGAATTTATTGAAAAAATCTAGTGAGATGATTATGTATTTTTTTTCCTTTCAATTAGTTTACATAGTAGATTACATTGACAGATTTTCATATATTGAACCATCCTTACATCTATGGGATAAGCCTACTTGATCATGGTGAATATATTTATATGCTCTTAGATTCAATTTGCCTATATTTGATTATTTTGGCATCAAAGTTTCTAAGGGAGACTGGCCTGAAATCCTCTTTCTTATTTACATCTTTGTGTGGTTTGGGTAACAGGGTGACTATGACCTCATAAAGCAAGTTTGGCAATGTTACTTCTGTTTCTATTGAGTAGAAAAATTGGAAGAGTATTGCTGTTAGCTCTCATAGAATTCTGTGCTAAAACCATCTGGTATTTTATTTGTTTATTTATTTTCTTGGGAGACTCTTGGTAACTATTTCTATTTTGGGAGTTTATATGTTGATTTAAATTGTTATCTGGTCTTCATTTAATATTAGTATGTGGCAGCTATTTAGACAATTGTCCATTTCTTTTAGATTTTTCATTTTGGAAAAAAATCTAATTTTGCAAATCATATACATTTTAATTTTATCAAATAAATTTTTCTTTTATGTGCTTGTAGTTCATCTTTATAAAGAAGTCTGTTGGCAAGTCTAGTGCTCTGAAAGTTTCTATGTTTTTTATATTATCCTGAAAGTTTCATAATTGTAAATCTTTTGTTTGATTATCAAACCTCATTGAGTAAATTGTGTGTGTGTGTGTGTGTGTGTGTGTGTGTGTGTGTGTGTGTGTGTGAGAGAGAGAGAGAGAGAGAGAGAGAGAGAGAGAGTGCATGCATGCATGTGCGTGTGTGTATAAAGAGAAATCTAACTTTAGCCTTATACAAGTTCATATATATTTTTACAGCAACTTTATTGGAGGTAATGTCTTTTTAAAGTATATAATTTTGGTGAATTTGGTGATAAACACTCCATTAGAAATAGCCTAAATCATCTTGAATTATTATGCTGACATATTTTACAGCTTCACTAAATTCATATAATATTTTGTCAAGTTCTGTTAGAAAACTGAAATCTTATGACTGTGTCATCTGCACACTATGTAACAAAGCTAGAAATATATAGCAAGGATTTAAAAACCTATATAAAAAAGCATGGGAAATTATAGTGCTCCTCACAGCCATAAAGCCTACCTCTCTCCCATCTCCATGGGTGGACATGAACTCCACAATGAATTACAACAAAAAGAACAGTGTAGGAGATATCACCATATATTGATTTCCAGTTATACTACAGAGAGTTTTAATAAAAACAGCATGGTGCAAAAACAGACCTGTAGATCAATTGGGGCAGAGTTGAAAAGACAAAAATAAACTTGAATAGCTACAGGCACCTGACTTTTGACAAAGATTCAAAAAGTATTTTTTCCAAAAAGATAAATTCTTCAAAAAAGGCTCTGGGAAAATTGGATATTTAGAAACATGAAGCTATGTCCTGTCCTAATATCTCACCAGGCATAAAAATCAACTTTATATTTATCCAAGACTTTGACATAAGACCCAAGGTTTTAAAAATTCTACAGGGAAGCAGAGAAAATAAATATTGTAAAAAGAGGTAAGATACAAAATTGATTCCAGTCACTTAGCTAATATGGACAATTATGAACTAATGAGACTTTATGAAATTAAGAAGATTATTACATAAAAGAAACCTTTATTTAGTGAAAAGATACTATAGAGTATAAGAAAACAGTTTTCAGGTATACATCTGATTGAAGGTTTATAAATAACATATAAAAAAAGTAGCAATAAACAAAATTAATAAGGAAAAACAAAAGCATATCATTTTTTAAAAAATGGACTTATAAGCTAAAAAGAGTTCTCAAAGAAGAAATAAAGCAAACACCACCAGATAATAACATTTAAAAATATATTCAACACACTTAGATAATAGGAACATGTATATTAAATCTTGCCTAAATTCCATCTCACAAAAATCTGAATTGCTATCATCAGATTTACAAATAACAATTCATTCTGGATAGAATGTGGGGAAAAGCTAACTATTTACTGCTGGTGAGAGTGGGTGAATGGGTGGAGTCATTATGGAAAATGATGTGAAGGTTTCACAGCAAGTTAAAAAGTGAAACTCTAGAAACGAGGGGAAAGAGTGTGCGAGCCAGAGGGTCAAGAAGTGTGTGGCAAGGTTGTGCCTCCTATGAACATTAGAAACTAAACGTTTAAGCACTAAGTCTCATCAACATGACTGTTAAAACCTGACCCGAACAAGGAAAACAGTAGACATGTAAAGAAGTGTTGGAACATGGTCAGGGAATATCGTCTATGCGGAGAATTCCAAGTGCTTGCAAGAAGACACCAGGAAAGCGAGGCAAGATAACTGTGACCTCAGCTTCTTCCAAACATGGAATTATTCTTGGAATGTAATTTCATGCTATTCCCAGTGATAGTATACAGGAGAGAGTTTTTTTCAGTTTCCTAATTATTGTGTGTTGCTGTTATTCAATTAAATGTTTAAGCTATTCTTTACTAATTCCATAGAAAAACATGTTTTTGTCATTTGCAGGTTGTTCTTGTGAATTTATACACCTTTAACAAATGAAAATTTTACTGATGAGCATCCTAGGCAGTGTCTAGAGCAGTGAATCTCAACTTTTCCAATACTACTGCACTATAGTACAATTCCTCTTGTTGTGGCGAACCTCACACATAAAATTTGTTATTTGATACTCATAATTGTTATTCTATACTGTTAAAAACTGTAATATGAACTGTCTGATTGGGACCCCAAGGGGGTCACAGCACAAAGATTGAAAACAACAACCTTAAAGTATAAATTGTCCGAGGCTCTGAATAAAGGTGTTCATTAGACTTTAGTTTGCCTCACTTACTGACTTGGTTCTCTCAGGTCTCACCATCTCTAGAGCAGTGGCAAAAGTGGGGTAGGGTAAAGCCTATGAAACCTCAACCTTACACAGAGAGCTACAGGCAACTAAAGAATGTTGAAAATAGCAGAAGTAGTCTCTTTCAGAGATGAACAAACGAATTAGTTATAAGGCACCAAATGGTCAGTCCTAAAACATATATACAAGTAATATTATATAGAATGACAAGATTGCATTTATGTATTTAGGAATATATATGTATACACATATGTGTGTGTACATACATACACACACACATATATATATATATATTAGGAATATATTAGGAATATATATGTATACACATATGTGTGTGTACATACACACACACACACACACACACACACACACACACACATATATATATATATATGTGTGTGTGTGTGTGTGTGTGTGCTATGTGATAATGCTCTTGTACATTCTAAAAATCTGTCACTGTTTAATAAAACACTTACTGGTCAGTAGCCAGACTGAATGCCAAACTGGAGTAACCAGACTAGGAGGATTCTGGGAAGAGAAACATCAGAGAAGGAGTCACCAGCCAGATGCAGAGAATGGTAAGTTTTGTTAGCTTGGGCAAATATGGAGCCAGGTACATCTGTTTTTTATAAAACTAAATGTGATAAGCATTGACACATATTTTCAAGAACAAAATAATTCAACGCATATTTACAGAAAAGAACTGATCTGTCCCAGATCCTGTCAGCACTAAATTAAAACAGCTCCTAGATTCGAAAGTGACAGCTGCCATCCCCAGACAAGAAACCTGGAAGCATTAGCTCCCAAAAAATTTTAGAGGAAGATATTCGAGAAAAAATGGGGCTTCCAGGAATCATTACATCTGTCCCATGCATGATTGAGAAAATGGGACTGGGACCACCAAGTGAATCACAGAACTATGAGAGAAAAGAAAGCATGCAGGCCGTGGAGTCCCAGAAGTATTCTGAACTGTCCTGAAGTTCTCTGATCCTTGCTGGGTGAGACTGTCCCTGTGGGGCCTTACCTTATCTGAAGACCAGTTGGACAAGCACTCATAGACTGCTTCAAAACTAGGCCATGTGTTCCCAAAAAAAGACCTTTTAACTAAATTGCACTAAATGATATCTATAGTGTGTCTGAAATCTAAAAGTCATGATTGATTTTGGACTGACATCTAAAGGATTAGGATACTTTTACTGTGGGAGTATGTTGTTCTTGTTCACTCATACGTACACCCTCTTCACTAACACCATGGAAGTGCTCTGTTATTCTGTACTTCACATTTCTATACATTTAACCTTTTCCTTTGAGTTTCTTGTGGATATTGTTTCTGATTTTTTAATCTTAATTAATTCTCTTCATGTAAATTCAAAGTCAATACACAATTTAAAAGAAATTAAAAAAGCTTTGTTCACCGAGCCTACAAAAATTTCCCTTGTATTTTTCTAGAATTTATAACAGTGTGGATTTCTCTTTAATTCTGTATTTTTGACCAAGTGTGAGTGGCTTCTTAGATATATACGAAGGCCATGTGCAGAATGAATGTGGTTTGTGATGTGAGGTAGGCTTGATGGTCATGCTGCATATGTCTAGGGGAGCACCATTTCCCAGATTTCTTTGGTACCTTGTGTTAGTTCACATCTAAAGAGTCTTCACTAATGTCCTATTGTGCTCAAGGCCCATTCTCTGGGTAGTGGAGATGCTTGGGAAAACTTACTGGATTCTATGGCTTTGGCCTACAATAGATTAATCCTCTGATGGAATTATTATTTGCTTTGTTCCTACTTTTTAAAATTGTTGAGATTATAATTATATTCTAATTGCACTTACTTCTTCCAAAGTCTTCCATATAACATGTCCAGCTATATTCAAATTCATGATCTTTTTATCAATAATCATTATTGCACCCATATATGTGTATTTGCACATATGTTCCAAAGTATTACCTACCCACTATGTATAGTGGATATTAAATAGGGTCTCTTTCAGAATCAGATGGTATAGTAAAGAAATTTTGTAGGCAATTTAAAAGAAATTCTTAAAATATTGTCACTGTTGAGATAATTACTGTATGAAGTAGCACATTACCATCTAAGTTATGAGCGATAATGTTTAAAGAAGACCTCCAGTCAATAACCTCTCCGTTAAAATACAGAAAAATCTCACATCCCAATTTGTGAAGAAAAAATAATGAAGATTAGAGCAGTAATCATCAAGAAATTGAAAATACAAAAGATTAGTAAAGTAAGAGCTGGCTTCATAAAGTGAGCAAGGCTGACAAGAGGGGGAAAGGAGGCGTTTGAATACAAAATAACAGATACATTTTTGGATAGTTTCAAGTTATCAATTTTAAATCGTGACTCACGAACAATACTGAGGTGCAGTGTCCACTATGAAAATTTGTGGTTTTATTTTGTAATTATCCTAGCTTATTAATATAGGCAGAGAGCTAATTCATGTGCCATTGCAAATATATACTTAATTTTTTTCATTTAACTATGTTTGGATCAGATGCATCAATTAATAATTTCATTTTAGCTATATTTGTAATTTTTATTTTTTCTTATTTTGATTTAGTTCAAAAACAAAACTGCATTAATTTGTATTTTATTTGGTTTATTTATCTTATCAGATCCATTACTTTTATTACTCATTTTTTCCTTTAAAAATACCCCCTTTTCTGTTCAACATACGTCTTCCTCATCCTTACAGTATAATACTTTATTTCTTTAGTTTCATTCTTCTGAATTCTTCTAAGTAAGTGTTACAAGTTTGGATTTTGCTACCAGTTTGGCTAGACACATTCCAGTTTTTAATATATACAAACATGCTCATGACATTTATCTACTTAATATTAATAGGAGAATATTCCTATTTTACTTAATATGTTACAACTTGTTTTACGTAATTACATTATTGAAAGAAAAGGACTAGGAAGATGGATGGCTCCTCCCAAGCATGAGGACTTGAGCTGGGTCCCCAAAAGCCATGTAAGGTCCTGTACTCTCCCTGCCTCCTCACGCTAGGAGGATTTAGCTAAAGCTTTGACTGAGGTCCAGTGAGCAAGCACTGATGTCAAGGAGGAGTCCTCACAGAAAGATCTCTTCTGGACTCTACTTTCACCTGCATCCACATATAGTGCACACCTAGATGTTAATACTTCCAACCAAAAACATCGATTTCCAAGTATCAAATGGAATTTTTCTTAAGATTTTGGTTTCATTTTTTACATGTGCCTCACTTTTATGCAGACATTGTAAAAAGCATCTTGTCATAAAGAAGGGGTTGTATCACTTGACTTTAATTGGTATGTTAAATACTATATCTTCATGTATATACCTAATCAGCACACCAGCAATCTGAAGAGTTGCTGATACTGGTGGGTTCCTATTGGTTGTTTCCTTAGTAACTTAAATCAGTTTTGGACATTTACTCATTCAAATTTGTTCTGTTTTTCTCATGGATACTTTTAGATGTGTATTTACCTCTTGAGCAACAAATTTTCAAGAATCTTAACAGATTTTTTAATACTAGGTGTTTGTTTCCTACTTTT
This sequence comes from Phyllotis vaccarum, assembly GCA_033318265.1. NCBI lineage: Eukaryota > Metazoa > Chordata > Mammalia > Rodentia > Cricetidae > Phyllotis > Phyllotis vaccarum. The sequence goes on along the minus strand of JARWLC010000014.1, from coordinate 46,003,214 downwards.
TTCCCTTAAGACAATGTATTTCAGATATAATTTTGGATACAGAAGTGTGAAATAAGTCACAGTAAGCTAAAATTAAGATGTTTTGAGACAGCAGCTTCCTAAAGGTAGCTGCAGGGAACTTTTGGTGACTCCTGGAATCTCTTGCTAACAGGCACACGACTACATTCTCTGATGTTCAGAAGGTTGACTGTCTTTCCCGTGTCTGCAGTCAACTAGCAGGCTTTTCCTCTTAGAGGAGATTAGTGATCTCATAATGACTTCCTATTAACTGTCCTTGGCTGTCTGAGAAGCCTTTTTTTTTTTTTTGGTCCAAAGATTAGGACAGGAAAGTCTTGATGGGGCGGTTCTCAAAAAGCGACTATTCAAATGACAAGCCTGTTTAGACAAATTTAGGTATTTTTATGTGTGGGATAGTTTGCTGTTCTTTATTCTTCTTTCTTTGATTCAAGAAGTATCTCTGCCTACATTATTGTGCAGGATGAAGACTAGATTATTTTGTCATTAGGAAAATTAAAGTGTGTCATAATTTGATTGGATTTTTGGTCTTTATCTTTTTGTATTTTTTTTCCTTCTTAGTTTTTAGTAATCTATTTTTCTCTGTATTCTGGGTATGTTTTTCAAATGTATCCTTTATACTACTAATTTGATTTTCTGTAATCAAATCCAACTGGGATTCCATCCAGTGTAGATTTTTATTATAACAGTTTTATGTTGCCAGCCCCCTGCACCCCTTACATCTTAACTCAGTTTTTTCCTTAAGGCTTCTTGCTTCTGTTTCATATAACTCATTTCCTCTTGAATTATTTTGAGGACAACAAGCTGCTACTTGCTTGAAAAAAAGTCTATTTTTCTTATGAAGGTTATTTTCAAGGATATATTTTCCCATGACTATTAGGCATAATTTCCTTTTTCTTTATATTGCAGCAGTAATTCATAGATGCGTTTTATTTGCCTTGAATGGGCAGAATGCCTGCCCTCAGGGCATATGCTGTGTCTCTTAACTCCAGTTACTATTTATTCGGTGGTAGGTGGTAGGTGATCCTCTTAAATCACAGCCTGGAACACAAGTACAAGCTTGATTTGCAATTCCTAGAGTAGTTCTATAAACTAAGCTTGGATCATCTGCAGCTTCAAGGCTAAGCCTCTCCCGTTCCAGCATTCACTCCCTGTTAGATTCTTTGTACATAAAAAGCAGTACACGATCTAATTCCTTCTCTCTTCCCTGTGCTGCCCCTCGCCTGTTCAGCTTTCTGCTTCTGAACATAACTTTGGATGAGCATAGTTCTACGTAGTTATAAAAGGGAGAGAAGCCAATGCTTGTTGGAGATGGAGCTATGCACTGTGTTTGGAATTTTTCATATGTTCTACCCTTATTGGAAAGCTATTTTGGTCCAGAATGCAGATCATTACGTGTGTTTTGTACAAGATGTTTCCTGAGTTATCGGGCAGAACCCATCAAGAAGAACTACTTCTCTTCATTTAGGATTATTGCTGAATCACCATACACACTTCAATGGGTCAGAGACAGTGATGCTATTCTACACACGTTATCATTTTCTAACTAAAACTTGAATGTATTTTTAAAACTGTCATAATTTTCTATCAGCAAATAATATTCAGAATTTTCACCTTCCTTCTTTCCTTCATCCTACCAAACCTTTCTCTTTAAATTTCTAAAAAGCAATCAAATCCTCACAATATTGGAAAGTGATCTAGATTTCTCCATGGTATTGTACAATGTCTGAAGGAATTTGATATATCTGCATTTGAAGAGCTGACCAATATCCACAACTTGTATAGCTCTAAACATACATAATGCATTTTCCCCCTTTGGTTTTTACATATTAAAACATTTTTCATCCTTATTGCTTGTTATTGTGGCTTCCACATGAAGAACATGAAAATATTTGTATTTTGAGCTTCTCCTTGTTAAACTGGGCAGCTACTACTCTTCTGCTATAGAACTTCTAAATAATCTTTAAATGGATTGGTTTTTTAAAAAAGACAATGATGAAAATCCATACCTGAGAGCATTATATAATTTTATATTCAACTAAATCAAATGTAAAAAACCTGTAGAAATTATGTCTCTCCCCCAAACTAAACAAAACTCTCTATGCATTAGAAAAGAATGCTCAGAACATAATTGTTAAAATCAAGTGAATTGGCAGAGCTCATTAAGCAGTAGCAATAGCCATGACATTTTCTCCTCTCTGAGAAAACAAGACTGGTAGGACACATAGCACATTGTCCTTCTAGGGAAAGAGCTTGGAAAAACCACCATGGACTTTCTCCAAAGCAAGTACACAGCAAGGTCATGCAGAGAAATAAAGTTTTCTTTTCTTTTTTTTTCCCCCACAGAGGTGAGTGAACTCAGAAGATAAAGGGAAAAGTGATATTTAAACTTCCTGTCTGGCTGAAGATCAACTTCTATATCAAAATCTAAAATTGAGCTGTTAAATTACTTAAAAAGCCATATGAAATATCAACAGATGGACATCTTTACCCCAGATTAATTTGAAAACTAACTGAAAATATGAAATATGCATGGAAAACTTTAGATAACAGATCTCTCTCTCTCTCCTCTCTCTAGACGCATACAATCCTTTTTAGATTGAGAATATATATGTATATGAATATTATGTGTATGTTTATACACATTTAAGTGTTTACAAATCTATCCATATATAAAATAATAAATGTACAATAAATCTGAAATGTGAAAGGGATCCTGGACCTGTGCACCTGCCTCTGAGGTGAGAAAGCACTATGAACATTGCAACAACAGAATAAATTGGAATTGATTGATTCTTAAATCATAGATGGTAAGCACCCAATCTCATGGGCACACAGAATAATGTACATGGGTTGAAGCTTTGATAGATGTCATACTACAATACATCTTCAGAGTAATAGCTCTGATGCAAAAGTGAATCAACTGAGCAGTAGTCTAGAATCATTCTTAGGCTTAAAGTACAAATCTCTTATAAAAAAAAAAACCCTTCAATTATAATTCCTATAATGAACTATTACTTAAAATACACGTTGAGGCTTAAAGATGAATACAACAATCTGGAGATATTCACTCTAACTTGGCTAGAAATTCTTGATATCTGATTAAACTACCTCAAGATACATGGAAGTAAAATATATAAATTTTCCAAATCAGTACTTTTTCTATTATCACGTCAGTTTTATATAATAGAAAATTTTAATTAATAGGTAAAATGTTTTGTTGCAGTTATTTTAACATTTATATGCTTGATTAAAAATAAAATATGTTCATCTTCACATTTTCAATTTCTATGTTTAGATTGAGATTCCTAGCCTATGTTATTTCCTTTTCTATAAAATCCTCTTTTTACCTACATATATGGCAAGTCTATCAAAATAAATCCCTCAATTTTCAATGGTTTGAGAAAGCTTTATTTCTTTAATTTTTGAAGGGTAGTTTCACAGGGTATATAATAATGTTGGTTTATATTTCTCTTAATATCTCAAATATTTTATTCTCATTGCGCTTATATATTTCTAAATTCATATAAAAATCTTACCTTATTTTAAGGTAAATAAATGTACATATAAAAGTTTGTATTTAGGTGTATAGTTCGTATACATGGGAGCCAGAAGAAAGGATTAGATCTTCTGGAACTGGAGTTACAGAGGGTGTTGAGCCACCATGTAGTAATTGATTCCTCTGAAAGAGCAGAAAATGCTCCTAATAGCTGAACCATATATCTATTCCAATATTTTTTTTTCTTATTTGCAAATGCCAAAGTAGTGATGCTCACCCTGTGAGTGTAAACACCTTTGGCAAAGCAAATGCTTATATTTTGATTTATAGCAATAGAAAAATTTCAGTTAAAGAGTAGCAATTAAAATAATTTTATAGTTGGGAATGACCACAACATGAAGAACTTTAGTAAAGGATCACAGTATTAGGAATGTTAAGAACCACTGGCCTAAAGATTTCTGCTGCTGTGAAATATTTCTTTATAGGGTGTGAATATATGTCCCTGCGATTGGTCTGATAAAAGAGCTGACTGGTCAATAGCTGAATAGAATGAAGTTAGACAGAAGATGTGAACTGAGAATTCTAGGAGGAAGAAGAGAGTCTGGAGCTGCTAATAGATTTGGAGAAGAGCTCAATGGGCATGCCTTACTGAGAAAGATGCCAAGACACATGAAGAGCTATAGACAAGAGCTACGAGTTAATTTAAACATGAGTGATCTAGTAACAAGCCTGTACTATTGGCTGAGCATTTATAACTAATATAAACCTCAGTATGGTTACTTGGAAGTGGCTGGTCAGAAAGAAATGACTACCAACATATGGCATTCTAATCTCAGGCCAGAAATTCCACTGAACACCTGACAAATCTTTAAAAAGGACTTTAAACACATAAAGACTGGAGTCAAGCATAGCTTCTTTGTAACCTCCTTTTCTCAGTAGGCTCTTTTTGCTAGAGACAAGTAGAGTCACAATTCTTTTAAGATGTAGCTTCCTGACTAGTTTTTGATAGAGGCAAAACTTGTGTGGCTCTTTTTAGAGGACTTTCAACCACTTAAATGGGGTTTATGAGCAGTAGATGACCCACTCCTTCTTGGTAAAATGGACTCAAAAACTCCCAAGAATTGGTGCATGGGCAGTATATGTTACATTGAGGAGAATGTTATACTTTTATTTTCATTGGATATGAGAGGCTATGAATTTGTTCAAGATTAAAGATGATGACCTTTGATCGAGAAAGACTTCCTAAAATCCTGGCTACAGACATAAAGAAATAAAACAAGAAAATCTATAAAACGCATATTATATATTTTATTTGTTCAACAATAAAGCAATAAAAAATTACCTTTGATTAACTAGTGTACAATACACAGTCTATATTTGTATTAATACTGATTAACTTTAAAATGTTAACTTTAAAATTTTACATATTTCAGAAAACAAAGGAAACAGATGATGGAGATGATTCAGCATCCAAAAGTATTTCAAAGATCCCGTATGAGATGGTTAAGAATCACAAACAATTCCAGCCAAGACCTAACAATTATCCTGATTTTCTCAAGGTTTCTCCAAAGATTACTAGGACCCCAATCCAAACATCAAGAGGTTGTGTAGAGAATGATTTCCACATTCCTACATGATGAGTTATAAATATTTGTTACCATTTAAGAGGCTTGGTAAAAATTTGTTATTGGTAGTGGTCAGAAAAAAAGACTGAACAATGAAGATTACGTTCATAATTTATTTTCTGAAAAGAAATAGGAGGGATACAGGTGTGATAGAATAAAAGGATAGATTGTGGAATGTAAGCAACTACTAGTCTTAAATATTTTACATTGGTATAGACTTTGGTATATTGATATAAATGTAAAGTTAATATTGTTATACTGCATTTATATTTTTACTCTTAAGAGTATTGTGTCTATGCAGCACATTTAAAATGTAATGAATAATTGAAAAATACAGATTTGTAGTCATCCATAGTAAGCTTATGTTCATAATAGTGATGTTTTCAAGGTAATACACATATATTTAGATAGATAGGTGGTCTTTGGATACTACAGAGACCTACAGAATATGACATAAATATGTTAAATAACCTATGGCTTTTCATTACAGTGAGACACATCTGCTCTTGGAAGCAACAATTTGCTTCAGAAAAGATAATGGGCATCAAAGAAACCCCATGTAGAGTTTGTTTTCTTTATGATAAGAGCTAGCCATTTGGTCAAAGGAACTGACCTTGTCTCAAATAATGACTGTATACCACTCAAATTGGACCAGCAGGATACAAAAGTAAGCAACTTTCAGATTTTTCTAAGACAGGTAGGATAGTCCTTCAAAATTCCTGCTTCTCAGAAAGATCTGTCAAAATACCCTGTAGGTAAGGCCCAACTTTATAAAACCTTGTGTGAGTGTTCAGGCAGCTAGATGTCCCTGTCATTATGTAACAAACATTCCATACATCTAAGGACTTTGATGGAGTTAAAGACTAAGTGATTGAAGTTACGATAAAACAGTAAATTAGATATGAAAATTTATACTTACAAATTTAAGATGGAGAATAGAATATTTCTCTGACTTTTCTAGAATCAAATGTGCTGGGTATATAATTTTAATTTTTATATGATAACTTTTGCTGTATATAATTTTATTATGTTAAAATTAAAAAAATTCCTTTTTATTTAGATGAAAATTGGAAATGCTATGGAATACTTCTTTACATTGTGTGAATACATGTCATTATTATGGATTTAACAAAGAAGCTGACTGGTCAATATCTGAACAGAATAAGGCTAGGTGGGAGAGCCAGATTAAGAATTCTGGGAGGGAAAATGTTGAATCTGGAGTTACCATCAGACACAGAGAGAAGTAATATAGGTGTTCCTTACTGAGAAAAGGTATGGAGTATAATTTTTTTTAAAAAAACATGTAGATTAATTTAAATCTAAAGGTAAGCTGGTAACAATCTTGAACTTTGGATGAACATTTATTATTAACATAAGCCTCAGTATGATTAGTTTGTGGTCACTCGTAGAAAAATATTTGCCAACTTTCTTCCTATTTCTCAGCTCATGACTTCATCAAATATTTTTTTCTGAATTTTTCATGAGATGTTTATTTAAGTCCAGTATTGCACAAATTCTACTCGGTCTTATAATAAAAATCGGGAGACAGATATTGTGGAAAAGCTGAAAGGTCAGAGAGACAGAGGAATAAGCCATAGCCACTTCTCATCTAGTCAACTCCTCAAACTGACAGGGTTAGATCCTGTCTCCAGTAATCCTCAGATGGAATAGATAAAGCGAAGGGGTACATGGCAGGCCAAAATGGAAGGGGCAAACCTTGTGTCCTTCTAACATATTATTTTCTTTGCCCGGCCATATCACTTTCTATTTCAACTTTCCCAGTGCTGGGACTAAAGGCATGTATGCTACCCAAGTACTGGGAGCAGAGGCATGGGATCCTAAGGGCTGAGATTAAACGTGTGTGATATCACTAATTGGCTTTGTTTCTTTTTTGGCCTGAATTAATTTCCTGTAGTTCAGGCTGGCCTTGAATTAACAGAGATCCAGATAGATCTCTGCCTCCTGAGTGCTAAGATTAAAGGTGTATATCACCACTTCCCAGACCTCTATGACTAACTCTGTGGTTGGCTCTGTCCTTTGATATTTAGATAATCTTTATATGATACATAATATATTATCAGAGTGAAGTTTTGTTAAAATTGGTAAGTTATTGTTATCAAGCATCTCTTTGCTTAGGAATAATTTTCTCCTTTGCAATAACAATGAATAGAAACCATTAATTTTAAGGGAAGATACAAGTTATACATTCAAATTTATTTGTTTGAACTTTGTTAAAGGCAGATATAGGGTACATTCCACAAGGAAAATACTCATGTAATAAGAGTTAAAATTAAAAAAAATCTCCATCAGGTTGAGATACACCTATGAGTAACTTTTTTTTTTTAATTTGAGACTTTTCTATATGCTTTACATTTATAGTAACATTTATTGTAAAATGCATTTTACAAAGCATGTAGGATGCCACATTTTGATTCATGTTATCCTATAATTTAGTTAATATTAATATCATCTGGATGTTAATTTCCTCTCAAAATTTCAAGTAATCATGAATTATAGACTAGGTTTTGCTAACACCCTTAATGAGAATTAAATATTGATGTAGTCCCACAGATTTTATATTTATTCTTTAAAACTATGTGTTTAAATAGTAATATATTACTTGAAGTGTTTTTAACTGGTCCCTTTCTCAATGCAGTGAACCTAAATAAAGTTAATACCACACAATACTAACAAACCGAAAACAGTTCATAAACTGTTTCTTCTGTTGCAAAGAAACATTCCTAGGTGTAGTTTAATCTGAATTTTCAGAATGGAAAAAGCTCTGCTGTTTATGGACAAATTCTGTAATGACATTTTAAAAATCTGGGTTGATTTTTTATAAGAAATTGTTGATTTCTTATAACTTTCATTTAGCCTAATTATATAATGTTTCATATGTAGTAGTTTGTTACTCTAATTTTTAGGTTTATAAGAAATTAATTCAAAAGTTAAATTTTAGAACATTAATGTTTCATAATTGTGTCTTCGGTGTTCTATAAATCAAGGATAGTAAAGAAGGTAAATGGCTATGTTTGGTTTTACATCTGGGGGCTCTGCTGTAAGAATCAGAGGTTTATGTTAAAAGAATATGAAGACCAATTTTTGGATTCAAAGCCCCAACTAGATACCTCTTATAACCAAATGAAGTTTTTTAATGCCTAGAATGTGTTACATTTAATTGAGTTATTAGACAAAGTAGTCCCATGGGAACCCCTATAAAACTCAGAATGTTGTCAGGACTATTTGTTTCTACAATCTGATAATAGGGCTCTGCTGCTGAAAACAACATCTTCACTGCTTATTGAAGAGAAAGAATTTGAGCTGATGGCTACATTGAATCTCCACTGTTATGGACTAGTGTTCATGGTACATAAAGGTACTCTGTATGCTACCAAAGGAGAAAGGTAAACACCAACCCAGGTGTAATATCTTTAATCTAAAATAATCACCTGCATGTAAGATGTCCTAGTGCAACAGTGATATAAAGCTTGTGGGAGTAACCAACCAATATCTGATTATATTTTATGGTCCACACTATAAGATAGAACCTATGATCAACATTTCTTAGGTAGAAAAAAGCCCAAAACCAGTTAAACCAGTGACCAAGCTGAAAACCAAATACTTCAGTTTTGCTGAATGAATGTATCTATAAAATGACTCCTAATGACAATATACTACACTCATAGATTATTGCCTTGTTATTCTATCATCACAGAATCTTCATCTTGCATTAGATGATAACAATGCAGAAATGCATAGTTAGACATAGTGCAAAGAATGAGAGACCTTGGAATACTCAGTTCTAAATGGGATGTCTCTATCAACCACCACACATTTCTCAGATAATCCTATAGTAAAGAAAGTACAAAGATTGTCAGAGCCAAAAGACATAGAGGACACTGAGGTAATGTGGTAGGATTCAGGTGTCAGCTGATAAGATCCGAAGATGCTTATCCAGGGTCCTGGGCTCCTGAAGGGGAAGTGGCAAACCCCATTCATAAGGGGCTGCTGTGACCCTGGGAAGCCCCGTTTCCTGGTTCCTGACTGCTGAAGAGATCGATTTGGCATCCATCGTTCACTACTCAGATAATCCAGTCTATCAGGCGCAAATACAAGTTGTTACCTGTATCATGAGTGTTGGTTTATATTTTAATAAATATTAATCTTGGATTGGTGCATTTTAAGAGAAACTCCGCCTACAAGGAAAAAGATATACTCAGAGAAAATGACCATATATATGTGGTCTGCATATGTCTATGCCAGACAAGATCTCAGCACTGAGAAGAGATATGGACAAAGATGCCATCTAGAACCTAAAAGCTATGTGTAGTAGTGGGGTTTCTGGGTCCCGGGGGACCGGAGGTTTGAGACCCACGGACCTGCCAAGCCACCCACCAACCGCAGCTCAGACCCCCAGAAATGACTCAGACGCTTATGTTAAGTTCATGCTGTTTGTCCTATGGCTCAGGCACATTGCTAGCTAGCTCTTACATCTTAAATTAACCCATTTCTATTAATCTGTCTGCCACGTGGCCCGTGGCTCACCGGTGCTCTTACATGTTGCTCCTTTGGGCTTCTGGCTTGATCTGTTTCTGACTCCACCCTCCTTCTCCTACCTATGCTCTGATTTCTCCTCCTACTTCTTCTATGGTGCCTGCCATGGCCCAGAACAGCTCCTTTATTTAAAGATTGAGATTCACAGCATACATAAATGCATTCCCACATCAGCTATGCTCATTGATAACCACTCACAAATGAAAGCTAAGTTCTCTCAAATGACATCTCACTAAAGACACAAAGTCCTCAAGCGCAGGGCCTATGCACAGCAGGATATCGTCAATGCAAAATGAGCTCAATAGCATCTTCAGAGCTTCTTGCCTCCTAATGCCCAGTCTAGGCTTCTATCTATCTATCTATCTATCTATCTATCTATCTATCTATCTATCTATCTATCATCTATCTATCTATCTATCAACTATCTATCTGTCTGTCTGTCTGTCTGTCTGTCTATCTATCTATCTATCTATCTATCTATCTATTCTTACACGTTTTTCTGGTATTGTATTTTAATGAGATTTCTGTGAACACAAACGTGTGTCTCATGCTTTCCTTTGTCTATTTTTGTTCTGTTTGCTTTTTATTTTTTGACATGCTAGTTTGTTTTGTTTTATTTTATTTGTTATTGTTCATATGACCATTTGTTTTCTAACAAGAGACAAAAAAGGGTGTGGATTCTGATAGGTTGAGAGAACCTTGGGAGAACTGGCTGAGGGAAAAATATATATCAGAATATAATACCTAAAATAAATAAAAAAAGGAAAAATCTAAAGACATTTACATTTAAAAAACAATCTGAAAATATGTGTGTACATTTAGTATTTAATTATGTTTATTATGGAGGCTATAAGCACAGAAGAAATCCAATGGTAAGTGAGATGAGGAGAGGTTATTTTGGGAAGGTGGGTTAGAGGCACAAAGAGACATAACAGGGAGATTCGGATGAGATTGGGAGGCATCTAGGGGGCTGTGAGAAAAAAGTACATTAGAGACTTTCTGGAATCTATGAGAATGACCTCAGAGGTCATAAGAGGATAAGATGTCTAAACTGGCCATTCTTTGTAGCTAGACAAGGCTTCCAATGGTAGAATTGGGATGCAATTTGTTGCATTGTTGGCTGAGGAGATCCTGTGAAGATCCCAAAACAACCCAGGCTGATGATTACTCTCTAAAAACTGAGAATAACATTCACAGAGCTAATCCAACACAGAGAGGTCAGGCTGAATACTTACCGTATGGAGCCTTCACCCTATTTGTTGTCTTTCGGAGGCCTGCTGCTTTCTGGATGGAAATGAAGGGGAAAGGAAACCAGGCAAGAAGGCATGTACCACAGGAGTTAGGAGGAGTGGATGAAGGGGAAACTGCTCAGGATGAATTGTGTGAGAGAATTTATTTTCAATTAAGAAAATAATCTAGAAATACATTTCATGGCTATTAAGATGTAAACAGAAGATGTAAAAGCAAATATCATCTTACTGGCCACAGAAAAGCTCACCAAAATAATGATCTAATTATAAAGACACATTAAAAAGTACATTATATAGGCAACAGTATGTGACATTGTATATTTCTCTAGGCCTGCCTGAGAAGTATTTTAAAGCTTTGAATCTTGCATTTTAACTCATTTTTATTCTTTAAGTTTTATTACTTATTTTTTTTCTAGGGCTAGATAATGATAATTAAGTTCATGTATGCATCATACTTAGATTGAGTTTATAATTGTCTACAGAAATGATTTCCTGCCATAAGCTTAAATGCAAAGTTATGACTTTTGACTTACTCTTCTTTGTTTGATAATTGACCAATAAACAAAAGAAACTAAAATTTTAATTACAGAGCAACTATATTTCCATAATTGCATTTTATAAGAAATTAAATCTATTTATTAAATAAGTAGTAGATCAATTCAGATATTATTCACAAAATAATTTTCAACTTGAGCATGGTAGTGTTTTCATCAGTATTCCATCTAGCAGTTATATTTGTTGACCTTTAGAAGAACATTCATGCTAATATTTCTTTTATGTCTACATAACAAATTAGCAGTTAAGAGCATTTGCAACCACTGAAGTCCAGTATGTAGGTTAAAAACTGGTATTTGGGCATCGGGACCAGGAATGGCTTACATCTGCACTCAAAAGGATCACAGTTTTTCTTTAATTTTTTACTGTAATTCTGTTTTTCTTTTTAATATTATTGAAATAAAATGCACAAGCAAAAAAAAATTACATTGATTTGATATTGGTCTATTTCTATTATTGAACACAGAACATAGTATAAATTTATCTGGTTAATTTTTTTCTTCATAAATTTACTAACCAAGGCTTATAAATAAATCTTCTAAAATTGAGATACATATTTTAATATCAGAGCTATCTTCCTCATTAGAACAGTTGCATGTATGTAACAGTATAATATATTTAATAACTCACTGGTAGTTTTCTTTTCTTTTGAAATTGCTTTAAATTGATTTATTTGTCTTTTCTGGTGGTTGTTAGTACATGTGCCAAGCAGGATAGCTAAACAAAGATGTGATACAGACCTAAGGAAAAGCAAAATGGCAGAGATCATATTTTTAAATTTAGAGCATTATTATTTAAGAAGCAAAAAGACTAATTTGCCAAGAGGTGAGTTATACCCAGAAGACACTAAATTAGTTTTTATTTTTCAATTTGAGGGAAAGAACAGAGATGAATAAAGAGAATTTACAGTGCTTTTAAGTTCTATTTAGATAAGAATTATTTCTTGTGGAAGCCACATAATTTTAAAGATGGAACACACTAGAATAAATTAAATCAAAATTTTGAAATCAAAATTTGACCATTCCAAAATAAAAAGCAAGAGCCAAACCTTTGTACATGTAAATGAGATAATATTTTAGATGTATTTCTTAATCCTACTTTTTTTTTTTTAACAGAATATGTTTTGCATGTAAAACTAGCTAATGTGAATCTTGGGAAGGCTTAGTAAAGAAAACAGCAACTTAAAGAAGCTTTAGTTAAAGTGGATACTTAAGAGTTGAAAGTTGGAATAACAAATGAGGAAATAAATATGGAGCTTCTGAGGTCTGTGCTTCATGAGCAGAGGACATGACAACCATGTCCTGTTATCAATTCCCTTAGTAATGCTAAGAACATACCTGAAGATGTAAATTATTGATTCCAATTAGCAGTTTTAGTTTTTATTTATTCCTTTTTATTTAAATTTCATCATCACCTCAAATAGCTTTTTTCTCTTCCCTCTCTGTAATTAGAATCCAGTGTTTCCCTTGTAACTCAGAAAGCAAGCTTTCTGATGGATTATAAAAATTCCCCTGTATCAAACCAAGAACTTCTAGCAAGTCTATAAGAAGGTACCAGCGCACGACTATTTTTTATTCTGGTCACATATTTCAACACTTGATATCAAGGGGCTAGGATTCCAGAGTCTTTTCTTTGGTTTTACTCTGCTCAAGGTAAATCTTCCTGTGGTATTTATTTTAGATAAGTTTTATATTTGAAATTTAGGACTTTGAGATATTTTTTTATTTCCTCCAAATTCTTTGTAAAATAACTTTAAAAATCCACAACATTTTGTTACCTTTCCTAGGTGCCACATTTCTGAAAATCTGGTGTTCTTTAGAATCAATTTAAAACATGTTTCCTGTGTCCTGCAAGGCAAGCATGCAAGACGAATGCAGAGGTCCGACATCCCCAAAACCCGCAATTCTTTTCCCTGACTCCTTTATCCGCTCTTCACTGAGACCTTTGTTTTCCATTTCTGGGAGATTTTCTCTTATTTCTCTTCTTGTCTGTATCTTAAGTGGAAGGTGAAAAAAATGTATCATTTGTGGCCATGCAGCTGTTTGTTTGTTTGTTTTTGTTTTGTTTTGTTTTTTTGTTGTTCTCTTATATAATGCACCACAAGTGTAGCCTCCACACTCTCCACTCTTCCCAGGCCCCTCTTCTACCCCCTTCCATGGATACTCTGTTCTTCCATTTCCCTTCAAAAGAAAGCAGTCCTCCCCAGGATATCAGATAAACATCACCAGACACAAACCCTCAGGAAGGCTGGAAGAACAAAAGGGCCCCAAGAGCAGGCAAAAGAGTAAGAGACACCTGTATTCCCACTTCCTACAGAATTCTTAAACTAAACAACTACATCAGACTCATGCTGGCTTTGTGGTTGACTGGCAGCTGTCTTAAATTTTTCCTGTCCTTATTTTATGAATTAATATATACTTTAAAACATTATTCTTTTATTTCCTAGATTATAATATAACATCAATTTTTTCCATATTTCCTATCTTCAAACACTCCCATATATACTTTCTTGCTCTCAGTTTATTGCCTATTTTTAAATTAATTACACACACACACACACACACACACACACACACACACACACACACACACACCATAAATTTATCATGATAATATGAATGGAAAAAAAAAAGCCTATTAGTCTCACACACAGAAACACATGCAACTAAGGAATGAATAATGCTTTTAATCTTTACAATTTTATTTTGCTTACTCAATTTGTTCAGGTTTTATCTTCTTTAAAACCTTAAATAGAATTGCCATTAGTAAATAACAACTACCTTGGTATCCATCTTATTTATTCTCCCTAAGAGTAAATTTTACTATTTAATATGTGTACAGTAAAAAGCAAACTTTGAATCTCTTTAAATTTTAGAATAAGTTTAAACAGGTGGTTTAGAAGTTAAGAATGCTTGCTCTTGCAGAAGACATCTGACCCATTCCCAGAACACATATGGAGGCTCAAAATCATTAGTAATTCTGGTTCCAGGGGTTCTGATACCTTCTTATGATGTCTATGGATCCCAGGCACACATGTGGCACACATATGTACATCGAGCCAAAATATTATGAACATAAAATGAAAATAAATAAATCTAAATAAATAAATCTAAATCATTATCTCCATTATTTCTTCTTCCTTACCATTTTACTATATCCTTGGTTTTAATAAGTTTTTGAATCCCAGGAATGTTTATTTCTTTTGATTACTTACAGGAGCATAGACAACTCAAAGGCAACTCTATCTACTACAACATGGTGACAATTAATGAAAATATATTTCCGTAGTCTCTACACGACTTTCAGGCAAATAAACACACCAGAGAATTATTTTCTCTCACCAGCACTTTCTGCTTATATAAGCTTGGAAAGGTGTCTTGTAAATTTTGTAAGCTTTAGGAAGGTATTAAGATTCTATTGCCCTTAAAATTTTGTATATTTCACATGTTATAAGGAGCTTCATTCTAGAATAAAACATTTGTGTTCAGAGAATGCTGTTATACCACACTGGATTAAGATGGTTACTGATTCCCAAAAGGGGTTTTATAGGCTTACACTTCTTAGCCTTTCCTTACATCCTGACTGTGGGCTCAGTATTTGTGAACAGCTGACTTATACATATTGGCTCTAACTTTCTCTTTATAGTGGACTTCTCTCTAGAGTAAGGGGACACTAGGAGCAGACCTTGGACTTTTTGAAAACCAATAATGGCATATTTGTAGTGAGAGTGAGCAAATCTACTTTTGGCTCATATTTAAAACATCTACTCACCATCTAGAAGTGCTGTTTTGATAAGAGGTAGAACTTTTGAGAGGTAAAAATTTCTGGTGAAGTAAGGGTGGTTAAAAGGTATATGCGGAGTTTTTATAATCCAGTACCTCTTTCTCCCTTGCATCTTGTTTATGGGCCTGAGGGTGACCAGATGCTTCAGACTCCCTCAGCCATTCTTTCCCCTTCACATGGACAGTATTCCCTTGAGTCATTGGTTGAGACTGTCCCTCTTATAATTTCTGTCAGACATTTAGTCATAGCAATGAGAGAATAATTAATACATGAGGATAAGACAGAATTTTTCTGAAGCTGTTTTCACCAACTTGATTGCTATCATAGACTTAGTCACTAATGAAGACATTACAGAGATCTAATCCCCATAAGTGATGCTATTTCAATTAAATCATGAAGCAGAAAGTTATAGCAGGGGATATGATTTATTGATCCACTTAAAATTATAATAAGTGAAAATATACTTAGTAATGGATGCTTTGTACCTTATTAATACATATATAAAAATTATTTAAAAATTCTGATAAATTGAAAATTTACGTAGTAGGAAGAATAGTATAAATTGTGACTATTTACTTTGGTTGGAAAGTATGTCTCATAATGAAAAATTAAGAATTGCCTAATAGAATGGTTTTGTTTTGAAAAGGAAGACCATTTCAATTCCAGTTAATTTTATATTATATCCAAGGAAACACACTGTAAAATATATTGGATTAAAAATTCCAAAATGGTAACATATTTATTTTATAATGACAAAAATAGATTGCATGCTTATACATGAAGGAAAGCAGATTTTTATAAAATTATCCTAGCTTATTTCTAATCAGCCTTTGTCACCTATTCTTCATCTTATTAAAAATGGAAATGCCAAACTGACAGAAATGGCAGAGACAGCCATGATAAGATGAATTTCTCAAAACGATATATCAAGTTTTTCTAGAAAACACCATGAAAATGCTAAATTATCAAAATGTGCATCTTTATTTTTACTTTATAGGAGATTCTTTGGCACTAAAGATAATGCTGTGCCCCAGGGTCTGGGAAGCGTGAACCATGTTAAGCATGATTGTAGTTTGAAGTTTGTGCCGTCTATCCCCAAGGTTGGACCCATCTGAAGCAGCTTTGTTACAAATAATTACACAAAGGCTTATATTAATTACAAACTCTTTGGCCTAAGGCTCAGGTTCACTATCAACTAGCTCTTATAGTTTAACTCAACCCATTTCTATTAATCCATGTCTTACCATGTGGCTTGTAGCTTATCTATACTTTTACATCTTATAGCTTCTACTTGACTCTGTCCTTCTTTATCTATGCTTGGATTTCCCACCTGCCTCTAAGTTGCCATTGCAAAAGGCCAAAACATCTTCTTTATTAACCAAGAGTAATAAAGCATATTGACAGTGTACATAAAGACATCCTACATCATTTCTGCCTAAATATACCAGGTCATTTCAGTTTGAAAAACTATATATAGGGAGGATGCATGTACTTAACAACTCATCTGTACTTCTAGGCTATTTTAGAGTTTATTACCTGAATTTCATTTATTTATTTGTTTTTTTTTACTATATATATGTGTGTGGTGTATATATGAGTGTGTGTTCACATTTGTGTTTTTATACACATATATATAATATATATATATAACATGTATATATATACACACACATATATATATGTTTATACACACACACACACACACACACACACACACACACACACACACACACATATATATATATATGTTCCTATGTTTGTGGAGATCTGAGGATGAAGTCCAGAGTCTTCCTCAATGAGTTTCTGCCTTATATTTTGAGATAGGATTCCTCAATTAAACCAAGAAATTCATTGGCTGATATCATCAACTAATTTATTTGGAATTAAAATATTTCCTTTTGGAGGTTGATTGATAGGTAAACTCTGATTCCCACCTAGCCCATTGTTGGTCTGAGGTTTGACTTTGTGTTGCTGGAGTGACAAGCACTTTAAGCACTGTGGCAACATTTTAGCACCAGATTGAGTTAGCAAAATTAGAATTTTATGATCAGCTCTCTGCAAAACCATTTTTAATCTATGCCTCGTACTTTAGTAATTAAAATTTAGCGCTTTACTCTACAGCTAGAATAATACCGTTTTCTAATCAATATGTGTTCTGGATATTTGTCTTGCTTATATTCACTGCAGAATAATACTGGGTCCCTAGCCAGATTATGTATTATGTATATTTCAGGTCTTATATACCGTTGTTTTGTCACAGTGCCAGTTACACGGTAAGGCATCTTTAAAACAAAAGCTAACATAACCCGAGTAGCCCTGGCTCTGTTTTGAACTTCATTCAATATGAAAGTTAATGATTTTACCATGTGCATTTGTAATGTGGGTTAATAGTTTTATTGTATTGCTGTGATTGGTTTCTGCTTGTTTTAAGTTCTTTTTAAAATTCTTTCTGACCCTGGAGTTAAAAAAACCACATACACAAAAGATGTATTCCTTCAATTTAATGCCAGTTTGAGGTGTTTCTCCTGCACCATCAGATCAATGAAAAGTAAATAGCCTACACTTCTTGTTTCACTGTGCAGTATTGATCTTTCTTCAGCTTTTGCTTCCCTTTCCCCCTGCATCTTGTGTCTTCCAACCCCTGGGACTGAAGTGATTGCCATAGATTGGACAAGCTAACAAGCGCATGATAAGGAAGTGTTTTGGGTCACACTCTCACGCACAAGCTTGGTATATAAAGCCTGCCTCCGTGGAGAGAGAACGGTGCCATTTTCTGTGCACGGCGTTATAAGCCACCGAGAGAACTACAAAAGAAATACCCCAAATCAAAAAAAGTCATCAAGTAGAAAGGAAGATCTTGCTTTCTAGTCTAAATCTTTGCAGACACTGGTAAATTAGATGGTGAAACTTCTTCGTGAGTAAGAGGCAATTAGCCTGCAAGTTTGTGGCATCCGCTCTTCATGGCATCAAGTACTGGATGATGGCAGCGATGGTAAGTCTCTATTACTCAGTAGATATGATTTCTAAATAGTGTGTCTTATACTTTCAGATTTTTGTTTCAGGCTAATTGTTTAAATTGTGAGCATGAGAAATAGGTAGTATTAATTTAATTCAGTATCTAGCAATTTGAATATTAACTCACATTTTATCTCAAAAAAATACTTTCAGATCTCTCTTCATCAATACAACTTCACTTGTGGATGTTTTTAAAGTGAGTACTTAAATGAGTTGATATGCATTCGAATTTCTCAAAGAATGGAGAAATGTGAGAAAACTTTGTAAAACTTAAAATAATCATTTCTCTTAGCTTGTCTTTAACATATTCTCTGTCCACAGATTTATCTAAAATTTAAAAAAAAAAGATAACAGGTGATTGATAGTCTGTCATCTGCTATTGCATCTTTTTTGAACAGAATTATTCAGTGGGTAGTTATTTAGTACCCTGACCTTACAAATGGATGCTGGATAGGATCTCTTTTACTTTGTGTTTATTGACTTTCCCCACTGGTTCCAGGTTTGTAAGCTAATGTCTGTCATTGTAATTAATGTAATTACCTTGTCTATTGTTAGTTTAAGAATCTATAATCAAGCTATCATTCTGAACTTGATTGAAAAAAGAGAGAGTCACATGACAGAGGTAATAAATGAAGCATATATATATATTTCCTATGGAGAGACTCTATTCTTCAATAAATGTTATGGTGGCATAAGTCCTGTGTAGAATCCTTTGCTGGTTACTAATTTTCAGAAAATTAAGTATCAGTATAGTCATCTGATTCTAATATTTGTATGATTGTATTGAGATTCATAATACTGATTTAGACACTATAGAAATCACTGAATGTTACCTTATTAATACATTGTTATCAGTATGATGCTTTTAATTACTAGGTTTCTTTTTCCTAGATCTCATATAGTGTACATAAATTGCATTTAATATTGGAAGCTTTGTTCATTTTAAGATTCTATTATATCTGATTTCTTTTGAATTTTGGAGACTGTTCTAACCCAAGATATAATTTAATCTTTGGGGTAACCATAGTGCTTATTTGATCGCTGTTAATTCTATATTATAGAGATCTAAAGATGTTCCATATTGCGACATTCACCTGCATTATTGAGCCAATGACCAATTGCAGTGTTGCTTAGTGGAATTTGGAGCTTAATTCAATCTTCTGGGATCTCATTTATTATTTGTAGATATTGATTTTGGAAAAGAAACCTGAGAAGTGTGAATATAATAAAACTTGGAACTAGGTTAGAGCTGTTAACTCCTATCATCTGCATATTCTATATCCTAAAATTTAGATATTATATAAACATATATAATTTATATTAATGATGATATATTGTACTACACACAATGTAAACATTTAATAAATCTGTATAGTATATCTAAATAATAATAAGTCTACAAATATTCTTGTTTTTTTTATATTCTCAAGTTATTTTAGTCTGATTTATAGAGTAGATGGTAAGATGGTTTACAAAAAAATAAAAGATGTTGATTTATAGTGTGTATGGAATTTTATGTGTGTGTGTGTGTGTGTGTGTGATTATTTTAGCAAGTATTTCAGTTTACTTAGGTAGAATCTGAATGCTTACTTATAGATTCATTCTTAAGAAAACAGTGAAGTTTGCAGCTTTGGAGGCTCAAACTATAAACATGTATCACATGTTTAATGAAGAATTCCATCTGGAGGCATCTAAAATTCAAGATTAAGTCAGATATACTTCACTATGAAGAGAGTGATTTCTTCATTGAACAGGCTCTGAGTGTCTTTTGGAACACTGATGCTTTCACAGAGCTCTGTAGGTCATGAAGACACACTCATGAAAGTTTCATGTTGTCTCCTATCTATGCCCTCATGCATATAGAAAACCTTAAATTATACACATCTTTTGGCTAGTAAGTTTTTTACTCAAATAACTTCTTTATTTTCAGAAAACTAGAATTTAAATATTTATAAATGAATTTAAAGAATTAGTGGTTACAGTTATTTAAGGTAAATGTCAATTATAAAATAAAAAAATATGATATTTTTATCTATAACTTATTTATTATCAATTTAAAAGAGCAAAAAGTATATTAAAACATTGAATACAAATAGCTTAAATACTGATAGATTGTTTTTCATAATCAATTATTGCTACACATCAAATGAAAAGAATTAGCACTTACTATAAATATTCTTTTGAATGACATTCTGTGAGCCCAACTGACAGAGATTATTCTGTGGCATGAGGAGTGTATAGCAAATCTGCTTTCTCTTTGTTTTTCCACAGGATTTGATTGAAACGTGACCAATGGTAGCAGATTTCCTCTTCTCTGCTACACTAAAAGAGCTTTCATCTAACATTGTCATTTACATCTACTGATGTTTGCATTATTTAGAAATATTTTAACCTCTTCAGTATCAAGTACTCCACATGTTAAGACATATTAAAAGTATAAAGCTTCTAGGATAAATTAAACATGTCTTAAAATGAGGAGCATAGACTATGTCTTCAATTTTACAAAATTTTAAAACTAAAGGGAATCCATTAAAAGATAGATTTTAAGGTTATTTTACTTAGTAAAAAACCAAATAATGAACATTTTCCAGAGTATCTAAAATGTCAAATTCTAAGAAGTGTATTTCATGTAACCTTAATGTTTCAAACTGCATTTTAATTAATATGTAGAAGAATATCTAACAAAATTTAACAACTGACAGCATTACATATTTTATCATTTATTTAGCACCAATTATGTTGTAAGACTTAGAACAGACATGACAGACATGGCACATTTTAGAGTCCATGAAACTTAACAGGATAAGACATGTAACTCCATTTTGACACTTTTCCTAATATCATACTAATCATGACTGCCCTTGAGTTATCAAAGCCAACATTTTTTACATACATACAAATATTTCATAAGTTTAAATTATGTCCACAGTTCATACATATATTTTGTAGTTGTTTATTATTGTGTGTGCATGCGTGTATGTGTGTATGTGTGTTAAGCATATTTGTCAAGGACAACTTGTGGATGTTAGTTTTCTCCTAGCAGCTCAAAACAGATGATTAGGTTTGGAAATAAGAGCTTTTATATCTTGAAACATCTTGTCACATCCTCACTTTAATAGTAAATAAGAGAAGAAATATTCGTTCTATTTTATTAAATAATTTTGAATTTTTTATATGTTCGTATAATATTAAAAATGCTAAGAGATGTCAATTGTAAATACTGTATATGCTAAATTCAGAACAAAGATCAAAGAAAGACGTTCAGATTTTAATGACATTGACTAATACTTAAAGCAAATGCTTAGTAGGAAAACTGATTACTAAGCATGTCACATGCTTGCTTAATTTAAGTGTATGAGAATAATATGGCACAATTGGAAGAGTTTATAGAGATATGGCACCCTTAATCTGATCTTAAAATCTCAGGAGTGAATGTCTCTATTTACACAAGCATATTTTGCTGCTATATTTTGATTTGACACTTTGAGTACTTTTTAAATGCTGAACCTTTTCCTTTCTAAAATGTAGACATTTCTGAGTATATTTTTATTTGACAGTCTAGATGAATATTTGTGTTAGTATTTTTAATGAGTGTTTATTCCTATATGGTAACTTTGCCAGAAATGACAGCCACATTGATTGACTAGGGATAATATTGATGACACAGCTTGAAACTATGGAGAGAAAAACACTTCCATCATTAATTTTAACTTACTTTTCCTTTGCGTCCTCAGAATTGGTATATGTCTGTCAATTTATTTTGTCTCATTATTATTATTGTTGTTGTTATTGTACCTACAAGTGCAGAAAAATACCTGTACACAAGGATTCTTGACATTTTATTTTCTCTACTAATTTATTGGATACAATTTTTTTTATCTGGCACAATAATCTTTTCATATAAACATCAACATCAAACATAATCTGTTATTTTTTATTGGATACAGAAATGGTATCATAAATTCATTTACAATACTAAAAGCATCAGCAGTAAGATTTTGAAAGAGGCTACCATGCAGAAAGTAAGGCATTACTCAAGACAGGCAGTTTCAGAGAAAGGTCATTGTTTCTTGAAGGTGGGCAATGAGTGCTCAGTTCCTTTATCACTGTCTATTCAACCAATGAGAGAATTTTATTTTGGAATTTAAGAGTTCAAAAATGCTATTGACCCTTGATCAGCAAAGATGCTGATGCTGGATATGGCCCATCTGGTTGTGTCTCCAATTTACCTACTTAGATATCTATGTACCTACAGCATCAGTCTCCAATGAAATATAATTGGCCAAGAGACTTAACCACTTTTTACTTAATTTCACATTTGCATACACTTAATATTGTTAAAAGAACTATTAAAAGTCTCCTTATTGTTGTCATATTATTTCCAAATAAGTCAATAAATTTTTTCCTTGTGTAAGTCAAAAGAGTGTAAGAAAGGAACTGTAAATAAATTTACAATCACTAATTACATATTTTAAGCTTTCCTATTCAATTTTTATTAAACTCAGAATTTTCTTTTATACTTTCAAGATATCACATTAATTTTTAAAATTACTTAAATTTTGAGATATTTATATAACATGATTTCTCCTTTCTTTTCCTCCCTCTGAAGCATATCATCTCCTTTGTTCTTTGTCAAATTTATAGCCTCTTTTTAAAAATAAACTGTTGTTACATTCACTTACACACACACATAACACACGCATACACACATACACACACGTACACCCACACATTCCTAAACACAACCTCCTCAGTTTGCATAATCATACTTATGTTTTATGTCTTCAGAACTGACCATTTGGTATGAAATAAACAGGTGGTATGTGGTGTGCTCTTCTCTGGGCGAGACTATCTCTCTGATTTTTAATACTTCTCAGTTGCCTCTACATTGTGTAGAGGTGAGGTCTTTTGGATTCTCTCCCATCTATATTAAAATATCTGTTGTTTTTGTGCATCCAGTTTATCTTTAGGTTGTTATGTTGGTAGAACTTTATATAATATGACATTGCTTAGAGAAGCAAACTCAAAAAAGTTCTTATCTCTCCTCTGCTTCTTACAATTATGTATCTCCTCTCAGCAATGTTGGCTGAGTGTTAGTTGTCAAAAGTATATTGACAATATATCCATTGGAATTAGATTTTGAATTCTGGATTTTGACTGATTAAGGTTCTCTGTAGTGGTCTCCATCTGTTGTAAAGAGAAGTTACTTGTTGTGGGATAAGAAGTATACTTACCTGAGGGTGTTAGTGCAAAAATTAGAATATAATTATGGATTATGCTGGTTTAGTGAAATGACAGTTTTAAGTTCTCTTTCAAGATCCAGGCTTCTGCTAGCCCCAGGCAGTTGGCTGAATTCCCAGTACCAGACATTGTTTTACTCTTTTGAGGTAGTCTGAAATCCAATGAAAAAGCTCTCAGTTACTGCCTTAGAGTTAGCATCATATGCTTGCTGTGGTGGTGAATCATAGGCATCACAGGTGGGATGTTGGTACCTTCCCTCATTTGTAAGCATGCATTATAATATAGAATCTAGTTCATAGGAAGGACTCTTTCAGATAGGCATACTCTTTTACACAATAGGGATTCACCTTTCACATCTGGGGACAACCAATTGCAACAGTCACACATATTTGTTATGGGAGTATTGGAAAACCCTGACAAACAACTCAAAAGCATCTTCTCATCTTGGTATTAAGATTGAAGTAATATAATCTTTGGTTCTTAGGGGGGGTCATTCTTGGACAAAATAAGACAATTAGTTACACACACACACACACACACACACACACACACACACACACACAACACTTATTCTAAAAACAATTCTACCATATGACTCAATTATACTAGTCCCATGGATAAATACACTAATGGATGAAACAGAAAGGATCGTATTGAGTGAGGTATCCCAGATACCTCAAGATTCCCAATATATATTATTCATAAGCTAAATTTCATGTATTATAGGTATTTTAGGTAGAATTAGTAGTGTGATGTATGATTCCTTATGAATTCTTAATAATCCTTACTGTTTTTTTATAACACCCTTTCCCGATATTTTTCTCTCTACTACCTAATTAGCACTTTACATTTTCACATCTCCCCACAGATCATGTTTTACTCTCTATTACTCCACACACCCCAGTCACAGCAGGGTTCCATTTTCCTTTCTTGGTTTCCACATTTACTGAGAGATATGTACTCACCTCTGAAGGTTCTGAGTTGTGAGTATCTGATTGGAAAGAACATGCAGTGTTTGTCTTTCTTTTTGGGTTACTCAATTTGAACTTTCTAAAAAAACTTTCATTAATTAAACAGAAAATGAAGCTTTATAATTTTATGAAGTCCCACTTATCAATTGTTAGCCTATATTCTTGGGCAAATGGAGTCCTATTCAGAAAGTTTGTTCCTACGTTAACTAGTGTCCTGCCATTGTTTTCTTCTAGCATTTTCTGTGCTTCATGTTCATGTTTAGATCTGTGATCTATTTGAAGTAGGTTTTTGTGCAAGTTGATAGATGGTTTCATTTACTTGGTCTGTGGGTAGATATTCAGTTTTCCCAGACTATCTGTTGAAGATGTTTTCTCTAGTATATATTTTTACATCTTTTCAAATAACAAATACTTAATGTTATGTGTATACATGTTTTGGTCTTCAATGTTATTAAATTAATTTACTTCTGTATCAGGACCATATTGTTTGAATTATTATGACTCTGTAATATAAATAGAGGGGTAGAATTTTCCCCCTGGGTTGTTTTATCTATTCAGAGTTTTCTATTTTGTTTGTTTCATGTGAATTTTAGGACAGGTTTTTTTTTCTGTATTTGTGAAGTGTGACATGGAGATATTAATTGGAATTGCATTGAACCTATAAGTAACTTTTGCATTTAATGTCATTTCATAATATTAATTCGACCATTCCAAAAGCATGGCATCTTTCCATTATCTGGTTATTTTTATATTTCTTTCTCAAACATTAGAATTTTCACTATAAATCTCTTTCTCTTCCTCGGTTAGGTATATTCTTTAATTTCCTTGAGGCTATTGTGAGTGGGAGGGTCCATTATCTCTTTCTCTATATGTTTGTTGTAGATTTATCAAAATCCTGTTTATATGAACAATTTGATTCAGTAATTTGGAACACTGATGAATATGTTAATTATCTTAGTTTTCTGAAAGAATGTTTTGTTGTAGTGGAGTTTCTTGGTCCCGGTCAGCCAGAGGCCCAGACCCACAGACCTGCACGCCAGACCCATTAGCTGCCCGCTGCTCAGGCCCCCAGAAA
The DNA here is from genome assembly GCA_033318265.1 of Phyllotis vaccarum. NCBI lineage: Eukaryota > Metazoa > Chordata > Mammalia > Rodentia > Cricetidae > Phyllotis > Phyllotis vaccarum. Next base: position 45,977,631 of record JARWLC010000014.1, on the reverse strand, counting down.
TGAATCAGACGCTTATATTAAGTTCATGCTGTTTGGCCTATGGCTCAGGCACATTGTTAACTAGCTCTTACATCTTAACTCAACCCATTTCTATTAATCTGTCGGCCACGTGGCCCCTGGCTCACCTGTGTTCCTTACATGTTGCTCCTTGTGTAGCTTACTGGATCTGCCCCTGACTCCGCCCTTCCTTTCCTCCCTATTCTGATTCCTCTCCCTACTTTTTCTATGGTGCCTGTCAAGGGCCAAAACAGCTCCTTGATTTGAAGATTGAGATTCACAGGATTCAGAAAGGCATTTCTACATCAATGTTTAGTATCCTTAATATATATCATGTCATCTACAAATAGAGAGAGCTTGCCTTCTTTTTCTAATAGTATCTCTTAATTTTACTTTCTTACCAGTTGTTCCTGTTTATGTCTCAAGGGTTTTTTGCACAATATGAAAGGGAACAGGGAAAGAACAAAAAAGACCTTGTCTCATTTGTTTAGTTGAGTGGTATTGCTTCAATAATTTCTATATTAAGAATGATGTTACATCAGCAGTATGATTTTATACCATATTGTTCTAGTCTTCTAATTTCTTCTCCTTTACAACTTATTCACAAAACTAGTTTATGTCTCTATGTATAAGTCATCTCATTACCTAATAAATATACATCACACATATAGCATTTGAGTAGTTTTTTCCTATCTACTGTACACTGAACTGATCTGTGTCTAATTCTCAGCTTGAATATAGCACAGACCATTGTTCCATAGGTTTACCTATGTCTATAGGTAAATGATTTTCATAAATCTTTGTATTTCATTTGAGTCTCCTAATGTCAATTTATCATTCTTGTTAAATCATATTTATCAAATTATGTAATTCAGAATTTTTACATATAATGTCTATGTAACATGCAATTTGTACCAAGATTCACAACCCATTACTTCATTGGTGTCATAGTTTTTAAATCAGTCCCAACACCACAATTTAAGAACGCAATATCTAAGAAAGATATGCCCAATTTTCAAATTTCTTAGAGTATCTACTTTGACATGACTGGGGATTTTTTTTTTTATTTTGAGTCTATCCTTATATAGTTCATGTTTGGCTCAGATTCTTGATGTAATATAAGCAAACATTGAATTTGTAGTTATCAGTAACCTCAGCTTTCAGGATGCAGGAAATATGATTAGGAACTAACATACTATGTTTAAATTTATATTTATTTAATACTGTCTTTCCTTTCTATGTCTACTAGTCCATATAGAAGAAAATTTTATAATTTGAAATATGATTTCCTCATGTTTCTCCCTTCCTCCAAACCCTCCCAATGCCATTCTTATTCTGTTCAAAGTTCATGGCCACTTTTTCTTTAATTGTTGTGCATACATGTATAACAATAAATATGTAAATCCAAACTTTTGAGTCCATATATCATTTAACATGATTTCAGAGCTAGTTACTTAGTATATTCAACCAGGGGTTTCATCTCTGGAAAGACTACCTATTGCAGTTCTCAATATGTCCTGTTGGTAATGTTCTTACGTTTTTCTTAGATAGCCATATATTTTTCAAGTTCTCTGTGTGAAAGTCTGTCTCCTTCTTAAGAGATGGAATCTCACAGCAAACTTCCTGGTCCTCTGGCTTTTACAATCATTCCTCTCCATATTTCATAATGTTTTCTGAAAGTTATGTGTAAGAATTGGGTTGTAGATGTATCCATTGGGACTGAGATCTATATTATCCATTGTTATCTTCATTTTGACTATTTTTTGGTTGTCTGAAATGGTCTCTGTTTGCTGTGAAGAGAAGCCGCTGTGCTGAGGAGTGATAGCTATATTTATTGCTGGATGTAAGGATAAGTATTTAGAGTTCAGTTATGGAATTGTGCTGGTTAGAAAATAGTGATGGTGGTCTCTTTTCTGATATCCATTATTAATGGCAGGCAGTTGGTTAGGTTTCCAGTAGTAGAAAAAAAGTTCCTTGCTAAGTTGTGAGTCTTAACTCCAATTAGACAACTGTTGGTCATGTCATGAATGCCACTATTTCTCCCTTAAGGTTATAGTGCCTGTTAGCTGATGTGGTTCATAGGCTTCATAGTATTGGTGTCTCTATCACCTTTCAACTACTGCTATTTTAAAAATCTAGTCTTCATGAACTAGGCTTTCATGTCAGATACATGTCAGATTCTCTCAGTCTTGTGCACTCTGAAGTGTATTGATTCTTCAGCAATAAGGACTAACCTTCAGTCTCTGGAAGACAACCAAGAGCAATAGCAGTAACCTTATTTTTAACTTTATTGTTTTGGGAGTTTCTTGAACTCACTTGACCAACAGCTTGAAACGGGGTTTCTCATGATTGGTTTCATAGTTTTTCTGGATAGTCTGTGCCTCTTTAGGAGAGTATGAGAGTCTGAGTGTTATGTATGTATATATACAAATATATAATATATATATTTATATGTGTGTTTATATATGTTATCTATGCATAATGTATAATATTGTGGTATATGTAATTATATATGTTTAATTATATATTTGTATAATAGCTAATATTTTGGTATATATCAAAAATATATAACTTATGTATATATGTATATGTGTATTTGTGTTTGCATGCATGTATATGCGCATGTGCACAATATGTACCATAGGATATATAGATTATTATAAATACAAGATAAATATTTCCTAATAAATTTTCAAAAACTATTAGTATAATGTAACTCTTATATTTAGAGTTTTATTACTATTCAAAACTGTATTAATAGTTACCAATGGTTTGATAAGAAAATTCAGCTTATCTATAATTATTTAATATTCTATTCACATAATAACAGTTAAAACATTCAAAATTATGTGGAGTTATATAATTTTGAACAATATTTTAAGTAAAAATCAATAGGACACGTGAGTCAAAAACTAGACAGAGTAGAGCTCAGCATGTATGCCATCTTTTTTTATTAGTAAATTAAAAAAGCAGGATTATATTGTTTGCTAGCAAACCATTTTAATCAACAGGTTCGTATATTAGAACTCTCTGTGATATAGCTACACAATTTCTATGTTCATTGTCTTAAGGTAGCTAGCATATCCTATCATTGAAGTTTTTAGATTTTATATTCAAAACATAATGTTTCTGTAAAATTTCTAACATTTTAAAGGAAAAGCCCTTTATAGTAAGTCACAGTCCAGCATCTCTGGAGATGAAGCTACCATGGTTTAATATGAAGCATGTGAAGACTCACATCCATGAAGGCTGCAGTACTTCAGTTACAGAAAGTAACTATATCTCAATTTTGCTAAACTAATACATAACAAAAATTGTCAATTTTTCTGTTTCTTTTGATTTTTCTATCACTCCACTAAATGTCCTATCAATATTATTATTTAGTTGTAAAAAATTCATTGTCTAATGACTGAAAATTTATTGACCAATACATTAAAAATATGGTTTATAGCATACCTTTCTTTCCATCAAATACACGAATTTCACAAACAAGAAAGAAAATCATTAGCCTTTGAGATCAGTATGTCATTTTGATAGCAGCTTTTCTATAGGAGTCATATAAATAAAGTCTGAGTGCCTGAGTGCTTAGCCTTCTATATTACACCTACACTATATGTGTGCCATGTGATCTTTTAAGTACTTGAGCAAATGCCCCTCAAACTGTGAAGCTTCATTTTCTCATCAATAAAATGGTTTTGGTGAATGCTAAAATTCTTAATATTGTGTCAGGGCCACAGGAAATATCAATTTTAATTCAATAATTTTAATCCTACTGTGAAATCCTATTCTTGATAATTTTATGTTAATTGGCTTCTAGATTATCTGACAGTTATTATTAACATCTTGGTCTATTAATTGAGTATAAATATGTCACAAATATACGTATTTTCAGACAATTTAACTCTTTATTATAAACAAATCAATTAATATATAATTATTTTTAAGTGTACCTGGAGTCACAAAACTCTTTTTGGATATTCTACTCCAATAAACTATTTCATCCTATGGAATCTGTTATTGTTACAGGTATTTCATATAAGTCAAAAATTATATACATACATACATATATATGTTTATATACATACACACATATATGTGTACATATACATAAACACATACACACATATATGTACATGTGTACATATACACACAAATATATATATTTATATTTGTACATAAACATACATGCATACATACACCATACACACAAACACACACTCATACAAACACTCACACACAGACTCACAAACACACACACATGCACACACTCACACACAGACACACATACACACACATACACACACAGATACACACACATACACACATATGTACACATACACACACACATACACACACACACACACACACACACACACACACTTGGTATGGTTCCATTCAGGTTGTCTCTACTTCCTTTATGCAACATATTTCAGATAGTTTGTGCCCTAACCATACATATAATCTTATATTATTTTGAAGCTTTAGTTGGAAGACATGACATTCTTTTGCAGTTTATAAGTTCTTCTTTGTTGGGTTGGAACTTCTCCAGTTTTTAATATATATCATACTTTTAGAATAGTTTCTTTTGATAAGCTTTTATATTATTGTGCCTCGTTGCTCTGTCCATTGTATTTGTGTTCTTTATTTTCTGTAACGAGAATGACTGATTTCTTAAGATGTTCATATTAATTCATTTTGTTAGCATTAACTCTAATTATAATACCTTTGAAGTGTTAATTACCAGGTTATTCTAAAAGGATTTAAATTCATGACAGAGCTGTTTATGATTAAAAATAGGTATGAAATATCCTAAGGAAAAAATGCAAAATAATTTAAAACATTATTATATGTTAAATGCTACTTTTATAGAAAATACAGGGTATACAAGTACATTCATATATCTAGGAATATGTCAACATTTTTACTAAGGAGTTCAATAAAATATTATTTTTTTCATTATATTCTTTTAGGATCTATTTTTCATTAATCCTTTCTTAAAGGGATAACTTTGTGTGAATTGATGCTATGACATTCCAAATGAAGATGTTATACGCTACCATAAAAGAGGCTTACAGGGATACAAATTGGGAAGAAAGAAGTCAAAGTATCTCTGTTTGCAAATGATATGATCATATACATAACTGAAACCCAAAATTCTACCAGGGAACTACTACAGCTCATAAACACCTTTAGCAATGTAGCAGGGTACAAGATTAACTTAAAAAATCAATAGCTCTCCTATACACTAAAGATAAAAGGGCTAAAAAAGAAATAAGGGAAACATCACCCTTTATAACAGCTGCAAATAGCTTTAAATATCATGGCATAAGTCTAACTAAAGAAGTAGCAGACCTGTTTGACAAAGACATTAAGTCACTGAAGAAGGAAATTTAAAAGGATATCAGAAAATGGAAAGATCTCCCATACCCTGAATAGGTAGGAGCAGCATAGTAAAAATGACAAGATTATCAAAAGCAATCTACAGATTCAATGCAATTACTATCAAAATCCGAACACAATTTTTAACAGACCTTGAAAGAATAATATTCAACTTAATATGGAATAACAGGAAGCCCAGGATTGCCAAAACAATCCTGCTCAATAAACAAACTTCAGGAGGAGTCACCATCTCTGACTTCAAGATATACTACAGAGCTACAATAATAAAATCAGCTTGGTTCTTGCATAAAAACAGACTTGTGATTCAATGGAATGGAATCAAAGGCCCTGAACTCAACCCACACCATATGAACACATGAACACCTCTTTGACAAAGAGGCCAAAAATATTCAATGGGAAAATAGTATCTACAACAAATAGTGCTGGCATAACTAGATAGTAGTATGTAGAAGAATGCAAATTGATCCACACTTATCACTCTACACAAATCTCAAATCCAAGTGGTTCAAAGACCTCAACATAAACCCACCAACACTGAACTTGATAGAAAAGCAAGTGGGAAATACCTTTCAATGCTCCACATAGGTGACCACTTCCTAAATATAACACCAGTAGCATAGATAGTAAGAATAACAATTAATGGGACCTCCTGGAACCGAGAAGCTTCTGTAAGACAAAGGCCACAGTCAAGAAGACAAAATGCCAGCTATAGAATAGGAAAAGATCTTCACCAACTGACATCTAACAGAGGCCTTATCTCTAAAACATATAGAACTCAAGAGATTCGAGTCCTCAAACCCAAATAATCCAATTAAAAATGGGATCCAGAGAAAAATCTCAACTGAAAAATTACAATAGCTGAAAGGCTCATAAAAAATTGCTCCATATCTTTAGCCATCAGAGAAACACAAATAAAAACAACTTTGGGATACAACCTTACATCTGTCAGAATAACTAAGAGCAAAAACACAGATGACCGCCTATGCTGGAGAGGATGCTGAGTAAAGGGAACATTCCTCCATTGCTCATGTCAGTGTAAACTTGTACAGCCACTTTGGAAAGTAGTATGGTGATTCCTCAGAAAACTGAAAATCAATCTCCACAATGATCCAGAAATATCACTATTGGGCATATACAGGATGCACATTCTCATCCCAAAGGTATTAGCTCAACTATGTTCATAGCAACATTACTCATAATAGCAAGAACAACATAGATGGCTCTCAACTGAAGAATGGATTAAAAAACTGTGTACTACTCAGCAGAAAAAAGGGCATCCTAAGATTTGCAGGCAAATGGATAGATTTGGAGAATATCCTCCTGAGTGAGGTATCACAAGACCAGAAAGATAAACATGGGATGTTCTCATTCATAAGTTGATTTTAGACAAAAAGCAAAGAATACCCAAGCTTCAAACAACAACCCCTAAACAGCTTTGGATCAGAAAGAATTAAGAGAGACATCCAGTGATTTCCCCCTAGAATATAAAATATAGAATATCTCCTTAGCAAATTGCAACTACAGTGGGTATCAACTAAGGAGACGAGGGAATAAATGATGAAAGGGATGTTTGAATGAGAGGAGCAACAAAGAGAGAGAAAGGAGATGGATATCTTGATAGAAGAAGACAATTTGGGATTGGAAAGAGGCTGGGAACTAGGGGAACATCTGAGAATTCACAGCATGTCCCTAGTTAGACAACAACCAGTAGTGGAGGGGGTGCCTAAACAGGGCTTCCCCTACAATCAAATGAATATCCACACTAAGTGTCATCATAGAACCTCCATCAACAATAAATAGAGAAAGAAGCAGAGATCCATAACTAAGCACCAGGTTTTGCTCACTGCCCAGCTGAAGAGAGAGAGAGGAAAGTGTATATTGGCAAAAGGATTGGGATCCTGAGAAGGAGACCCAAGGAGATGGCTGACTGGAGCGATTTGGAACTCTCTGAATCAGAAACAGCTACCGGGAAAAGCCATCAGGAAAAGGAACTAAACCCTCCAAAAGTAGATGACTGTCGAATGGTATGGGCAATATGGGGAACTGTGTGTAGTAGTATCACACTATGTTCCTCCAGATGAACTGGCACCTTGGAGCCCATTCCCTACAGAGGAACACCTAACCCAGTCCTAATATTATGATGAGAGAATCAAACCTACCTCAAAGAGATACACCAGGCTCTTCTGACCCACTTTGGCACTATTTGCCCTTTGGGGAGAAAGTATTGGGAGAGGGGATGAGGGTGGCTAAGGGAGAACCTGTGGGATTGGTAGAATGGAAGAGAGTGTGAGCAGGGGAAAATATGGAAAATAATTTTAAATAAAAAAAATGTTAAAGCGGCATTTGCAACATAGCTTGGTAGGTAAATGGACTTTGCCTCTAAGCCTAATTACTTGAGTTGGATTTCTAGATCCACATGATGGATAAAATGAAGGAATCCTGAAATCTTTTCTCTGACTTCCATACACATCCTGACATGTGCATGCTAGCATGCATACAAATAAATAAGTGTAGTTTTGAAAATTAAAGTACATTTTTTTTCTAATTTTGTGTTACTGGATACTAAAATCCTTTGACATATAAAGAGATTATTCAAGTCAAACTGACCCACTTTATTTCTTATGTCAAAGTCATTAAATACATAATATCTTCAGCTTATTTTATTCATCTCTTTTGGTCTATAGTTTATAAATATTAAATATTTAAGAGATTAGTCATTAATATAGTAGGCGGGCATAAATCATTGTAAAGTAAGCATTTATCATTTCTTAGTTAAAGACTATTAAAGTTAGATCTTCATAAACATCTAGTTAAGCATTTAGTACAATATTAACACCCCTAAAGAAATTTTACAGTTTCAAAATTATTAGTGCCTCATTACAAAAGAACTCAAGATACTAGATAACAATAAAAAATATAAACAGAGAATCCTAAAATGGCTTAGAAATACTTAAAGAAATTTCTAGCATCCTTAGCCATCAGAGGATTGACAATCAAGCTAATTTTTGATTTTACCTTCCATGTGTCAGAATAATTAAGATCAGTACCATAAGTGACAGTTCATGCTGGTAGTGATGTGGAACAAGGTGAACACTCCTTTGTTGCTATTGGGAGTCAAAATTTATAACCACTGTGAAAATTGATATGGTGGTTTCTCAGGAGGTTGGGAATCAATCTGCCTCAAGACCCAGCTAACCCTCTCCTTGGTATATACACTAAAGATACTCTATCCTATCAGAAGGGCATTTTAAGATATATTTATTGAAGCTTCATTCATAATATAAAGAAAGTGAAAACAATCTGGATATCCCCAACTGAAGAGTGAATGAAGAAAATGTGGTACATTAACGCAGTGGAATATTATTCAGCTATTGAAAACAATGACATCCATCAAATTAGCAGGCAAATGGATAGAACTAGAAAAGATCATCCTGAGTGAGATAACCCAGATACAGATAATAAATATGGTATTTATTCCCTTATAAATGATAACCAAGGTACAATCCATTGATCTAGAGAGGCTAGTTAAGGAAGAGAGTTCTAGTGTTCTAAATGGGGCATGGGTATCTCCATGGAAAGAAGAAATACAATAGACTTTACATGGAATCTAGAGGTGGGGAATGGAATCTGGGAATCAAGTGTGGGAGAGATGTGATAGAGAGGACTAGAGTTGATGGTCATTGGGTGAGGATGTGAAACTTAATGCAATGGGAATGTTCTAAAATCCAAAAATGTTATCCTAAAGAGGACTCTTAATAGTGGTGGCCTAGGAGATTCAACTGGCCATTGTTTGTAGTCAAGTGAGACTTTCATTGGGAGGACTGGGTTATATTCAATTGAGTTAAATCTGCCATGAGAATACTATGGAAATCCCCCAAATACCTGGGCTGTTGCCGGAACAAAAGTTTGCTCTCTACAAACTAACTGCATGGCCTCATTTTTGAGGACAACAACCACATAACTCATGAGCATGGAGAGGTCAAATTGGTGCCTAAATGGTGACCTTATTGCTTTGTTCACTTCTCTTTGCTGCAGGCAGTTATTTTGCATAATACCAAAAAAACTACATGGACACCTACCAAGCCCCCACCCCCAAGTTAACATAAATCTGTCCTGCCTACAGTATATGCTATGGCAATAGTGTCACATAACTTTGGGAGTAGCCAACTAATGTCTGATATGACCTAAAGCATCCTCCATGATGAAGAAATCATACCCAACACTGCTAGGATAATGAAGAATCAGAGAATAAATAGTCCAGTTACCTTGACCAAATACACAGGTCTGAAAAATAGTAAAGAATGAATAAAATGATTTCTAGTGATAATTCTGTGATACTCATTTGTGTTATAATAAGTATATGCTCTCAAGACTGAACATTTTGTATGTCTTTTGTTTTTTTGGCAGTGTTTAGGGCTCTCTAGCCCAATATGTCAGCAGCAGGCTAGATGCCCAGCATCACATTGGACTGCCAGATATCATAATAAACTCACTTGTGATATGCTAAATATAAGATTAATATTTATTAGAAAGTAATTTGACACTCATGAAAACAAGTTATACTTTAGGAAGATATTTGAGCAATTGGATGGTCTAAGCAATGGATGTTGATTTAATCTCTCAAGAAATCAGGAATAAAACAGGGTGTTCAAGATCCCAGCAGCCCCTCTTGAATGGGGCTGGCTACACTCTCTTTAGGAGCCCGGGACCCTGGATAGGTGTCTTTTGACCTTATCACTAACACATGAATCCCACTACACATTTGTATAATATAAGTAACTCAAAATTAATCTACTGTTCCATAGAAATCTAACACCCTTTATTGGTTTCTAAGTGCATTGCCTGACACAAATTCATAGACATGCAAACAAAACACCCATACACATAAAAATAAGAATTTTTTTTTTTAAATTTTAGACATAAAGCAAAGGATAGCCATGCTAAAATCCATGAACCCGAAGCAACTAGGTAATAGTAGTAACCTAAGTGATACATCCATGGATCTCCTGGAAAGGGGAAATAGAAAAGATCTCCTGAGTAAAGTGGGATCATACAGGGGAGTAAGCAAGGGGATATGGGAAGAAAATATGAGAGAAGAAAATGGTTGAGTGGGAAAGACAACAAAGAGGGAAAACATAATAATGGATGTTTCAGAGTCAGTGAGATCCCAATAGTTCAGGTCAGCCATCTCCGTGGGTCTCCTTCTCACAATCCTGATCCCTCCACTCAGAGAATCTCTCTTCCCTCTTTTCAGCTGGATGGGAAGCCCAGCCTGGGGCTTACATATGGATCTCGGCTTCTGCTTCCATCAGTTGCTGGATGAAGGATCTATAATGATAATTAGGGTGGTTATTCTTTTGATTATATGGGAAGTCCTGTTTAGGCATAGTCTCAACACTGCTCGAAGTCCTAGCATGGGGTACCTTGTGGGTTTTTGGATGTTTCTCTAGCTTTGGTTTCTCTCTGACCCCACAGTGGTTCCATTTATCTATTTTTGTTCTCCCTCTGTTTCTTCTCTCACTCAACCATCTCATTCTATCATGATTTCCTCTTTTAAGCTCCCACATATGATCCAAATTTACTCAGGAGATATTCTCTATTTCCTACTCCCAGGGGATCCATAAAAGTCTCTCTTATGTCCCTCCTCTTACCTAGATGCTCAAGAGTTTGGGATTGTAGCTTGGCTATCCTTTGCTTTATGTCTAAATTCCACTTCTGAGTGAGTACATGTCATGTCTTTCTTCCAGGGCCTGTGTTACCTCACTTAGGATGATACTCTCCAGATCTATCCATTTCCCTGTAAATTTCAGGATGTCTTCTTTTTTATTGCCAAGTAGTATTCCATTGTGCAAATTTTCCACAATTTTTTAATACATTATTCAGTAGAGGGGCATCTAGTTTGTTGCCAGGTTCTTGTTATTACAAATAATGCTGCTGTGAACATAGTTGAGCTGATGCCCATGGGGTAAGAATGTGAATCTTTTCGATATATTCCCAATAGTGGTATTAATAGTATTGCTGGATCATTAGGTAGATTAATTCCCAGTTTTCCAGAGGAACATCAATACTGTTTTCCAGAAGTTATGTACAAGTTTACATTTCCACCAGCAATGGAGGAGTGTTCCCCTTACTCAGCATCCTCTCCAGCATAGGTTGTCATCTGTGTTTTTGCTCTAGTTTTTTGAGTTCTCTGCATATTTTATAGATAAGTCCTCTGTCAGATACAGGGTTGGTGAAGAACTTATCTGATTCTCTAAGCTGTCACTGTGTCTTATTGATCATGTCTTTTGCCTTACAGAAGCTTCTCAGTTTCAGGAGGTCCCATTTTTATTTATTTTTATTTTATTTTATTTATTTTTATTTATTGTTGTTCTTAGTGCTACTAGTGTTGTATTTAGGAAGTGATCACCTGTGCCAATATGCTCCAAGGCAATTCCCACTGTCTTTTTTATTAAGTTCAGTGTGACAGGGTTTTTGTTAAGATCAAATTGGACTTGAGTTTTGTGCAGAGTTGCAGATATGGATCTATTTGCATTTTCTACATACCACCTTCCAGTTAAGCCAGCACCATTTATTGAAGAAGCTTTCTGTTTTCCATTGTGTATTTTTGGCTTCTTTGCCAAAAATCAGGTGGTCACAGATGTGTGGATCAATGTTTGGATCTTCCACTCAATTCCACTGATGTACAAGTTTATTTTTATGCCAATACCAAGGTGCTTTTATCACTGTACTTTTATAGTAGAACTTGAAGTCAGGGATGGTGATGTCTCCTAAAACTTTACTTTTGAACAGGAATTTTTAGGCAATCCTGGGCTGCTTCTTATTCTATGTAAAGTTGAGTATTGTCCTTTCATATTCTGTTAAAAGAAATGAGTTGTGATTATGATGGGGATTGCATTGGATCTGTAGATTGCCTTTGGCATCATTGCTATGTTTACTGTGCTGATGATACCTATTTAAGAGTGTGGGAAATCTTTCCATCTTTTTATATCTTCTTTGATTTCTTTTTTCAATACCTTAAAGTTTTGTCAAATAGGTATTTAACTTCTTTGGTTAGAGTTATCCAAAAATTTGATGTTATTTGTAGCTATTGTAAATGATAATATTTTCCTGATTTCTTTTTCAGCTTTTTTTCTCATTTATGTATAGGAGTGCTATTGATTTTTTTTAGTTGATCTTCTACCCTGCTGTATTGCTAAAGGTATTTATAAGTTGTAGGAATTTCCTGGTAGAATTTTGGGGTCATTTATATATACTATCATATTCTTCCTTTCCAATTTGTATTCCCCTGATTTCCCTTTGTTGTCCTATTTCTCTAGCTAAAACTTCAAGAACTATATTGAATAGATAAGGAGAGAGAGGACAGCCTTGCTTTGTTCCTGATTTTAGTGGGATTGTTTTAAGTTTCTCTCCAAGTAGTTTGATGTTGGCTGTTGTCTTGTTGGAAATTGCCTTTACTTTATTTAGGTATTTTCCCTGTATTCCTGATCTCCCAAGGACTTTTATCATGAAGGAGTGTAAGATTTTCTCAAAGGCTTTTTCAATATCTAATGAGATGATCACTTTTTTTTTTTCCTGGTTGTTTACTTGATGGCTAACACTGACAGTTTTTTATATGTTAAACCATCGCTGCATCTCTGGAATCAAGCCTATTTGATTATGGTGGATGATTTTTGATATGTTCGTGAATTTGGTTTGCCAGGGTTTTATTGAGTATTTTTGTATCATTATTCATGAGGGAGATTAAAGTATAATTGTTTTGTGTGTCTCTGTTATATCTTTTTGTGGTTTGGCATCAGGGTGACTGTAGTTTCATTAAAAGAGTTTGGCAATATACCTTCTGTTTTAATTGTTTGGAACAATGTGAGGAGTATTACTATTAGTGATTCTTTGAAAATCTTGTAGAATTCTGTGTTGCAACCACCTGGCCCTGGGCCATTTTTTCCTGCTTTGGAGACTTTTAATAACAGCTTCTATTTATTAGGGAGGGGGAGAGGGATTATAGGTATATTTAGGTCATTTATATGGTCTTGGTTTAATTTTGGTAAGTGGTACCTGTCTAGAAAGCTGTCCTATTTTAAATTTATTTATTTATTTATTTATTTAGGTTTTCCACTTTTGTGGAGTACAGATTTTTAAAGTATGACCTGATAATTCTTTGAATTTCCTATGTAGTGTTCTTATGTACCCTTTTCATTTCTCATTTTCTTTGTTTGGATATCCTCTCTCTCCCTTTGGTTAGTTTGGATAAGGGTTTGTCCATATTGTTGATTTTCTCAAAGAACCAACTTTTTGATTCATTGATTCTTTTTATTGTTCTCCTTGTTTCAATTTTATTGATTTCAGCCCTGAGTTTGATTATTTCCTGCCATCTACTTTTTTCTGGACTAGTTTGCTTCTAATTGTTGTAGAGTTTCAGCTGTGCTGTCAAATCTCTTGTGTGCATTTCTCCAAGGTTATATATATATATATATATATATATGCATCTAGTGTTATAAACTTTCCTCTTAGCACTGCTTACATTTTGCCCTATAAGTTTGGGTAGGTTGTAGATTTTCATCGAATTCTAGAAACTCTTTAATCACTTTGTTTTACTTCCTTGACCCAGAGGTGGTTCGACTGAGAGAAGTTTAATATCCATGAGTTTTTTAGGTTTTCTGTGGTTTGTGTTGTTGTTGAACTCTAAATTTAGTCCATGGTGATCTGATAGGGTGTGATAGGATAACTAGGTTATTCCAAATCTATTAATAGTTGTTTTATGACTGGGTATGTGATCATTTTTGGAGAAAGTTCCATGAGGTGCTGAGAAGAAGGTGGATTTTTGGTATTTGGGTATAATGTTAAATACATATCTGTTAAGTTCATTTGAGTTATAATATTTATTAGGTCCCTCATTTCTCTGTTCAGTTTCTGTCTGTAAGTCCTATCACTGGTAATGCTGGGGTATTAAAGTCTCCCACTATTATCTTCAGTGATGTTTCTTTTATATATGTTGGTGTCCTTGTATTGAAGGCATAAATGTTTAGAATTGAAATTTCTTCCTAGTGGATTTTTCCTGAGATGAGTAAGTAACTTCCTTCCTGGTCTCTTTTGATTGAATTTACTTTGAAGTCTTTTTCACTAGACATTAGGATTGCTACAGCTAGCTTGATTCTTGAGTCCATTTGATTGGAAAGTCTTTTCCTAACACTTTACTGTGAGGCAATACCTGTCTTTAAAATTCAGGTGTGTTTCTTGTATGCAGCAGAATGATGGATCCTGTTTTGTGTCCATTGTATTATCCTGTGTCTTTTTATAGGTGAATTGATTGTGTTGATATTAAAAGATATTAATGACAAGTGATTGTTAATTCCTCTGTTGACCAGTGTTTGGCCATAGTGTGGTGTGTTTCCCTTCTTTGGGATTTGCTTCTGTGTGATTATCTATCGCTTGTGGCTTTGAGAGTGTTACTAGCTTTGTTAGGTTGAAATGTTTCTTTTAGTGCTTTCTGTAGGGCTTAAATCTGTTTTTTTCATGGGATATCTTGTTTAACCTGTATATGGTGATTGACACTTTGCTGGGTATAGTGTTCTGCACTGGCATCCATCATCTCTAAGTGTCCTTATAACATCTGCCTAGGACCTTCTACCTTTCATAGTCTCCATTGAGAAGTCAGGTACTATCCTGATGGATCTGACTTTATATGTTACTTGACTTTTTTACTTTGCAACTCTTAAAATTCTTTCTTTATTCTGTGTGTTTAGTATTTTCATTATTGTGTGGCAAAAGATTTTTTGGGGGGGTCCTAAACTATTTGTTGTTTTGTAAGTTTTTTGATTCTTCACAGCATTTCCTTTTTTATGCTGGGAAGATTTTCTTCTATGGTTTTTTGACTATATTTTCTTTGCATTGAACTGATATTATTCTCTTTTCATTTCCATTATTCTTAGATGTAATCTTTTCATTATGTTCCAAATCCTGGATGCTTTGTGTCATGACTTTTTGCTTTTAGTGTTTCTATTTTCACTACTGAATCTTCCACACCAGAGATTTGTTCTTCCATCTCTTTCATTCTGTTGATTATACTTGCATCTGTAGTTACAGTTTATTTCTTCCGATTTTCTCATTTCAGCATCCCGTGAGGTAGGCCTTCTTTACTGCTTCTATTTCAGTTTCTAAGTGTTGCACTGTTTTTCCATCACCTGTCTGCTTATTTTTTCTTGGTTTTCTAATTTTCTGTTAAGAAGTCTATTGTTTTCTTCCAATTTTTTACTTTTCTCTATTTCCCTAAGTGAGCTTTTAAATTTTTTTCTTTAATTTCCTCTTTAAAAGCTTCTATTGTCTTTATAAAGATATTTTAAAGGTGTTTTCCTTTGTTTGCTTTATATTGGAATGTTCAGGTATTGCTGTTGTAGAACCACCAGGTTCTATTGGTGCCATAATGTTCTTCATATTGTTGAATGGATTTTTGTTCTAGTATCCACCCATCTCTTCCACTGATTGGTGTAAGTGTTGTTTGGGTTTCAGTTAGCTGTTTTTGGTCTACCAGTTGTTCTTGGTGCAACTGGAGCTATTGGAGAACTTGGAGGCAGTGGAGTCTGTGTCTCAGAGAGCAGTTTAGATCTGCAGCTGGAGCTCTTGTGAAGGAGCTATCCATAGTCTGTATCTCAGGAAGCCACTCTTGTGATGGGGCTCTCCCAACATTGTGTCTTCAGGAGCAGCTCTTGTGATAGGACTTACCAGAGTCTCTGTCTTGAGAAGTAGCTGCAGCTGGAGCTCTTCTGCTAAGGACTTTCTAGAAGTTCTGTCTCAGGAAGAAACTTCTGCTGGGTTCTCCAGAGGAGGCCCTGTCTCAGGCAGCAGTTGAGGTTACGGGTAAGGGTGATTTGGGCAAATGGATTGAGGTTTGTGGGGTTAAAGGTCGGGTGTGGGATGGGGGTGAGTGGGAAGTCAGGCATGCAGGCAGGGGTTCTGCTTGCTTGCCTGCAGCTGGAGCTGAGATGGCTTAGGGGGCATGTTTTATGTCCTGTTTCTCAGACCTGGGAACTTGTCAGCTGGGAGAAAAGTAAGTCACCTCTTCTCAGGCAGCAGTTGAGGTATGAGGGTGGATGTTCAGAGTATTTTAAAGCCTACTCTCCACATCCTCTTCTATCAGATTTCTGGTTGAGGTCCTTGATCAATTTGTGTTAAATTTTTCACAGGGTGATAGTTGCAAAGTTTTTTGTTTCTATGTAAACTTAGCAATTTGAGCAAAATCATTTATTGAAGAAACTGTTTTTTTCTCTGCTGGATGCTTTTGGATTCTTGGCAAAAAATCAGATCCAGTCAAATGTGTGTAAATATGTCTGAGTCTTTAATTCTAATCCATTATTCGATGTACCTGTTTTTATGATAATACCATGTTATTTTTTCTTAGTATATTTCTATAATACAACCTAAAATCTGGTGTGATGATACTCCAGAAGCTTTTTCTTTATTTAGGATATTTTTTTAACTCTGCATTTTTGTCTTTATATTAAACTAAAATTTTTTTTCAAAGAATTATCATGTAATTTTGATAAAGTTGCATTGAATGTATAGATATTTTAAATGTAGAATAGCCATTTTCACTATATTAACCCTATGAGTTCATAATCATAAGAGATCCTCTCATATTTCCCTCACTTGTTTCTTTATTCAATCACTTAAATCACTTCTAAACAGCCCTGATATTGTTAGAAACTTCAATACCATTCCTCAGGTTGTGCTGACCCGCATCAATAAAATTTATACTTCATTGCCACTTTATAACTGTAATTTTCCTACTGCTAAAAATTGTGATGCAAATATATGTGTTTTCCAGTGGCCATAGGTGATCCCTGAGAAAGGGCTATTAAATTCCCAAAGGGATTATGACCCACAGGTTGAGGACTTAGTAGTCCTTAAAAGATTTCTAATTATTATACCAATCTTGCCCTTATTGATTTTATAGTTTCCCTTAAATATATATTTATTTTTCTTTGACATTATTAGCAAAGATACATTTCTTATTCCTTTCTTAGTATGATTTCCGTCGGCATGCAGGAAAGACACTAGATTTTGTTTGGTGTGTGTGTGTGCAAATTTTTATTCTACTGGTTTACAAAGTGTTCATTAGCTGTAGAGGTTTCCTAATAAAGTTATTGGGTTTTTTGTCCCTTTCTTTACAAAATATTATCTCCAAATAGGGATCTTTTGACTTTTTCCTTTGTTATTTGTATTTCCTTTGGCTCCTTCAGAGGTCTTATTGCTCCAGTTAAGAATGTAAGTACTTTATTGAATCAGTATGTCGAACATGAAAGTAATTGTATTATTCTTTTATATTATTTCTATATTGGAAATGCTTTATTTTTCACTATTTAGGGTGATGTTTGCTATAAAACTGATGCAAGTTTTCTTTACTTATGTTGAGATATGTCCTTTGGTTCCCTAACATCTAGGACTTGTTTTTAAATTGAGGGGGTGTTGTATTTTGTCAAAGTCCTTTCTTCATCCAATGGGAGAATCATGTAGTTTTTAGCTTTTATTTGGTGGACAAATAACATTTGTATTTGTTTTCCTCCCATCGTTGGCAGTAAGGATTGTTTTGTTGGGTATAGTAGCAGCATCTGTCTATGCTTATTGTTTATAGAATATCTATCCAGGCCCCTTTATCACTGAAAAGACAGATGTTATTCTAATGGCTCTTCTTTTACATATGACTTTTTTCACTTTCAGCCTTTGATATCCTTTATTTGTTATTTATATTTACTATTTTGATTAGAATTTCTTCTTTGGTCTCATATAATTGGTGTTCTGTGTGTATTGTTTAATAGGATAAAATAATACTTTGTTTAGATTGAGGACATTTCTCTATGGTTTTATTAAAAATCTTTTTTGTGCCTTTGACCTAGGTTTCTTTTCCTTCCTATATACCTATTATTTGTAGAATTAGTATTTTCAATGTGTCCCCAATTTTTAAACTGGTTTGTGTGTAAACAGATTTATATTTAACATTTTTTTAACCTAGCCATCCATTTATTCTACTTTGTTTTCAACCACTGAAATTTTCTTCTATACATTTTGATCTGTTGGTGAAACCTACCTCTGAAATTTTGTTTGATATCTTAATTTTTTCCTTTCCAATTTTAGTTTAGACCGGGATTTTTTTTTTTTAATTGTGAATCTACTTTTAAAAATCTACTAGCCGTCATTAATTCTAGAGCTCCAGAGGCAGAAAGAAGTGGCTTTTGTGAGTTTGAGACCAGCCTGGTCTATAAAGTGAGTTCCTGGACAGGCTCTAAAACTACAGAGAAACCTAATCTGGACTGCTTTGCTTAAGACATACTACAATAAGACTTTGGCTTTCTGGAGGAGGTATATTGCCTTGAAGTTCATGTCTGTGTTTCTCTACTGGCATCTAGGCATGTGGTGTCTTAATGTTTAAAGTGTTTCTTGGTGCCTATATTTAGTCTCATCTTTGTTGAAGAGTGTTTCACTTTTTGATGGCTGTTATTCACTTTTGGTCCTAATCAAATGTGGTGTGTTTACAAAGGAGATGAATTAGAAGGAAAGGCTGAAATGGGACTGTTAGAAAAACTCGGGAAACCTTGAATCCACAGAAAGAGTTCCAGGGCTGAGGGGATGAAGATGAGATTGGAATAGGGGATCTTCTAGGGAGGCTGCATCAAAACAAAGAGGAAATCTGGAGAAATCTGATTGAGGTGTTTCTTTTTTAAAAGTTCCAAGGGCATCCTTTTGCTTGCTATTATGTAGAATTTATAGATGTGCCTGCATACTGAGAGTAAGCAAATGAATTTCAACACCTTATTCATGTTGGCACAGGATATAACCTATAGATTCATCATAACCTATTGGTTTTCAACACTAACCTGGATATCCTACGTCATTTTCTGAAAAATTTCTTAGTAACATTTAAATATTATATATAACTGTCAAATAGTCCAATTTTTCACATTAAAGGGAATATAAGGCAATTATTTAACCCAGAAATGTAGAATATTCTTGCATCTTTCATCTCTAAATCATACCATTACTGGTAACATATCATTGTGGAAAATAAGTGAATAGCAAAATCTCAACATTTTAAGTATAAATTTATATAAAAAAGAATCAATGAAACTCAACCAATAATCACAATTTCAGCAGTATTTACTTTGGAATAAAAGGGAAATAACAAAAGTACTGTATTATAAAATTAACAACTGAAAGTATAAACATGATGTCATATTTATAAGAAGGGAATCTTGAAAATATTTTATTTCTAGTATTGCAAGAATTTTATTTTTCAAACAACAACATTTCCAAGATAATCATATTATCTCTTCAGTATTAGTTTCCATAAAAGGCTAACTCAGAAAATCAAATGAAAAAGAAAATATATTGTGCCTCTGCTTTTTTTAATTTCATTTTATTTAATTTTCATATGATATCAATAAGTGCCTGGCATATATGTTAGCTTGCTTGGGCTCTTGTAGCAGGTTACTTTATGTTAATTTTCCATGATGAGAAGTTTGTATCAGGAAGCCATTCTTTTTGTGAAAGACCTATGGATGAATCTATTTCTAACCTTTTTTGTAACTTTAGGTATTTCATGGGTGGGTCAACTTAGTCTACTCTTTACATAGCTATCTGTGAATACCAGTACCTGTCCATGTTTTCATCTTCATAGTATCAGCAACCATATTGTATGGTCATATTTCAGTTTAAGAAGTTATACCTTTATAGACCATATTCCTAAATAAGGCCAGATCATGAGGTTATATTGGTTATAACTTCAACATGTGACTGGGAGTAAAGTCATTCAACCCATAACTATGTGATAGAGAACTAACTGAGCCAGGGTCTCTCTTGAGTATGAGACAACAAATCCTTTTTTATTGCTCCCCAAATGTCTTGAATAGTTGATAAAGAACACCAAACGTATGAAGAACAACTGTCACAGATGGTTGCTCTGCATTACTGCTATTGAGGCTGGCCTAACTAAAAACAATTTGTGGCACAGTTTGAACACAGGTCACTTCCATCTATCATTTACCAAGAACACTTTTGGATGTTGGAGGTAAAATATTAAAAATGGAAAATGTCATGGGAATGTTTCCGTCACAAATTAAATGATATATCACTTAAGCGAAAATGGATTCAAAGGTTTTCTTTGGCTTGAGCTGTAGCTGGGTGTGCTACAGGGGAGTCAGATGACACCGTTGGCATGGTACACTGAAAGATGTTTAAAAGGATGAAAGATACCAACTTGTTAATATCGTCTTAGAGAAAATCCATTTCTCAGCTCACAAGAAAAGATTGGATCAAAAACTTGGCTTTTTGTATTGGCATTATAATTCATCTGAATAAACACTTTGAATAATTCTTTGCAAATGCATTCAAAAGTAGTTACACAAATATGTACTTTAATTCATTTGGAAAGGATAACATGTCTAAATTTTCTACAGTGAAATCAGATTCCAGAAATGAAAGTGATGGCCTGAATAACTTTCCAAAAACCGAAGCTTTAAAGACTGAACTCAAATATGTATATTCTTTACTTTTGTTTCAAATGGTAAGAAAATGGACAATTTGTATTTGTGATCAAAGGATCCAAGCTCAGTTGCTTATTGAAATATATAAAAGATCTTGTGGATAGAAGTATTCATTTTTTATGTAATGATATTTTTTAAAATTTAAAAATAATGTATAATTAATTTTTTATCATTTTACACATTCATATACTTCTTTAAATCAAAGTTTGATTATGTTTCCAGCACTTGTTTTTCTTCTACATGAATCATTTCATTTTACTTCTCATTGCATAATACAGCTTTCCAACATACTTAACATAAATTAGGACAGAAAAATGGTCACTCAGTTCTGACTTGATTACCAAAGTATAACAAACTGCAGCTATTTCTAAAGTAAAAATATGTAATAAAAATAGCTACTTCAAATTAATATTTTAACACACTCTAAAGAATATTCATTTGAATATTTTCAAAATTTTGTCACACTGAGTAGCATTCTTTTCTTGATGGTACCAAATGAAATTCCCAATGCATGCTAAAATGCTTTAACTAGACACAGAAGATTCAAAAGTTGATTCTGTGAACTCAACTTTTTTGAGGGGTAACTCTAGGCTAACTCAACAAAATGAAACTTTCTGTTATGGTAGCCTGAGGGCACAAATGCCTTATAGCCACTTTAATAAGACAGAATTGCCAACATAACAGTTCCATTTGTAATATGGTTTCAAGAAAACCATACAGTTCTAGATACATATATTTTGTCTTTCATAAACAAGACAATATTATCTTCAAACACGATATTGATTTTAAAATGTAAGAGCATCTAAGCTCAGGCAGAATTTTAGTTTCCATGAATTTTGTAACTATTATGTAGTTTAATTTTTTATTGTGAATACCCCTTTCTTCTATAATGACTTAATTTTGTTCACCTATTATCTTGTAATACTGTTAAATATCTGACTTTCTAATATGTTTAATTATGTTTTTTCTTTCACATATTCCTTCAGATTTTTTTATAAACATAATAATGATGTTCATAAATAGAAGTGAATATTGTTATTAAGTGGTATATAACTGGCTTAAGTGGAGCCTCTTGTAATCAAGGAAATATATAACAGAAAAAAGATTAGAAAGGAAAAGTTTTTTATCTTATTCAGTTACTTATAAAATGGCTTTGAATTCTGAATTTTAAAATTGATTTAGAAAGCTATCAAGCTAGGTCACCACATCCTCTGTATGTTCTCTCATAGCTGTTTCTTGTCAGTTAGTGAAGTCTTTTTCTGTAATAAGTCTCAACAACACAATAAAAAATGTACCAAGTCTGTGGCATCTCTGACTATGCCCCAAAGAATGCTCCAAGTGACTGAAGACCCTTGACATAAAAAGATTATATGAGAACATAATAAAAAGCACTGTAGCTGTGGCTTTTACAATAGTTAGACTGACACATTAAATCTCTCGAGACCCTGAGGAGAAGTTAGAGTATGTGCTAAGAATCTTTCTTATTGCTTTCTCTACTATTAAAAACCATTCTTTAAAGGATACAGAGTTTACAGTTAAATTGGTTCAAATAATTAAAGCCAACATACATGAATAGGTAATATAAAAATAATAGTATAGAAATCTTGTTTCCTGTATCACAAATCCATTCTATGTGTAAAATTTTAAACCCTGAACCCTCAACTTGAATAGATATTATTTGAAATAATTTTTGATATTGAGCATATGCCTACATATACTACTAATACAAGCTGTAGTGCAGACACAGAAATTGTTTTCACTTACACCTTATGGAAAATGGATGCGAAGTACCTATAGACACATTTATGATATCTGTTGTTATAATGTCAGTATTACATTGTTTCTGGTTATTCTTCAAGTAACACACAGTGATGAATAGATATGCAGCATTCAAAGTGGCAAGAACTATATCTGACCACTGAAGAATGATTTAGAAAATACCTGTTCAATGCAGTGCAATGTGTTAGTACTTCCCATATATTTTGTCTTCTTGGAGGAGGTGAGAGGAGATCGGTTGATACGGAAAAGTAGTTCTTTTTTGACTGTGATGATAATGTATCTTATTCTTTATACAACACAAGGTAGTAGTGCTAAAATGACATGAGAGAGATCTAATTTGCATTATCGCTGTATAATATAGAGTGGACAAGAGAATAGTAATCAAGTATTAATTGTAAAAATTAATAAAGTAAAAATTTAAACTTTTAAATATTAAAAATTAAACAGTGTTTACTAGTCATAAAAATACAGTAACTTCTTAAATCAAGCTATACTTGTTAAATTGATGATTGAATTATTGGGAATCATTTGTAGAAAACTTCAATTGGTTGTCTCCAACATTCAGAGTAGAATATTTTATGCCTGACTGAGTAGCTAAATTAGTAGAAAGAGCTACAATAGTAAAATATGCATTTTAATTTTAAAATTAAAAATGTTTAATACCAAATTATAATGATTATTTAACAATTATTTGTTTATCTTCTAATACTGAATCAAAAATACAGATCTCAGTGTATTTGATTGAAAAGTATTTTTGTTAGTTTCAACTTGACAAAGTGTAGCTTACTTGAAAAAAGAATCTCAGTTGTAGGATTGCTTAAGTAAGAATTGCTTTCAGTAAGATTATCTTTACTTTTTTATTGTTAGACTATTTCTGGCTTACTGTATAATCTGTGATTAGTATTTTATTAGTGACCTATAAGTTTATTTTCTATCAATGCTGTAATCATATAAATCATTGACAAATTTTTGTAATTTCTCAGATATTTAATTAAGGTTAGTATCTTTTAAAAACTGCACATAAACTATTATTTATATTACTATGTGTATTGTAAATTTTGTTCAAACCATTACTAATTAATAGCTATGGAGACAAAATTACATAACATATATGGGAAAGTGTCCCAACTATGACTTGCAATTTATAATGGAGACAACACTCATAGATCACCAATTATAAGCATATGTATGCTTAATGGACAATAAAGGCTACTCATATAAATGTCTTTCTGAACATAGAAAAATAATGTACTTCAATATCTCTGGTATCAAGGCTGAGGAAGATTTTCCTCTGTAGTGAATGGGCCCTAAGATGACAGTTCATGCACCAAGAATAAACTCTGGTCCTACTGCAAGAGTCCCCACAAACTTCAAAAGCTGTTCCACTGTCATCTACATTCAGAAGGTTTAGTTCCTTTCCATGAAGGTACATCAGCTGTCATTTCAAAGTCAGTGAGCAACCAAAAAACCTGTGCCAGCCTTCTCTGTGGGTCTCCTCCTCATGATCCTAATCCATTTGCTCATATGCTCTCTCCTCCCTATGTTCAGCTGGACCAGGAAATCCACCTTGAGCTTAACTATGCATCTCTGCTTCTTCCAACAGTTCCTGGATGAAAGTTTTGTAATGGTAATTAAGGTGGTCATTTGATTATAGGGAGGACTAGTTTAGACACCCCCTTCACCATTGCTTGAAGTCCTAGTCAGGAACATCTTGTGGGTTCTTGGAGGTTTTCTAAGCACCAGGTTTCTCTCTAACCCCACAATGGAACCTTATATCAAAGTTCTTCTCCCTCTCTGTTGTTCCCCTCCTCAAACATCATACTCCTTCATGTTCTCTCTCCACCTTCCCTTCTTTCCTCCCCACATATGATCCCAGTTGACTCAGGAGATCTTCTCTATTTCCCCTTCCCAAGGAAATCCGTGGATGTCTGTCTTAAGTTCCTCCTGTTACCTATATGCTCAGGGTTTGTAAAGTGTTCCTGGCTATTTATTGTTTGTGTCTAAAATACACTAACAAGTGAGTATATTCCATGACTATCTTTCTGGGTCTGTGGTTCCTCACTTGGGATGATAATCTCCAGATCCATCCATTTGCTTCTTTTTTGTACTGAGAGGTATTCCATTGTGTAAATGTACCAAAATTTTTAAATCCATTCTTCAGTTGAGGGGCATCTAGATTGTTTCCAGGTTCGGCCTCCTAAAATAATGGTACTATGAACATATTGAATTAATGCCCTTGGGGTAAGAATTGCAGCCTTTGGATATACGCCCAATAGTAGTATCTGCTAGATCATTGGGTGTATTAATTCCAAGTTTTATGAGGAACTGCCATACTGTTTTCCATGGTGACTATACAATTTTATACTCCCACCAGCAATGGAGAAACGTTCATCTTGCTCAGCATATCCTCCAGCATAGGTTGCCATCTGTGTTTTTGATCTTAGCAATCCTGAGAGGCATATGATGTTATCTCAGAGTTGTTTTGATTTGCATTTCTTTGATGGCTAATGATGCTGAGCAATTCTCTAAACGTCTACTGTCATTTGAAGTTCTGTTAAGAATTTTCTACTTAGCACTGAAATCCATTTTTAAAAATTAGTTTATTTTGATTTTTGACCTCTATTCTCTTGGGTAGTCTATATGTTTTATAGATCAGTTCTCTGTCAGATGTAGGTTGGTGAGGATCTTTTCCCACTTTGTAAGGTGCCATTTTGTCTTATTGACCTTGTCATTTGTCGTATAGAAGCTTCTCAATTTCAGGAGGTCTCATTTATTAATTGTTGTTCTTAGTGTCTGCTACTGGTGTTATTACAAAATGGTACTTAGAGAACTATATTGATTAGATATGGGGAGAGTGGACGGCCTTGTTTTTTTATGATATTAGTGGGATTGTTTCGAGTTTTCTTTGTTGTAGGTTGATGTTGGCTGTTGGCCTGCTGTATACTGCCTTTATTAGATTTAGGCATTTTCTCTGTATCCTCATCTCTATAGGACCTTTATCATGAAGGTGAATTTTGGAAAAGGCCTTTTCAGAATCTAATGAGATGATCATGTGTGTGTGTGTGTTTTCAGGTTATATATATATGTATATGTATGTATGTATGTATGTATGTATGTATGTATGTATGTATGTATATATCTGTTAGATCCCTTATTTCTCTGTTAAGTTTCTGTTTCATAGACCTATCCATTGGTGTGAGGGGGGTGTCATGTGAGGTTTGAGATGTGAGGTTTAAGCTTTAGTAATCTTTCTTTTACATTTGTGAATTCCCTTGTATTCTGGGCATAAACGCTCCTGATTGAGATATCATCTTGATGGATTTTTCCTGAGATGAATAAGCAATGTATTTCCTGTTCTCTTTTGATTGATTACAGTTTAAAGTCTATTTTGGAGGGGTATTAGAATACCTACACCAGTTTGTTTCCTAAATCCCTTTAATTGGAATGTCTTTTCCTGAAACTTTACTCTGAGACAGTGGATTCTATTTTCATATCAGTTGTGTCAACCTGAATCTTTTTATAGGTTAGGAGAATCGATTTATATTAAGATGTATTAATGACCAGTTATTGTTAATTCCTCTTATTTTTGTAGTGTGTGTGTGTTTCTCTTCTTTGGCGTTTTCTTTGATAAAGTTATCTATTGTTTGTTGCATCATGGGTTTTTCTATCTTGTTTAGATTGCAGTTTTTTCCTAGTGTTTTCTGTAGGGCTCGATTTGTGTATGGATATTGTTCAAATTTGATTTTGTAATGAAATATCTTATTTACTCTGTCTATGGTAATTGAGAATTTTGCTTAGTGTAGTAGTTTGGGCCGGCATCCCTGTTCTCTTAGTGTCCTTATAGCATCTGTCTCGGACCTTCTAGCTTTTATAGTCTCCATTGAGATTTCAGATGTTATTCTGATGGTTCCGCCTTTAAATTTACCTGGCCTTTTTCCTTTGTAGCTCTCAACATTATTTATTCTGTATGTTTAGTGTTTTGATTATGAGGTGTCAAGCAGAATTTTTAACAAGAGGAATCTTGTCTCATTGGTGTTCTAAAAGGTTCTTGTATCTTCATAGGCATTTCCTTTCGAAGGTTGGGAAAGTTTTCTTCTATGATTTTGTTGAATATATTTTTTTTTGTGCCTTTGAGCTGGTATTCTTCTATTTCTATTATTTTTCTTCATTGTATTACTAAAAAATGTTTTTTTTAATCCATGAATCACCCTGCTCCCCTTCCCTTCCTTCCTCCCAAACCTTCCTAGTCAGCCTTCAGCCCTCCCCCTATTCCCCATCTCCTCCCCTAAAAGGGTAAGAAGTCTCAAGATGGGTCCGCTCAGCATGGCACATTCACTCCAGGCAAGTCCAATTTCCTCATCCCAAAGTTTAGGCTGGGCTAGTTGATCCTTTGTAGGAAATGGGCTCCAAGGTGCCAGCCATACACAGGAACACTATTAATTTTATGTTTGTTTTATGGTGTCCAAAATTTTCAAGATGTTTTGTGTTATTTATTTTAACTTCAGAGTTTTGTTTTGACTTATGAATCTATTTCCACTATTTTATCTTATACACCATCTATTCTTTCTTCTTTTGAATTCTGTTGTTTTCTGTGCTTGTACCTGTAGTTCCTATACATTTACTCAGATTTTCCATTTTCCAATCTTCCCTTGATTTGTGTCTTCTTTATTGTTTCTATTTGCTTTTATTTATTTATTTATTTATTTATTTATTTATTTATTTATTTATTTATTTATTTATTTATTG
Source organism: Phyllotis vaccarum (assembly GCA_033318265.1). Taxonomy (NCBI): domain Eukaryota; kingdom Metazoa; phylum Chordata; class Mammalia; order Rodentia; family Cricetidae; genus Phyllotis; species Phyllotis vaccarum. Next base: position 45,950,176 of record JARWLC010000014.1, on the reverse strand, counting down.
GTTCTCTAGTCTTTCTTTAAGAGGTTTATTGCTTACTTCCAATTTTTTGATTGTCTTTTTCTTTATTTCCTTAAGGAAGTTTTCCATGTATTCTTTAATTTCCATTTGAAAATCCTCTATCATCTTTTTAAAAAAAAACATATTTTTTTCCTCTGTTTCTTCTATATTGTAATGTTCAGGTCTTGCCTTTGTTGAACACTGGGTTCTAGCGGTGCCATATTGTTCTTTATTTCGTTTAATGTATTTTTGCACTGAAATCTCCCTATCTCTTTCACTGATTGGTACAAGCATTATCTGTGTTTCTGGGAGTTGTTCTGGTACACTAGGTGCTATACTAGTTGCTTTTGATGCAATTGGAGCTCTTGGGGAAATTAGAAACAGTGGAATCTGTGTATCAGGGAGCTGTTGAGATCTACAGCTGGAGCTCTTGTGGTGGAGTTAAAGGCTGTTGTGTCAGGAAGCTGCTGAGGTTGGAGGATGAGTAGGGTTTTGGAAGGAGATTGTGGCTTATGGGTAGAGGGTCTAATGAGGTGTAGTGATAGTCAGACTTGTAAACAGGGATCCTGCTTGCTTACCTGCAGCTGGAGTTATGATGGGATTTGAAAGTATAATTTGTGCCTTGTTGCTCAGACTTGGGGGCTTTCCTAGCTGGGCTGACTGGCCAATTTGGAGGAGGTTAAGTCATCTCTTGTGATGGGACCCTCTAGACGCTGTGTCCCATTAATTTAGTTTAAATAAACAATTTTTATTGTCTCTTTCTGAATGGCTTAATTGAACATCTGAGTGAAAGTTATCATTAGTTTTATACCAACTGATAACACTTTGTTATTTCTCTCTAAAGAAAAAAACCTACAAAATAATTTTGAAATATTATGTCTATTTGTATATTACAGTATAGATTTATTATAGACACTATTGTATTACTGGGCTTTGTTTCAATCACATAGGACCAAATAAAGGAAATTTGTAAAATTCCAACTATACGATTCCTTTGTAAAATCTTTAATCATGCCAATCTCATAGAAGATAAGAGTAAAATCAGAGCCACAAAGTGTTGGTGATAATGAGTAGATAATGAGCTGGTGACAAAAGAGTAGAAAAGGAAAAGTTTGTCAATAGATACAAAATAATAGTAAGGACAAACAAGTGTGAAAATTATTCTTTACATTAGGATGGTAATTAAGAATAAGGGATTGCATATTTCAAAGTGGCTTCATAAAACTATTTTTATTTCATCACCACAACAAAGTTTTCAAGCTTTACATGACAGAAATAATCATGGTTCTGGTTTGAAAAATCTGTAACTTACATCAGTTATGATGTAAGTCGCATGATAAATGTGTAAAATTGCTGTGTGTAAATTAAAGGTAAATTTAAATAAGACTGAGATAACTATGTAAAATAGCATGAGGAAATTTTCCTATGAAAAATTCAATAGTTGGTGTCCTTAGAAAAATACAGAAAAAGTTGAATGTGAAACATATGAAGCTGTCACACATCTTATATAAAGTCAGTAATTCCTTGTTAGCCTACATAATAGATTATATACACTGCCTTTCTGAGCATGATAATGGATGGTGTGAAGAAGTATGAGAAACTTCAAATTTGTTTGTTTTTCAAGGAAAATTGATGATGTATGTTAAAGCCATGTGAGATGACATAACTCCCAGTCTTTCTGATTAACTTAGATACATGAGTACTTTAGTATTCGAAAGGTAGTTCAAAGTGATAGAAAGGCAGATGAGTGACAGGCTTGTGTAATGAAAGAAAATTCGGTAAGGCAAGAGCAGGTTAGAATGTGGGGTTCAGCTGAAAGTATCTGTAGAAGGGACTTTTATTAAATCTCTGGACACTGCACTATTGGCAAAGTGATAGCAACTGAATAGAACCAACAACCGAGCCCAACTGCTCACCATATTTCATCAGTTGAAGCAAATATGTTCAGGGATAGAAGTATTCGTCACAGAAAGAGAATGGGGGATGAAAGCAGTAGTAACATACCACATAGAATGCTTTAGTGTTCCTGTGACATTCTACTGGGGCAGTGGCAGAGAAAATGCACATATGGTTTATTTGTTCATTATTACAACAGCTATTCAGGAAAGCTTACTAATGTAAGGGAATAACATTCGGAATTTGGCTCTAAAGAAAAACTGCCTGGCTTGATATCCTAGAAATGCTAAACCAGCTGTGGAGTCCTGGGGCCAGGTAATTAAATCAACTTCACCTCAATTCTGTCATCTAGTAATTGAGGAAAATAAAAGTAGTAACCTACCCCCTAGGTTGCTATGATTATTAAATAAAATAAACATATTTCTAGGTATACAGTATGTAGCATTTGATAAAACCTTCTTCTATTACTTCAATGAATAATTGTGGCATCTCTGAAAGGCAGTGACACCAAGGATGCATAATCTTCTAAACATGGGTCAGTTTTGTATGTGAATATTATGGCTACTGTGGTACTTTTGGTTTTTATTTCAGGGAATCTCAGAGATAGTGCATTATAACTCATATTAAAAATAATAAGATATTTTTGACAGTTTTTATTTGTCTTTATTTTAGAAAATGTGTTTCTCTAATTCTTTTTGAAAAACACACTTATTTGTTTATCTTGATGTGTATGGTTTGCAATATTTCATGATAAATATCATAGATATAAGTCTAGAAAACTATGTCAAATGATCAGAGAAAATACAACCAACTGGAAAGGGAATATAAAAATATATTAACACCACAATTTTAATGATTGAGAAAAATATTACGTAGTCTATGTTTAAGGAGTAGACTTTAAAGGCCTGAGAAGATGTCAAAAGTAATTCCTTGAAACCTCTGAAGGAGGAAATAGCAAAAGCACCTGGGTTTTGAATTTAAAGAAAATTTCCTCTTTAAACAAGTGATATATCTGTTTGGTTTGTGGGTCACTTTAACATAGCATTCTGCTTTGAGAAAAATCTTCTGATGTTAAAAGAATTAGAAAGTATAATTTCAGACTATTTGCATTCTTTCCATATAATTGCATTGGATTAACTGCATGTCAACTTATTTCCTGGCTTGAGTTTATTTGCTGTTACAAAACTCTTGAGCCAAAGAATCATATCTGAGTGTTGATTTCATTAATATGTGGAATTGATGGAGAGTCATTACTATTAAAGCTGAGCCTTTGGTGCCCATAACAGGTGGAGGTCTAGAGGTCTTTACAAAATCATTAGTTCTTCAAGCCTCTGCTCTGCACATAATTATGTTCTGAGTAAGGTCACCAGGCTTGTGATAATTTCTAAAGACAAAGTTATTCTGGTGGCACCTGAGCACATTTTTATTCTCTCAAGACCCAAACAAATATATCTTGAAGTTCACAATTACTTTATTAACATCAATGCAGATATTGCAATGGGAAAATTTAAAAATAAGAAGCAATTTGTTGTGACGTTGAGAAGGACATATTGCAGAATGCTTTCATTATAGGACAAAGTTTTATGGTTAAAAGATAGAGTATAAAAGCTATTAAATTTCTAGTCTTTACTAGGTAACAAGGAGAATTCATTTGGGCGATACCCAGATATCCCTTGGAAGGGGAAACAGAAGAGATTTCTTGAATAGACTGAAGACAGGTTGGGATAGAAACTTGAGTAATCAGGTTTGGGGCACAGTGAGGGAGAGTACTGAGGGGATCTGTCAAAGGGTGGGGGGAGTTTGGGGTTATCTGGAAGCCTGGTAAATGGTGACATTCCTAGGAGTCTTTGTGGAGGACCCCAGCTTAGACCCCAGGGCAATAGTGGATATATAGTCTGAACTGGCCATCTTCCGATTGGTGCCGATCCCAATTGACATCAGAGATATCATCCAGCAAATTATGGAGGCAGATATGTAGACCCACAGTCAAACATTAGGTGGAGTTTGGGAGTGCTTCAATTAAGGGAAAAGGAGGGGTCAAGGATATCACAAGAAACCTCACAAAATCAACTTACCTGGGGTCATAGAGGTTTGACTGAATCAGTAGCCAGGGATCCTGAATGAGACTGATGTAGGCAGTCTGCCCATATGTTACACTTGTGTAGTTTGATCCTTTTATGGGACTCCTAAGAGTAGGAAGGGGAGCTGCCTCTGACTCTCTTACAGGCCTTTGGGACCCTACTTCTCATACTGCGTCACCTTGCACAGCCTGAATACATGGAAAGGTGCTTAGTCTTACTGCAACTTGATATGCCATGTTTTATTTAGTCACATAGGAGACCTGGCCTTCATGGTTAGAGACTGAAAAGGAGAGAATTGGGTGTTGGGGGGAATGGTGGAGCAAGACTGTCAGAGGAAGATGGGTGGGCGGGGAGGCTGTGGGCAGTTTGCAAAATAAATAATTACACAAATGTTTTTAGATAAGTGTAAGAAAGTAAAACTTGTGTGTTATCTTTTGCTTGTTAAAAAAAAAATTACTCCAATGTTAAGTAGGTCAAAACATTAATATCATGGCTTTTAGTTTGGGGAATGAGTCTTGATTTAATGGCCTGGTAGAAATGGGTTGACTTTTAAAGAAAATTTAGAATTTACAATTTACCTGACAATGTTAAGATAAATCTAAGACCATGTCACTCGTTGCTGGTGTTGGTTGCTGGCTTCTGTTGAGACCTTAGATAGTTCTGTTGAACAGAAAATCTTCCTAAGTCTTTCCATGTGACCTAGTCTTCCTCTGAAAGTGGTGGCTTTGTTCCAAACATCAGCATTGATGTTTATGAGGAGCAGAGCTAGGAGGGAAAAGGGAGCCAGAGAAAGAGAGGAAAGGAAAGGAAGAAGAAGGAGCAGAGGTCTCTGAAATAAACGAAATGAGAAATGTGTTGTTCTGAGAACATTAGTTGAGTTTTTCCTTTAACTGTTTCTGACCATAATTAAAATGTTCAGCAAGGGTCATCACAATCATGTATACCTAGAGACTTAATGAAAAAAGTATGAGTTATCCTAAAGCAAAGTGTTTCTCCTGTGGAAATAAGCATTTTCCAAAAGAGAACTGAGAAGACCTTTCCAGGGAGGTTTTCCTTGCAACAGGATTGGAATACACAGGAAGAAGTAAACTATGAAAAGAAAAAAATATTCAGTTTTAGCCAAGGTACATTTTCTTTATTCCATGGAATCATCTTCAGTTTTTGTACACTTGCAATGCCGCCAGATAAAAAATGGAATCGAGGGCAAGCAGAGCCTTAACAGGTGTTGGTACAAACTTGAAGCTTCAAAGGGGCTTGCTTTCTGCTGCCAAGAGGATTGATGCAGACGTACATTTTGGCTCTGCAAACTGAAATGGCCTAAATTCTCTTTCTTCAGAAAAGTTAAAATTCATTCTATGCTTAAATCTGCTGCTATCTGACCAGCGTGGAAACATTCCTCCCTGAGAAATGGTCTCTTGTCATGAAATATTCAAATGAAAGCCAAACAAGTGTTTGATGTTTTAATGATTCAATAAACCACGGTTTGCGCTATGTTAGGGTTTTATTTATTTATTTATTTCTTCATGCTGCAGTTGTAGGTTTCAAGAGCCAGATTTTCTGTCACTTCTTGGAGTGGTTTTGTGAGGCTAAGGACGGAGGCTAACAGACCCGGTAGAACCATGCCTCTCAAAGTCACACAGGTAAATAACCCACAGCTTCTAGGACTCTTCACAGAAGGTTGGATTTATTCCATGCTGTACAGTAGGAGCTCATCTCTGTAAATAATTTTATTATGTGTCTTTACAAACACTTTGGTGGAGGGAAATTCCTGGTTTAACTCAATAGCATATTACACTTTCTCTGCCCTGTAAATTAGATTGATTGTGGAAGCACATGAGATTGATAATACATAGATCTGTGTTATGACAGGCATTGTTTTAGTGCCAAGCTGAAGAGGAATGCTTCCTTAAATGTATCATTGTATAAAATATTGACCTAGAGAACTTCATTATTCAAGCTGGAGAGACAGTCACTACTTAACAGTAATAAACTGTTTCTGTGTTACATTGAGAATACTCTGGGAAATATGAGAGTTGTCAAATCCTTGAAAATCCTGCCTTTATAGCACACATGGCACTAAAGCTGGAGCTGTATTTTCTGCTAATAAAAGCAAAGGCACAGACAGATGTGAAGGATATCATGGCATACTGACAAGAAACGAAGAAAAATGAAAGCTGGATGAGGAGTTGGAAAGACACAGGCCAATGACCTTGGGAAGCGTTACACTCTCCAGATACTTTTATTTCTTGTAAGGAACAAAGATAATGCTGCATTAGTGTAAAAAATAAAATAAACCCAAAGCTCTAAACTGAATACATTTTATAAAAAATATCCTGACGTGTCTCTTAACAACGAATCATGTGAGATAACATAAGAATAAAGAATGCTGAAAGCCAGCCAGAATATTTTAGAAAAGAAAGACATCTTTGAGGCCTTCAAGAATAATGTACAGAAGTGAATTTTTTAAAAGTATAGTTTAAACCAGAATGACATTTCTATTCTGTCATTTGTTAAAGAAGAAAAACCTTTGCTTCTTATAAATCTTAGCATTGATTCTCTTGTAATATAGCATTAGAGAAAATACCCAGTTTTGGAGAGCTATTGATAGTATATTGAAAACACATACTTGTCATTCCTTTTTCAACTATTGATTAATATAACAATAGTTATATTAATCTCCTAATTGGCCCATGTTTTATTAAAATTGAGATGTCAAAAGTGCTAGTTGATGGTCATTATGAGTCACTTCCGAAGTGACTCATAATCAGGCATGCACATATAACTGGAGTAAAAAATAGATTTGGCTATTATTTTAATTGTAAGATTTAGAAAACTACTGCTGACTTATTCAGAATATCCAATTTAAAAGAATATTAGTAGTTAATTTTTTATGGAAGCTTCCTGATTCACCTCAGACTAAGAAGTTAGTAGCACCCTGACCTCGAGGCCAACCAGAGACCATAGTCTTTGAACTCCAGCCTGGGGACACAATCCCCGGCACCCCAACCACACCCCAGCTCCACCTTAAACCAAAGAAAGCTGGAAGAGCCCACTTCCCCAAGCTCAATCCCCAAGAAAACACAGCTGGAGGGACATCCCAGGGCCAAAGCCCACCCAAACTGCAATCTGTGTCATCACACACCTACAGCTGGAGACTCTGAAGCCTTCTGGTCCACATCTGACTAAGAGCCAACTAAGAATGACCCCTGTGACAACTGGAGACACACAGTTCCTTGGTCTACAGCCAACTAAGAGCTGAATAAGAGCAGCCTCTGCAATTACTGGAGACACTGAGCCCCCAGGAGTACAATTTACTAAGAGCAGAACAAGAACTGAGTAAGAGTGAACTGAGGAAGCAATGGGAGATGCCAGTGTAAGAATACATATAAGAATATATATTTCTAATGTTGCAAACAATACGTTTTTACACATGCCCCACATCCTAAAGTTTCAGAATGTCATTAAATCCTTAGTAACAGTCATAACATCCTGTTAGCAGATATGGCTCATATCTTTTGAGAGGGGAGGAGGAAGAAGAGGAACAAAATGCTTTCTTCACCCTCAAACATTTTCTTTGCAAGTTTTCTAAGTATTGATATATCAAAATGTGATTATATATCCTATTCCAAAAAAGAAAAATAGCAATGAAAATATGCAATTAATTAGACATATAACATTATCATTCAATCCAAGTAAAAGCAAATTGTCTTCAGATGATCAACATATGAGAAAGCAAAATATGGAATGAGAAACTGCCATGCAGAAGTTTATTTCAAGGTTTAAAAGAAGTAGCCTGCCCACTTAGCACAAGAAACTCAGGGTCTTAAGCTAAGAAGACAAATGATCTCACTTCTCTCTACCTTTGAGGAAAATCGATATTCTGCCACATATGACTTACACCATGCATTCATTCGGTTTTTTTTCTTTTTATATGTTATTATGTGCTATTATGTTATTACTTTTTATGTTATTAGCATATATGCAAATATTTTTCACTTTATACTACAAATAGAAACCACTTTATTCACTAATTTAATAAATATGAGTCAAATGGTCAAAATAAATGGAAGGAGGTATACTGAAAACTGATCATTCACAGTGAACAGAGATGAAGTCTTAAGTGGAGCATTATTTATAAATTTGCAATGCCCCCAAAATATCAAATACATATATATTGCAGTCTATATTCTTAGAGTAGTTTCAGAAAAACACCTTTGACTTATAATTTTATAATGCAAGTAATGTAGCTTAGTCATTGGAGATGTCAAATTTTAATTAAAACAGATTATGTGTGTGTGAGTAGAGCAGGGGATGTCATCTCTGAGACACTTAGGGAAACCACGGCCATCAAAACTGCTCACCTGTGGTATAGCTATGGTTTTTCCTTAGTAACCTGTCTCCTGAGCTACATGATTACAGAATGTCGTAATCAACCCAAATTCCAGAAGCTGTATTTCAGCAATACAGATATTATATTTTGAAATAACTGCTGTTCATGGTTCTTGAAATGAATTACTGAGTAGTAGTAGGGTGAGAGGTGAGATTCCAGATAGTGGAAGGTGTCTCTCTGTGTCACAGGCACTAATTCTACTGTTCCAGACATGCCAGGGAATCTGTTTTTGCCTTGTGATAACCTACCAGGTAACATTGCTTGAATGATCTATCTTAGGAGAAGTGTATTCATTTATTTATTCCCATTTGCTGTTAACCTATTGCCAGACTTTTCTGACAAATGTTAACATTAATATGATCAAAAGAAGCCTCTGGAAACAAAGACCCAATAACTTTTATTAACTTTCTCTGTCAACACACACAAAGGTTAGTAACAGTTTTGATCATATAAGTTGATGTCTCAAGTACAGAAATTAAAGTTTTGAAGTAATGGATAGTAGTTAAAAAGAAAGCATTCAAGCCTTCTGTGCCTTTGATCTCAGTCACTGGTCTTCATTTCCTGCACTGAGATGAAACTAGAAGAGACGGGGAGGGGGGGGGGATGTGATAACTGAGCTGTATGAGATGGTGTTAGGATGTCAGAAACATAGGATATGGTATCTGGTACTTTACCACTTCCAAAGATGGAAGTTTTGATAATTACTATAGACACATATCCAAGTCATACAATAATTATTCTCAGATTGATGTGTAAACCAGAATGCCAACTGGCTGGTTTGTTTGGGAATTCATTTTGCTACCATGACAAAAAATGGTGCTCAGTGGTCAGAGGAACCTTTTCCAGAAAATGAAGTAATTGAAAAACTTTGAAAAATCATCTTGATGTTTGTAGTAGTAGGATAATATCTATTTTTATTCCAGCTAGCAACAAAGCTTTTTTTTCTAAATAATAGTGCTTTGGGAATATGTATTAGTATAAGGTAAAACTCTAAAGGAGACGTGGTGCATTGCTTTGCTATCAATTTTACTAACATTTTTAGTTTTAAGACATTATAAAGACACTTAAACATATGTACATGTTTAAATTATATTTTAGAAAAATACATGGCTATGGAATCAAGCAAAACAATACAGTGCAAACAAGAATGTAAAAAAAAAGAAAGAACAAAAAGAAATAGAAGACCTCATCTTTTTTTTTTTTTTCATGAGTACCAATAGAAAACTTTTCAAAGAATGTATTAGCTGAACTGCTATCATACCTAATGCTGAGGCAGAAGAAGAACCCACATCAGAGATGGTGACATGCTGACAGGCCCATTTCTTCCACCATATCTCAGGAAGATTTCTTGCTGACCACTGTCCATTTGTACTCATCTTATAGCCTCATTTACTCTTTTCTTCACTATACCATCATATATTTTCTAAACTTATGGCTTATTTTATGTTGATTACATTTTAGGTTGACTGCTTTTTGATGATATATAAAGGCCACCTTAATCTCATAAATTACCTGAGTCTAAGTAATAATGCAGCCAATGTTACTTTGTGAAGGGTTTTTGGCTTCATCACTATTATGGGAATTTTGATGAACAACAGTTACATGGAGTGACCAGTTAGCTTTAAATGCTTTGACATTTTGCTCAGCCTTGTCTCAACTGTGTTTTGACCTAGGTTAGATAATACAGCTTTTAAGCCTTTGCTATTGCTTTACCTTCAATAACACACTTTTGAATGGATCTTACCTTTGAAATGCTTAAATGAAAGTAAACATTTCATAAAGGATCTATATGTGCTAATCTATGTCAGCTGCTTTTTTAGATGAAAAACTAGAACTTTAAAATATCTGTGAAATCAAACATAATATTTTCAAATTCACCAAATCACAGTGTGGAGGTTACCAGGTAGATGTCTAATGAATACTGTGAGTTGTGGCTTTTTTCCTCTAGACTTTTCATGCTTCAATAATGACCAAAGTACTTGCAGAGATGAGTAGCGGCACAGGTATAAAAGACAGATTCGAAAAGAATTTCTGCTGCTCATTTATGTGTTCATTTACAAACATCCTCACTCTATCACCGTATCTTCCCCTGCTCACATTGTGTCCACTAAATGTAATTCTTATATCCACATATTCTAAAGTGAATTAAATATTTCCTCCCATTTATTCTTATTAGAAAATGTTGCAGGAAATTAATATGGACCTTTTCTGTCTTGTTCCATTACCTGGAATAGTAGTGTATATTTCCATTTTCTTTTATATATGAGTGTTTATATATAAATTTATCGTTATTTATTTTTATATATAAATGTGTTCTATTTCCAATTTCTTTTATAGCATATATGCTTCTGACATTTGAGCCATATATATCCTTTTGGGTGAGTTAGGTCATTGCAGTACATTACAAGTGATAGCATCTCTCATGTTCCTCCACCTCTCTCCACTTAATTTTCAAATACAGGTTTTCTAACACACACACACACACACACACACACACACACACACACACACTCACACACATACACATATACACACATACATGCACACTCACACACACATACACACATACACAGACAGATGCACATATACACATAACACACATACACACACATACGTACACATATCCACATATACACACACATACACATATACACACATACATACACACACACTCACACACAGTCACATACACATACACACAATACACTCATACACATACACAGACACACATATACATACATAACATACAGACACACACATACACACACAAATAATCAGGATTCTAAATATTACTTAGAGTAGTGTGTAAAAATATCACTCTTGATTAAAATTCTCCGATTTTATAAAGTTGGCATGTAAATTATATCTAAATCTTTCCCTTTCCCTTTCCCTTTAGAGATAAATAAGTAGTACCAAAGCAACTCTTAAATGACAAAGTGAATATATAAGTAGAGTGAACTTTTATAAGGGTAGAGGTGGTATAGAGCAAGCTATTTGCTAAGGCCCTTACTAACAACTCAGACTGAAAATTAACTGGAAATAAGGGTTTAGCAAGGCAGCATTTCTGAAGTGCCATAGCCTCTATCTTCTTCATTTGTCTCAGAGGTCGACTATAATCTTTAATTGTGTCAAGTAACTTTTCTTTTGATAGGTCAGTGCTTTTGTGCTAAATGTGTAAATCCAAGCTAACTTACCATATACAGTTTTTCAAGTATCTTAACCTTGGTCATGAACTTTGTTGTCGCTTGCTAACTAGTTTAATCACATGTTATACAGGTTCATAACAGGCTAACATATGTGAACACAAATAATTTTATAGTCTAAGAAAGCTACATATTAAAGGAGCATAATTAAAGAAAATGGGGTTTGCAATACCTCACCATAGAAATCTACATATTTTCCTGTTAAATATTATAATGATGTTATTTGCCAGTATCAGACAGTTAGCGAATCTTTAGTTAAAAAAAAAAAAACAAAGACATTTTGTGGAGATTAATAAACATAAAGCCTTATGCATGCTTTGAATATATCATACCATATTTCCTCCCTACAGTTTCTCCTAGGCACCTAACCCCAGCACATCTCTCCCAACTTCATGTCCTGATTTTGATTTCTAAGTAACTGATTGAGTGTAATTACTACTGCCTATATATTCATGTCTGTAGTCTAATCGCTGGAATATTATCATCAATCACTCAGGGGTCAAGCTCTGAAGAAAACTGACCTCCTCTTCCACCAGTAAATGCCTACAGCCAATACTTCCTCAACCAGATGGGCAGATTTGTAGGAGTTGTGGGTAGAAGTTTACTGACTTGATCTTGTGTTGGTAACCCCTGGAACTACGATTTTTGCTAGTATAAAGTCCATATTACATTCAGAAGACACCTGTTTTGTTAGTTTCCTCTTCAATCTTTGGCTCCTAGAATTTTTCAGACACTCTTCCATGACATTTCTTAACTTTGAAGAAAGGGGATGAGATAGAGATATCTCATTTTGGGCTAAGCCCTCTGCAATCATTAAGAAACACATTTGAAATTTTATTCCAACTCTACAGTTTTTGAATACAAAGTTACTCAGATATAATTACTAAAATGTCTATTGTCTATAATTATCATTAGATAGACCATATGACAAATATCTCAGGTGATAAATGTTGAAATATTAAGATACATAACCCTACATGTACTAATTAGCTAAAGATAAGTCGATATAGTGGCTGTGTCTTGCTACAAGATATTTTTATTTGTTTAATTGAAGGGGTGGAAGATTCATGAAGGAACTTACTCAATTATTCAATTTTATGGTTAAGTTAAATGTTTTATCTGGAAAAATTTACTTCCCTTTTCCTTAACTGATAGATTATTCATTTATGTTCTGTCCATTCACATGTGTTTTATTAAGTTAGAGAACACATTACTTTGCATAAACAACTAGGCAGAAATAAGGCTTCGTTTTTTATTTTACCCAGGAGTGAAATAATTTATTTTGAAACTCATGACTGGGAAGAGTTAAACTGGTGCAAGTTAAATAAAAAGCAATGTAGAATGAATTTTCTGTTTCATTAAATTGCATTTGTAGCCATAATATAAATACTTGGACAAAAATTGTTTGAAGATATTGAAAGATAATAAAAATAGACATTTTATTTTTCAAACATTGCTTATTATGTTATTATATATATGATATGTATGATGATACATACATATGAAGAAACATATATATATAAAACAAAGTAATAAAAATTTAAAATTATATATATAAATATATATACCACACATACACAGACACACACACACATACACACAACACATACAACCTGTAGTGTGACTTCACAGCTTCACAAAAAAATATGCACTAAGTAGACTTGTCAAACTTTATGTGTATATTTCCTAATGAGAATAATATTTATGGTATTTACTGAAATCTAATATTTTCTACAGATACTTTGAGAAGATGGCTGGTTAAAATCACATGGTGTTAATTAAATCTATTGTACAAATTTTCTTGATATAAACATTAAATCACATACCTTTTGATGGCTATGATTTTTATGTAATAAACTTCTTTGTGGGAATGCATTTGTGAGTGCTGTATCTTTAAATAAAGGAGCTGGTTTGGGCCATGGCAGGTACGTAGAATAGGTAGGAGGAGAAATCAGAGCTTAGGTAGGGGAAGCAGGGCGGAGTTAGAGGCAGACCGCGCGGAAGCCGCCGAAGGAAGGACATGTAAGGAGCACGGGTGAGCTGCGGGCCGCCACGTGGCCCATGGATTAATAGAAATGGGTTGATTTAAGATATGAGAGCTAGCTAGCAATGTGCCTGAGCCATAGGCCAAACAGCATGGACTTAATATAAGCCTCTGAGTTATTTTTGGGGACCTGGGCGGCTGGGCCGCTAAGCGGTCTCGGGCAGCAGGGCTGTGGGTCCCAGATCTCTGGCTGTCTGGGACCCGAGAAAACCCATAATACAACAGATGGCGCATCCAACGTGGGCCGATTATCCACTTAGAGCCTGAGAAAGATTAAAAAGGGTTCTAGATCGCAGAAACTGAGCAAAGGCAGCTTCCAAATTGTGTATGTAAATCGGGTCTTTGTACAAACAAAGCATGGTCCGGGTCACATTCAAAATGGCGCCAGCGGCGGGCTGGCGACAGGCAGTGTGAGCTACAATCAGGCGGGTTCCTAAAAACTAACAAAAGATTCAGTAACGTGATTGATTTTAGATTTCTGCTTATTTTGAACAAAAGAGAAACAAATTTTCTTCGTGGCAGCATTTTCTTAGGTGTGCTCTGTTTACGGTCCGCTTAAGAAAACTTAGTGATTCAGCCTAATTTGCAAAAACTGTGTTTCTTTTTGGAGAATGTATTTTAAAAGCTCTTAAGGTTAGAAGATGATTAAGGATTCACAATAAAACAGATTCAGATAAAAAGAAAACCTGTAAACGGGATACAATGTTTGTAAAAGGTACATAGGCTTCAGAGAGAAAATAAAGAGGTTAGAAAAAGTTTTTAAAGCGAGAAATAAAGTAATAAAAAGATAATAAGCCACGTAAAGATGGAAAATAGACACAAAATCTGGATTTTGGTTGTTATTGTGTTTTCTTTTAATTTTTTAACTGTTAATGAGCTAACTGCAGAAAGACAATGGATTGCAAATACCAAGGCTACTAAGCTAAACAAGAATGTATTTTTTAAAGGTATTTTGATTTCAAAATTTGTGTCTAAGGATTTATTGCTTCGGAAGAGTTCTGCTTTTGTTTCCACAGAAGATGAGAACCTGTGGATTGCTTCCAGGCAAATATGGTTTCATCAACCAAGACCCCCTGAAAAAACCTGATGAAAAGAGATAGCCGTATCAGCTTCAGAGCTGCAGACTGATTCAGCCTCAACAACCGTGAGACTTTCAACGCCCCTTAATCAGCAGGAAGTAGTAATAGAAAAACAACGCCCAAATTCCCCAAATATTATTTCTAGATGTTTGTTTTCATTATAAATGGTTAATGTCATAGTTAATCTCTTTCTGAGAAGAAAAAGAAAATATGGTATATAAATGATTTTTTAAAAATTAGATTATTGAATTTACTTAGATCAAGAAATCAGCTGTTAATCTCAAAATGCTTTACATTGGTATAGATTTTGGTTTATTGATACAAATTTAAGGTCAATTTTGTTATGCTGTATGTGTTTTTCTATTCTTGTTTAAGGTATGATGTTCATGTAACTGTTTTAAAATTGTAGTGTATAATTAAGAAATAAAGGTTAATAGTCACTTTTGATAATCAAACTTATAGTTAGGTTAGTTAAGATTTTTAAGTATACAAAGATATATTTCAATTAAATAGATAATCTTCAAATACTTCTAAGACCTACAGAATATGGCATTTAAAATGTTTTAAGAGCTTAGACTTTTCTGGACAGTGAGACAGGTCTGTTCCTGGCAGCACTAATTTACTTCAACAGGAAGGTGGGCATTGAAGAAACTCCATATGGAGTCTCATCTATTTGTGGTGATGGTGAGCCACTGGAGAAGAAACTGTTTTTATATTGACTGCTTGACAGTATGCTGTTTAAACTGGACATGCAGGTTCCATAAGAAGATGACCTCTGGACTTTGGCAGAACAAGCCAAGATCATCATTCAGGTTCTTGCTTTACAGAGAAAACTGTCAGACATTCTTCAGGACTCAAGGAGAAGCAACGGATGAACTGTGCCAGAATGGGCAGAGCAGATTTCCTGCTTCACTGAAATGAAAAGAGACTCCAGGCCTATAGGCTGAAGATGGTTGCCCCAACTTTATAAAAGAACTTTGGGTGACTGTCCAGGCAGATAGGTGTCATCTCTGTCCTTTCTAGATTTTAGAAGTCGTTTGCACTTCTGGTTTACTTGGGTAAATATTATATCCTTCTGTGGTCTTTGATGTAGTTGAAGATTAGATAGTTATATGTACAGTTTTTCTTAGTCATTTGAAAAATATATTAGATATAAAACTTTAGATTCATAAAGATAAGATAGATGATAGAGTATTTTCTTTAATTTTGCTAAATACAAATAGACTAGATATTATAACTATAATTCTTGCTTGATAGCTATTTTGTTAGATGTAATTTTGCTATGTTAAAATTGAAACCTTCCTTTTTGATTAGAGAAAAAGGGGGAAATGTGGGAATGCATTTGTGAGTGCTGTATCTTTAAATAAAGGAGCTGGTTTGGGCCATGGCAGGTACGTAGAATAGGTAGGAGGAGAAATCAGAGCTTAGGTAGGGGAAGCAGGGCGGAGTTAGAGGCAGACCGCGCGGAAGCCGCCGAAGGAAGGACATGTAAGGAGCACAGGTGAGCTGCGGGCCGCCACGTGGCCCATGGATTAATAGAAATGGGTTGATTTAAGATATGAGAGCTAGCTAGCAATGTGCCTGAGCCATAGGCCAAACAGCATGGACTTAATATAAGCCTCTGAGTTATTTTTGGGGACCTGGGCGGCTGGGCCGCTAAGCGGTCTCGGGCGGCAGGGCTGTGGGTCCCAGATCTCTGGCTGTCTGGGACCCGAGAAAACCCATAATACAACACTTCTTGCCTTAATTAAACATGATTATATGTTTTGAGCATATTTTAATCAGATAAGACTATATTTTCATTTCTTTCAATCCTTCCTGGAAGATAATGCTCTTGCACAGTGTAAAGATTTATTATTTGTATTGGTTGAATAAAATTCTTATTGGTCAGTAGCCAGGCAGGGAGAAGAGAGGGGGGTAGCCAGTCTAGGAGAATTTTGGAAGAAAAAAGGCATAGAAACAGATGCCAGCCAGATGCAGAGGAAGCAAGATTAAAAAGCTGTATGGAGAAAAGTTACCAGCCATGTGGTTAAACGTAGATAAAAATTATGGGTTAATTTAAGTGCAAGAGCTAGATTGTAATATGCTTGAGCTACTAGCCCAGAAATTACTATAATATTGATCTTTTGAGTCAATTATTTGGGAAGCAACTGTTGGTATTTGAGAGTTCTTTCTTTTTCTTAGAAAGAATCCATGTTAACCATGTGGTTTTATTGTTATATTTTGTTTCATTCTGACAAGATAACACATTTCAACTTGACAAAAACATGCTAATTTAATATTTTTGCCATTAGTATTTTTCCATGTTTTTATTTAAAAAGTAGTTTTTCCATATCTACCACTGCTCCCTCTCTCTTCTCTCCTCCCAGTCCCTCCCAGTCCTCCCTCAGTCTCCCCGCTGATCCCCCCCCATCCATTTCCCAACGAGTCCAAGGGTGGGTCAGTGCAGTCTGGCGTAACCAGTTGAGTTAAGTTCCATCACAGTATTAAGGCTGGGTTAGCCATTCTTCTATAGGAAATGGGTCAGTTCATGCACCAGGGACATACTCTGATCCTAATGCAAAAGACTCTACAAACTAATCATGCCAATTGACAGTTGTCTTCTACATTCGGTGGGTTTAGTTCCTTTACATGAAGTTTTCTAAGTGATTATCTGAGAGTCAGTGAGCTCACAATAGCTCAGGTCAGCCATTCCTGTAGGTCTCTTCCTCATGATCCAGATCCATTTCCACATGTACACTCTCTTCCCTCCCTCTTTAGCTTGACCAAGAACTCAATTGGATTTCTGCTTCTGCCTCTATCCATTGCTGGATGAAGCTTCTATAATGACAATTAGGGTGGTTGTTCATGTAGGGGTTTATGTTGTTCCATTGTAAATAATTGTCCCACCCACTGGTTTAATAAAAAGCACTGATTGGCCAAAGGCAAACAGGAAGTATAGGTGGGGCTACCAGACTAAGAATACTCTAGGAACAGGCAGAATGCAGCGGAATGCCAGAGAGAAGCCAGAGGAAGAAGAGGACAACGATGTTGCTCTAAGAAAAGGTACCGAGCTGCATGGCTGAACAGGTTAAGAGTCATGGGTTAGATTAAGGGTAAAGAGTTAGCAAGTTATATGCCTGGACCTTAGGTCGATTAGCCTAAAACTATTGTAAGCATCTGTGTGTCTCTGTGAGTCTGTGGGTCTGCGGGCCTAAACCTTGAGGTGACGCCTGAAAGTCCAGGACAAAAACCTCCTACTATGTGTTCATTTGATTATAGGGAAAGTCCTACTTAGGTACCGTCTTCAATATGGCTTGGAGAGTTCCTATCCTGGGAACTCTTGTGGGTTCTTAAAGGCTTCCTTAGCACAAGGTTTCTTTCTAACACCACAGTGGCTCCTTCTATCAAGATATCCATTTTTTGTTCTGTCTCTGTTGCTCCTCTCACTCAACTGTCTCCATCTCTCATGATTTGTCCTCATCTCCCCTTGCTCATTTCATGTTATGATCCCACTTAACTCAGAAGATCTTTGCTATTTCCCCTTCCCAGGGAATCCCTGAATGTTTCTCTAAAGTTCCCCCTGTTATCTAGTTGTTTGCAACCTGAATATTCTTAGCTTTATGTCTAAAATCCTCATATATGTGAGTATATGCAATGTTTAACTTTCTGGGCCTGTGTTACCTCAAACAAAATGTTATTCTCCAAATTCATCCATTTGCTTGCTAATATTAAGATGTCATTTTTTTATCCTGCTGAGTAGTACTCCATTGTGTAAATGTACCAAAATTTTTTAATCCTTTCTTCAGTTGAGGGGCAACTATGTTGTCTACAGTTTCTGTCTATTACAAATAATGTTGTTATGAACATAGCTGAACTTATGCCCTTGGGGGTAAGAATGTGGATCTTTCACTTATATGCCCAATAGTGATATTGTTGGATCACTAGGGAGATTGATTCCCAGTTTTCTGAGGAACCACAATACTGATTTCCAAAGTTGATGTACAAGATTACATTCCCACCAACAATGGAGGAATTCCCTTGCTCCATATCTTCTCCAGCATAGACTATCACCTGGGATTTTGATCTTAGCCATTCTGACAGGTGTGTGACAGTATCTTAGAGTTGTTTTGATTTACATTTCTCTGATGGCTAAAGATGTTGAGCAAATCATTAAGTGCCTTTCAGCGATTGGTAATTCTTTTGAGAATTTCCTTTTTAGCTCTGAAACTCATTTTTTAAGTTGGGTTATTTGGATTGTTGGTCTGTATTTGGTTGTTAGTTTCTTGAATTCTCTATATAATTTAGAGTTCAGTTCTCTGTCAGATGTAGAGTTGGTGAAGATATTTTCCCAACCTATAGGCTGTCATTTTGTTTTATCAATCAGGTCCTTTACCTTACAGAAGCTTCTCAGTTTCAGGAGGTCCCATTCATTAATAGTTGTTCTTAGTGTCTGGGTTGCTGGTGTTATATTTAGAAAGTGGTCACCTGTGACAATGCATTCAAGGGTACTTCCCACTTTCTTTTCTATTAAGTTCAGTGTAACTAGGTTTATGTGGAGAGGTCTTTGATCCATTTGGAATTGAGTATTGTACAGGGTGATAAATATGTATCTATTTGCATTCTTCTATAGTATTAACCATTCTACAGCCTAGAAGTTGAAACTTCCTCACCCCAAATATTAAATTACTATTTGAGTATGACCTAACTCAATTGCTAATGACTTATGCAGAACATAGTTAAGTTATGTGCTAGTTTGTCTAGGTTGTAAGAAAATTTTGTTGTTCTCTGAAACTTTTTAAGCACAATTTTTACTGACAGCCTTTTTATCAATACTGTTGTCTCCCTAACTTCACTAGAATATGTCATTTAGTTTTGCTCATATGTAAATATATAAATACATATTTATAGATGGGTGTGCTTTGAGGTCTCAGATACACAAGCTACATCTTGCATGGTTGTCTCTTACTACTTTCTGCAGATCAAGATGTAGGGCTCTCAGCTGTCTCTCCAGCATCATGTCTGACTGAATCTCACCATGTTTCTTGTCATGACAATAATGAACTAATCTCTGAACTATAAGCCAGCCTCAATTAATTGTTTCCCTTTGTGAGAGCTGCTTTGATGATGGTATCTTTTGACAGCAATACAACCCTAACCATGGCAATACGTTAATGAAACTGAAAGAATCTTAGACCAGTTTTTTTTTATTCTAAATGTTTAAATTATAAGATTCAGTACATTGGTAGTGAGGTTTGAAGCTATTTTTGTGGAACCGTCAACTCTGAATTCCATTCAACCTCAATTTCCTTATTCTTAAATTGTATATATAATTTAATAAAACATAAATATATATAAATTTATAAATAAAACTTGCTGAGATGTTACAATATGGTTTCTGACCCAATCTGGCCAGAGTTCCAGACCCACAGACCTGCCACCCCAGACCCCTTAGCCGCCCACTACTTCTTAGGTACCCCAAAATGACTCAAACACTTATATTAACTTCATATTATGTTGGCTATGGCTTAGACCCATTGCTAGCTAGCTCCTTCATCTCAACTCAATCCATTTTCATTAATCTTTCCTGCTGCCACATGGCCGGTGGCTCACCTGTGCTCCTTACATGCTTCTTCTTGGGGCATCTGGCTTGTTCTGTCTCAACTCTACCCTCCTCCTAGCTATGATCTGATTTCCCCTCCTACTTTTTCTACAGTGCCTGTCGTGGCCAAAACAGTCCTTTATTTAAAGATCAATATTCATAGCATACAGAAAGACATCCCCACATCAACACATGGCGTAGCTCAAAATCCTAGACACCTTTAGTTAACAGCCTCTGCACATAGCAAAATGTTGTTTGAGTTCATGACTAACTAACCCCATACCTAGTCCAGAATTTTAGCTGCCACTATGTTTTTCTATTGTGTTTATAAAATCCATGTTTTAGTCATAGAAAATTTGTATTCAGTGTGTCTTAAAGGAGAATGAAGGACAAATCTTTAATCAGCAACTAATGTCCTTTCCATAAATTATAAAATGACTCAGTAAAACATACACTATATAACATAAGGAAATGAAAAAATAAGCAAGCAATCTTTGTAGGAGCTATAAGTAGTTAAAATATTCATTTGTAATATTTACTTAGATTTTTATTTTTGTAAAATATTATTTAGTGAATCAAAATTTATCTATTACTGAGTAACACTCTGTGATATGCATATAATTTAATTTATTTACCAACTTGCCTCTTGACAGTTGTAATATTCTTTTTAGCACTTATTAATAAACATGATTTAAGAGTATGATTAACAAGTATCAGTGTAGTTGGGTGTGTCAAAGACCAAGACGGATCTATCTAAAAAAAATTCCAAATTTGTTCATTTATTTCCAATTTTAAAACGATTCATTTTGTTTAGATTATTATATTGTTACTATTCTCTTCCCATTTCTCCATTCTAACTATTCAGAATCCCCCTTTCCCTCTTTCAAAGTCGTGGCTTCTATTTGCATTGACTTTTATTACATGCATACATATGAATGTATATATACATATATTCCCACATACAGTAATAATCCTGCTAATTATGTATAACTCACCTTTTAAATATAAATAATGGTTATTTTGAAAGACATATGCTTATGCTGAGTCATTATGCTCCCATGAATATTGCATAAGAATCAATTTTCACTCTTCACGATATCTTTATCATATTTATCCTTTAGCATTTAAATTAATAACCATCCAAACACATATTAGGTAACAGCTCATTGTGATATTCTTCTAATTATGGTGGCAATTTTAAATACAAAATAAAATGCATATTTCCTACGTCAAATGGCAAAAATTTGTCACATGTATTCATTAAGGAATGAGCATATAGACAAATGCATTTTTATTGTGTTCACAGATATTAGTCATGTTGAGTTACATTTCTGGGCTATTTAAAATTTTTAAGTGCATGTGTACTCATGAACATATGTATATGCACACATTTGAACAGTTATGTAGGCTGTAGGTTGAGCTTAGGTGCCATTCTCCATTATTCACTACCTTATAACATTAAATTAATTTTAGTATGTGAATGTAGTGTATATGTACCTTCACTCTTACAACACCAAGATTACAGGCATATGGTGACATGCCTGGAGTTTTGCGTGAGCTGTGGAATTGAAAATTCTCATGATTGCTTGGCAAGAAGGTTTCTGATTTCATTATCATCAAATGACTTCTGGCTATTTTCTAAATCATCCAGGAAAACAACAAAATTATATTTTTATCTATAAACTTTGCTGCTTTATTTTGCTATTTTACCTGTTTTGATATTTTGAATTTTATTACTGCATAAGATTGTAATTTTGTCTTTTATTCTATTTATTATATTTTACTTTGCTAAATATTTCTAAGCAGATATTATATAATTTATATATAATTTAATGTGCTTGTATTTGATAAGGTTTGGAGGAGATATTCATAGTGTGGTGTCATATATATAAAATATTAAGTGGAAAAATCAATGTCATAAAATTTTCTCTGCCATTTATTCTTGAACTTTTGTTCAATAGATATTCATTTTGAAATATTTAAAGTTATTTGGAGCTCATTTTTACATATGATATTACATAAGGATTCATTTTATTTATCTTTTCCTAGGTATCATTTTTCCAGGTCCTTTTATTAAAGAGTACTTTTCTTTCTCATGTATTCTGGCAATTTAAATATTTGTTTACTATATAATAATGTATTTAATTCTCTGCTTTCTATTCACTTTTATGATGTGTTGTAAAAACTATACTTGAAGTATATTTCAGCCGTGCATAAACTAGTTGACTGACTATAATAAAGAGAGACTTATCTCTGGCTTGCAAGCATGGTATAACTATAATAGTCAATAAATGGGAAAATGATGCTAACATAATGAAGTGTAATCTGTAAGTGAAAATATGAACAGATACATAAAAGACATTAAGGAAGTTCACTATTTTCCCTAAAACTGAACAAATTAAATACAGTGCAATTATACTTCGAAAGAACAAATAGAAACTACCCCAAATTCATAGCTGATATAACAATAAATGATGGATAGGTGAAGGCTTGTCCTCTGCTGTCAAGAAGACAAGCAAATCCATACTAAGTTCTTGCATTGCCTATTCTTGTACTGCAAGAAATAGAAGAAACTCAGAGAGAAACAATACTCATACAACTTAGAAACTAGTACATTTTACTCTATTGTTCATAATATTATTTTACAAATGAACCAATAAAATACCACTAAAAACGATGTTTGAACTATTATGCAAATCCAATAAATTTGCAAGTTCTAAAATTGGCATACAAAACTCAACATTTCTATGCACTGCTGCTGAATTACATGATATGGGGACTATAAAATCAATTCCATTTTCAATACCATCCAAAAATAAAATAAGAATATTTTGGATTAAAATATATACAAGATATTTGCTCAAAAAATATTAAACATTGATGAATGAAATTAGAGAACAAATGCATAAAAAGTTATTTTGTGTCCATGGGTTCAAATAATGAATACTCTTAGAATGTATATGTTGCAATTAGCAATGAACAGATTCAATGAAATATTTATCAATATAATAACATCTTTTACCAAAAAAAAATGAGCAAGAGAAAAATTTTAGACAAGTACAATTGATATCAAACAGCATAAAGCAAAATGAAGCAGAAAGAATAAAGTTTGAATCATATAACATTCTTAAATTTTTAATGTGACTATGACAGTTTAATTTATTTATTATTTGTTATCATAGGTTATAGTTTCTTATAACATTTAACACTTTTGTAAATATGATTATAAATTATGTATTTTTGTATAATTTCATGTCTGGCTAAAACAACCATAAAGTTTATGATGGTTGTGTTCTATATGATAAAGTGTCTTCTCCTCCACATTGAATCTTTGTGTCCTCTTAACTGTATTGTTCTCTTTGATTATATCTTGTTGATTTCAGCCCTCAGTTTCAATATTTCTTGTACTCTACTTCTGGCAAAGTGTATGGTCAATTTTGAGAAGGTTTTTTTGCATGCTGAAAAGTAGGTATGTTCTTTTGTGTTTGGGTGAAATGTTTCTTAGCTATCTCTTAGGTCTATTTAAGTAGTAATGTCTCTTAATTGCATTATTTCTGTTTAATTTCTGTCTTGATGACCTTCTAATGATCAGAGTATGGTGTTGAAGTCCCCCACTCTTATTGTATGGCATTCTATATGTTATTTAACCTTTATTAATGTTTCTTTTACAAAGATGGTAACCTTATATTTGGGGGACAGATGTTACAAATTGATGCGTCATCTTGATTAACTATCTTTGATGAGTATGAAATGCCCTTCTTTATCTCTTTTGATTAATTTTGGTTAGAAGTCTATTTTGCTTGTTAAGTCTATTAATTGGACAAACCTTTTCAAGCCCTTTACTCTGAGATAATGTCCTAATGTTGTGACCAATATTTAATTTTACATTCATATTCTTTTGAAGAAGGCCACATAAATATTGAAAAGTGGTAGAAGAAGTGTCTAGGCCATGTAGAAAACCATGTTATATTACTACACAATTATGTTTTATTTCCATTATGACTAGGGATCTTCTTTTTAAAAAATTATCAAGTATTGGCCACAGCATGAATTCTTTATATTTATTCTATCCATTGTTACAAATATATTTATGAGAGTTAATATACACATAAAGTATTGTGACTCTAACATGAATTCATAGACTATTATACTATAAAATCTTCTTAAACCACTGATAATGATTGAAGTACTTCTTAACAAGACTCTGTAAAGTTTCACACCACATTCTTACAGAGAATAAAAATGTCTTTCAAAGAACAGTGTTGATCCAACTGTATGACAATTTATTTTCATTTTATATATATTAGAGATAATGAATGTTTGAAGCCACACAAGCTTCATGGGTGTCATATATTCATTTCAAGATTCATGGATAACATAAACTTGAATGAAAATGCCTACATGTGAATTCCAGGGATGCGGTGATGTCTCCATCTTGTCAATAGTGGGACCCATGATATAAAATTCTCTATCCAGCTCCATCATTTTCAGCATTTAATCTTAATCTTAAAATCCATTTTGTCACTCTTATATATAATAATTTATGTGACTTAATCATCTGATTTCAAATTCCCATGGCTATACTTTGGTACAATGTTTTAAATCTCTTCTTCAGATGGAATTCTAAATGACACTGGGTTCAAAGAAAATTAAACCGAGTAATTCCAACAAATATTTACAGACCTGTGAGAGAGCACATGGTAAGAACAACCAAGGTCTCATTGACTGAGATTGAGAATGGGAAGTACTTCTGAAATATTCAGATTTTCTCAGTGCATCACAAAAGATCTCACAGGTGAAAATAACAGGTAAAATAAGTTAAAAATCTCTGATGGTCATTTCTTTGCATGATGGTGGAAGGGGCTTCACTCCATATAGGTAAAAAAAAGGCATATAAATAAACTATCTTTGAAAGCCACTATAAAGAACATGTTCCTGATAGCATACTATATTCATTTAATTATGATGTATTTCAGACTGTTGAACTCCAAAATATAATATTGTAAGTTGACATTTTAGTCTATCACTGTATTCCATTTTACTACACCATGGGCAGAAAATTAATTCATTTGGAAATATACAAAACACACTATCTGCCTTCACTGTTTTTATTTTGTCATAGTTAATAAATTATACATGGAATTTATATATGATATGCTATAACATAAATATAAATGATGATATACTTTCTATTTACTGACTCTATTACCTACTGACTGTCAAAAACCATAATACAAACTCATACGTATGATAGCACATAATCCATAAAGATAAGCTTTTATAAATACTACTAATAGTGCATTTTAAATCAAAAGGAAAATCTTGTGAGATATCGTTAAAAATGTGATTTACTAGATCATGCTGAAAGACAAAAAAAAGTCATTTAATCAAGGATGTTAAAGGAATACTTTCATAAATAATTATAGGACAAAATTGCTAAAGTTGATCAAGTATGAGAAATTAACTGGCAGTGAGAAGAGTCTGATATTTATATGTATGTATTCAAATATATATATTTAAATTTGTTCGTTTTGAAGCATAAGAATTATGTATTATTTTTGATCTGTAAAATAAGTGTGTAATATTTCTAAGACACACACAATGATCACATATGCATAAAAATAGCATCATGTATACATGATACAGTTAGAAACATGAGGACATGCTGATTATCGTCACATAGGTCTCTAAAGTGGCTATAAACAGAATTCAGAAAAACTTGTGATTTAAATTAATTGGCCATAAAGGTGGTAGACAGCTTTTAAGAAGCATAGTGGTCAGTGCACGAAGCTCATGGAATAAAAGCACTAACAATTATTGGCAAATATTCCTTATTTACTGGTTGCAAGTTGCTGGGCATCCTTCTTAGCACTGTATGACTTAACCTGTGTACAGAAATCACAAAAGATTAGTATTAGTAATGTATAGTTATTGGTAAAACATTATGTTTTACACTAGTTTATGGTACTAATGTCTTAGAACTTAATATTCCAGAGAGTATACATATGCAGTAAATCCTGAGGACTACAAAGTCTGTAAGTGGATTATCCATATTGGGAGTCAGATAGTTTTGTGTTTTGTTTCGTTTTTATGCTAGAGTTGTAGGAATTATCTAATTTCACATCAATGAAGTCATTACGGACTTGGCAGTAACCATTTTAGTTAAGCAATGTAGATAGAAACCATAAATCAATGCATTAAATTCCCAGTGGTTATAGACATTCATTGTGGCTGCTGGAGTCAATTGGACAACTGAAGCCATCACAGGAAGTTTTCTGCCTGGCTGAGAATATGATGAATAAAACTAATCAAAGCTTGTATCTTCTGCATCAGTTTCTCCACAAGAGCATAGTCTGTGAGACTCCTGCCATTCGATGCCTTAATTCATCAGGAGGAAGCTCACAGGCCTTCAATATTCACAGCTACTGTTTCTGTAGCTCCTGACGACATTCCTGGTTGGCAAGGTATGAAGTCAATGCAACTGGGAGAAATTTCCATATGTAACCAATGTTTCTGTTTGGAAAAGACCATCATATGTACCTTGAGAAATACAATTGCTCAAGAATAACATTTTTTGATGACTTGTTTCAAATATTTTGCTTTTACCCTGGAGAACAGAAACTACAGAAGTGAACATTCCCATGGCAAAACAAAAGCATTGGACATGAACTCTACATGTATGTTCTAAAGACAGAAAATTAAGTGATAAAGCTAATATGGTTTGAGTTTATATGTTTAATTACCTGTTTCTTTGTAATAATGTGTGTGCCTTTAGCTTCTCAATATTCACTTTGTCTATATCATTGCAAGTCAGGAATAGTTTTCTTACAAACATGAGTGCTCAAAATATTAACTGGAGTTTGTTATAATAATACCCTTTGACCAAAAAGAAGTTACTTACTAGTCATAACTACCACATATGGATGTTTCTAAAATTAATCATAGGTGTTAGGCCAATGAAACTGAAAGAGCTTCAGCTTGGTTGTATGCTATCCCAATAAGGTTGAAGACTTGTAAAAATAAAGATTTTTAAAATTTAAGTTGTATTTCTCTAAAATTGAATACAAGTTGATTCTAATGCATTCAAGTTAAATCAACTACTTTTTACAGAAGGGCTTTTTTAAGCCTGTCATCAGCTGCAATGGAGCTAAAAGAAACAGGATGAAAATAACTCTTGCCATGATTTATAACTTTCTCATTAGTCTCTCGACAGGGTAAGCTGAACTTCTGTGTGTATTGAGCTTTAAGGCACCTGCCTTGGGCTAGCATTTAACAAATATCCAAGGCCTGAGTGTTTAATATGAATGAAAGATGTAAGATTGATGATCAGCATAAATGATAGGCATATTTTATCACGAAAACAATCACTCAAACACAAACTTGACTTTTCTGCCTCTGACAACAAATTGTACCTTCTTCTACATTATTTAAAATTATTTTCTAATTGTATATATTTGAGATAAAATGAAACTTAAATGTAAGGTTCCAACAGCTAGGGAGATGAAAAAGAGATAATTTATAAAGCATCTCTCTCTCTTATTTATCTATCTATATACATAGGTAGATGACAGATGATAGATAGATAGATTTGTTGTTGTTACTATTAGCCTTAGGAAGGTTAAGCTGAGTTGGCATAGAATGCTTTATATTCCCAGGATGTAACAAACATATAGGCTTGTGCTTCTTATTTAAATTCTTGTCTGATTTTGAAAAACAACATTAAAAGAGAACATTAAAGTTTTGTGGATTTTTTTTCCTCCCCACCCGCAGGTTGTTGTCTGGACTTTTGGTCTGGTATTCTGGATCCTGTTCTCTTGTACTGATATACAGCCTTCTATTCCTGTGAATACACACACATAAGCCATGCCCTGCAGAACTTAACTTTTTCACTACAGTTGCCGGTATTAAAAACTCTATAGGAGGGTTTCTACTATTCTTAAAATGAGAATAACATTTAGGTTTTTTTTGTACTCTTCTAAATTAGCAACTAAATTAAAAATGGTTTCTTAAAATAAGTTATAATTAACTGGTTTATTGTCAGGTTAAAATTTTATTTATGATTATTACAAGTACTTTCTTTAATATGCTTAGAAACTGGACAGGATATGATTTTTTTTTCACTCCTAAGACTTAGCCATTTGCAATCTTCACTGAGAATCCAAAATTTTCATTTTGTTTGAAAACATTGTATTCTGTTCTGTTAGTTAACATTAGTTAATTTAGTATGGCAAGGTTTTAGATGACACTCCTTTGGTTTCATAACTATCTAACCCGGAAGTCATTTTAAGGAAACTATCCCACAGCGCTGCTGAGAGCCAGCAGGAGGATGAACAGAGGTGAAAATTAAGGAAGAAAATTCATCTACATACCCAGCAGGTTTTGGTCATTTATATATTCATCTGTTTTCAGTTCTCAACTTGATAAGAACATGTGCATTTCATGGTACCGTGCAGAGAAAATGAAGTGTGTAAGGTCATTCAATAAAGATTAAATTAAAAACATATTCCTATTGCACCCTCAGGGTCCATTAGGCTTGATGAGTGTACAAATACGTTCTTTGTATTATGTGCTCTATTCTGAAAGAGACTGTGTGCTTCGCTCATTATAAATGTGCACCTGAAAAGATGGAACATTATCCCCTGTTCTTTAACTGACCTGTGGCCACCGCTGGGTTCATTAGTGCAGAACATCTTTTCCACTGGCTGAGTCTGCCCTATTGTTTGCATTGGCCAGGGTCAAGTCAAGGGCACCGGCCTAGATTGGACTCATTTGTCAGAGGGTCTAGCAACAAAGCTGATTTCAGCAGAGATGGGGTGAATTTCATGTGGCTGAAACACAACCTTTGACACCAAGTGCCCAGGGCTTCTCAGAGTTGCACAGATGGCCTGCCACCCTTAGGCATCTAGGAACAAAGAATTGAAAATTAGAACAAAAAATAAAGTTTCCACAGTCAGCATATATTTTAAGTGTTTAAATTATTTGCAGGGATTTTTGACAGTCTAAAATTGCATCTTGAGCACTTGTGATAATCGCTGTGCTTTTTAGACTATGAAGGAAGAAAACAATTCAGTTGGGGGCTTATTGCTTAACTGGTGTAACGGGTAAAGTGTAGCAATTTAGTGTGAAGTGCAGGTTTTCCATGGTCAGCAGGAGCCAGCATGAACAATGGGTCGTGCTGAGGTAGCATGTGGAAAATGACTTTAATACACTATATAGAATGGCTTATTGCCTTGGTCAATAGGCTGCAGTGAAGACGGTGTACTCAGCCACTTGGGAAGGTTAAACCTGTCAGGGAACACCGTGACTGATATGCAGGGCCTGCTTATGAGGTCTCTAATGGAAAAACCTGACAAGCAAAGTTATAAAGGTTACACTTGACACATACTTCAGCATTATGCCTTATATTAATCCATTTTTTAAAGGTATGGTACTTTATATTTGTTAGAAATTGATTCCACAATAGTATTAACACTCCAGAGGAAACATTTAAACTTTACAGTAAAGTAAGGTATAGAATAGGATGGATATCACTGCCTAGGGTAGGACACACCTGCAGGATGCTGGCAACATATTGCAAAGAGTTTGTTACATTAGTATACCTGATTATTTATAATGCAGGAGTCAAAATTTGAAAAATGCTTTCATGATATTTGACTTTTCTGCTCAAGAAAATATTTATTGTAATGTATTCTGGAAGAATGCTTCCAAAACATTAGTATATTCATGTGGAGTGTTGTTTTTTCTTGTTGTTTGTTTGCTTGCTTCTCATGGGGGATTAAAAGGGTACAGAATGCAACCTTACATTTCTAGGAACCTTCCAGGGTTACGTTGCAAACTAGACCATGTATTTGGAAAGGCTGTGGTCTGATAACAAGTCTAATTCTAGGTTATCCTAGGTCTGAAAAGCTGAATATTCCTAACCAGTTATAGTCACATTATTTCGGTAAAAGGGAGAAACATGGGCTCTTAGTTTTGATTTTGTAAAGGAGGACAGTCCAAATGATTGTTCTCAGTATGGTTGTTAGAATTCATTTTTTAGCAATTCATCAGACACTGGATTGTGGAGATCAGCCATTTTACTCTGAAGACTTTAAAGACTAAATCATACATTATTATTAATTTATGGCCTTCCAAGTATTGTAATATGTAATGGCTCATGAGAAGAATGTCCAAAATGGATGGTTTTGCATTGTTTACCCTGTTTCTCTCTTTGATAATAACACTCCTAAGAGTCTTCTCAAGCTCTAGAAGAGCTGCCAAGCCGTGGAAAACATTGTATTGCAATTATGAACAGGAGGAGTCTTCTACTGTGGTCTTCTGTATAAAATTATCCAAGGAGACATATCTTCATGTAAAATATGGCTGTTTTCAGCTGAAAATGAAATGTAATTAACAGAATTCTAGTCACTTTTGATACCTAGATAGAGTTTATAGGGAAAATGTGAACTTGTAAAATAATTTTAAGTGTCTTAAGATAAAAGGTAATGTTTTTTCTGGTTAAAATGTCCTCATCCACATGTTTGTCTTATTAG
Organism: Phyllotis vaccarum; assembly: GCA_033318265.1. NCBI lineage: Eukaryota > Metazoa > Chordata > Mammalia > Rodentia > Cricetidae > Phyllotis > Phyllotis vaccarum. The sequence goes on along the minus strand of JARWLC010000014.1, from coordinate 45,919,373 downwards.
GTCAATAGTACATACTTAACGGATTACAATAATGAGGCATGTTTGAATAATTATATATTGAAAATTATAGGTAGAACAATATTAATCTATTATTAATATTAATAATATATAATATAATATAATAATATATATAATAATATAATAAGGCATGCATGTCACATAATTTTGCATATATTCTTATGTACAATACATTTTCATATTTAGACAGAGTGAAACATAAAAGGCAGTAAAAGAGACAACAAAATAATTGACTTATACTATTGATTGTCCATATCACAATCTAAGTTTTAAAGATATATGGAAGTTAAACTCATAAAACATTTTTCTCTCAATTATAAATCTAAATATTCTCTTAATGTTCTGATATTTTTACTGGACACATTAATTTGCTTTTCTTTAAATGTTATGATATAATATAAGCAAGAAATATAGTGAGATGAATATATTTTGTCATCTTATAGTTCTCTAAGCTGTACCAATAGGGATATAATTATTTAGAAATGTTTAACATATCAATATTATAATTGTAAAATTTTCATATATTTTTCTGCTTTCCTAAAATCTCCTAGCTGCAAATCTTTTGTCTATAACTCATGCATATGATTGTCAATGTATTAATTTTTTATAATGCTCTTCTTAGAGAATATGATGATTTGCTCCAATAACATCAAAGATCTATGTATATAGGGGATAAACTTAACTTGTACAAAAATGAAAATTGAGCTATCCCTGAAAACACATAAAGGCAGGTTACGTTAAAAATGAACAAACATGGCTACTACATAGAATGGCACAGACTGAATATACCCAGCAGCACTGACCCGTCTTAGCCACCAGCACTTCCTATTAGTGACCTGAAGAATGGGTTTTGCTGCCATGTTCTTCACAAAAGCCAGTGGAAATTTTCCTTGTGCAATATTTATTCTAGAAAATAACACCTCTAATAGTAACAGAATAAATAATGAACACAAAGAACTACATATGTGTGAGATAATGTGCTTAACTGCAGTGGAGGTTCAGATAATGTCCTCACTCTAGAAATGCAGTCATGGAAGATGAACTAAAAGCACACAGTTGCTCAATAAAGAATGTTTTCACACTTTAAATGCAGAAACTACTGTGAGAAAAGACAAATTTACTAAAATCTTCCAAAGTGACAGACACTTGACAACATTCAGACAACTATCAAAGTAATACAAATGACTGAATCACATTTGTTAAGAAAAATAAAATAACTAAATAATTAAATTAAGATGATACACATACATGTCTCAATAATTCGAAGTATATTATAATAAAACACATTTTTATTAGTAATTCTAACTTTTAATTTTTTATTAAGTTATAATGTTTTATACAGGCTTAATTTCCTATGATATTCAGATTTTTCTAGAAGGATATCATGGCAAACTAGTACAGCATGGAGAAAGGAGGTTAGCATCCTCAAAACCATCTCTTCTGGCTGATTTTCAATCTAACTGTAAAGTGATTTTCAGTGAACAATATGAATGAGATGGTATTAGCTTTGTTGTCAAAACACATGTGTGAGGCACTGAAAACATCATGTGGTATGAAACAGTCCCTCCAACCATGTTGAGAAGAAAATCCACTGATCTCTCAATACTCAGAGACATTGCAGCTGCATGTGCATCATAAGTTGTTCTTTTTCTCTTGTAGATTATCATAAAATTTGATGTCCATGAGTTATCTCAAGTACTAAAGTTATTTATGAATGATTTTTTGTTAAGTCAAGTTTCTGTGATTAAGGTCTTACAAAGATCAAGAGAAATTAAATTCTAGAAGAAAACTACCCCTTATACCCTGACTCAGCATTTCATTTGTAATATCTTCACAATAATGCCAGCCTATGGGTAAAATAATCAGCCAATATTTACTTTATTTGTAAATTATTACTATGATAATATGTGTGATATCTAAAATGAAAGAAAAATAGTTGTGTTGGAAATGTAGTATTAATATTTATAAAGGTAAGTTTTATGAAATTTTGTTTAGCTAACTTTGGCTCAGAGTGTAAAAGAGCACTCATTTGGAATAATTGGTCAATTTTTTTGCTTAGTTACCTGACAGGTTAAATTAAAATTCAGTTTAATATATAAAGTTTAAATAAGTCTAAGGCTAAAAATGAATGTCTATCTTACTGTTAAAAAGAAATTGTACTCTTCCCAGATTGCTGAAAAACAAATATTGTGATTTTTCTCTAAATTAAATATTGAAGATAATAACATTTGCAGTGTAACTAACATATAATTTTCCCACATAAACAAAGGAAAGGTAGTATGGTTACTCAAAGTGAATGGGATTATTAAATATATGAATCCAGAATAAAGCTTTTCACCAGCAAATGTATATATTCAATGCCAAGAAATTTATAATCCATCAAAACATAAGTATCCACTATACAAAATTTAAATTAAAGGTTAATTTGTAATTTGCAGATATTATTAAATCTATATAAATTATGGTAGGCCTATTTTGCTTAAGTGAAAACACCATTTTCTGGTAAAAATTTTAAAAATATAAATGGAATGAAAATATGTGTGGAAAAAAACTACTATTTCTCTATTTAAAATAATCTACAACATTTTGATAGTAAATAAAAAAAATCATGTCTTGTTTATAATTGAATCAAGTCATAATCTTTCTGAAAAGTACATGATATATGGTACTTATGTTCCCAAACCTTCTTGATCTTTTGGTTGACTTGGTATTTTGACCTTGCCTCAGAACACAAAGCCTTCATGTTAACTGATGGAAGGGTCAGTGAGCTAACAGCACTGTTTAGTGTTTTATTTTAACAGTTCAATTGTAAGGTGAAGGGAACTCTCCTGAGACAGCCTCTAATAGCTCTATTACATTTCTCAAAGACCTCTTAAGATAATTGTTTTCAGAATCATGATATGATCACTTTAGAACTTGTGAATATCTGTTTCAGCTGATCATGGTTCTGTTTCTATTATTTCACATTGTATTAATTTTCATAGACTTCATTAGATTTAAAAGGTTTTTTAAATATTACGTAAATTGCAATTCTGGAGAATATATTTGCAATGTGTTCTTTTTTACAAATGATAATAAACTCTAATTTATAATCCTACTCCTCACACTAGGGATGATGTAATTCTAACTAGAATGATAGCTGTGTTACTCCAAATGGTTGATTCTTCACATGTTGATGTTATTTTAAATACTTAATCACATTTATTTAATGCAAGGACATTTAATAATGTTTGATGAAAATTTCAAGGTACTATTAAAATAAACATGCTAATATTTAATACTCATTTATATATTAAAACTAATTTAGAAAAATATTTTTGCTCTTCTGGGTATCCAACCCTGAGCTTTGAGTATGAGTTCACGTACACAAAATTTCATCAAAATATACAGCTAGTAGATAATTAAAAAAAAATAAAATGTGTTGTTTCCTCATTTTGTGAGAGGGTAGATTGACTTTTATGAGTAGCATACAGTAGTTAGATGACAATTGTAATGCTTAGTACTTTCAGATGGTAATTACACCAACTAAATATTTGTCAAAACAAAACAAATTCTGCTTAAGTGCACTTAAAAACAGATGTAAACTCTACTTTGAGAAGTTATGTATTAGTAGAAAATAGTGGAATTTTATCACCTCTTATTGTAGAAAACATAATGAAATGTTTTAGATTAAATTGCATTTCATATACTTTATCTCTTTAGTGTTCTTTTGAGAAGTCTTATTCTGTAGCATACCTATGTTCTGATTTCTCCTCCTACTTTTTCTATGGTGCCTGTTATGGCCCAAAACAGCTCCTTTATTTAAAAATTGATATTCACAGTGTACAGAAAGTCATTCCCATATCATATAGCTACTGTTTATATTATGAAAATGTGCAGACTTTTTGAATATTTTTTATTGAAAACAATTTTTATATAATATATTCTAATTATGTCTGTTCCTTCTTTAACTCTTTCTAGATCCCCCCACCACACTAGCCACCGCAATCCACAGCATTTAAAATTGTCATATATGGTCAACTCACTGCTCTGTAACATAGGAGAACTTTCCCTAGCTAACAGTAACTTCATATCCACTGATTAATCTTTCTGCTGTAATTTAGCACCTATCGATTAATGTTCCTGTTTCCCACTCCTCTGCACTCAGTATTAATTCCGTGGAGTGAAAACCTGGTACACATCCAACATACACTACTGGGCACTGAATGAATAAATTAATGAGCCAAAATCTTTCAGATACACATGCCAAAAAAAATAAAGGCACTACACTGATGGGATTTTTTTAAGCTCTACACTTAATATGTCAATTGCTTTTCATATTTCTATCTATGTGATGTTTCTAATTAATTGGCCAATATCAATAAGTTTTACTCAGCCTAAAATACTCTTTGGTTTATTATGGAGTTGTTGGATACCGTATTTGTATTTTATGGTAGAATATTCTTCCAGTTAATATATTCCTTCTGGATTAATTTTTATTCATATTATTTGGAAATATCAAAAAAAATTAAGAGGGGAATTAAATTCATTAGAACTTTTAAATTTAAATATTTATATATTAAGCAATAATAATATAGATATTTATAGAGAAATAGAAATCCTTAAATATTAGTATTTACGTACAATGTAGGATTCTGATGAAAACATTTTAAAGTGATTAGCAATGGAAGGTGAGCTAAACCTCTATCAGCAAATATGAGAAACATTCTGAGAGCTTCTTATCAGCACCTTCTTTAGCAATGAAGGTGACACCTTGGATTCACTTCTAAATATTCCATTTCACTGGTCACACAATATAACCTTTTGTGGGCCTTTAACGTTTTAATTCACAAACTCATATATTCAATAAAATCCCGGTGCAGAGCAGCAGTTCTCAATGACTTTGGTTGGGTCTAATAACACTTTCACAGGGGTTCTTATATCAGAGATCCTGAATGTCAGATATTTACATTACAATTCATAACAGTAGCAGAATTACAGTTATGAAGTATCAACAAAGTAATTTCATGGTGGTGTCACCACATGATGAACTGTATTAAGCGTTTGCATAATTAAGAAGTTCGAGAATCATTGGTGTAAAGGATAAAGTTTATAGAAAATGAAAAATTATGTAGAACAAGTTCTCTTCCTAACCATGCAGATTCAAATACTTCAGGGTAAGAAGAGAAATGTTTTGAGATGATCGACTAAAGAGGAAATTGTAAATTTATGCATACATAATTTTTTTCAAATGAGAACAAAAAGAAGTGTATAGAATATTGAGGCATAGCAAATCTTGTTAGGCATTTTCAGATACAAAAATAAATCTGTAAAATGGAACAAATTTTTCCAATTTTAGATTAGAATCAGGGTCCATGCCTATTCTTTTGCAAACTGATAGTTGTTTTCATTTAAAGGCAGACATCTGTAACCGCTTCACAGATTATGGGAATTGTGATTTGAACACAGCATATGGCAGCAAGCGATAAATCTGAGGAGGCACAGCTAAGTTTAGATGTAACAGAACTTGCTGGTTTCATTTAAAGTTAAATTCAAGAAATATTCAATCATTCATTATAATGTGTAGAACATGGTGTTCACAGGTTTAACTGGTCTCTTAAACTAGTAATATAAAAAAGTATAAACTTTGAATTTCCATTTGATCATTTTCTCCAATAAAATTCATATTTTTGTTAATCTTGATATGTATTTCATAGCTAAATTAACATTTAAAAAGCAAATATGTGCATATATTATACATATGCCCTAAAGAATATATAGTATTAATCCTACTGAGCAAAAATAAGACTACTATTTCTATATTTTGAGCCAATTTTGGAGAAAGTCTTATTAAATACTGGCCAGGACCACACCCAAGATTCCCAGAATATGACAGTAAATTACATTTGTCAGGGACTTATAAAAGCAAAGCCCACAAAGCTACATGCTTCTGAATTTCAAGAAGTGATCTGACCTTGGACAAGTGGGGCTTTCAGGTTAGAGACATTTTTAGCCAAAACATTAGGTTAAAAAAATTATCAATAAATCATTTAAAAGATTAAGTTTTAGTCATATAAAAATAAATTCACATAAAATTTAAATAATTATTTAAATTTCTGGATTATTTTTCATGAGTTAGACCATTCAGATAGTATTTACGAGTTTATTAATAGTACTAGACATAATAGTCAAACATATACTGATAGTTACTGTTAATTCACAATATTCACCATAACTCCCACCTACTTCACCTCAATTTATATTTAAGATAGATGATAAGTTCTGAGTACACAAAAACTATGGATTTATCAAGCCTCTTTTCTTAGGTGAGTCTTGGAGGCAGGAAGGGAGGGTGGTTTCCTTCCTCTCACACCTGAAGATTCATTACTCATCATTGTTCAAGTCTCCTATCTCGGCTTAATTTTTGCACCATCTTACAGGAAACTTCTTTCCTGGATCTTAAGACACATAACGTATCTCCTGCTGCAAAAGCACGGAGTGCGGAGCCTTATGTTTTACCCTTATGTATTGGTATGATTTGTGTTTTCAAAAAAATATAGGTTTGAAAATTCAAAATAAATTTCTGACTCCTGAAATAGCTGTTTCTCGGTGTATTCATCTTTCCCCTAATTGTATTGGAACAGGTCACAACAGTGAAACGTCTAATAACAGCAGTCAGTCACTCAAGCTAAATAGAATGGAAGTCCATACAGTTCCTATTGGATCCTCTAATTGAGATTCAACAATATCAAATCTTTTGACTCATCCGAAAGACCTAGAAAAAAATGCTCTCGAGGTTCATTTATACTGTTGAAGAATTGGCTTTCATACACCATAGGCCATTGTATGTTACCAAGGTCATTGACTGATGCTTACTAGTGCCTCAGCATTGCCCTAAGTTTCTGAAGACTCTCTTGGATTTGAAGATCATTTTTCCTTTCTCAAATAGTAGTGATGTATTTTATTTGACTTTATAGTCTACCACTGCATTGAGATAACTCCGTTTTAACAGAGCTCAGGTGATTACATTGCATTCTCTTACAATACCCTATTTTAAGGGCAATGTGCTAGTATGTCTAATAATATTCCCAAAAGTTTTTTTGCCATGTGTGGTTGTATGAATGGGCATGGCCCATTTGAATGCTTGTTCACAGTTGCTAGAACTATTTTGGCAGCATTAGTAAATGTGGTATTGTTGGAGCAGCTGTAGCCTTGTTAGAGGAAGTGTGTTACAGATGTGAGAATATGCTTTCCTCTCAGAACATCATGAAACTTCCTCCAAACCTGACCACATATTACTAAGAAAAAAACAAGTTTCAATATATACAAGAAATCATAATACCTGTATCCTATCTGACTACCATGGATGGAAGCTTAGATTCAACAACAGGAAAAAAAAACAAACAAAAAAACCCCAGAAAAACAGAAAAATGTAGAAAACTGAATAACTCACTATTGAATAAAAACTGGTAGATACAAAAATTAAAAAAGAAATTGAAGACTCTAGAATTGAATGAAAACAAATTCATAACATATCCAAACTTATGAAATATTATGAAGGCAGTCTATGAGGCGGTAGGTGTCTAAATAAGAATTTTAGAAATTGCTATTCTGTTTTTCTTCTGCTTGTTTCTTTTGTTCAATTCTGATGTATTAGTACTTGTTTTGTCTTATTTTATTACAAAAAAAATCACAATAACATTAAAAATATCTCTCTTCTTGAAAATATCAAATATATTTTGAGAGGAACTTTATGTCATACTTTCCACATTTTTCTTATAAAAAGAATAGACATTTACTTGAAATTCTTTGATTATATGTTGTTTTACTTATAAAATACAGAAATAAATATTTTATACAGAAATACAAAAATAAGTATCTTAAAAGTTATATAAGATATTTTAGCTTAATTTATTTCTGAGAAACGTGTGGCTCTTGGGGCAAGCTGAAATCCCAGTTTGGGACACAAGAATCAAAGGCTGCTGGTATGTGGTGTTTTTCAAACATGCACAGACCTGTTCTTAAGTATCTACACATCAATGTCATCTTCTGTATCTCTGTCTCTCGCTAAATCCAACATGCGATGTAAATGACAGACATGTATGTGTGTATACGTTTGTGTTCATGCATATGTTATAGGCCTTACCAAACAAAACGTAACCTTATTTGTGCGCTCTGATTCTGGTTTAACGGAGACACTTTCGTAGTTTGTCAATTAGAACTAACAACCTTCCTCTGAAGGCACAGAAAGTTCTCCAATTATAGAGAGATTCACATATTTCACATTTTGCGAGTAGAGGAACCTGAATTTTGTGGCTTTCCTTAAATTTTTTTCTATATGATTGTTTTGCAGTCTACCCATGTATTTCAAAATCTCTACCCCAGAAGTCATCATTTCTATTTGCATCATTTAGAATACCTCCTTTAATAAGTTACCTTGAATATTAATACAATAAACATGAAGATATTTCATACACTTGTCCCTAAATTCTGTGAATATCTTCCCTATCACCACTAAAGAGTAAGAAGCTGAATAAAGAGCACAAAATGCTCAGAAAGAAGGTCCCGACTCCCCATGCACTTAGTCCAGAGACTTTGCTATGGCTGTTCCAGAGAACTCTGGGCACAGTGTGAACACAGTTTCTTTCTCTAAGAAATGGCATTGAAATGTAGGAAAGTTTTAAGTTTCTTAAATGTCTCTAGAAAATTAAATTTAGAAATAAAAAAATTAATTTTTCTTATTATTTTACAAGTAAATTTAGAAGAGAGCAAACAAGGAATACCTTAACCTAAATGTTAGATAATTTTTATATGTATATCTAGGTTAATTCTATGATCACCTATAGGGATGTGCGACTAGTCTAATCAAACCCCATGCTACAAAAATAAGATTGCCCCAATAAGTATAAATTTTACTTAATATTTTATCATTTTATCTACTTAGTTCAACTCTACTTGGGTCTTTTTTATACAACAGGACAGAAACTGTGACCATTACAGTAATTCCTTTTTTTCTGTTAGTGAAAATTGCAATATAAAATAGGTAATGCAAGTCTAGTTCCCATGAACAGTAGCACCTCTGAGCATCTCTACATGAAAGCTTATTTTACTATCACTTAAGGAACTCATTACCCTTTTATGAGGCTTACATGCTGCTTTACAAATATAGCACTTTAGTAACATTGTGGAGCATCATCATTTTTGCCAGCGGCATTTTTTCAAACAAGAAAAACCCATCTTGAAAATAATATTCTCAGTGTTCTATGTCTTCTGTATCAAGTGTAGTATTCCAGTGCTTCGGTTGAGTGTTTGGTTTTTTAAAGCCGGTTCTTCACCTGAAAATTATTAACATGTGAGACAGTATGTATTTAATTTTGATTTAATCAGTCAGATAAGAAAATTTAGGTCATTTTCCTGATAAATGGGTGAGAGCACAACTCTCTCCTAAACAGAGGCCAATGTCATTTCAACATTAGCATGGGTTTAACATAGAAACTTTTTGCAAATATAAGAGCTAGTTATTTTAAATGCAAAAATGACCAAGTAACAGAAATCACAGCTACATAAACCTGGCTAATGGTTCTCAGTGTTTGCAATTAGTAAAAATCAAATAATAATAGTGTAAGTCTGACTTAGATTATATAACAGAAAAAAAATTGAAGTTTGTTTTTATACTATTGAAGCCATTGGTTACTTTGTTATATTGTTTCCTTGATGATTGAGCTACAAAAATATCCTAAGGAAAATGCTCAGTCTTGGAGGTGAATATTATTTTACTTAGTGTCATAGAGCAACCAAATTGAAACAGAACCAACCCACAGTACACAGTACTCATTCTCTATGTCAGAGGATCCTGATTTAATGTCTTCTTCTAAACCTACCCACCTTTCAGAAAAGAATATGTGAATCATACTTGATGAGATGTTATGACAAGAGGATTATCTGCAAAGTTAAAAATCGATGAGAGACTCTTATATTATGCAACTTACTATATATCATAAGGAAATAAAATGGCTTTCAGAATTTAGAACATCTTCAGAAAAGGAGAATGAATAGCTAAGTACATATTAATTCATTTTATTATATGAAATCTATATAGGTTTGAATCTTCTGGGTATTCTAGGAATAGAAAAAAATTGTTCATATCCAACAACTGCTTTAAAATGTGAATTCATTTGAATTCTTAATATCAAGGAGTCATCTCTTTTATCAGTAATTATGTGACTACAGCCATTCTAAAAATGAAACTAAGATTTTTCTATGCATCATGAATAAGTATCTAAGAACACCTGTTTAACTTCAGTTTTGTGTGTTTATCTGTGAATTATTGGAATCAGGGTAGGTTCCAAGGAGAGAAAAAAGAGTCAAAAGAGAATTAAAAGAATATGAAAATTTAATGACCAAATTATCAGATAATTATTAACAACAGTATGTTCTATTTTGTATATATTATGACAATTTTAAAAGACACTTGTGTTTTAATTATACACTGAAAGTTCAGAAATATATTAATGAAGATTTAAATACTTTTCATAAAGATTTATTTTTACTTTATTTGCATGCATATATGTGTGTTTCTATAATTATATGCCATGTGTATGGTGTATGTAAGTGCCTGTGTTAGTTATCAGATACAGTGGAACTGAAGTTACAGGCAGTTGTGAACCATATGATCTGAGCACTGTTGAACTAAACACTAGTCCTCTAGAAATTCAGCAAGTAATCACCCTCAAAACATCTTTTTAGTCCTGTAAGTTTCCTTAAGAAACTTTTAGAAAGATAGAAAAGACACCAAAATGTAACTATTCAAATGAATTAATTAATTGCTTATGTTAACACTTCTAAAGACAATGAATGATTTTATAACAAACTGAAAAATATACTAAGTAGATTAACTTTCTATTTCAAATCCTATATATATCAAGGGACTTAAGGGTTTGCTATAACTGATTCTACCTTATAATATGCTAATTCAATCTTATTTTAATTGGATTTCACATCATAATTTTAAACTGTAGATAATTGACCCTGTAATCCTCATAAATTCTATTCTCATATTCTAACTAAGTAATATTCTCTTTTAACAAAAGCTCTGATTTTCAGTTGGTATAATCTGAATTTGGCATTTGTATTCCACTAATTTTGCTTATAATAGATACCTCTATATGTCAGTTTTAGTTTATTAGAGGAATCACACGTTTCAGTTATTAAAGAAGCTAGCATAGAATAAAAATCGTCAATGATTTTAATGGTTATACAGCTGTTTAATAAATACAATGGCTGATGTAGTTGTGTTTTAGGCTAGCCAGGCATTCTTTATGAATAGTGTCAGTGCACATAGTTCCAGTATCAGATGGGAGCACCTAAAGACATTGGGTTTGATCCTCAGCACTAGATAAAGAAAGACAATATAAGGAGAAAAAGTAGGAGAGGACAGGAAGAAGGGCAGAGTAATTTAAATGGTGGCAGTGATTAAATTAGTTTCCTGACACAGATATATAGCTCTTCGCTGAGGGAAATTTGAAAAAAAAAATGCTTTCTGTTTCTAAGATAATACAACTTAGTTTTATTTGTTGACAATAATTATTCATTGAGTATGTATCAGTTTACCAAATAGTGTTCAAGGCTTGAGTAATAAAGAGCTATAAATTCTCTTGCAATCTGAGATATTTTGATAGCAAATTTAACAAGGCCAGCCATTCTTAGCAGTGAAAAACCTATGGCATGTTTCACAATGTTCTTTGATGGGTATATCCTGTGGCAAATAGGTATGTGACACTTCCAATGAGTCTACTATCATTTTGTTCTTTTCCGAGTCCTCCATATCTCTCAGCTTTGTCTCCAATGCACATTTATCAGTGATCCCTATGCATCCTGGATTCCCAGGGGTTGGCTTAATCCCAATGACTTAGAGGGTTATTAAAGAAAGTAAATTGCTCATGAAAGGCCCTTGAACTAACCTCTGGATAAAATATCCATTGATAAGGCTGGAGACCAGAGGGAGTGTTGGGAGAATTATACATACTCACCAAAGCAAATGGAATAACACATATGCCAACAGTATCAGAGAAAAAGAAAAGTTTAGCATCAAATGGGTGTTTTAAAAGTGTGAAATGTGGCTGTCAAAGAGGCTCAGTGACTAAGGGCTTGGTGCACATGGTTAAGTCCTTAGTTCATGCCCAGCACCTATGCACTTACAGAATTTGAGTATGGCAATGTGTCCTCTGTAACTCAAGATCTGTAGAGCATAGATAAGCAGATCATGATGGCTGGCTGGCCTGCCAGTATAGCAAATCTATGACCTCCACATTCACTGAAAGATGGTATTTCAAAAACAAGTGGAGTACAATTAATATAGACATACTTATGCCCGTCTCTGGCTGATGCAGCTCACAATATGGATGAGCATACCTATGCACATGCATAAATCACACACTCATTCATACAGACGGAATGTGAAACGCCCAGATTAATTAGACCTGGAAAGTATTTTCTGTTTTGAGTAATATATAATGAAAATTAAAATAACTTACAAATTTAATTTATCAAACTATTAATGTAGCCTAGAATTGCATTCTCATTTTTAGAAGAAAAACAGGAAGTTGTTTTAAGTTTTTATTAAATAGCATGAACTTTTTCATTGTTATATACAAAAAAGTATGATTTTTTAAAAAAGGAAAGAGGTTAGCAGAGGAATGTCTTATCTTACCGTGAGTAACATCGATAGGCATCATTTTCCAAATTACGTATATGGAGTGATAACATTAAAATAATGATCAAATAGAATACAAATATATTTTTGGAAATAAGGTAAAGCTGTTTCTTTATCATTGGACTTGTTCTGAAATCTCTGATGAAATATGTTGCAAGGCCATGAGGAGATATATTATTTCTTACCTTTTATAGTAGTCAACAGTACTAAATAAATATTGGCTAAGTCAAGAAATATCCTAATGAATGCTGTGATATCAAGGACAAAGCTGTCAGGATTCATTCATCCCTGGTTTCATGATAGCACCATTCTGTTTCCAATAGCAAACTGTAGTACAGATTACAATTTTGAAAAATATCAAAAAACAAACAACTAATGTTTGATTCCTGGAAGAACGTTTATTACTGGAAATCCCCTTTCCCAAAACCTTCTCTAGAGCAAATTAAGTTTAAGAAATAATTTTCCTGTTATCTGGAAAATCCAATAAGCTCCACTGCATGTCAGTAGTTCCAGTTACTGTACGGAGCTCGGGGAATGCTGAGATGATAAGTATGAAGCCCCTGTTGGCAGATTTTTTTCACTGTCTATTGTAATTATCTGAGCTTACTTTGTTTACTGAGCTGTAAACTCTGGCATGCAAGTGATGGTATTCAGACACAGATAAGAGGATTGTCCCTTGCTGTGTGTGTGAGCATGACTTTAATAAAGAGGTCAGACAGAGTAATGAATAGCCAACAGTGGGTGAGACAGCAAGGACATGGAAGTAGAATGAATCACAAATATCTATGTGGGAGAAATGGCAAAATGATCTGCAGAGAGCTACTGGTGATGGACTGGGAGAAGTGAGGCTGGCACACAAGCTCCATGTCATGAAAGTATTTGAACTCATGACCCAGGGATGCAGATAACTAAGTAGCGGTTTCTGAGTCACTTGTGGAACATTTGACAGGTTAAATGTAGATGTATGTCACAATTTACACAGCAACAAAATAGAAACCAAGAGAATAAGAAAAGAAATGGTATTGTTATGCACCTACTGTGTGGCAGCCACTTCATGTCTATTATGTAGTACAACCCATTTAAGAGTCCCAAGAATTTAGGAACTGTCATTAAATGCTGACATAAAATATATTGCATAAGATCACATTATCCACAGCATGCTCTGTTATATACATGGCTTTGAAAACTGAATTAGCATAATATAAATGTATGGATAATAGCTTTGTGGTGGCTTGAATAAAATATGGCCTTAATAAACTCAGAGAGAGTGGCGTTATTGGAGGTGTGGTCTTTAGAGGAGGAAGGTGGAGGGAGATCAGTGGAGGGTTGGCTTTGGGATTTCAGAAGATCAAGCCAGGCTCAGTGTCAAGTTCTCTTTCTGCTTTAACAATCCAGAAATAGAATTCTCAATTACTTTTCAAGCACCATGTCTGCCTACATGATGCCATGTTTCACAGCATAACAGTAATAGACTAAACCTTAGAACCTGTAAGGCAGCCATAATTAGAGTTTTTCCTTTATAAGAATTGCCATGATGTAACCAGAGCAAGCAAACCCTAACTAAGACAAACACCATGTGTTAATGTACTCATGTAAAGAAAAACATTATGATTTCAACAATTCTAGTGGCATTCCGGTAGATTAAATGAAGTAATGCGTGACAAGCATTTTAAACCACAACTGTCAGATGGTGAGGTGAAATACTTGCTTGTGTCATAGACTAACTGGCCAAGGTTACGCAGCTATTCTAGAGTAGAATCAAGATGTCTCTCAGCCTCTCAGATCTCAAATCACAGGATTGCTTTCTACTACTTCAAGAAGATGTGTATGATTAATTTGTTAAAATGCTGTACAGCAAAGAAATTCCAGGGTATCTCGGGTCTAGAAGAATTCATCTCAGTTAGATAGTAAGATAGATCTGTATTGGAAAGGTGAGAATTGAGGCATGGGATTAAAAACAAGTGAGGTTTTGAGAAGTAGGAAGAAAAGGAGTGTTCATCTTAACTGAATATATTGGCACAGGTAGAGATAGAATGTTAGAAAGGATATTGATTGACAAATCAATACTGTTCTTCTGAGTTTTGGTCATACTGTATAAAGCCTAGACATAAAAAAATTAATTTGAAATGAAAGACTGACATGAAAATTCTGTCACTCTGAATATTTATTTACTTTAATGTCCTCCTAAAATTGCATACATTTTAGTAAATATTCTGATTTTAGACATTTGATTATATGATAATTATTATTAAAATACGAGTTAGTCTAACACTGTTTGCATTGTTCTTCCTGTGCTACAGCACAATAAAAGAATCACTGGACTTAGCATGTGTTAAATTCACATGTAAGAAGAAAATACCTATATGTATGTGTATATATGTAGACACATGTGTAGCTGTAATGTAAAACAGTTCTTAAATTAATTATTAAGAAACAAAAAGTAATATTGATAAATCAGAAAATATGTATAGCCTTTGATAAATGTTTCACATTGATGAAAAATAAACTTTATTATCCTTAAATCATTTCATAAGAAGAAATTAACTGACTTCATAACTTAATATGTGTTACAAAGATTTCCCCTTTCTAGGCATAATAGAATGATAGAAGACTAAAGCTCAAATTTACTAATTCAGAAATAATAACAATTGTAGCTACTTATGTTGGTTTTGCATGTGAGATCAGACACATGGTACCAGAGCTACACTAGAGTTTATGCCGGAGAGCTGCCGAGCAGATAAGAGGGACAGAAGCAGAAGAGAAAGAGACAGACTTTCATATGGTGTCTCCTTTTAAGAGACAGGTGGGCACAAATTTATGTAGCCATGTCTAGGGGCATGCCCCCTCCCTATGCAACATGTTCTGCCTGTGTCATGTTGAGTTTACCATGTGGCATCTATGTGCCAGGAATTTTTACAACATATATAATGCATTTTTGGATTATGCCAGAAATTAGAAAATATTTTAACCATATTCAAATTTTATGAGAAGTCATTATAAAACCTTCATCAAGCAACTGATGGAAGCAGATGCAGATCTACAGCTGAGAACTGGGTCGAGCTTCCAGTCCAGTTGAAAAGAGGGTGGAGGGATTATATGAACAAAGGGTTCAAGATAATCATGAGCAAGCACAGAGACAGCTGATCTGAGCTACTGGGAGTTAACTGACTCTAAAGTGACAGCTAGGCACCTGCGTGGGACTAAACTAGTCCCTCTGAATGTCCATGACAGTCGAATGGTATGGGCAGTTTGTGGGGCCTCTGTTATTGGGACCAGAACTTATTCTTGGTGTATGAACTAGTTTATTGGATTCCATTTCCTACAGAGGAACACCTTACTAAGCCTTGATCTTGGTGGCAGGGGCTTGGTCCTACCTTAACTGAATATGCCAAATTTCATTGACTCGCTCTAAGAATTACCCTCTTTGAGAAATGTATAGAGATGATATGTATATATATATATATATATATATATATATATATATATATATGTGTGTGTGTGTGTGTGTGTGTGTGTGTGTGTGTGTGTGTATGACAATTTATATATGACAATAATGGATTATTCAAGGTATTTTAAAATACTTTAACCACATTCAAGTTTTTAAGAAGTCAATGACTGGATGACTTTGAAATTACAGCAGGGGAAATTTCGTGATCATCAGAAACACGTGGCTAAAATGTTGTCATTGTTAAGCAGGTTGAAGTGCCTGAGCTGTCCAATGCTAGAATGTCTGTCTCCCACCCGGAGTGGAGTTCACAATGGTAGGAAGGCTCAGTTACAACACAACCAAAGTGATATGGAAGGGATTTTGAGCTTATCAAATTATAAATGTCTGCTACTCTAATTCACTTACAAAGTATAAAGGCCATGCCTTTTTTTCAGGACTATTCTATTACTATCCAAACAAAATAAAAACTTATGGCTTGACTAAAATCAAAAAAAAAAAAAAACAAAAAAAACAAAAAAAGCTGGATTCTGTTTCTGTTAGACATGGTAAAACTATATTCTTGTTATGTTGATTGCATATTTTAATTAGAAGGTTTAAAGGAGAAGATTGGAATTGCTGTATACCCAAAAAAAAAAAACTGCACATTTGAAAAGTAGCAGCATAAAAGGGGGATTTTTAATCCTTGAATTTGAAACTCACTGTTGGATTAGTCTAGATACTCTTAGGTGGGGAGTAAGGAGTAAGTAATAGAAAAAAATAACAAAATTTAAATTCTTCAACCCTGTAATGAATATAGTATTTGTCTAGATTGTGTGTAGGCGGAGTTTACTTAGAAGGCACCAATACAGGATAGATATTTATTAAAATATAAACGAACACTCACGGTACAGGTGTTTATAGTAGCACCTGAACAGGGACTGGAGTCTGGAACGGTGGACGAGTAATGGACAGATGATGGATTCTGATCCTATCTCTCCAACAGCCAGGAACCAGGAAGAGGGCCTCTCGTGTTCCAGAAGCCCCTTATCAATGGGATTTCCATGCCCCCTTCAGGGGCCCGGGACCCTGGATAAGTGTCTTTTGACCTTATCAGCTAACACATGAATCCCACCACAATTGTGAGTTCCTAAATTATCCTCATATGCCATATTAATAAATGTTATTAGTTATAAATATTTTTTTATTATCTCTAAAGTAATTTTTGCATTAAAAGTTTATTTTAAAAATTCATTCTGTGCTATAGTGAAAAATGAATGTTTCCAGTATATTTAAATGATTATGTTTAAAAAAATTCTTTAATGTTAAACAAGAATAAACTTAATCAATAACTGGGAAACAGTAACTAATTTTAATAAAGAAATATTCATGACCAGCTCTCATATGAACCAGATATTTAGTATTCTACCCATATACAAAAATGCAAAGCAAAATTACAATGAGATTTCTTCACATTCTAAGCTAGCAATGAAGCAAAAATAAATATTGGTCGGGTGTTCATCAATCTATCTGAATACAATCTATAGTATCCCAATCAACAAAAAAATAAGTGTAGGAACTCTTCAAAAGATTTAAAAACATAACTTCCATTTGAATAGGCAATACCACCTTTTCACTATACTATAAAGAATAAAATTCAGTTACTGTACCTCTATGTTAATTGAAGTACTTCACTAAATTGTGAATTCAGATAAATACCCATCAATAACCAAAAGATGAAGAGAGTATAATGTAAATGAAAATGAGGTTTGATACAGAGGTTTTACTCACAGTCAAATGCACAAAATTAGTATATATAAACATTTTGATATAGCATATATAAGCTAATTATAAAACACATACACATACACACATATATATGTATATATAGGTTATATTAGGATCCTATTTTAATTATAAACAATATATTTGTAACTATGTAATATATTATATATAAATATATGCATATGTCTATCTACCAACGTACCTATCCATCTATTGCCCATATTTTTATGTACATGCAAACTCCAAAACCCTAAAGATACATTTCTGTATAAAATAATTACTGACATAGAACAGAACCATACTGTGCTCATTCTAAATGGGAATTGGGTCACGTTTTAAATATGTTCATAAAATGCACTGCTCATTTGTTTTCAAACATTTGCTATATTTAAAGTTTTTAGTTTTTATATATTAAAATATAGTTGAAGGAAGCATAAAAACAATGTTTATTGAAATATGTACAACAAAGTATCTACTCACACTTTGAAGACAAATTTCTGTGGAATTTGATAATATAAAACATCTTTCTCATTATTTATCTTAATTTTCTTCATAACAACAGAACTTGATATAAACAGATACAAAAAAAGACAGAGAGACAGGCATGGATGAGAAGGAGAAAGTGAGAGAGAGAGAGAGAGATGTAGAGAGAGAGAAAGAGAGAGAGAGAGAGAAAGTTTGCAGATTTAAGTATGTGCTTGTCAAGAACATAGTACAATTTAAAACTTAAAATGTAATTCTTCCGAAACAATTTTGATGCATTGATCTAAATAATCTTATCAATAAAAAATAAGGCACCAGATATCATGGTAAAACCTGAAATATCAGAGAAGCAAGGGAGCAGCCACAGTAGTTTCTCACTTGTTCTTGTTCTCTCTAAACAGATCTTCAGACCACAATAGTTAACCATTGTCTGACTGCTCTCTCCCTCCCTCCCTCCCTCCCTCTCTCTCTCTCCCTCCCTCCCTCCCTCCCTCTCTCTCTCTCTCCCTCCCTCCCTCCCTCCCTCCCTCCCTCCCTCTCTCTCTCTCTCTCTCTCTCTCTCTCTCTTTCTCTCTCTCTCTCTCTGTGTGTGTGCTTGTGTGTGTAAGAGTGTGTGTGTGTGTGTGTGTGTGTGTGTGTGTGTGTGTGTGTGTGTGTGTGTGTGTGTTGGCATCTTTCATAACCTGGAACTCAGCAAATAAACTAGGCTGGTTGATTACTGAGCAGCAGGAATTTCTTCATCTCAACTTTAATTGAAATTCATTTTTCTGAAATAATAATCCATTGTCCTCCTATGGATTTAACTTGTTCCTTCTATTAAAAGATAATCACAAGGCACATTCTGATTTACTATGTCAGTGATATTGGTAACTTAAAAAACTAGCTTCAAAGAAGAGAGGAAACATTCTATGGCCACATTATGGTAAAACCTGGGAGGTTATCTTCTAAAATTGGGAAAATTATTTTATATATTTTTGTATTATTCATAAAAGCATATAAAATCATAATTTGGGGGTTGCTTTTTATAGAGATATGTGCCTCTGTCTCTTACAATCATAAAATAGAACCCATACCCATACAAATTTTGTCTGTAAAAACATACATCAGAAAAATAATCATATTTTGTAATACTGTAAAGATAAAATTCATAAATTTAATGTTTTGAGTAGTCTGAGTTGAGGTACAAAGTACTTAAAAAATAAACCACTATTGCTGACTATATAAAACTATTCTCACTGTATTAGTAAAGTTGTTTTCTGTATGTCATAGAAATGTTGAAGATTATATCTTCAGTAAGAATTTTCTGTATATAAAGCTCTTTGAATTGTATGGAGATGTAGCTTGGTGAGCATATGCAAGTCCCTAGTTCAATTGCTTACACTTCAAAACAAACAAACAAAACCCACAAAAACCTTTCGAAACTTTTATTAAAAATTTGCATTTTTATATATATTTTGCAAAAGTAGCATATCAAATGTTATGTTATACAGTAACAAATTGTATATATGTATGATGGGATACTAAGTTATGTTACAAAAAGATCAACTAGGATTGATTATAAGAGTGAGATCATATGGTATTTCTTTCTGTGCCTTGGTTATTTCACTGAAAATAATGAATTCTAGTTCATCCATGTTGTTATAAATAGCAGGAATCCATGCTTAATTCTGTTTTATGAGTGGAATATATATACATTTGCCAAAACAGACCTACAGAACAAGAACACTAGCTGGCTCATTGTCTCCTTTTCTATGCAGCCTGATAATACCTGCCTAAGGATGGCACCATCCATGTTTGAGTGAACCCTCTCACAGCAGGAAGCTTTCAGGAAAATGTCTCACAGTAATTTTCACCAACCAATCTGGTGGAAGTAATTGTTCCATTGAAGACTTCTTCTCACATATGTCAACTGACAAACTAGATCAGTCGTCACAACATCCATTTTAAAATTGAGGTATTTGTTGTCATTCATGGGGAAATCTTGCTTCAATCCCACAACTTCAGAATCTAACATAAAATTAAGAGTGCATTAGAAATGACCCATCTTTCAGTCAATTACATAGCTAACAAATTCCAGTTATTGATAGCTGTGTAGAATAAAGCTTTTCAAAATTTGAAGTGTTTATATTCCTAAAACAATTAGTTGTAAAGTAAATGCTGTGGTAAGACATATTTTGTTAAAACATTTACATTATTATATTATTTTGTTTCAGGATATCCATCCTGTTAAACTGAACAAACTTATTGCTCAAGAGCATTCACAGAGACTTTGTTTTTGATAACTTGTACAATTTTCAGAATTACCTAATACAATAGTATATCCATGCCACTTTTAAAATTTAGCAAACTGAGATACACAGAAAATTATATCATGATAAAATTTACAGAGTATGATTGTGAGTTAAAAATACATAGTCATGATCCATATAATAAAATATATATTTTTGAGAGGTAAAATGCAGTTCCTATCTTAATACAATATAAAAAGTTAGTTATTATATTGATAAATCATCTTAATATTTAAAAATATTTATTCTATTTAATCTGTTTAATTGCAAAGATTATACTTGACATAAAAATTGTTTTTGTTTCCCTCATAGATTAGAGTTGGTATTAATGAAAGTAAAATCCACCTATCATCTCAAATACATTGGTTACTGTGAATATCCTCTTGAGGGGTCTCTTCTGCTGCACCTCACAAATCACATAATTTGCTGTCTGAGTTTGTCATGCTGAGTAGTGATACACACATCACTAAGTGACGTGATATATAATTGTATTGGGTAACTGGATGCAAATATCCTTGCCTTTTTCTATAGGAATAATTTCCTTTTAGTTGTGATTTCTAAAGACTAACATGAGTAATAAGTTTTAAAACACACAACAGACTCAGAATATCTTGAATGTTTTCTACCAGAGTGCACCTGTTTTACTTCCCCATCTCCTGAAGTTGAAGACACACTTCAATCAGTCCTGTAAATAATCTGAATAAAAGAGAGAATCTCTGCACTGCTTTCTCAGTTCCTTACTCAGCTTTCATTTCTTCAGTTTACTTCACTGAGGTAGTGAAATTGCTATTTAACTTCAAACCCAACATGTAAATATTATTAGGACATATTGAGTTAGTCTATAACAAATAAGGATAAAGTTGCCACAGCAAAATTTTTATTATATGAAGTCTGCATAAGAAGGTGAAATTGTAGTAGGAGGTTTCTGGCACTGACTTTCTGGCCTAACCTCAAGGTTTAGGCCCGCAGACCCACAGTCCCACAGAGACACAGAGATGCTTTCAATAGTTTTTGGCTGATCAGCCTAAGGCCCAGGTATAACACTTGCTAGCTCTTTATCCTTCATCTAACCCATGATTCTTCCTGTTCAGTCATGCAGCTTGGTACCTTTCTTTAGAGCAACATAGTTGTCCTCTGCTTCTTCCGGCTTCTCTCTGTGCTTCCTGTTCTCAGAATTTTCTTAGTCTGGTAGCCCCTCCCACACTTCCTGCCTGCCTTTGGCCAATCAGTGCTTTTTATTAAACCAGTGGGTGGGACAATTACTTACAATGTAACAACATAATCTCCCACATATCCCCTTTTCTCTTTTTAAAACAAACAAACAAAAAAAACCCTCCACATCTAGTATTCTCATCCCCCCTTATCTGTAATAACTTATAAACAACACTGTAAATAAACACAAACATCCATAATTCATGTTTTGGGAAGGTGGGAGTCATTCTCTAGGCTACTTCCTGCTGAATGGGGGCATTGGCAATCTCATGGGAATCCAAAGAAAAATGTAGGATTATGGACAAGTCTTTAGTGGAGTAGTCTCTAAGGCTGGGTCATCTCAGCCAGTCTCCTTGAAATTGTTCTGGATAAAGAGCTCAGGAAACTTCAACAGAAGTGCTCTGAAATGCTGAATCACCTGGGCCATCCATTTCCATTGGAGATTTTTTAGGGGGTCTTCCTCTATCAAACTTTATGTTCTTTATCCAGAAATAAATACACAGCCTCTCATTTTCTGTGGAAATAAGAAGAAAACCTCTTCTCCAAAGTAGCATATCTTCGCATTTCAATTTTAAAGTGAACTCATTTACAAAATATATAGGTTGAATTAATCCAATAGTATTTATAGCCAACTGTCTTTTAGCTTTTACAATTTCATTTTGAGTCAAGAAGCTTAAAGATAAGACAATAACATACAGTATCCAGACATTCTTTGTATTTTTCATCTTTACATGGCTTATTTTTTATTTATTTATTTATTTTACTCTTTTTTTTAAGGTTTTTTTCTATCTTTTTTTTAGGCCTATGTACATATATTTTCAACATACTCTAAACCACTTAGACTATTTTTTAAAAAATATTCTTTACTGTATATTTATTTCTTAACTTTTTCTGTCTCACCACACCTTTGCTTGGTTAGGGTGAATAACTCCACCCAGATTCTTCTATTTCTTTCTGTTTCTGAACACACCTTTAATCTGTCAAGGTCCTTGACTAAGGATTAAAGGTTAGTAGGATGGATGGATGGCTCCACCTAACTCCTAGTCTAATTTCATAGAATTTATCCTTTTAGCCCAGGTACTCTGGGAATTTCAGGGTCCATATAACTACCAAGTAAAACTTTGCCATCTGCTGCTCCTTAACTCCATTTCAAGTATTAAGCAGCAGGGCCTCTTAAAAAACTCACAAGTGTTTTGCCTCTCAGGCTGAATCAGGAAGCTTCTCTTCAAAAAGCCAAGCTTTACTTTGTCCCTGGCAAACAGAGCTGATCCAAGAAAACATCGACACTAAGAAGCCATTTTTCATTCTATTCTCTTTTTGGGCTTATTAATAGAAACCTTAAATCCACCATATAGAGCTCTTTGCTTACATCTAGGCTCTGGTACTGGCCTTGTTCACCTTAAGTTGTATGTAGCAAACACACCATTTTATAATTTAATCCCATAAACCACTCAGTCTCTTTACCATGGGCCACTTCAGAGCCATAACTCAGAAGCTGCTTTGGCCTTCGTTTCTATGCTCTAGACCATTCTTTAAGCTTTCTATGGCTTTATGTGGGTAATTTTACAAACATTGGGCTGTCATTTGTAGTAGGAGGTTTCTGGCATAATCTCCCACATGAAATATACAATAAAATTACTATTGAGATCAAGATCTCAGAATAAAATTTGACTTTAGTTTATGACTCCTACATACATTAAAAGATATTCCAAATACGAACCTTTAAAAAAAATCTTCCAACAATCTATCATGTATTTTGTATTCATGGACATTTCTTGTTTTTATATTTTTCTGGAGATTACTGCTTGATAAAGTGTCACAGTGAGAAAATAAGTACCTCTGATACACAAACTCTCTAGCTACATATTTTTGTCTCTCTTATTTAAATTTCTTTTATTCTAGAATAACCAAGAATAATAACTTCTATATGTATATCTGTTACAATGTGGTTTCTTGGTCCCAGGTGGCCAGAGGCCCAGACCCACAGACCGGCAGCACCAGACCCCTTAGCCACCCACCGCTGCTGCTCAGGCCCCCAAAATGACTCAGACACTTCATGCTGTTTAGCCTTGGCTCAGGCACATTGCTAGCTTGCTCTTACATCTTAACTCAACCCATTTTTAGTAATCTGTCTGCCAAATGGCCCATGGCTCACCTGTGCTCCTTACATGTTGCTCCTTTGGGCTTCTGGCTCCATCTGTCTGACTCCACCCTGCTTCTCTTACCTATGCTCTGAGTTCTACTCCTACTTTTTCTATGGTGCCTGTCATGGGCCAAAACAGCTCCTTTATTTAAAGATTGATATTCACAGAATACAGAAAGGCATTCCCACATCATATATCTTTGCATCCGTATTAATTTCCTTAGAAGCAATACAGAGAAAAGAGATAGGGTCACAATCCTTAATGAGCGACCCTCACAAAAACCTGCAAAAAAATGAAGAAATCAGGACATACATGGAACTCTGAATAAGAGTATAATTCCAGATAAAGTCTAAATTGAGTAAGGTCTAAACAAAGGTGCTTGAGATCATAAACAAGGAACAAGGGTAGTACCTTTTGCTTCAATATGCCAATTATCATTGCATGTCCTAAAATCATTTAGCACGTATGTGGTGATTTTTTTTTTTGGTGTGTATCCTCTAAAAAATAAAGCTTGCCTGAAGATCAGAGGGAAGAGCCAGCCATAGAGTTAGCCACAGAGTTTAGGCAGTGCGACATAAACCTTTCATCCCAGCACTAGGAAGTTGGTTGAGACAGGAAGCCATGTGGCAATGCAGCAAAAGGAATATGAGGTGGGAGGAGACAGAGTCAGACCCTCCCACCCCCACACTCCACCTGCTTTCAGCTCAGCATCCAGATTGAGGATTCCTGGAGACTGGTTCTTTTTCTTTAAGCCCGAGGTTTCAGGAGTGATGAGAAGTTTCTCTAATGGCTTGTTCCTCTGCTTTTCTAATTTTTTAATATTTTCCCCAATTTCTGGCTCTAGGTTTGGGTGCTAATTATAAGATCAATTAGGATTTGTGCAACACTGGTATAACTCTGATTTTTTTTAAATATATATGTGCATGTTTAACTCTTCTATTGATATTTAATGACTTTATTGAGATATTTTTGCTAATATTTTAAGGTTTGAAACATTTGTCAGGCAAACAGTTAAATGAAGGTGAATAGGTAAATAGCATTTTCCTATACTAGTGGCAGACTCCAAGGTTACCTTCTCAGCTAAAGAACACAAGGAGTTTTTTAAAAATAACTTTTTTATTTATTCTGGAATATTTTATTCAATAAATTTTAGTCATATTTTCTCCCTTTCACTATTTCCTACCAAATCTTCTCCTGCTTCCCTATCCATCATAATCTCTCTCCAAACAAAAACAACTAAATAATACCCAATACATAAAATAAATCTAATTTGCATTATCTAACTACTTCTGAGCATGAGGTAACTGATATATCTACCCAGTGTCATCTTACTGAAGAAAATAGGAGCTGTCCAAAGCAAGTAATAGCAAATAGTGTCTTGGTTAAAATGAGATTTTGAGATATAAGAGTGGTGGACTACTCTTATAATACTTGTTTCAGTATTCTACAAGGGAATATATCTCACAGGTATATCATTGTTATAGCTCATAGAGCTCAGTAAGACTGATAATTACTCTTGTACTCTGGTACTGTATATAAAACTTCTGGTATTATGAGTACTAGCCAGTAATGGTAAAGCTTTATTTGAGTTTCAACTACATTTCATCATGTTCTATGGTACAATTGTCACTGTCTTCAGCAATAAGGACTTATATTTAAGTTGTGGAGAGTATCCAAAAGCATTGCCAATTGTCTATAATATTGAGTGGGAGTTTTATTGGACTCCATAGACTAACAACTAAAAATTGTATAACCCAGGCCTGGTTCTTGGAGTATTTATTTGGTAACATAAGATGCTTAGTGGTGTATTGCCCTATTTTTATATGATTTCATTTAAGCATCATATGTATATGTATATATGTGTTTGTGTGTGTGTGTGTGTGTGTGTGTGTGTGTGTGTGTGTGTGTGTGTGTATGAGAGAGAGAGACAGAGAGAGAGAGAGGGAAAGTATGACTTTTCTACAATAATAAAGGCTTAGATAAAAAAAGTTTATATCCAGAGAGATGCTATAATAATAAATAAAAAGTACTAGGAATAAAATAACTGCTCCACAAAGCAGTTGCAAGTTTTAATTATTTTTATAGTTACTTTCTTTCTCAAAATTATTTTTATCAAAATAATTATTTAATAAAATAGTAATACCAATAATGTGAGTTAACCTACTGTCATCTGGAAATAAAATAGAAAATCATTAAATAAAAATTTTTGTATAAAAAATAAAAATACTTTTTAAATGAATATTTACTGTAAAGTAATGTTGAGTAATTTAAAAAATGTGCTATAAAGGAAAGCCACATAATAGGAAATCTTGGACATTATTAAAGATGACACATAAGAAAATAAAGATTGAACATTATATGAAAAATAAAGGATTCAAGTAGCTTAATGTAGGAAAAGAAACAACAAAAATAAAATAGAAGTTATATTATAAAAATTTCATCTTCAAAGTAAATTTGAAGTGCTACTATAACCAATCATTGGATAGAAACTATTTTAAATGGCATAATAATAAAAATAGGCTACTGTAAAAAAAAAATACTGATCTATAGCCTATAGCCCTAATATCCATACTATAAGCAAGGATGGTCCTAGGAATCCCAGGTAAATCACTGCTAACCAACCTCAAAACCCTTTTAAGCTTGCTCTATAATCCAGACTGAAGCCCTCCTCTGGGCTCCATATTCTTGTCAATAACTTTGGAAGAATACTTTGGCTTTACCAAAGGCCAGAGAATATCTAGAAATGCCTAGCCCCAAAAGCCCTTAGAAAACACACACTAGTGGACCTGAAGACAAGTTAGTCACCAGAACCTTTTGTCAATTAGGCCAGAAGAACAGAAAAGGAAGAGAAACCCAGGGGGAAAAAAATCCTAGTGTGATTATCAATACCCAGGCCTAAAACTATCGTCAATCCAGATGACTTAATTCCAGTATAAGAACACAATCAATAACAGAAAGGGCAATATGGAATCATCAGAGCCCAGTTATCTCATAACATTAAGACTTGAGAATTCCAGTACAGCTGCAGCCCAAGAAAATTACATTACAAATGACTTTATGAAGATGATAGAGGTCATTAAAGAGGATATAAGAAAAAAATCTTAAAATTGAGGACAAACAAAAAATTGAAGAAATCAATACATTCCTACAGGAAGGTCAAGAACGTCTGAATGTTAAAATGGCTAAGATCAAGAACACTGATGACACTGCAGAGGAGGTGGAACAAGAGCACTCTTCCATTGCTTGCGGGAGTGCAAACTTGTGTAAGTACTTTAGAAGCCAGGGTTGCAGCTTTTCAGAAGACTGTGAATTAATCTACCACAAGACCCAGCTACACTACTCTTGTCACTTACCCAAAGGATGCTCAGACATAGCAAAAAAACCCCACTTACTCAACTATGTTTATAGCAATTTTAAATGTAATAGCCAGAACCTGTAAACAACCTGTCTGACCTTCCACTGAAGAATGGATAAATAAAATGTGATAAATTTACACAGTGGAGTATTACTCAGCTGTTGGAAACAGGAATATCAGGAATTTGAAGGCAAATGGATAGAATTAGGAAAAAAAAAATGATCCTGAGTGAGGTAACCCAGACTGAGAATGATATACATTGGTATGTACTCAGTGTAGTGGATATTAATTGTAAAATAAATGATAATTATGCAACTTTTCACAGACCATGAAAGACCAGGTAAAAATCAGGGGTCCTAGGGCATGTCCACATGCCCTGACAAATATAAATAGAAGAGATTTTGTGAGTGAACCAAGAGTGGGTGGGAATGAAACAGGAACTATTAGGTGGAGGGCAGTTCTTGCTATTACAGGAGAGAGTTCTGAAAGAGACTACTGGGAAATGGAGCATTTAGAGTTCCAGCTAAAAACCTGGTACAAAACAATCTCTCAGGAATCTACGAAATGACCTCACTAAGAGTCCTAACATTAGCAGACATATAGCGTGAACTGGCCGTCTCCTGTAACCAGATAAGTGCCTAGCCCTATAGTGAACAGAGAGGCTTCATCTAACAACTGATGGAAACAAAATGCAGACTCACAGTCAAATATTAGGCAGAGTTTAATGAATCCTACAGAAGAAGGGGTGGGAGGATTGTAGGAGGCTAAGAGTTCCAGAACACAACAAGAAAACTCAAAGAATCTACTAAGGCTCCTAGTCACACAGTGACTGAACCAACAACCTGGGAGTATGTATGAGACTGGCCTAGGCACTCTGCATAAATGTTACAGTTGAGTAGTGTGGTCCTCTTGTGGGAATGCTAACAGTGGGGACAGAGGCTGTCTCCAACTATTTTACATGCTTTAGGGTCTCTACTAATCATACTGGATCACATTTCCTATCCCTAATACATGGAAGGATGCTTAGTCTTACTGAAACTTGATAGGCTATGTTTTATTGATACTCATAGATCTGCCCTTTCTCCAAATGAAATAAAAGAGAGTGTATTGGAGGGTATGAAAGAGAGAGTTGAGAGGGGAAACTGCAACAGAAATGTAAAATAAATAAATAAATTTGTGGTGGGATTCAAGCATTATTAAGAGAGATTTAGAGGCATAACTTTGGGGTCTTAGGACACTGGATGTGGTGTAGCCAGCCCCCTTTGAGGACCCTGTTGCATGTTGTCTGCTCTTCCTGTTTATTCTTGCAATCAGAGAGAGGATTGACACCATCACTGTTCAGCTTTTGAAGAATTGCCTTAAGGTTCAATTTTGTATTAGTGTGTACTTATATAAACCCCTTAATAAATATTAATCCTTTATATAATAAATTGCCAATAAATAATTACTACAATATTTACATTGTATTTTTTTAATTTCTTAATTTTAAATGAGCTAACTGGAGAAAGACATTTGATTGTAAAGGTTACTAACTTAAAGCAACATATACATTTTAAAGGTATCTTGACTTTGAAATTTAGGTCTAAGGATATGCTGCTCTGGAAAAAAGGTTCTGCTTTTATTTCCATAGATGAGAATCTATGAATTGCTTCCAGGCTAACATGGTTTAATCAAAGAAGGGTTCCTGAAAAGTCTCCAATGGGAAGAGATAATCACATCACCTTCAAGCCTGCCAATGAAGATGATCCAATCTCAGAACTCCCATAAGATTGCCAGAATTCCTCAATCAGCAGGAAGTAGTGATGGAAATCTATGCCAAAATCCCCAAAATGTTGCTTAGAAATGTTTGTTTTCATTATAAATAGTTAAAAGTCATAGTAAATCTCTTTCTAAGGAAAAGGGGGATATGAAAATATTATTTAAAAATATCAAATCTACAATATATCCAAAAAATGGCTTTTCTCAAAATATTTTACATTGGCATTGATTTTGGTTTATTGACATAAATTTGAGTTTGATTTTGATATACTGTTTGTATATTGCTACACTTGTTTAAGGTATTGGTTTATAACTCATTTAAAGTTCTAATGTATAACTAAAAATGCAAATTAATAGTCATCTATGATAACCAAACTTATAGTCATATTAGGATTTTTTCACATACAAAGATATATTTCAATTAGATAAGTAATCTTCAAATATTTCAAATACCTACAGAATATAGCATTTAAAATATTTTAAGAATTTAGACTTTTCTGGACAGTATAAGACAGCACCAATTTATTTCAGCTCCTGTCAGCACCAATTTATTTCAAGAGAATGGTGGGTATTAAAAAACTCCATACAGAATTTAGTTTGTGGAAAATGTTAGCCATTGGATAAGAAATTATTCTTGCTTCAACTGCCTAGCAGTATGCTGTATAAACTGGACATGCAGGACCTATAGGAAAGTGATCTCTGAACTTTGACAGAATAAGCTGAGGTGGTCCTTCAGGTTGTTGCTTTTCAGAAAAAACTGCCAGACATTTTCAGCATGTCACAGAGACACTAGGCCAGACACCTCTCACCAGAAAAGTCTGCATGTCACATAATAATCAAAGCACTAAACCTACAGAACAAAGAAAAAATACTAAGAGCTGCATAGAAAAAAAAATTACGTATAAAGGCAAAATAATCAGAATAACCCTGAGTATTCAATGATAACAATGAAAGCAAGAAGGTCCTTTTCAGATGCTATACAGACACTAAAAGAGCATGGGTGCCAACTCAGACTACTATACCCAGCAAAACTATCAATTACCGTAGATGGTAAACAAGATAGTTTACAACAAAACCAGATTTAAACAATACCTATCCACAAATACATCCCTACAGAAAACACTAGAGGGAAAACTGCAACCTAAAGAAACAAGACACACCTTTGGAATCACAAGCAATAGACAATCCCACAGAAGAAGAACCCAAATTGGGAAACACATAGACCACCACCAAAAATAACAGGAAATAACAATCGTTAGTCATTAATATCCCTCAATATCAATGGACTCAATTCAACTATAAAAATATGCATTCTAACATGAGGGATACAAAAATGGAAGGCATCTTTCTGCTGCATACAAGAAACACACCTCAACTTCAAAAATAGACACAGGCTTAGAGTAAAGGGTTGGGAAAAGGCTTTCCAATTAAATGGACCTAAGAAACAAGCTGGTGCAGCCATCCTAATATCTAACAAAATACACTTCAAACTAAACTCAATCAAAAGAGTCCAAGACAGACATTACTTGTACATCTCAGGGAAAATCTACCAAGATGAAGTCTCAATCCTGAATATTTATTCCCCCAACACAAGGGCACATTCATATGTAAAAGAAGCACTACTAAAGCTTAAGTCTCACATCAAGCACTACACATTCTACACATTAGTAGTGGGAGACTTCAGTATCCCACTTTCACCCTTTGATAGGTCAATCATATACAAACTCAATGGAGAAATAAGGGATCTAAGAGATGTTATGACCCAAATGGACTTCATAAATTCATACAGAGCATTCCACCTAAACACAAAGGAATATAAATATTTTTCAGTATCCCATGGACTTTCTCTAAAATTGATTATATATTTGGTCATAAAGCAAATATCAATAAAAACAAAAAAATGGAAAAACTCCCTGTATCATATCGGACCACCATGGTATAAATTTAGAGTTCAATAACAAAAAACACAATAAGCCTACAAATTCATGGAAACTGAACATCTCTCAATTGAACTACCTCTGGGTCAAGAAAAAAATTAAGAAAGAAATCAAAGACTTCCCAGAATTCAATGAAAATTAATTCACAGTATACCCAAACATATGTGACACAATGAAAGAAGTGTTAAGTAAGAGGAAAACTCATAGCACTAGATGACTATATGAAAAACCTAGAGAAATCTCATGAAAGAGACTTAACAGCACAGCTAAAGAGGTTAGAACAATTAGATGTAAAATCAAATAAATGGAGTAGAAAAAAATCTAAAAAGACAGGAAATAATCAAACAGGGTTGAAATTAATACAATTGAAAAAAGAGAACAATAAAATGAATTAAAGAATCAAAGAGTTGGTTCTTCATGAACATCAACAGGAAAGAGAAATATCATCCAAGCTAACCAAAAGGCAGAGAGACTATTCAAATTGAAATGTCATCCAAGCTAACCAAAAGGCAGAGAGACTGTTCAAATTAACAAAATCGGACAGACACCCAGAAACCCAGAGAATAATCAGGTCATATTTTGAAAACCTATATTCCACTAAAACAGAAAACCTAAAACCAATAGACAGCTTATTGGACAGGTATCACTTAACAAAATTAAATCAGGACAAGATAAATGACCTATACAGACATATAACCCCCAAGGAAATTGAAGCTGTTGTTAAAAGTTTTCTATGAAAAAATTTAAAAAGCCCAGAGCCAGATATTTTTAGTGCAGAATTCTACCAGGCATTCAAAGAAGAGCTAATAGCAATACTCCTCAAACAGTTTCATGATATCCTAGACACTCTAAGATGGAGCAAAGAAAGAGAATTACAGACCATCTCCCTCATGAACATGGATGCAAAAATACTCAATAAAATTCTGGCAAACTGAAGGAATTCAACAATATATCAAAAATCATCCACCATGATCAAGTAGACTTCATCACGGAGATGCAGGAATGATTCAACATACAAATAACTGTGAATGTCATTCATCATATAAACAAACAAACAAAAAAAACCAAACAAACCCAAAAAAACCTCATGATCATTTCCTTAGATGCTGAAAAATATTTGATAAAATAATAAGAACAAAATGAGATTAGGGTATACAAAATGGAAAGGAAGAAGTCAAACTATCTCTGTTTTCAGATAATATGATTGTATACATAAGTTATTCCCAAAATTATACCAGAGAATGCCTATGGCTGATAAACACCTTCATCAATGTAGCAGGGTACAAGATTAATTAAAATATGTCAATAGTCCTCCTATGCACTAAGAATACAAGGGCTGAAAAAGAAATAAGGGAAACATCACCCTTCATTGTAGCTGCAAATAGCATTAAATATCTTGGCATAACTCTAACCAAAGAAGTAGCAGACCTGTTTGACAAAAACTTAAGTCACTTAAGAAGAAAATTGAAGAAAATATCAGAAAACGGAAAGCTCTCCCATGTTCCTCAATAGATAAGATCAACATAATAAAAATGGCAGTTTTACATAAGGCAATATACAGATTAAATGTAACCCCCATCAAAATCCCAACAAAATTTTTATAGCCCTTGAAAGAACAAAACTCAACTTCATATGGAATAACAAGAATCCCAGGATTGATAAAACAATCCTGCTCAATAAAAGAACTTCAGGAGGAATCACCATCCCAGACTTCAAGCTATATTATAGAGCCATAGTAATAAAAACACCCTGGTACTGGCACAAAAAGAGACTTGTGGAAAAATGAAATTGAATAGAAGACCCAAACATTAACCCACATACCCATTAACAACAGATATTTAACAAAAACTGCCAAAAATATCCAATGGGGGAAAAAAAAAGATATTATCTTCAACAAATGGTGTTAGCATAACTGGACCATAGTATGTAAAAGAATGCAAATGGATCCATATCTATCACCCTGCACAAAATTCAAATCCAAGTGGATCAAAGACCTCAACATAAACCCAGCTATACTGAACTTGATAGAAAAGAACGTGTGAAATACCTTTCAATGCACTGCATAGGTGACCACTTCCTAAATATAACACCAGTAGCACAGACACTAAGAACAACAATTAATAGGACCACCTGGAACTGAGAAGCTTCTGTAAGGCAAAGGCCACAGTGAATAAGACAGAATGATAGCCTAGAGAATGGGAAAAGATATTGACGAACCCTACATCTGACAGAGGACTAATCTGCAAAATATATAGACAACTCAAGAAACTAGGGCCTCCAAACCCAAGTAACCCAATTTAAAAAATGGGGTTCAGAGTTAAAAATGGAATTCTCAACAGAAGAATTACAAAAGGCTTAAAGGCATTTAAAAGCTGCTTAACTTCTCTAGCCATCAGAGAAATGCAAATCAAAACAACTTTGAGATACAACTTTACACCTGTCAGAATGGCTAAGATCAAAAATAAAGATGACAGCCCATGCTGGAGAGGATGCAGAGTAAGAGGAAAACTCCTCCATTGTTGGTAGGAGTGTAAACTTGTACAGCCACTCTGGAATGCAGTATGGCGGTTCCTCAGAAAACTAGGAATCAGTCTCCTCAATGATCCAGAAATACCACTATTGGGCATATACACAACTATGTTCATAGAATGATTATTCATAATAGCAAGGACCAGGAACCAACCTGGATACTTCTCAACTGAAAAATGGACTAACAAACTGTGGTCCATTTACACAATGGAGTACTGCTTTGTGGGTCGGGGAGCAGGGGGAGGAGACACCCTAAAATTTCCAGGCAAATGAATGAATTTTCAGAATATACTCCTGAGCAAGGTATCACAATCCCAGAAATACAGGCATGGGACATACTCACTCATTCATGAATTTTAGACAAAAAACAAACAAACAAACACATAAACAAAAAGATGCAAACCACAATCCCATGATAGCTTGTGATTAGAAGGAACTTAAGACAGACATGAAGAGTAAATAGAGGAAATCTCCTGAGTAAATTGGGATCATGATTATTATCAACCAAGAAGAGGTGGGAAAAAAAAATCATGAGAGAAGGAGATGGTTAAGTGAGAGGAGCAACAAGAGGGATAAAAAAGAGATGGATATCTTGATAGAGGAAGCCAGTGTGGGGTTGGAAAGAGACTGGATGCTAGGGAAACCTCCAAGAACTCACAGGATGTCCCTGGCTAGGTCTCCAACCAATAGTGGAGGGGGTGCCTGAACAGGACTTCCCCTATAATCAAATGAATAACCACCCTAAGGTCATTATAGAACTTTCATCCAGCAATGAAAAGAGGCAGAAGTTGAGATTCCTAACTAAGCACCAGGTCAAGCTCCTGTCCAGCTGAAGTATGAGAGAGGAATGTGTATATGAGCAAAGGGATATGGATTACAAGGAGGAGTCCCACAGAGATGGCTGACTGGAACTCTTGGAAACTCATTAAATCAAAAACAGCCCCTGGGGAACTATCAGGATAAGGAACTAAGCTCTCCAAAGGTAAATGACTATTGATTGGTATGGGTTGTATGTGGAACCTCATAGATTAGACTATGTTCCTGTGTATGAAATGGAATCTTGGAGCCCATTTCCTACAGAGGAACACCTAATCCAGCCTTCATAATGAAATGAAGGACGCGGACTTACATCAACTGGATATGCCAGACTGAACTGACCCACCTTGGGATTTCTTACCCTCCTTGGGGAATTTATGGGGTGATGGAAGTGGGGGATGTGAGGGAGGTCTGGGAGAAACTGGGAGGAGGTAAGGGAGGGCACGCAGTGGTATATATGAACAAAAACGTTCATAAATAACTAAAAAATGGGAAATAAAATAAATAGGAGGTTTCCATCTGGCTCATTCCTTTGGTGACTGGGAAAAAGCAGTGGAGGGGGAGGAGCTGTAGTAGTCACAGGGGATAAAGGACATCAGGAGAGCATGGCCACCAAATCAAGTACTCAGAGCTCACATTCGCTCACAGAGAGCGAAGCAGAAAGCACGGGGCCTGCATGGGTTTGCACCAGGTCCTCTGCCTATATTATGCTTGCTGTTCTTGTGGGACTCCTAACGATGGGAGCATATGTATCTCTGACTCTTTTGCCTGCTCTTGCGATTATTTTTCTCCTATCCGGTTGCCTTGTCTAGCCTCAGTAGTGGGCTCTCACCTTGTTTATTGATCTTGTTTGGCTGTTGTCATTTAGGAACTTGCTCTTTCCCGAAGAAGAAACAGAGATGTGGATCTGAGGAAGAGGAGTTGAGGGGGGAAGCTAGGACGACGGGATGGAGGGGAAATACTGGTTTGAATGTGTTATGTGATAGAAGAATCCATACTCAGCCAAATAAATTAGTTTAATTACAATTTACAAAAAAATGAAATTTAATAAAAGAGGACATTCATTTCAGTGACCTTTGCGGTAATATTAATATGTATATGATTACACATGGCCTGGTTGTATCAGAAGGAGTAGCATTTATAGCTATGACCTTATTCTCAATCATATGAGGACAGTGATAGCATCGTGATAGGGTGTAAGTACAATGATTTAAAAGACGAAGCTCTGTATCTCTAAAGGATGCCTTCACTTGGTAGATTTATAATGGAGTACATTGCAATACATAATGCAGTTTCTACTCATATACAAACAGATGTCCCAAGGCCTGAAACTAGTTGTAAGTTAACCCCACCAATTATATAATGGTGTCAAAACAATATTAGCTTGGACTTTCTAAACGTTTTCACCATATTTTACCTCTTAACCCAGAATCAAAAAAGTAGAATGGGACTAGAATCAAACACTCACTAACTGTTTGTTTTCCTGGTTTTGCAAATATTTCAGTTTCCTCTCAGAATGTTCCACTTTCTCCCAGAACGGCCTTATTGAAATAAGCAGCCTGTCTTGTCCTATCACATGGAATCAGACTCTAAACATGCCTAATGGTTCCTTGGTGGTGTGGTCACTTAATGATTAAATTAGAGTTCACTCATCCAGATCTGTGCTAACAACAGTAGGCTTCACTCACTTTTCCTGTTCAAATTTACTGAGTATCCAGGTGGAGTTCATTACTGTGAATCACCCAGCATGGTCCCCTGGCAACAGATTAAGAAAACAGTCTAAATTAAAGATGACTGCACTGCTAAACTTACTCAGAATGTGAGGACCCCCTGCACATCGACACATACATCTTATCTATAGCTTCCTTCTCTCTAGGGACATATCTGTTACTACTTGCTGCAGTATGTGTACAATACCTAAAATATTTATGAATCTGAAAACTGAAAAGTTAGTTTTGTTGCTAATGCATTGCACAGCTGCATGTTCTTGGTTTGCAAATTCATAATTGGATTTTTACTACTAGCCTTTTCCAATTTTTGAAGAATTCAATGTATTTCTACATATGGCTACATGGCCTAAGCTCTGTTACTCTCTTTTCCAGGCTAGGATGGCTACAGTGTTGGTGCAGCCTCTGGGGAGGGTGGAAAGAGGATGGATGGAAGGATATGACATCAGTCACCTACAGCGCCTCTGGCTGATTAACTAGCAGGTGTTAATAGGAACCCAGGGGAGATCTCTCCAGTTCCCTTTAGCTATACTGATAGTGACATGATTCAAGACCTGAAGGGTTTAGGGTCCTTTGAGGCCACGGAGGTGGAAGGTAATGGAGAGGTATGTTTTTCAGAAGGCCTCTCTTAAGCATTATGTAAGGCAAGTTTTTCAAGATTTATTTATAAACATTATCATATAGATAGTCTAGGCATTTATTTAAAAAGTAAATAAATGCACTCATCATTTAAATCCCTATTTTTTTCCTGCAGTTTGGTTTCCAGTGGGGTGTTATTAGAAACAGACTTATTTTTCCTTCATATGGTATTTATCGCCTAAGTAAGCAAGAAGTACACTATGAAAGTTACTGTGATATAATACTTTCCTCCCTGAAAGCAATTAAGAGTGTTAATATGTCAAATATAAAGAAAAAAATAAAAGACTCATTTTTGAGTGACTGGCATCTGCTTAAAAATATTAACCTTATATTCTATTTATCTATAAAATTGACTTGTTCTGTTCCTTGTCTTAGAGAAATGTTTGAAGATCAGAGTTTTAAGTTTGATATTGTATTGTGTTCCAACATTTTTTAAGGTATAATTTTTTAAAAGGAAAATACAATGCACATTTAGAAATATATACAAATACTTAACAATTTAAGTGTTCCCATCTAATAATCAGAAGTGTCATCAGACTCCTCCAAATAGGTTTCTGCTAACATCATTAATTAGTTGTTGCATTTTAAGTAAGTGAAAGAATAAATTTTATAATTACACCTTTTTTACCTAACATGATTTTGAGATTGATATTACTCTATGCATTTATAATTTATTCATTATTTTCAATAACATAAATGGTTGATACATTTATGTATTATAAAATTGATAGTCATTGAGTCTTTACTAAATAGATGAAAGTAATTATGTAACCTTATAATGTATGTGCTTGGCAGAGACATTAAGGACATACTGAGATTTGGAATAAAATTATAAGTGAAACGCTGAGTTGTAGATATGCATGTGTTCAGTATGAGATGATGACAAAGTCTTTAGTTCTTTTTCAGTGTTCAAAATTTCTGATTATGTATTAGTCTTACTAATTATCTTTCTTTTCTTTAATTTTAATTATTCTGGAGAAAGTATAGTGAGTTCTGTATTCTGGTGTGCTTTTCTTTGTTAATAAATGTGATTGAATATTGTTTTTACATGCATTACAAGAGAAACACCTCATTTATTTTCACCAATATTTCCATTTTCCCCTTATTGATAATCATTTTTCATATATAAATTAATAATACATTCTCCAATTCTATTATTTTTCTAAAGTTGAAAGTTAAACCCATAATCTCATCAATGTACATCCCTAATGATAATCTTTTTTTTGCAAAGTTGATACATTAATTTTCTAAAATAATCTATTAAGTTATTTTATAGTAGAAAATATTGGACTTGTAATGCAAAAGGAAATTATATATTAACTTAGAGCTCTATGAACAATGAGGTATATAAAGTACATTTTAAGACTGAAAAGCTATTAAATCAGAGACAATTTGTATGGAGTCAACTTATTAAAATTTGGAAATAAGATTGAGTAGGTTATACATCTCTCTATTTTTAACCTGTCACAGGCATTGAACCATATTACACTGAATATCTGAAACCGAAAATGGAAGATACACATTATACTACACATCAGAAGGTAAAATTCAGAGCTTCTAGAATAACTATTAATATAGTAAATTTTCCAAAATTAAAAGAGCCAAATGAAGTAACACAAGACTGTCTTATAAAACTTCATTGGCCATTACTACAACTATATATATATATATGATGGAGAGTCCAAGGAAATGCCTACAATGCATAATGAAAGGCAGGAGTCAGAAGTGATGATGTGAAGTCAGCCTCAAGTCAAGAGACAAATATATGTGTAGACAGACCCTTTGCAAGTGTTGGCGTGGGCTGTATCAACTGCTCCCCTCCTATAGACAAAGCCTCCGTATGACCAAGGATCATGCAATCA
The DNA here is from genome assembly GCA_033318265.1 of Phyllotis vaccarum. NCBI lineage: Eukaryota > Metazoa > Chordata > Mammalia > Rodentia > Cricetidae > Phyllotis > Phyllotis vaccarum. The sequence continues at coordinate 45,880,705 of JARWLC010000014.1, read as the reverse complement.
ACTGGCTATAATGGAACTGGGTAGAGTAACAAGTTAATTATGAAAAAGTAACATTACCTGAAAAAAAAGCATGTATAAGGTCTGCTCAAGGGAAATTAAATGGAGAGGTGATTGCTTCTAATGATTGGGCTAACCTGAGGTCTAAGGTTTGAGTATTTCAAGTCACATGTTTCATCCTAGCTTACTTGCCCTGAAATCTAGGGACATAAGTATATGATGTTTCAACATTTGTGGTGAGTGGCAGGATCTTTGTAATTGAGGGTGAAAAGCTCCCTGTAGTATGAGGTTTCTGGCCTGGACTTTCCAGCCTAACCTCAAGGTCTAGGCCCACAAACCTGCAGTCCCGCAGTCCCACAGTCCTACAGAGACACACAGATGCTTCCAATAGTTTTAGGCTGATCAGCCTCAAGCCCAGGCATATAGCTTGCTAACTCTCTACCCTTAAGCTATCCCATGACTCTTGTTCAGCCATGTGGCTCGGTACCTTTCTTTAGAGCAGCATAGTTGTCCTAGGTTTCCTCTGGCTTCTCTCTGGCATTCTGCTCTCAGAGATTTTCTTAGTCTGGTAGCCCCGCCTGCACTTCCTGCCTGCCTTTGGCCAATCAGCTCTTTTTATTAAACCAGTGGGTGGGACAATTATTTACCATGAAGCAACGCAATACCCCTACAGCTCCCTCCATAAATATGGCTCTAGATACTCGATGACAAGATAGGAGGCTATGAATTGTACTAGAAAGAAAAACTGTTCAGCTCTTTCAAGGAACACTGTTTACTTAAACTAAATATGTAACATTAAAGGAAGAAAAATACCCATATCAAAAGGCACACACTTTCTATCATTATGTTTTAAAGTTTACCTCGTGTACCACATAACAAAACTTCTTATGGAATATATGCTTGTAAAGTAACATTTGCAGAAATGTTTGCTCACTATCTATGGTGGCTAAATTTGTTCAATTATAATGACCTACTAAGTTACTTTCTATTAATATTCTTAAATTTAATGGTGTCTAACATGTTAAATAGTCAATAATCTATTTTGCCTGGACACTGAAAGACAAATGTAATAAGTAGAGATTTTAGAGGAGATAAAACCTCATTTAATTTAATTTTCTGTGATTAGATTTAAAAACATACAATATATATTGCATACAATATATTTTGATTCTATTCATTTTTATTTTTGGACATTTTGTATAGTAGGTAGCCTTTGGGGTCTGGCTTCTGCTTTTGCTCCTGTTTTATTTACACTTTAGAATTACAATATAACTTATCTCCCAAAGTACAACACATCCAGAAAGATGTTGATAACAGTTATGTCACAGCAACTGGCAAAAGCTAGGCCAGCCAGGGAGAAACTCCATATTTAATCCATGTATTTCTTGCCTCCCTCATTTTCCTCCCTCCTTCCAATTCCACCCAGTAAGCCATCAGCCTTCCCCTCTAGAATCTTCCCATCCCCTTCCAAAAAGGCAAGAAGTCCCAAGGTGGGGCAGCTCAGTGTGGCACATTCACTCCAGGTAAGTCCGATTTCCTTATCCCAATATCAAGACTGGGTTAGGTGTTCCTCTGTAGACAACGGGCCCCAAGGTGCCAGTCCATGCACAGGAACTAAGTCTGAATTCACCAATTGAGGCTCCACATACTGTCCATATCAACAGTTGCTTACTGTTGGAGGGTCTAGCTTCTATCCCAGTAGTTCCCCAGTGGCTATTCTTGATTCAGTGAGCTCCCCAGAGCTTTACCCACCAATCTATGTGGGACTTCTCCTCATAATTCCTAACCCCTTGCTCACACAGACTCTCCTCCCCTGCCCTCAGCTAGACCAGGAGCTCAGCCCATTGCTCAGCCATGAATCTCTGCCTCCACCTCTATTCTTCATTGAATGTAGGTTCTGTGATAACAATTAGGGTGGTTATTATTTGATTATAGGGGAAGTCCTGTTAGGCATCATCTCAGCTAATTTTGGAGATCTAGCCAGGGACATTCTGTGAGTTCTTGGAGCTTTCCCCAGAACCTTGTGGAAACCCACAATGGCTTCCTCTATCAAAATATTCATCTCTCATTTTCTCCCTCTTTGTTGCTCCTCTCACTCAACTATCTCATTCTCTCAGGATTTCTCCCCACCTCTTCTTGGTTACAACCTGTTATGATCCTAATTTACTAAGGTGATTTTATCTATTTTCTCTTGCTAACAGAATCTCTGAATGTCTCTCTTAAGTTCCTTCTGACCCCATGTTGTTCAGGGGTTGTGATTTGCAGCTTAAATATTCTTTGCTTTTTGTCTAAATTCCACTTATGAGTTAGTACATCCCATGCCTATATTTCTGGAATTGTGGTACCTTGCTCAGGAGGATATTTTAAATTTCACCGATTTGCCTCCAAATTTTAGGATGACTTTTTTTTTAAACTGCTGAGTAGTACTTCATTGTGTAAATGTACCACAGTTTGTTAATGCATTCTGTTATTGAGGAGCATTTAGGTTGTTTCCAGGTTCTTGCTATTATGAATAATGCTGGTATGAACATAGTTGAGTTAATGTGTTTGGGGTATGAATGTGCATCCTTTGGGTATATGCAAAATACTGGTATTGTTGGATCATTGGGGAGATTAATTTCCAGTTTTCTCAGGAACTGAGAACACTGCAGTCCAGAGGGGCTGTACAAGTTTACACTCCCACCAACAATGGAGGAGTGTTTCACCTCATCCACATCTTCTCCATCATAGACTGTCATTTTTGTTTATGATCTTAGCCATTCTGAAAGGTATAAGGTGATATCTCAAAGTTGTTTTGATTTACATTTGTCTGATAGCTAAGGATGTTGAAAAATTTTTAAGTACCTTTCAGCCATTTGTAATTCTTCTGTTGAGAATTCCGTTTTGAGCTCTGTAACCCATTTTTAAATTGTGTTATTTAAGTTTGGAGGCTCTAGTTTCTTAAGTTATCTATATATTTTACAGATCAATCTTCTGTCAGATGTAGGAAAGATCTTTTCCCATTCTGTAGGCTGTTTTGTTTTATTGACAGTGTCTTTTGCCTTAGAGAAGCTTCTCAGTTTCAGGATGTCCCACTTATTGATTGATGTTCTTAGTGTCTGTGCTATTGGTGTTATATTTACAAAGTGGTCACCTGTGCCAATGCGTTGGAGGGCATTTCCTACTTACTTTTACATCTGGGTAAGTATAGCTGGGTTTATATTGTGGTCTTTGATACATTTGGATTTGAGTTTTGTGCAGGGTGATAGGTTTGGATTAATTTTCATTCTTCTACATACTATCATCCACTTATACCAGAACCATTTATTGAAGATATCTTTTTTTCCCATTGAATATTTTTGGCCATTTTTGTCAAGTCTCAGGTGTTCATAGGTGTGTGGGTTAATGTCTGGGTCTTTGATTCAATTCTATTCATCCACAAGTCTGTTGTTCTGCCAGAACCAGGCTTTTTTATTACTTTATCTCTATAGTAAAGCTTGAAGTCAGGGATCATGATGCCTCCGGAAGTTCTTTTATTGAGCAGGGTTTTTTTGTTTGTTTGTTTGTTTTGGTTTTGGTTTTATTTTTTTTTTTAGGAATTCTGAGTTTCCTGTTATTTTATATGAAGTTTAATATTCTTTCAAAGTCTTGTATTGTGATTTTGATGGTATTGTATTGAATATGTAGATTGCCTTTGGTAAAATTGCTATTTTTACTATGCTGATCTTATCTATCCAGGAGCACAATAGATCTTTCCATTTTCTGATATCCTCTTCAATTTCTTTCTTAAGTGACTTAATGTTTCTGTCAAACAGGTCTGCTACTTCTTTGGTTAGAGTTACGCCAAGATATTTAATGCTATTTGCAGCTATTATAAAGGTTGATGTTTCCCTTATTTCCTTTTTAGCCCTTTTATCCTTAGTATATAGGAGGGATATTGATTTCTTTGAGTTTACCTTGTACCCTGTTACATTGCTAAAGGTGTTTATCAGCTGAAGGAGTTTCCTGGTAGAATTTGGGGACCACTTATGTATACCATCATATCATGTGCAAGCAGAGATAGTTTGACTTCTTCCTTTCCAATTTATATCCCTTTACAAATTGAGTTTACAATATGAGTTGTTTTCTAGTTGTTTTAAAGCCTTCCTTGGGTGCTAAGAAATATGTAAATTCTTTTGTGTTCAGTTAGAAGTTTCTGTATATACCTATTAAGTCCCACTGGGTTGTAACATCTGTTAGATCCCTTATTTTTCTTTTGAGCTTCAGTCTTGCTGACCTATCCAAGGTTTAAAGTGGGCTATTGAAGTCTCCCACTTTTAGTGTGTAGGGACTTGATATGAGATTTAAACTTTAGTAATGTTTCTTTTACATATGTAGGAGCCCTTGTGTTTGGGGCATAAATATTCAGAATTGAGACTTCATCTTGGTGGATGTTTCCTGAGATGAATAAGTAATGTCCATCTTGGTTTCTTTTGATTGATTTTAGTTTGAAGTCTATTTTGTTAGATAGTAGTATGGCTATACAAGCTTGTTTTTAGGACCGTTTGTTTGGAAAGTTTTTTCCAAACCCTATACTCTGAGGTATGTTTCTTATATGTTGGAGAAGAACACCTTCTGTTTTTGTATCCCTCATGTTAGAATGCACATTTTTATAGTTGAATCAAGTCCATTGAATTTAAGTGATATTAATGACCAAGGAATGTTATTTCCTGTTATTTTTGGTCATGCTGTGTGTGTGTGTGTGTGTGTGTGTGTGTGTGTGTGTATTTCCCTTCTTTGGGTTTTTCTTCTGTAGGATTATCAGTTTTTCATGGTTTCATAGGTTTCCTTAGGTTGGCATTGTCCCTCTAGTGCTTTCTGTAGGGAGTATTTGTGGATATGTATTGTTTGGATCTGGTTTTGTCTTAAAATATCTTGTTTACTCCATCTATGGTAATTGATAGTTACACTTGGTATAGTAGTCTGGGTTGGTACCATACTCTTTTAGGGTCTGTGTAACATCTGACCAGGACCTTCTTGCTTTCATTGTTTCCACTGAGTAATCTGGTGTTATTTGGATGGGTCTGTCTGTATTGGTGACTTGGCCTTTTTCCTTTGCAACTCTTAGTATTTTTTTCTTTTTTCTGTAGGTTTAGCAGCTTGACTATCATGTGTCAAGCAGACTTTTGTGTGTGGGGAGGTCTAGTCTATTTGGTGTTCTGTATGCTTCTTATACCTTAAAGTTATTCTCTCTTTAAGTTGGGAAAGTTTTCTTCCATGATTTTGTTGAATATATTTTCTATGCCTTTGAGCTGGTATTCTTCCCCTTCTTTAATTCCAGTTATTCACAGATTTGGTCTTTTCATGGTGTCCCAAATTTCCTGTATATTTTCTGTTATGACTTTTGATTTTCCTGCTTCTTTTAACTGACGTACCTATTGCCACTATTGAATCTTCCTCTCTTGATATTTTCTCTTCCATCTCTTGCATTCTGTTGGTTATGCTTGTATCTGTAGTTATGCTTTGTTTCTTCATGTTTTGTATTTCCAGCTTTGCCTCAGTTTGTGCCTTATTTATTGCTTCTATTTCTATTTTTAATTACCAGAATGTTTCTGCCACCTGTTTGTTTTCTTTTTCTTTGTTTTCTTTATCTTCTTTCAGGGATTTGTTCATCTCTTCCAATTTTTTGTTTGTATTTTCTTCTATTTCTTTAAGGGAGGTTTCTATATCCTCTTTTAAAGCTTCTATTATCTACAGAAAGTTGTTTTTAATGTCATTTCCTTCTGTTTCCTCTTCATTGTTATGCTCAGGTCTTGATGTTGTAGAACCACCAGCTTCTTCTGGTGGTGTCATCTTGTTCTTTATATTGTTATATGTATTCTTGCATTGGTATCTGCCCATTGCTTCCTTGGTTCACTCTTAGTCAGCTCTTGGTCTTTTCTTAGTTAGTCATTTATGGGCCTGGGGGCTGTTTATCTCCAGTTTCCCAGGGGCTGCTCTTAGTAGGCTCTTAGTTGGCTGTGGACCAACGAGCCCGTGTGTCTCCATCTCCATTTGTCACAGGGGTCATTCTTGGATCTTAGCTGGCTATTAGTCAGCTGTGGACCAAGAGACTTTAGGGTCTTCAGTTGTTGTGTGATGATGCAGATTGTGGTTTGGGCAGGGTTTGGCCCATGGAATGTTGCTTCAGCTGTGTTTTTCTGGGGATTGGGCTTGGGGATAAGGGGCTCTCCAGCTTTGTTTGGTTTAGAGCAGAGCTGGCTGTGGTTGGGGTTCTGGGGGCCGTGTCCTTGGGCTAGGGTTTGGAGTCCACAATCTCATCTTGGCCTGGAGGCAGGTGTGCCACTCACCTCTTAGTCAGCTGTGGACTAGGTGTCTTCTGGCTGTCAGTGTGTGATGCTGCAGATTGCTCTATTCTTTTTCCTTGCCAGCTCCTCCTAGATGCCCCTTACCAACCTATGGCTAAACTTCATACTCTCTCTTTAATTCCACTGTCTCTCTTTCATTCCTCCTCCTCCCCTCTCCCTCGTCTCTCTCGCTAAATAAGAATATCAAAATACAACAAGAAAAGAAACCAAATAGAAAACAATCACAACACAAATACACAAAAGTCATAGAGTCCAATCTATATTGTCCAGCTAACTCTGCACTTGGAGCTTGCACTGGAGTGTGTGGCTGTGCCCAATGTCATTCCATTGGAAAAACTAATTTTTCTTCTCCCAGTAGGTATCAGTTGGAAATAGGTTTTTGTTAGCATTAGACTTCATGCTCTCCCTTTTCCCCCTTGTCAGTACTGGGATTTTTGTCTGGTATGAACTTGTACATTCTTCATGCTGTCACAGTCTCCCTAAGTTCATATAACTATCTATTATGTCATGTCTCAGAGATGTTCTTTCCTTGGAATCACCCACCACTTTGGTCTGATTATCTTTCTGCCTCTTCTTCCACATAGATCTGCAAGCATTCTGAAGAGAGATTCGATAAAAACATCCCATTTGGGACTGAGTGACACAAAGTCTCTCACTCCCCGTGCATTATCCACATGTGGATCTCTGTTACATTTGCTGTAAGAACTTTCTCTGATAAAAGTTATATAATGTAGTAATCTATGAGTTTAGCAATATTTCCTTAGAACTCATTGACAATCCTATTAACAGATAGATAGTGTGCTAATAAAATTTTATGCAACAAAATATTTGAACATTTAAGAAATAGTTGGACAAGGATGCTTTATCTGTTGAGCTAACTTTCATTTACTATCTCCATCTTAAGTTTTGATACCTTTGATTCAAGGATAAATATGCTTATAGTTGAATAATATACTACTTTATAGCATTTCATATTATCATAATGTTTTACATATTTTTCTCTCTTACTTTGACTCTCTTATTTTCCTGACAATTCCTAGGGATAGTATATTTAGCCTTATTACCCGTGGGGTGGGAAAATCCCAGGGCATAATAGCTGTTCTTTGTTTATTTGATCACTACTGACCAAATAAAAAAATGACAAAAGATATAAAATCATTTGAATTCCAAGCATACAAGGAGTAGAATGGAATAATATCTTAGTTGATAAAATTCTTGCCTCTCAAACATAAAGATCTGATTTCAATCCCAAAAGGAATGTAAAAACGTCACACATGCTGGTAACTATTGAGATTAGGCTTAGTCTTCATATATTAAAATATGCTAATTTATAAAATAACATCATAGAGAGCATAGGTATAATTATATTGGTTAAGCAAATAGATGTGAAACTAAGAAATTTTCCATTACATAGTATTAAAATTAGTATAATTGTTATTACTATTAGCGTGCATCTCTCTCTCTCTCTCTCTCTCTCTCTCTCTCTCTCTCTCTCTCTCTGTATGTGTGTGTGTGTGTGTTTGTGTGTGTGTGTGTGTGTGTGTGTGTGTGTGTTTGTTTTTGTGTGTGTATAATCACATGAACACATATCCACAGATGTGATTAGAGAAGTAAAAAGCTTTTGGGCATCTGTTTGGTCCCTCCACTGTAGGTGGATTATATTGTTCCATTGTAAATAAATGTCCAACTCACTGCTTTAATAAAAAGTGATGATTGGCCAAAGTCAGACAGGAAGTGTGGGCAGGGCTACCAGACTAAGAAAACTCTGGGAACTGGAAGAACAGAGCAGAATGCCAGAGAGAAGCCAGAAGAAGCAGAGGGCAACTATGCTGCTCTGAGAAACCAAGCTGCATGGCTTAACAGGATAAGAGTCATGGGTTAGATTAAGAGTAGAGTTAGCAAGTTATATGCCTGGGTCTTAGGCCAATCAGTCTAAAACTATTGTAAGCATCTGTGTGTCTCTGCGAGTTCGTGGGTCTCTGGGCCTAAACCTTGAGGCTAGGCCTGAAAGTCTAGGCCAGAAACCTCTTACTACACTCCACTATGGATTCCAGGGATTGTACTGAGTCAACCTACCTCTATCTACAGTGAAAACACTTGTATCTAACCGGTCATCATAGACCTATAGCCATTGTAAGACAAGGATAGCAATAGCCTTAAAAAAACTAAAAATTAAAGAAATTAAAAAAAATAACTATACCAGGAAGAAGAATATTGAAAAGTCAAGCCAATGTGCATATTTCATGTTCTTTTTGGTTTGTAAATAGAAATTATTACTGCCTTTACATTGAAATGACCTTATGATCTTACTTATTGTCTGTAAATTTCACAATTAGTAATCTCACTGCACTTTTATATTTCTTAAGATGTTGTAACTTGAACTATAATGAGGCTGCATATTTCTCAGAAATCAAATCATTTGCTGCACTACTTATCGATGCTTCTTGCACAAAAAAGTGTTCAGCAGCTTTTTGAAATCTTTCTAAAAGTGCAGGTGGCCAAAGCATTTCTTTTAAAATTATGCAGATTGCTGTTCCTCAAAGTCTGTTTTCTCAGTGATGCTAAATACATAACCATGAAAGATGGGAAAGATATTGAATCAGAAAAATCTTGAAGGACCAAGACACCAAAATAAATATGTTTTCAACTATTCTGACATCTGGCACTCAACATAAATCTTGAATATTGAAGCATTGCTAAAGGATGATTCTTCCTAAAGGTTGATTCATATAACTCTGTAGTAGAATATTAGTGCTGCAAGCATGGTAATAAAGAGAATACTCTTCACTGATGTGTTTCTTTAACAAAAATAGCAAAACTATTTTAAAAAATAACATTGGAGAATAATACAGAGTAGTATAGACATGAAGATTCATTTTGAGATAGTTTACTTCTTTTCACCAATGAAGAGTGATTATACCCTCAGTCTGAACTTGAGTATTACAGAATTCACTACTGTGAAATAAATCATTTTACATTTTTTCAAGGCAAACTCTATCTCTATAACATACCTCATAAACATGCAAAAATAAACATATAACTTGCAATATTTGTAAGAAAATATCTTATTATATTGTAATTACTATAACTTAAATGTCTCAGGTTACATTTAAATATCTTAATAACACTCTATTATATAAACGTACAAGGCTTTTATTTATGTATATGTTATAAAAATAATTTAAAACCATACTAATACTGACCTATTTTTCTTTTTTACTAATTTTGTTTTCTAAAGATTTCATTTTAAATTAATTTTTAAAAAAATACATGCTATGTCCTGCATATTTTATGCTCCTTATGACCAAATTGTATTTATTGAACATCTGGGAGAAGTTGAAAATCACTGCCTTAGTTAGTGTTTCTATTGCTAGAAACATTATTGAAGAGACATCATGATGACTCTAACTTTTATAAAGGAAAACATTTTCACTGTGTTGGCTCACTTATAATTCAGAAGTTTAGTTCATTATAGTCATGATGGGAAGAAAAGCAGCATACAGGCAGAGATGAAGCTAGAGAAGGAACTGATATGCTTACATCTTGACTAGTAACAGGAAGTGGTCTAAGATACTGTGTGTGACTTGAGCATATTTGAGACCTCAAAGCCCAGCTCTACAGTGATACACTCTATCCAACAAAGCTATACTTCTGAATAGCCCTATAAGGGCTATTTTCTTTTAAATCACATATACTTCTAACTGGCGCCCAAATTCTTATAGCTATATCATAATAAAAAATGTGCTTAATCTAATTTCAAAAGTCTTCATAATCTATCATAGTGTCAACACCCTTTAAAAATCCAAAGTTCAGTCTACTGAGGGTCATGCAATCTAACTCTAATGACCTGTGAAATCAAAATAATAATAATAAAAAACTAGACCTTTTATTTCTAACATATAACGTGCAGTATATACATTGCCATTTCAAAATTTAGGTAAGGGGGCATAGTGAGAAAATAGTGGACCAAAGCAAGCTGATAACAATCTGAGCAATCTATGAAATCCACATCTTTCATGTTGATGTCAAAACTATTATTCTGCTAAATTAAGAAAATATCAAACTCCCCTACAGATTTGTACCTCTCTATAGATTCGTAAAACATTAGACATCATCAGAGAAGTTGCTTTGTAAGTGGACAGTAATTAACCCCAAACCTCACAATTAGTCTAGATACTATATGTGTCAATGGAGGTACTCAATGACAAATGGACCATCAAGGCCAGAGGACATTACAAAAAACGAACAGAAAGACTCTATTCCAGAGATCAGAGTACACAGGAGCGAACCATACAAATAGTAATTCTTGTTTGAAAAACCAGGTCCACTATACTTATTAACTCACAGAAACTGAGATTGCCTATATAAGATATATACAAGATCAAGATAAACAGCATTTTAAACATAGATGGGGAAAACATTCTTGATCCCCGTGCTGAATAACGCATAGTGTATAATGCATAATGTCAACTGCGTACACACTAAAGTCATCTAAGAGGAGTAAACCTCATTTAAGAAATTGCATCCATATGACCATTTTGTACAAAGAGAATTTTTTCACTAATGATTGATAGGGGAGGGCACAGCCCAGTATAGATGATCTGAGTCCAAATATAAGCAGGCTAAGTAAGCCAGAGATACTAAACCAGTAAGCAGCAATCTCCATGGCCTCAGCATCAGCTTTTGTGTTTAGGTTCCTTCCTGGTTGAGCTCCTTTCCTGACTTTTTTTGATGAGAGACAGTAATGTGAATATTGAAGCCAAGTTGCGTTTGGACATGGTGATCCAGCATAGTAACATTAACCCTAACTAAGACAACCCCTTTTCCGTATGAGGGGTGATTGACAGTTCATCGTTTCTGGAGTAGTTTTCTTTAAAGATGTGGCTTACTTTGACTATACTCCAGTGCATGGGGTATAAGGTATATAGAGAGCATAAATTGGACTCAATGTTCAATGTTTTAAACTATCAGTCCCCATAAAGTAAAGAAATCTAAGTCCGTACAAATAGAACTAAATAAGTATTGAATATTTGAGAAATAAGTGAACTAATAGCATTCTATTCTAAAAATTTATAACCATTTAAAGTGAAAAAGTATACATGATGTCTCATGTGTAACACATTTGTTTTGTTAACATTAAACTTGATCATTGTCTTGCATAACTTAGTTTGTGGAGTGTTTGTATGCTTGAGTCTTTTGCTTATTTCGTTATTTACTCATTCTATCTATAACGTGCATTAAAATATGAGTTAAACCATGATGAAATTGGAAGCAAAATCAGAGTTACTTTCCTTTGCAATGTGATTCTAATAATAAAAAAAGGCTCATATGGAAGAAATATTTTAATATAAAAGATGTACAGTCAAAATATCACAAAGTTCAATAATAATATAAGAAAATGAATTATTATTCTCATAAAAAATAGCTAAGAATCAGAAAAACTGTTTTTCCTCTTATGTGAATGGGTGTTTATCTGCTATGTTTTATATACTCCATGCCTGCCTGGGACCCGTGGCGATTATAAGAGTGTATCAGATCCACTGAAATTAAAATTGCAGGTACTTATTAAATGTCATGTAGGTTCTATGAATTAAACCAATGCTCTGAAAGAGAAGTCAGTGTTTGTAACAACTGATCAAACTCTCTAGCCCTTGGCCGACTTTTCATTAATGTTTTTAACGAAATCAGTGCTATCATCTAGTCTTCTAAGTAGAATTTTGACATTAATTTTATAAAAATTCCATATTGCAGCCATTGCATTAGTAGGCAAACATAAACTAGTATGTGCTTGTACTTAATATTTCTTATAAAATGAAAGTTAATATTTGTAATTATTAAAGTGTTATATTTTTGAGTATTGCAATATAAGGAAATCAACAAAAGCTATAATCAGCCATGGTGATACTAGTCTTTGGTCCGAGCATTTGGGAGGCAGATAAAGCCAAATCTATGAGTTTGAGGTCAGCATTATTGATACAATGAATTTCAGGAGAGTCACATTTGTACTTAGAAAGTCAGTCTCTCAAAAATCAAAAACCAATAACAAAACATGCACTTTTAGTAAAATGCTATTAATATTGTGAATGCATTTTTTATTATATTATATAAATAAATATAATACTACTATTTATATGTATATATGTAATTTTAAATTTAACATCATCTTATACTGTTGATTTTATAAATCTAATATTTTAACAATTAGAACCATTCAAATTATTAATCTTGAATATTTAAGTATACTCCCTTTGCTAGCAGTTTCTAGTTTTTTGCAGGCTAGATTCTATGCTTATTTCAACATAGAAATAAAATTATGGCGGAGACTTTTGGTGCTTATATTTGTTAAAGTCAACTTTTAAACATAATAAAATTGCTATGTCAAAAATGGGACAATAAAAATTTCAATGAAAACATCAGAACTTTAGTAAAATAAATCTATTCACTTACATAAAAAAGATGAAATTATGGATTACAAATTAGACATCTCAGATACTCACAAATAAAAGTTGTGCATAACTAAAAATTTTCAACAATGAGAACAGCTGCTCTTCACTCCACTTCTCTGCATTTCCCACCATCTTCTTAAATGTGAACCACACACAGTCTTCCTTTCATAAGCTGCTTTTGTAAAGTATTTTGAAATGCTGTCCTTTTTTCTAAATATTGCACTCATTACTGTGAAAGACAGAATTAACAAGACTAACTTGCTTTTATCCCAAACTTTAGGTAGACTCATACAACACTATTTCTTTCAAGTCTACTTGAATACTGTATTCTAATACCACATCACATGCAGGTGGCAGTATACTATTCTAACTGGAAATAACAAGCAAATTCATACAACAAAAGTCATGCGAGAAGTATTATCTATAAATGATAAATTACATGAAACAATATTTTTATGTTTTCAATTGTCAAACATACATTAAGATTCATAAAGATCCTTAAAAGCTAAAGTTTAAATAAAAAGAAACATTATAGAATTAGGAAATACAAATTTAATAAGTTATTAATGTGGTTCTGTGTTTTGTGGCTTTTAATAACTTTGATATTTTGAAAAACAAATAAATGACATCATTTTCAGTTTGTAGCATAGTACTTCAGATCCCTCTCATCTCCCTCTGATATCTCCAAAAAGAAAGTAAATAAGTTCTTCTTATTTATGAACTTGTCCTCCCGGCTGGAGAGACGACAGCCACGGTGCATGAGAGTCCACAGGAAGTGGAGATGAGAATACAAAGCAAGGCTTTCTCTGTCATTGGCTTGTTTTCCTATCCTTATCTTTGACCCTTACTCCTTTGTGTCTCCGCTGCTCTCTCTACCCTCTTCCCTACCCTGTACTGCCTGGTGGCACTTCCTACCAATCAGCTTCTCAGTATTCAGAGGAGCTATATTCATGAACATACTTATCATTAAGCTGGTCCTGAATGTTCAGGATGCTGACGAATGCCAACAATGTCTCTTGATGCTCAAAATGCAAGTGCAATTAAAGGGGTCATCAGAACTCTAATGGTGGCAGCCAGATACAAGAGCCATGATGCAAGAAAATTCTGATGGAAATTTTTATTGCAATCAACATCTTTATTGACTGAAACTCCGTGTGAATTCAGTATGGGCTGAATGTTGGCATATAGTGCTCAGAAGCTAAGAGAAAAATGAGGTGTAGGAGGTACTTTTCAGTCTATTTATTGAGCTCCTAAATAGAGAACATAACCACTATATGTGTTGAGAAACATATAAATAATACATGCCCTTATAATTATTAGGCAAAGCTAATTCCTGGTGCTATACCATGTGAAAATCATGTTGGATATACAGATTGGTGATCAGATTAACAAAAAGTGATTTTAACTTAAGGATGGTGAGTTTTTAATTCTGTCTGTGGTAGCTCTCTCACAGACATTTTAGCTGTTGTTAAAAACAATTTAGTGTCTTAAATATTTATTTGCCCAAGAAATGTAAATGACTTCAATAAAGCTGCAGCTTCACAGTGGGGCTGTGCAGAGTATGTTATGACACTTTTTTCTTGTAGATATTTCTGATAGATAACTTTAATCTAATTTCTTCCCTTTCTGTGAATGTTACCATTCATTTAAAATGTGATTTCCTGTATGCTTGTTACTAATGACATAATTTACTCTGAGATGCAAATTTTTATACATATAAAAACAAGGCATTAAGAACTCACTACACAAAAGGCATATACATAGGGTTCATATGCATCAGTATAGCTACATTTAATTGTTTCAGTCATAATACTATATTGACTTTTAAACATTAATGACATATTTTTCTTGTTTTAATTTACGTGGAATGTAAGTATCATTTTTACTTTGTATAATAGAAACACCCAAAACTTTCAATCTGTTTTTATTGTAGTGGCTCAAAGTCCAGTTTGCTTATTATAGTCCAATGTTCAGCTCTGTTATCAAGATTAACCGAAGTAGAAAATCATGATTAAAATTTTATTTTGTTTTTTATCAAACTAAAAAAGAGATGAATTTTAAATATATATCTGCAGACAAATATTTGAAAGAATATTTAACAAGCTGATGCCTGTGGTCAGTTGCAGAAGACAAGCAATAAAAAGAAGTATTAAAAATAAATTCTTAGTGTCTTAGTTACTTTTATATTGCTGTGGCAAAAACACCATGAACAAGGCAACTTTTAAAAAGAAAATACTTAGTTTAGTGCCTCACAGCTCCAGAAGGTTAGAGTCTATGACCATTATGGCAGGGAGCATGGCAGCAGGCAGGCATTGTACTGGAATCATAGATGAGAGATTACATATAATTTAAGCACTAGGCACACAGACACACACACAGACACACAGACACACAGACACACACACACACACACACACAGAGAGAGAGAGAGAGAGAGAGAGAGAGAGATACAGAAAGAAAGAGTGCCACACAGAGAAGGCTAACTAGGAATGGTGTGGGATTGTTAAACCTCTGAAACCTTGCTGCCCACCCATAGTGGCGCCCCTCCACCAGCAGGCCATATTTCCTATAGTTCCTTAACTGTTTCACCAACACAGGCCTAAGTATTCAAACATTATGAACATATGAATGCTACTTACTTAGGTAACTTTCAATTTTATTCTTCTAGCTCATAATTTATGAATAAATTAAAAGAACAACAAATAATGGAAAATTTGTTCTAGCAAGTTTGGCACATATAAAATTATGTATATATGTACATTACAATGCCATTTGTGCTTTTATGTGCTCATACACATTCTGGGTATAAATAGATTGTTAGTATAGGTTAAACTAATCTATAAGGAAAAATATGGCACATACAATAAAAGTAACCAATTTCTGTGGAGCAGTTTGAACACTCAGCCATTGCCAGTGAGAGTGTAGACTTGTACAAGAACTATGGAAATCAATATGGCTGTTCATTCAAAAACAGGAAATCGATCTACCTCAAGACCTAGCTATACCATTTGGGCATATACCCAAAGGACACTCCATCCTATCACAAGACACTTAAACAAGTATGTTCATGGTGAATTAATTCATAATGGTCACAAACTGGAAACAACCTTGATTTTACTCAATCAAAAATTGGTAAAGGAAATAATGTACATTGACACAATGGAATATTCCTAAACAGGTTTTTAAAAAATGGCATCATGAAAGTTTCAGGCTAATGGATGGAAATGCCAAAAACGTCATCCTGAGTGAAGTAGTTTGGGGCAAAGCATTGGAGCATTATTGTCAGTAGCTAGCATTAATACAATCCAGGGAGAATTCTGCTTGTGCTCACCATTCTTTTGGAGACCTTGAAGTGATTTCTAGGAGCTGTGTCTCTGCCATAGTAAGCTTTTTCAATTAAATATTTCAAATGCCATATTCAACTCTTATCTCTGAACAAGCCTTGCTTGTATTTATTTAGCTACCAGCTTTAGGCTTAACCTTGAAAACATTTAAGAGCCTAAATAGGCTTATCATTGTAATTAATTAGATTGGTGATTAACATGACAAGTATATTTTGAATACATTGAAGAATTTGATCTTTTATGGGGTGGTGAACCATTAACTTGAGTGTCTCAACTATCTTTAACAATTTACAATAAGTTAGTAGCTTTTATAAGATAAGAAATATAGAGTTATCCTCTGTCAATTTTGAGGCTTAAAAAATAACAATTTCTGAATAGAAGTTGGATCAAAATAAAATTTTAAATCATGGACATAGTCCATAGGAAGATCATTCACTTTAGTTTCCAGGTCCTTACAGAGGACACCATTACAGAACATCAGAGTCTCTTACATGACTCAGTTTATCAAAATACCTAAAGCTTATCAATGTTAGCAAAGACAATGAGGATAGACATTCATTCTTAAATCAGTTTCTGTTGGTCTGAATAGACCTTAGGTGAGAAGGGACTGCTTAGACATCATTGTCTCACTGCATCATCTATAGGGCCTCCAGGTTTCTGCTGTTTGGGTGCTTATAACTTTGGCTCTAGTTTCTACTTTGTTTGTTTATTTATTTGTCAAGGTTATCATAAATAGTTTATAAATTTAAAATGTCCTATAGCCTTATAAATTCAAATATTTTAAAAGTTTTTTTAACTATCAAGTTTTTTATACTTACTTTTTCTGTAAAACTCCTAAATTTTCTCTTAAAGAAATTTAAAGTCTCTCAATTGAATACTCCTTCAGTGTCAAAAATATAGTGCCCCTTTTATTTCAAGAGTGATGATACAGGACAATTTCATAATCTGCTCAAGGCAAACCCAAGCTCCAACAGTACAAACAATTCAATGTTTAATATCAAATTGGCCCCACCTTTGGGAACATACACAACCTGCCTTCTAGATACCTGTCATCTCTATGACCTCTTCATATCTTTAAAAGAAAGACCACCTAGGTGACTATAATGTTAAAAATTTGGGTCTCAGCTAAAGATATGTTTTTGTATATGATGCATGTAATTACAGTTTTTAAATATCTAATTAAAATACAGACACTACACATTTTTAACCAATTATATGTGACTATTAGCTGTTAGGTAAATGATAATTCTGTTTCTCAATATTTTAAATTTCCTCCATTAACTGTTTAGGTCTGTACTTCATTGTTAAATTGGATGATAAAGTTTGTGACTTCTCTATACATTTGGATATTTGCTTTCTGGAAGTAGATTTGGTAAAACTCTTTTCCCGTTTTGTAGGCGCCACTTTGTTCAAATGACAATGTCCTTTTTAGAAGCTTTCAGGTTTATTATGCCCTATTTCTTCATTGTTGATCACAGTGCAGAAGCTATTGGTGTTCTGTTCAGGAAGTTTTCTCCTGTGCCAGTGAGTTCCAGTATGTTTTCCAGTTTCTCTTCTATAAGGTTCAGTGTATCTGGCTTGATGCTTGTTGACTTTTTGCAGCTGTTGTTGAAATCAAGCTTGGTGGTTTGAGAGAATGTAAGGAGATGTTCCTATTTTCTTATATCTTCTGAGACTTGCTTTGTGTCCCAGTATGTGGTTAATTTTGAAAAGGAATTCCATTGGGTGCTAGAAAGTTTTATGTGTGTGTGTGTGTGTGTGTGTGTGTGTGTGTGTGTGTGTGTGTGTGTGTGTGTGTGTGTGTGTGTGTGTGTGTGTGTGTTTGGGTGAGATGGTCTTTAAATATCTGTTAGATCCATTTGGTTTTTAACATCTGTTAACCCCAGAATTTCTTTGTTTAGTGTTTACCTGGATGATCTGTCCATTGATGAGAGTTGGGTATTGATGTCTCCCAATAACAGTGTGAGAGCCAAGATATTAAACTTGTAGTGGTGTTGTTTTTACAAACTTGGATGGTATTGTGTTTGGGGCATATATATTAAGAATTGAAAAGCCTTGAAATTGGTGGATTTTTTTTTCTTTAATGAATATATAGTGTCTTATCTCTTTTTATTAGGTTGCTTTGAAGCTCTTCTGCTAGGTATTATAATGGCTCTACCAGCTTGCTTCTTTTGTCACTTAGCTTGTAATATTTTTGCCAAGCCATCATCGTAAGGTAATGTCTATCCTTGAGGTTGATGTGTTCATTGAGTACAGCAGAATAAATCCTATTTTGAATCCATTCTGTTTATCAATGTCTCTTTATGGGGGTAGTTTACACTGATAATGAGACATTTTGATGTCCAATAATTGCTAATTAATGAGCTTTAATTGTTGTTTATTAATTTAAAATGTTGTTGTTAGTGGTGGTGGTAGTGTATGTTTGAGTTCTCTATAAGGCTGTATTTGTAGACATATATTGCTCAAATTTTACTTTATTTTGGAGTACCTTGTTTTTGCCAACTACGTTAATTGAAAGTTATGCTGTGTATAGTTGCCTAGCCTGGCATCTGTGGGCTCTTAGCATCTGCAATACAACTCTCCAGGCTCTTCTGTATTTTTGAGTCTCCATTGAGAGGTTGAATGTAATAATTCTAACAGGTATACATTTTATGTTATTTTTTTCCTTTGTAGCTTTTAATATTCTTTATTATTGTGTATATATAATTCTTCATTATATGCCAAAGGGACTTTTTTTTTGGTCTCATATATTAGGTGGCCTTTATGCTTCATCTACCTTTGTTGGAATCTTCTTTTTTGATATAGGATAATCTACATATTTGAAGAAAATACTAACAGAATAAAACTTTTAGAACTGAATTAAAAGAAAATATTTCAAAGCTTGAACCAAGTAAAGACATATTGATATGGAAGTAAAGAAGAATAATGGTAGAAGAAATTAATAAATTTGTGTTCACTAAAGGTAAAATATTTATTTTTGAAAAGAGCATCATTCTATGAGAGTGAAAATATAAACTATAAATTTGGAGAAAATATTTTTCAATCAAAAGTGATAAAGGACTTCTGTTTAAAGTATTTGAAGAACAAAAAGTTGAAGAGACCATGCAGAGATTAAAAGTGTAATCCAGCATTTCCTTTGAGCAGCTCATAATCACATGTGACTTAAGATCAGGGGTATTAAACAGCTCTTGTTTCTGTAGAGATCTACACTGATGTTCACATACTAACCCCCCAGAAGTAAAAATAATATAATCTAGTGTTTAAAGAACTTCAAAGAAAATCCAGTCATGATATGAGCAAAGATTTGAAGTGACAGCTCATTGGTATAAATATACAAATGAGATATTAACAATTCACACAAGATCAATATTTCTACCCATTCATGGAGGAGCTATTATGAAACAAACTTCACACTTTTAGAACAGGCAAAATATAAAAACATATAAAACTATCAAGGACTAATAAATGACACAAATTATTCAAAGAACATGAGAAATAATTTAATGCTAACTTATAAATAAGTTAACCATTTAAACCATGACCAAACAATTGTAATCCTGATCATTTAACCTAAGAGAATAAAATATAGCTTCACAAATTTCTATGTACTATGCAAAATTGATTTTAGCCATTTAAAGGTGGAAAGAAAATAAATTATGCTCAGTGGATGAATTGTTAAGCAACGACATAACTTTAAATGCCACGACACAGTGAAATTCTAAATATATATATTCAACAGCTTGGAAGGATATCATTTATATTAAACTGAGGGAAAATAAAATGGTGAACAGTGTTAGGATTTTACTTTTTTTCTTACTGATAGCATGCTAGAAATGGAAACACATAAGTTTTTCTTAAGTTTTAAATAGACTCAAGGTGCATGTGTGTTGTGGTTGTTGTTTTTGTTGTTGTGTGTGTGTATTTGTATAGAGAGATAGAAAAGAAAACTATGTTTATGGTGTAATTGATTTCTTTTATTGCACAGGTGGCCACAAAATCTTATTGATATGCACACACTATTATAATGTCACGTATTTGCTTTGGATATTGCACTAGAAGTACATAAAATGTAAACAATTATGATATAGTATAGTACTTCTTTTCTTGTTGCAACACAGTAGTCCCTGACAAGAAGAAACTCAGAGCAGGGAGAGTGTGTCCTGGTTAAGAGTTGTAAAATATCATGGCAGGAAAGTCAGAGCAATAGATTCCTAAGCAGTTGCCCATTTTTGATTCCTAGAAAGAAGTGAGACCTAGGCTCACTTTCCCAACACATGAAATGAAACTCTTTGTATTTAATATAAATCTTCCAACTTTAATTAACCTAATTCAAACAACTCTTCATAGGCATTACCAGAAATTTATCCAATCTAACCTCTCACTGACTTTTCTGGTTAAGTGACTGTAGTTGTAGTCATGTAAATAATCAATGTTAATTATCACACCATGGAGGAAACTTGGTATCATACATACAGGCATCTCGTTACAACCTGCCACTTATGATGGAACAGATAACACTAAACCCACTTGAGATTGTATTTACAGAAAGGTGCTTTTGAGCCATAGGAGACAAATATGCACAACTGAAGAGCACAAAGAAACGTTTATACAGTGTTGATTTCTACTGAAAGTCCACTTCAAAGGAAATGCCATAATTAAATTAAACAAGTATAATTAATTTCATGGTGTTGTTTTCCTCAATGATGGTTTTATTGTGATGAATATATTAGATATTAAGTTATCTTTACTAAGTAAAATTTGAAAAGAGAGAGAACACTGTTTTGAAATGTGATTAAAGCCATCCGCCGCTTTCCAATTGCAATATTATATCCCTACTTCTGTTCTATATTTTTCTGTGAAATGAAGGGTGGTGGTGTCAGTTGCTAATAATTATCATGAGTAATAGCATACAGACAGGGTTGTTTTAACAAAGGATAATTGAATATTGGTGCATTGAAATTTTTCAGAGTACATTTTTAAATTAAGAATCATAGACTTTCATAAAGCAAAAGTATGTACACCACTTTTCCCTCAGAGACAGTAAGAATTGAAAAGTGGCAATATTTAGTCACATATTTTAATATAATCAATACTTTCATTTTAAATTCAGTTTGTATGTTACTCAAATGAGAAATCTTATCAAACTAGTCTCTGTTTCATTCATAAAATAATGAATTAGTTTTCTAATCTATTCACCTGGTATACTAACCCCCTCAGTAATTAACTTATAAAATGTAGGCTAAGAAACATAAAGACAAAATTCATTCAGGATAGGGTAAGGTCTCAGATATTGCAGAAACAATCACAATGCTGTTTGGTTGTCACACTCTCTACCATCCATATCGGTAGATATGTTTTTGTCATTAATAGAGATCACTACTAAGTATATTTTCGGGGTTAATGATGAATGATGTCACAATCTTTTCTAAGTGTGCTAATTTTTTACTTGATTATGGCCCTGGGAGTAAAGCACTAGAAATAGTATCTATTAAGTTTTATTGGCTATTCATAAAAGCTTATAACAACCGGCTGGATCCTCAAACAGCACGGTGGGTGTGCATCTATATTTATTATCAGCTCTGTAAACAATATGTATACTTTTGTTTCAGCTTAATTAGCAAAAATGTTATCTAAACATCGTGAGGCTGTGTTTGCTGAGTCTGTTAAAAGAAACAGAGAAAACTATCTTTACTTTGGGAAAGTAAAGATTTGTGTGAGAAGTCACACATTTGAAATCATTCTGGTTTTAGTTTTCTGCTTCTACAAATGATGCTCTTCTACCTTCCCAGAGAAGCTGTCTCACTCTAATGGGTAATAATTGATGTACCATTCTTTTTTGTTTTTCAGCCACACATTTGCATAAGACCTACTGAGTTCCAAAAGGGAAAGCTTCATATTAGAATATTTTAAAACAGATATGCCATAACTTTTAACAAATATTAAATGACTTTCATCAAAACTTTTGCTTAATTCCTTAATGGATTGAATCAGGAACATGTTGTAATCTGCTAGAATAAATTTGATTTACACAGCTACATATTATATTGTCTACTAGAAAATGATGATTTACACTGTTGTGAAGAGAATTCATTTGTGTTGAAAGTCTTTATTTAATTTATATAAATTTTAAATATAGTTGAATATGTGTACTTATATAAAATTAAATTCCAGAAAGACCATCAGAAAACAAAATATTCATTGGAAAATATAAATAATAATTATATTATCTTCTTAGCCTCCAAAATTTCCTGTAAAATCCTGTCCTTTTACTTACTGCTTATATTTCTAGTACACAGAAATGAGTTTTGCTTATTTTTAATATATATTTAATAAATAGGTAAAAGAATCCAAAGATATTATTCCAAACTTACTAAAAAGTCAGAAACCCAAACAAATGAATAGAAAAAAATCTTTTGTTCTTAGAAAAAGAATGTCTTAATGATTTAAAGATAGAGTATAACACCTTACAAATTGGGTGCCTTAAGGACAATCAATAATGTATAATGTGAGTGAGTTGCATGAATAAATGAAACTAAGGGATAAATCCCTGAGAAAGTTGGAGATATTAGAGAGTAAACACCACAGTCAGATCTTACCCAGCTGTCTTCCAGCTTCCTCAGCCTGGCTTTTCTTGGCTTCTCTAGCTTCTGTCTTTCTATGTCTGCCTTAAATACTCTCTTGGCAAATTAAGGCATGGCCACACCACTGTCTGATTGCAGGCGTGGAACTCCTTCTGTAAACTAAAATGACCTCCAACTCAGTTTGGATTAAGGTTTTAGGTCACCACTCCCAGGATATTCCCTGTGCTGGAATTAAAGGTGTGACTCATCATTCTCTGATCCTCCTAGACCGACTGTGGTTAGCTCCCTCTTATATCTCTGAAACTTTTGAAACTTTTATTAAATCCCCACATGAGAGCAAGGACTATAAATGTGTGAATCATTTAGAAATGATCTTATTATGATAACTTCTTTTCAGAAAAGGTGCTCAAGCCCTTAGCTTACATCACACTAGAAATGTTATTTCAGTGGGAAATTATACAGCATAGACCCTCTTCAATTCATTTAAATAAAATACAGTCACATTTTCTCCTTCAGCTACTTCCCTCTACATTATATATAAGCATTAGGATATTTCATGCTGTCCTTTCTCCCCCACCCCTTTGGAAAAAATACTATAAAGGAAGAATAAAGAGAACAGAGGACAGAACAGGGATGAACACTCTCAACAGAGAAGGCCTTGAGTCTTCTAGAGAAAACTCAAATCCTGATGTCTAAATATCACTTTTCCTCCAAAACTTCATTGTTATGACTTTGTGTGTGTGTGTGTGTGTGTGTGTGTGTGTTTGCGCGCTTGCTTTAATATGCCATCAGTGGATAACTTCTATGAAGTGAAAGTTCTCCACTTACAAAATGTGAGGACCAAAACCCACATCACATCAAGCAGTTAGGTGAGGAAATGACCAGTTGTATGGAATTATGGAGGTGTTGGAATCCCACTAGAGAATGAGAGAGCTTTGGCCCTGTCCTGATGTATCTTGTTTATTCATGTTTGGCTGTTCTCTCTTGAGAGCCTGGTCTCTTCTGCAGAAGAAAAGGAGAGATTTGGATCTGTGGGAGAGGGGAGGTAGAAAGGATCTGGGTTGAAGAAAGGGAAACTAGTCTGAATGTACTGTATGAATCTATTTTAAATTTATAAAAAGTAAAAATAAATAAAGGAAGGAAGAAAATACATTTATAGAGAGTTTCAAAATAAAGAAAACTTTAAAATTTGTTTCTCATAGGATGTTTATTCTAATGTTCAAGGTATTTCCTATTTATTAAATCTCTTTATGAGTGAGATAAATACTATAGTTTTAAGGAGATAAATCATTTCAATAGTATCATGATTAAACAAAAATTTTCAGGAGAAATATGGTACACTGACTTCATTTAAAATATCCAGTAATCAACATTATTCACTCAATGACTAATATAGTGGGTAAATAATTATTTAGACACTGTTAAAAGAGCTTGATCAAATATTATGAATTCTTCAGTATAAATGATAGGTATATTTTGTCAAAGTAAGTAAATTTTTATTGTAATAAGTAAACAAATGCTCAAATACTGTGTAATTTCCTGTGGCTATCAAGGTTAACTTATATTTTAGATGTTATGTTTCTTTAATTTTTATCATGTGGAAGAATTTTCAGGTTTTGACTATCAGGAAATCTTAGTATTTACAAAACACATCAAATAACTGTGTGAATAGACAAAATAAAGCAAGAAAAAGTAGATACATAACACTGACCGTTATAAATCATTTCCCTGCAGGTAAATTCATAAAGGTTAAAAGACAACTTGATTCAAGGTCCATGTAGAGCATATATGAGAACCACATTTTCAGCTTCAATATTAGTATCAATCTGATTGCTTTTGCAGAAGTTTAGCTGTTAAATAAATATATTGAGATTTTCATTCACTCTGGTCTTATATGATACTATTGTGTTCTATCACTTTTAGAATTATAAGTTAATTTGTGAATTGCCAGATGTAAAAAAAAAATAGACTTACAGAAGGAGTTACAAATGCATAATTATTCAAATTTTTAAAGCTATTTAGGCTCTTACCACTTATCTTTTAAATTAATTTTTGATATATGTACATAGTTTAAGAAAAATCAATATATTTGGAATAAATTATATCTATTTCTTAAAACATAAAGTTTAGCACTACCACTATTTTTAAACTTTCATGATAAAATCATTTTAGTATTCCATTTTTAAAAAGCATTTATTATTTTTCTTGTGGATTATAAAAAGTGGACTGTTTCCCAACCTTGACCGTTGATGTTTGCTTTATATGAGGACAGATGGGAAGTGAGAAGGTGAAGGCGGGAAGGAAAAGAATGGGAAGAAGAGGAAAGGATAGAAAAAAATAGGAAATGTGGTTTAAAGGAGGAAATAAATATGCATTATCACTGAGCTTGGTGACGGAACATGCGAAGGACCTTAGTTACTGGTCTTAATTACACGTTATTCAGTACTTGTCTTAGAGTATTGAAGTCAAGGCAAATATTTTTAAAATCTAAATTTGATAATTGTTAGACATGCTTGTATTGTTTCAGGCTCACTTATTTGTTACGATTTGTAGAACATTCCCTGTGTGCTCACTAGAGTAAACCACCACATAGAACTAATCTTCATATTCAAAGGACAGAATCTCTCATTAGCTACACATTACATTTATTTTGTGAAATAATAAATCAAATTCTTTCCCTGGATACTAAATCTTTCTAGAAAATTCCATTTGACATTGAACAGCTGCATGATTTTTTTTCAGTCAAAGTGACATCTTTGAAAATAACATACTTTTTATACATTTAACCCCACGTACATCTTAGCCAAATCTTTCAGATTTTTAACTTTGAAACACCCAGAAGTTCCATTTCCTGCAACCTTTCATCCATTTCCACATTTTATCACCTCTCACTTTGGTCTGAGGTTACTGTGTGTTGTCTCAGTGTTGGCAGGCTCATTACCATTCAAACACCCTCCGCAGTCTCAGAGATGCTCATACCAACTACCCCTAAGCATATCAGTCTTTATCTCAGACCCAGATTGTTTACCACTATTCTTAGGTTAAAATACAATAATATATATCAATTATGTGGTTCTAAGATATGATTCTATTCCACCTTTGCAATCTTTTATGTGACTATCTGCTTTCATTGTAGGTTCTACCCCTGGGTTGTGAATACCTCCAGAATAGAAGACATTCCACCAAAAAAAAAAAAATTAAAATTTGGACTTATTTAATTATTGAGAATCAATAGTAATGAATTGAGTAATTAGTAAATTGATGAATAAAAGATAATTTAAAAAATAAAATCTTTTTAATTTACAAAAGATGAATATTATGCACTAAGAAGTACCAATCAACACCAAAATATTATGATCCTTAATATCATTATTCTAGATAATTTAGTACTTATTTACTCTCCTATTACTGTAAAGAGACATTATGACCAAGATAACTCTTAAAAAATAAAGCATTTAATTGGTGGTTTGCTTACCATTTTAATTGTTAGTCCCATGATCATCATGGCAGCAAAATGATAGGCTTGGTCCAGGAGTAGTAACTGAGAACATGAACTTAATATAAGCATCTGAATCATTTTGGGGGCCTGAGCAGTGGCGGGTGGCTAAGGGGTCTGCGGCTGAAGGTTGGTGGGTCTGGACCTCAGGCAGCCCAGGGCCAAGAAACTTTACTACAACATATATCACTGTGATTGGTGTAATAAAAAGTTTAATGGCCAATAGGTAGGCAGTAGATATAGGTGGGACTTCTGGGTAAAGCAAGGAAGAGGAGATAAATTGTGATGTATATGAGATGCCATGGAGAAACAGGAAGTTGGACAAACAGATAAAAAAAATTAAATAGACACACAGAAAAATGTAGATCAATAAAAACAGGTTAATTTAACAAGCTTAAACTAAGGCCAAGCTTTCATAATTAATAAGAAGTCTCTGTGTCATTATTTGTGAGCTGATGCCCCCCTAAATCTGGCTACATATAACTATAACAATAACTATAACATATTTATTTATGTTACTATATATGCAAGCATATGTATTTTTCTGTGCATTGCTATGAATTATTTTACAATGTGTTGCTTTTGTTTTGCCATGAAACATTTTCTTAATGATGCAAGAATGTGTTGTATTTGTTTAACTTCGTGAAGTGATGATTCTTTGCCTGTCTGGAACATGTAATGATCTTACAGAGAATTGAGCTGCCAGGGCATGGCAGAGGAAGATATTTGGTGGGGCTAGTAGGCAGAAAGAATAATTAGGATGAGCAATTTGGTAGTAGAAGATCTAGGAGTGAGAGGAGAGAGGGATGCTAGGACCAGCTACACAGCTATACAGCCACACAGCCATTCAGCCACTCAGCCACTCAGCCACTCAGCCACACAGCCACAAAGCCACCCAGCTACCCAGCTACCCAACCACACAGCCACCCAGCCACCCAGCCACACAGCCACCCAGCCACCAAGCCACCCAACCACCCAGCTACCCAGCCACCCAGCTACCCAGCCACCCAGCTACCCAGCCACCCAGCCACCTAGCCACCCAGTCACCCAGCCACTCAGCTACCCAGCCACACAGCCACCCATCTAAAGTCACCTAGCCACCCAGTCACCCAGTTACACAGCCACAAAAACCACACAGCCAGCCATAGAGTAAAAATAAGATTTACAGAAGTAAGCGAACAAACAGTACAAGCCCAGAATCATAAGGGCCATGGGATAATTTAAGGAAAAATGCCTGGAAAAAATAAAGACTAAGGCCTGGCATTTATAATTATGAATAAGCTTATTTATATGATTTATTGTAGAGCTGGATAGTGAGCTTCCAAAAGAATAAAATACAACCAACCACAGTACTTATGTTATTTTTTATCCTTAGTCAATACATTTAACAACAACTTTGGGCAGTTTTATGTTTTAAAATCATAATAATATTTGAAAGTACAGAGATTTTGTCAACTTTCTAGTTTACCAAAAGATTACTTACTGAAGGACTGTGACATGATGAACCATAGAAATCAGAAGCCAAAGCATGGCAAATATGGCATTGACAGGTTTTGCCTTTTGTCTCTCTCTCCCTTGCTAAACTGTTAATTTTCATTCCTAAAGCAAATCACCACCAAAATCTATCCCTGAGACTGACCACCCAGGTCCAACTCTGAAAACATCAAGATTCAGAAATCAAAATTCATCACTTTTACTAACTTAGTTAAAGCACCCTATTAGAACTTATCAACATGTCCTAACTCATTCTAACATAGACCTCTCCTTTTTCCTTCTTAAAATTAACACTTGCAATGTTCTTTGTTGATTTTTGTGCCTGACTAAAATTCAAGAAACTTATCTCTCTTCCGTGCTTAGAAAAGGATCTCTTTACATTTGTTTTGTGTTTGGAAGTTGGTGTTTGGGTTTGGTCTTGCCTGATCCGGGGTCCAAAGCAGAGCACCCCGCAATATATGGTTCCTTTCAGTTTTATCATGGGATTCCTACTACTCTCACATTAAAGAAAATTAACTTAAACGCTATAAAATAATGAATTGTAATGATACCCACAATCAGTTATTCTCCTTATTTTCATGATAAGAGAACATTGTTTCAAATAAGAAAAAAGCTGATAAACAGTCATGACTGTGTGGTGGCCATTGTTTTGCTTGCTGTCACACCTGAGGAGCTGACTTTGATTCCTAGAACCTACAATGTGGAAGAGAACAGTCAAGTTGCCATTTGACTCTCACAGGTACACACTACAGATGCCTTCTCACATCTCCTACTCCCCAGTAAATAAGAGAAATGTGACTAAACTACAGCTATCTTTCAACAATATTCAAACCAAAACAGACAAAATCAAACTGTTAAAGGAGCTAAGAAAAAATGTCTTTACTCTTCTCTAGAATAATATGTAATGAAAAGCATTATTATTCTGGAAATTTGAGATATTAACATTATTTTTTTAAAAATGTCAAATAAAAAATAAAGAGTAAATGACTTGGAGTTTTTTATTTATTAAGTCATAAAAATGTGAGCATGGCAACGAGCAATTTAGTATATGTGCTAATGAAGCAAAATGCTTTCAAAGAACTAAATTATGAGTTTGCATATTTAATAAAGGAACAAGTATAATTGTGTATCAGTTATATTCAAATTTAAAAGCTTAAACACAACAAATTTGTAAACACTACCAAGAGATTTGGTTGAGTTTCTATTAATATGATAAAAAATAACATAACAAAAAAACTTGGGAAGAAAGTGCTTATTTCACCTTACAGCTTCACAAATAGTACATCATTGAAGGATGTAAAGTCAGGCACTCACGCCAGAAACCTGGAGGAAGGAGCTGGCACAATGGCTATGGCTGAGTGCTCCTTACTGGCTTTGCTCATCCTGCCTTACTTAGCCCCCATTGTTATATAACCCAGAAACACAAACCTAGAGGTCTACCACCCACAATAGTCTAAATCCTTTCACATCAATCACTAGTCAAAAAAAAAAAAAAAATACCTCACAGATTTGACAACTCAAACTAATGGTGTCCTTTTCTTAATTAAAAACACCTTCTCACAGATATATATGTCTAGGTTAGTGTAATGTTGACCAAAATAACCAGGACATGCAGGTTTATATGTAATATTAAATATAAGTTATTTGGCCAGAGAATGCATTAAATTTTGAAATGCATGTCTTATCTTGGGTTAAATGATGTATCATAATCAATTATCACACAACATAATTAAGAAAAAATTACAATCTTATATATTACTAATTTTCCCAAATAAATTAATATATCTCTATTAGATTTATAAATATTATTATGATCTTAATTTATACAATTGTGATTTATAAATATTATTATGATCTAAATTTATACAATTGTTTATTCTTCTACACTAAGTGCTTCTACACTCACTCCCCATCTTCTCAAACTCTTGTAATTTTATTTCCTCATTTTTTAAAGGCACTAAATTCAACTTATGGTGCCCATGTACTCATGTGTACATAGTTGAATAAGGTCATCAATTAGAGCATGTGCCAACATACTAGGTATCATATCTTAAAAAAAATATACTACCTCTCACTTTCTAAGAAGCCATCAATTCTCTTAAACCCCTCAGCTAGGGATGGATATTCAAGAGAATCATCTGAGCCATGCTAGAATATTGACTGGCTTGATCTTTTGCAGGTCTTGTGCAGAAGCAAACTTGTTGTGAGTTTTAATTGTCTAGGAGATGATATTTCCTGAATCCTTCTTGTCTCTCTGATGCAAAGTCAGTGTTTTAATGCTGTGAAGAAACAAAAGCCACTGTCCTTGGCAAATGCTCATCATGTACCAGTGGCAAGGAACTCATTTCTCTGAGCTTTTCTACTAAGTTATAACTTGTTTTTACTCATTGGATCTGGATTTACTTCTGATATATGTGGTCTGCAACAGCAGAAGACACAAGGCTCAGGGTAAGCAGGTTAAAAAACACACAGAGAGAAGGAATGCCATTTATATGCATAAGGAGACACAAAGAAGGACGTCACTGATAATTTGGTGAAATAGTAAGATATGACATCAGAGAGGTTACCTGGGTGGATGTCTGTTTTGCTTAGTGAGATCATCTCTGCCTGTCCTAAGCCCATCAAGTCACTTAGCCTCTGTTTATTTAAGGACAGCAGCTGTATTTTATAGGATGAAGGAATGGTTCAGTCATTAAAGAAAAGGTTCATTTATTTATATTAAAAATACACATGAAACCACAAGGAAAATATGCTGAGAGAGATATAGGCGGAGTTGGAGAGAAAAGGAAAATATAGGTCATAATTTTATATGTACATAAATGTATGAAATTCTAAAACATATTTCAAAATGAAAAATATTAAAGCAATAATAAGTAACCATGGTTTTAGTGGTTTCTCTGCTAGTTTCACTGCATGGTCTAATGCTGTAGCAATGGAATAATTATATTTTCCTTTTCTAGTAAGAAGTGATATATTTTTATTAATACTCTTACTGAGAATGGCTGAAAGCCATGCTTCTGATACTTCCCTCTTATAGTGAAAGCTTCTTTTCATTTTACACTAAAAATGTTGGCAAGAGAGATATTCTTTTATGTATTTTATATCAATAGTATTCTGTGGAATGATGTTTTGGTCACTCTAAAGATCTGTTACTCATATTGGTTTAGTAAAACTCTTGTCAGTAGGCAGGCAGGAAGCAGAGGTGGGGCAACCAGACTAGGAGAATTCTTGGAAGAAGAAAAGCAGAGAAAGAGACACCAGCCAGACGCAGAGGGAGGAAGATAAGAAGGGCTGCACTGGGCAAAGGTACCAAGGCACATGGTTAAACATAGGTAACAATTAGGGGTTAATTTACGAGCAAGCACTAAATAGTAATATGCCTAAACTATTGGTCAACAATTACTATAATATTAACCCTCTTAGTGATTACTTCATAAGCAGCTGCAGGACCAGGTAGGTGGGATAGAGAAACATATGACTATAGTATTTCTTAAGATACAATTGAATTTTTAAAAATCAACTTATATTTTTAATGTAGCTATAAAATGTTCAAGGGGTGTGAAATATAATCACTAGTGTAAACAAGATACCAAAAGAGAAAACATGAAAATATGCTCTATATTTGATAATTGAGGAAACTTTTATATTTATACTTTAGTTACATGAATGTCTACATTTTTTCCCATTTTTTTTTATTTAAAAAGTATTTCCCCATATTTACCACTGCTCCATATCCCTTCCATCCTCCCTGTCCCTCCCAGTCCTCCCTCGGCCTTCCTGCACCACATCACCTCACCCAATCCTCATGGAGGGCAAGGAATCCCACAGTGTTTGGTATATCTAGTTGAGATAGGTATGAGTCCCTCATCCAAGTACTAAGGCTGAGTTAGAAGTTCCTATGTAGGAAATAGGCTCCAAGATGTCAGTTCATGTACCAGGAACATAATATGATCCTACAAGAGGCTCAAAAAACTGCCCACGCTGTTTGACAGTCATCTACCTATGGAGGGTTTAGTTCCTTTCCATGAAGGTTCCTTGCTTAATGTTTCTGAATCTGTCAGTGAGCTCCCAATAGCTTAAGTCACCTGTCTCTATGGGTCTCCTCCTCATGATCCTGATCTCTTTCCTCATATATTTCTCTTTTTTCTCTCTTCAGCTAGACCAGGAGCTCAAACTGGTGCTTATCTGTGGATCCCTGCTTCTGGCTCTGTCCATTGCTGGATGAAGGTTCTATAATGACAATTAGGGTGGTCACCCATTTGATTATCGGGGAAGTCCTGTTTAGGTACCTTCTCTCCACTTGCTTGCAGTCCTGGCCTGAAACATCTTGTAGGTTCTTGAAGGTTTCCTTTGCATCAGGTTTCTTTCTAACCTCAGAGTAGATCCCTCTGTGAAGATCCATTTATCTTCTTCCTCTTTGTTGCTCCTCTCACACAACCATCTCTATCACCATGGTTTGTTCCCATCTCTGCTTGCTTACTCCCCATTATGATCCCAATTTACTCAGGAGATCTTCTCTTTTACCACTTCCCAAGGGGATCCCTGGATGTCTCTCTTAAATTCTTCTTGCTTTCTAGATGTTCAGGTGATGTGGGAATGCCTTTCTGTGTGCTGTGAATATCAATTTTTAAATAAAGGAGCTGTTTTAGGCCATGACAGGCACCATAGAAGAAGTAGGAGGAGAAATCAGAGCATAGGTAGGAGAAGCAGGGCAGAGTCAGGCAGATTGAGCAAGAAGCCCAAAGGAGCAACATGTAAGGAACACAGGTGAGCCACGGGCCACATGACAGACAGATTAATAGAAATGGGTTGAGTTAAGATGTGAGAGCTAGCTAGCAATGTGGCTGAGCCACAGGCCAAACAGCATAAAGTTAATATAAGTGTCTGAGTCATTTCTGGGGGCCTGAACGGCAGGCAGCGAGCCACTAAGAGGTCTGGTATGGCAGGGTCTGGGCCTCTAGCCACCTGGGACTGAGAAACCCCCACTACAACATTTAGGAAATGTTGTTTGCAGCCTGGATATTCTTAGCTTTATGTCCAGAATCTACTTACAAGTGAGTACATACCATGTCTATATTTCTGGGCCTGTGTTACCTCACTCAGAACAATACTTTAGAAATGTATCCATTTGTTTGCAAATTTTAGGTTGTCATTTTATTTTTTTTTTTTTAATGCTGAGTAATACTCTATTATGTAACAGTACCACAAAGTTTTAATTCATTCTTCAGTTGAGAGGCATCTAGGTTCTGGGTATTATGAATAATGCTGCTATAAACATAGTTAAGCTTATGCCCTTGGGAGTAAGAATGTGCATGTCTTGGGTATATGCCTAATACTGGTATTGTTGGATCATTGGGAAGATGTTAATTCCCAGTTTTCTGAGGAACCGCCATACTGATTTCCAAAGTGGCTGTAGAAGTTTTGACTGCCACCAGCAGTGAGAGAGTGTTCCCCTTGCTCTGCATCCCCTCCAGCATAGGCTGTCATCCGTGTTTTCCATCTTAGCCATTCTGACAGGTGTAAGATGGTTGTTTTGATTTGTATTACTCTGATGGCTAAGGAGATTGTTTGAAAAATATGAACTCACTGACACTTTTTTAAAATGAAGGTGCTCTATAATCTGGAATGTATACATTCATCTCATTGTATTTATAAGCTATAAATTTAATGTGATAAATTGCCTTCACACAACTGTATACCTCTTAGTCACCATGTTAGACTGCACGATCAAATTCTCTAACAGTTTACCTGTTATCTTAACTATAATGTCAAAATGTAACTGTTCTAGAGAAAAATTGAAGCTTCCAAATTGCCCCTAAAAAATGTTAAGAAAATATGAACCAGAAATAATGTAAAATACAGATGAACCTCAAAAAAAAAAAATATGTAGGATGGTATCTTTAACATTTATATTGTTAAAGATAACAATATAGCAGACTCCAAGGAATACTTTTAAACACATGTTCATACTTGGCCTTGTATGAAGAGTAGAGCAGATAATAGAAAAAAAAAGAGTGTTTTATAAGTGAAGGTAGAGTTAAAATAATTAAAATGTTCATATATGTTCAAAGAAGAAATTTAACAAATGATTTAGAAAAAAAAAAACTTCACTTCTAAATAGCATACTTAGAGAGCAACAAAGCCTGTTTTATGATTCGTGAAAACAGAATGCCATAGGGAAGTCAAGCACCCTCACAGAGGGCACTGAACCTCTTTTGTGAACTGTTGACCTCATGCCAGCAGTTAACATCAGCAGGAAACTCTAGAATGAAGGGATCATCTTGAGATTCCATTAAGTTTTCAGATGACTGCAGCCCCCAACTAACGTCAGAATTGTAAGACACCCTGTAATTCTTATTAGTGTCAAAGTGTAGAAATCTAGAATCACTGACAAGATAAGCTTCCATGTCTGTGAGGTAGTTTCTAAACAAGGTTAATTGAGATGAAACAACTCACCTTAGAAGATGAAATAAAAAGAATGTATCAAGCTCAGAACTCATCATTCTGCTTGTTCACCGAATAAAGTATGCTTGGCTAGCTTTTTCTCTTGTAGCTGTGCCTTTCCCCCAAATAATGTAGTTTATCCTCAAGCTACAGAAGAGAAGAAACATCTCCTTCCTTAAAAATGATCCTCTTTTTAAAATTAATTTAACAAAGAAAGTTAATTATTAAACTTAGTGTTGCCAGTGTTTTATTATGCATTATGCCCTGGATGAGTTTTCTTTCTAGAGTCTAGAGTTTTGAGATATCTGCCTATTAACCTATATTAGTTTAACATTTTTCTCTTCATAAAACTAAATATTACTACTAATACAATTGCTATAAAATATTTATGATAATAAGTTGATACAGGTTCAGTTGAAATCAGATTCTAGCATGTTAGTTTACTTTTGTGTTCTTATGCTTGATTTCCATTAAATGCATTTAAGATCTTTGTAAGAAGTTAGATATCTTAATAAAAAGCTTTTCCCCACATAATCATCATTGAAGAACAAATAGGATTCATTGTCATAAATACAAATAAAATTTAATGATTTTTATTTTTTGATAATATACCTTCTTCTTGAAAATATATTTTCATATTTGTTTTCCTCTAAATTAAAGTTATATTTTAAGAATTTGTTTGATTTTATTTTACATGAAACGTCTAAGTTTGTAACTTCTTTCCTTCGGTGTTTTTGTTACCTCTTAATTTAAATTAATTTGATTTAATTGGATAGTTTTAAATAGACAGCAACTCTGAGAAAAACACAGATACAAACGATTCTTACCCTCTCAGGCTGGTGGCTCATCTATCAGAACATGCTGGGTCCCTGGTGTGACTTTATTCTTGCTTCAAAAGAAATATAATTCTGCAACCTGCTCATGTAGCACTTTGATAATTCACAATGAGGGTCCACCTTAAACCATAGTAATAACCCAAGTATTCATGGTTTAATAATTCACAATGTGGGGCCACCTTAAACCACAGTCATAACCCAAGAAAGTCATGGTCTCTATCCAAAAATCACAATAGAATTTTAAAGTCATTTGAGGCACCAGAGGGAACAACTTCCGGAGAAATGCTTCAAAATGAAGTAATATGTTCTAGAGGAAGCAAAATATCTCCTTAGAATGGAGAAGCAAATTGGTTTTCTACAAGAACATTCAGGTCCCTACAAAAAGTATTGTGGCAAATAGGCTTTATCTTATTTTCCTCATTCTAAATCATCACTGTTCTTTAAAGCCAATGCCATTTTGCAAAATATTTCAAAACCTTAAACTATAAAATAGTCTACTCAGAGGCTTAAATAATTCTGTAATAAAATATATCGGTTCAATGCATTAAAATATATATATATATATATATATATATTCTATGAAAAGAATGTTGTAGGATAATCCAAGGATATAAGGTTATTTCTGCCTTTATAATTCTGCTAGATACTTGAATAGGTCAATGAAATATGAGAAACTGAAGTACCAGCATCTTAAAATGTGTCATAACCCTCAAAAGTTCAGAGCCAAATGTGTAAGAGACTCCTGGTAATGTTTTTTAGAATAGAATTGTGATCATGTGTTAGGCACATTTTTACATGGAAGTGGCCAGAAAAGAAGATAAACCAAAATATTTATAAATTAAAAAGTAAGCCAGCTCAACTATACTAAAAACAATCAAAAAAGTTCTAGGTAGACATTACTGTGATGATATATTTTATATTTAATAAAATGGGCCTGGAATATCAGAGGACAGAATCACCTGAAGTCAAGCATTGAGGGTCAGAGTGGTAATTCAAGCCTTTAATCCTAGCATCAAAATGACCAACTGATACCTATTTCTGAATGCAAGGCCTAATAACAAAAGAGTTTTAATCCTAACTCTAGAATTATGATACAGAGTTGAATCCAGAAGTGAAACAACTGAGCAAAGAAGATATTTAAGGCATGCATAGCAGACATTGTGGCATTCTGTCAAAGTGATAAGCCAGGCTGAGGAATCTGGAAGATAGTTTTTACCTAAGAAGTCAACTGGATGAGATTTGACTGTGGTCTGTTTCCTCTCTCTGATATTCCAGCTTTTCCCCAATATCCGGATATGATATTTCATTAAATACCAACTAGAATTTATGTTTTGCATTACATATTCATCACAGGAAAAATGTATTAAAATGAAGTCTCAATTCTGAACACCTATGTCACAAATACAAGAACACTCACATGTGTAAAGGAAATATTACTTAAGCTTAAGTTTCATATCAAAGCCCATACACCAATAGTAGGAGGCTTCAACACCACACTTTCACCAATGCACAGGTCTAGCAAACAGAATCTTAAGAGAAATAAGGGATGTAACAGATATTATAACTCAAATAAACAAGTTATATACAGAACATTCAACTCAAACATAAAGGACTATACCTTCTCAGCATCCCATTGAACATTCTCGATCACATACTCACAAAGCAAATTTCAACAGATACAAGGAAATTAGAATAACCCTCTCTATTTTATCAGATCATTATGGCTTAACATTAGAATTTAACACCAACACAAATTGCAAAAAGCCTACAATATCATGGAAACTAAATTTTACTCAGCTGAATCACCACTGGGTAAAGAAAGAAATTAAAAACTCCTAAAATTTGATGAAAATGAATATAGAGCATACCCAAACTACTGGGACATTATGAAAGCAGTGGTTAAGAGAAAAATTCATGACACCAAATACCTATATATAGAAATTAAAGAAATCTTATACTAGCTACTTAACTGCACACACCTAGAACAAGAAAAAAAAACAAAAAACAACAACAAAAAAAAAAACCTCACCCATGAGGGATCCCAGAAAATGATTAATTTGAGGGCTGAAATCAATAAAATAGAAACAAAAATAACAATACAAAAAATCAAAGAAACAAAGAGTTGGTTCTTTAAGAAAATCAAGATATACAAACTTTTCCCTAAACTAATCAAAAAGCAGAGAGAAAATATCTGTATAACAAAATAAAATCAGAAATGAAAACAGAGACATAACAACAGATACTAAAGAGATCCATAGAATCATTAGATCATACTTCAAAAAAACTATACTTGAAAAAATTAGAACATCTAAAAGAAATTGAAAATTTTCTGAATAGGAATTATGTGGGGATTTAATA
This sequence comes from Phyllotis vaccarum, assembly GCA_033318265.1. Classification (NCBI taxonomy): domain Eukaryota; kingdom Metazoa; phylum Chordata; class Mammalia; order Rodentia; family Cricetidae; genus Phyllotis; species Phyllotis vaccarum. The sequence goes on along the minus strand of JARWLC010000014.1, from coordinate 45,843,383 downwards.
AAGTGTCAGAAGTTTTGGATATATCAGAGGGAATCTACCCATAGTCTATGTGGGGGGTTAGTAAAAGCTCCAGAAGTCCCAGAGCTCTAACCACAGTCAGTCTAAGAAAATCAGAGAATGGTGATTCAAACCTTTAATCCCAGCACAGGGAGTATCCTGGAAATGGTGACCTACACCCTTAATCCCAACTGAGTCAAGGTCACTTCAGATTATAGAAGGAATTCCAGGCTCCCAAGTAGGCAGTGGTGGAGCCACGCCTTAATTTATGAAGGGTACTTAAGACAGGATTGACTCACCGAAGGAACCATTCCAAGGGAATCGAGGCTGAGGAAGCTGGAAGACAGATGAGTAAGATTTGACTGTGGTGTTTATTCCCTCTAGTATCTCCAGCTTCTTCAGAGATCTATCCCTGAGTAAAATCCTTTTGTGTGACAGAATTACATAACAAAATTGTATCAAGACAAGATAAATGACTTAAATAGACCAATAACACATAAGGATACAGAAATAGCCATTAAAAAGTCTTGCACAAATAAATAAATAAGCCTAAGACTAGGCTATTGCTACCAAAATTTCAAAAAGCTAATGCCAATACTCCTCAAATTGTTTCACATGCTATAAACAGAAGGGCCATTGCCAAACTCTTTTTAGGTGGCTAGATTTACTTTGATACCCAAACCACACAAAGATGCAACAAAAAAGAGAATTATATATTAACCTTCTTCATAAACACTAATACAAAAATATTCGATAAAATATTGGCAAACTTATTCAAAGGAAACATCAAAAAACCATCTACTATGATCAAGTAGGCTTTATTACAGAGATACATGAATGACTCAACATACCAAAATATGTCAATATAATCTACCATAAAAAAACAGAAAAATTAACCACGTGATCATCTCATTGGATAATGAAAAAAATCTCTGAAGAAGACTAGCACCCCTCTATGATAGAGGTCAGAGAGAGTTCAGGAATATTGAAAGAGAGGAGAGAGATAAAGAACATCTAAACATAAAAAGGCAGTTTTCAGCAAGCTATTAGTTAATATCTAATTAAGTAGAAAGAAAATCAAAGTGATTCTACTAAAATCAGAAACAAGACAAGGCTGTCCACTGATATGAGAATGTCTTTCTGTATGCTGTGAATATCAATCTTTAAATAAAGGAGCTGTTTTGGCCCTTGATGAGCACCATAGAAGAAGTAGGTAGGGAATCAGAATAGGTGGGAAAAGAATGGCAGAGTCAGAGACAGATAAAGCCAGATGCCCAAAGAAGAAACACGTAAGGAACACAAGTGAACACATAAGGAACACAGGCCACATGGCAGACAAAATAATGAGAATATGTTGAGGTAAGATGAAGTAACTAGCTGGCAATGTGCCTGAGCCATAGACCAAACAGCATGAAGTTATATAAGTGTCCATGTGTTTCATTGGGATTTGGGGATTGGTGGTCCAGATAAGTGGCAGCAGGTGGGCTGGAAATGCCATTGTAACAGTCCGCTCTCCATATACTTATTCAATATGGTACTTGAAGTTCTAGGTAGAGCAGTAAAACAACAAAATATCAAGAGGATACAAGTCGGAAAGGAGTAAGTCAAAGATTTACTTTTTGCATATGATATATATATATATATATATTAATATATATGGGACCCAAAAACCTCTATCAGGGAACTTCCATAAATGCTAAACACATCCAGTAAACAAGATTAACTAAAATAAAATCAGTAGCTCTACTATATACAAATGAAAAATGTGCTTGTAAAGAAATCAGAGAAATAAAACATCAATAATTCACAATAGGTGAAAATAATATAAAATACCTTGGATTTTTTTTTTACTAACCAGGTGAGTAAAAGCCTGTATGGTAAGAACTTTAACACCATGAAGAAAGAAACTGAAGAAGATATGAAAAAATAGAAAGATTGCTCATGCTTGTGGATAGGTAGGAATAAACTAAGAAAAATAGCAACCTTACCAAAAGTAGTCTACAAATTCAAGACAATCCCCATCAAAATTCGAACACAAATCTTTAGAGACTTAAAGAGACCAATAATCCTGTACAATAAAACAATGTCTGAAGGTATCATCCCCTCCTTGAGCTATATTAATAACTGCTTGGTACTGTTACAGCTGACAAGTGGGTCAAAGGAAGCAAACTGATGTCCTTGACATTAGTCCTCACACCTATGAAAACCTGGTTTTTGACAAAAAATTTTTTTACAATGGACAAAACGTAACAACTCAACAAATGGTACTGGCATAACAGGATGGTAACATGTAGAAGACTATAAATAGATCCATATCTGTTGCCATACACAAAACTCAAGTCCAAGTGGATAAACACCTCATGTAAATCCATTTTAGAAGAGAATAGTAGTAGGAAGTAGCAGTAAACACACTGGCAAAGGACTCCACTTCCTCAATATAACTTTAGCAGCACAGAAACTGAGAACAACACCTAATAAATGGGATGTCTTGAAACTAAGGGTTTCTGTAAGGCAAAGGATACAGGAAATAAGATAAAGTGACAGCCTATATAATGGTAAAAATCTTCATCAACTCCACATTTGACAGGAGATTGAACTCAAAAATATATTAAGAACTCAAGAAACTAGACTTCAAATTACCAAACAATCTATTTAAGAAATGGGCTGCAGAGCAAAACAGAGAATTCCCAACAAAACAATCTCAAAGTGTCAAAAAACATGTAAGGAATTGCTCAGCATTCTTAGTCATCAGGGAAATGAAAATCAAATGACTCTGAGATTTCATTTTATGCTTGTCAGAATGCCCAAGATTAAAAATATGAATAACAGATTATCCTGAATAGTACGTGGAGCAAAGATAACACTCCTTCACTGTTGGTAGGAATGCAAACTTCTACAGCCACTTCAGAAATCAGTGAACAACTTCTCAGAAAATTGGGCGTAAATATAGCTCAAGACTCAAATGATACCACTCTTGGGTATATATACAAGGGATGCTCAATCTTACCACAAGTTCACTTGTTGAACTATATTCATAGTAACATTATTCATAATAGCCAGAACTTGGAAAAAATATCTAGATCCCCTCAACCAAGAATGGATAAAATATGTGGTAAAAATACAAAATGGATAAATAAAATGTGACACACACACACACACACACACACACACACACACACACACACACACACACAATTACTCGGCATTAAAAACAAATGACATCATAAAATTTGCAGTCAAATGGATGGAACTTAAAAATATCATTCTGGGTGAGGTAACTCAACCTCAGAAAGACCGTCACTCACAAGTGGATACTAAATATAAAGCAAAAGATAACTGGACTACAACCTGCAGCTTTAGAGAAGCTAGCTAATAAGAAAAATGCTGTGATTATGTTCTAGTACATTGTAAATATCTGTCCCTCATACTGGTTTAATAAAAGGCTGATTGGCCAGAAGGCAGACATGAAGTACAAGTGGGACTACCAGACTAAGAAAACTCTGTGAAGAGGAAGACAGAAAGAAAGAGGGGGGGAGGGAGGGAGGGAGGGAGAGACAGAGAGAGAGAGAGGCCAGCAGAGGAAAGACCAAAATGCTTCTCTGAGAAGAGGTACTAAGACACTGGATAACCAAAGGTTAGTTTAAGTGTTAAGAGTTAGCAACTTATATGCCTGAGCCATAGGCTGATCAGCATGCAATTAATATAAGCCTTAATGTAATTATTTGGGACCAAGCAGCCATGGGCTGTTTGTTTGGACCTGCTGGTCCAGATTTCAAGGTTAGTGTGGGCAGAAACTTCTTACTACAGAAGGACCCTAAGAGGAACACATGGTTCACCCTGGGAAGAGAAAATATATGAGATATCTTGAGTAAATTGGGGATAAGAGGGGACAATAAAGGGGAAGAGATTTGGGATGATAATATATGGGAAATGGATCGTCCATCTGGAACAGGATGAAATGAAAGAGCAATGAAAGAGGTATCTTTATAGAGGCATACTTCTTGGAGTTGGGAAAAACCCAGTGGTAGGAATGTTCCCAGAAATACAAAAGGTAAACCCCAACTTAGACTACTAGTAATTGTGGATAAGGTGCCTTAGCTTGCCTACTCTATTAATCAGATTGGTAAATACTTTGTCATTATAGAGCCTAATCCAGTAACTGATGGAAGCAGATGCAGATATCTACAGCCAAGAATTAGGCTGAGCTCTGTAAGTACAGTCAAAGAGAGGGAATATGAATTATGTGAGCAAGAATCTTAAAGTTCATGATGGGTAAATATGCAGAGACAACTAAAAGCAAGCTAGTCAGAACTAACAGATTTAGAACAACAGCTATAGAGCCTTCATGAAGTCAGATTAGGCCTTTTGCATACAGAAAACAGTTGTATACCATAGTTTATTTAAGTAGCCTATGGCAGTGTGATGAGGATCTATCTCTGGTGCATGAGCTTGCATTTTGGAACCCATCACCTATGGAAGAACACCTTGCACAGCCTTAATACAGGGGATAGGGGCTTGGACCTACCTCAACTCAATGTACCAGGCTTTGCCGACTCCCTATTGGAGGACTTATCTTTTTGGAGGAGAGGTTGGAGTGTGTCAAGGGGAACTATGTTTGGGAGTAGGAGGAAGCATGAGTTGGGTTTTGTGGTTGTTATATAAAATGATTATAAAATGAATTTTTAAAAAATTAAATAAAAAAGAAAATGAAACAAAACAGGAAGAAAGTTCATCATTTCTTAGAAGTGCTTCCTCTTGTCTGAGGCAGGGGGTGAAGAAAGTATCTATAGGGAATCTTGTAAAAAATTAAAATACATCTCAAGAGGATTATCTGTAACATTTACACCCAGTCTCTAAGTAATAAATGAAACTTATATGAAATTATAGCTAAAATGGTATAAACTGGACACCTTGGAATTGTCCAGAGCCACTTATAGTCCAAGGCAAATCACTGAATAATGTTTATCAGTCTAATGGCATTATTATGGACCAGATCAAGTTGTTGTTGTAGAGCACCAAATTCATTCTGGAGACTTCAGAGACTTCTGTTAGAAAAATTTATTGTTCACTGTGAAAACTTAAACATTACTAACATCAAAATGAAAGGTTTCAATTTTACAATAGTAATATATCTAAAAAATCTACAGAGTCAAAAATAAGTATAAGTGGAAGAAAATTTGTTACATTAGTCCTAGATTGTGGTTTTACTAAAGCCCCACACTAGGAAGCTCTTCTGATATGAAACAGAGACTCCGAATTTTCCTTTTAACAATGTGCTTAGATTTAGAGGAGAGGGCTATATTTCAGCTACAAAGATGTCTTCAAATTTTAATAGAGTCAGGACCTCAAATTTTTAATAAGTAAAGATATATTAAAATCTAGGTAGTGAGATTTTCTTCTGTACAGATTATTAATACCACCTGGCCAGATTTTTTTTTTTAATTTGGTAAATTATTTAATGGATTTCCATACTTTTTTAGATATCTAAATGTCCAAGGTCTTTTGACTTCTTACAGGTGGTTATGACAGTTTTCCTGTAAACACAAAAACAGAACTCTACCCCAAACCTTATTTGGTGAGTTTTTCTTTTACCATGTAGCATTGTCACATCAGCTGATGAACTATCATTTCTCTTTATTAAGACATATTTTCTGTTTAAATCAAATCTTTATTAAATTTGTTATTATCCATAGTTTTTCTTCCTTTGTAGAAGGAAAAGAAAAACCCTTTCCCCATGGCACATATTCTGGTTTCCATTTTGAGGTCAACACATCTTTAAAGTTCACAGGCTGATTTAAATCAGTAGTTTGTCCTATTATCAATGTATCTCAGCAGCTGTTATTTCTTTTTTATTAGAATTTAGAAATTTTAGATTAATAAGGCATTATATATGCTATCTCTCAGGGGGTCATACTTCCCTTCTTCTATGTATTAACATCTCTTATAATTAGAAGTATCTACAACTGATTCTCCTGTTGGATTGCTTGGTATGCTTGTAATATGCTTTATATTGTAACATATAAAAAACTGATTTTACTAGAGACATATGCTGGAGAATTGTCAATCTTAATTTGTACAGGTATTTTCATGATGATCACGACTTCTAATAGATGTGTAATTATAGAGTCAATCTTTTCAGAACTCAAAACAGTTGTCCACTGAAATCCAGAAACATATTATATATTTTAATTTTCCAAATTATACAAAATGAAATACATACACTTGCTAAATTTCATTTCTTTTTATATTTTTAGAGTTACTTCCTGCAGATAAGAGAGTTTGCTTGTAAAATGAAGAAATGAGCTAGTTTTTACAAATTATTTTGCTTAACACCAAGTGATAGGAAAATAGTTTTTCAGACCTTTGGTAATGACACGATGATTTTTTTTTTTAATGAAAATCTGAGTCTTCTAGAATATTCCCTACTTGTGGGGATAAATTTTATCCCCTTGCTCTAGAGGACACAGACTCATAGGGGTTGTATGCATGTTGTATATAAGGGATAATTCATAATACTGATTGTTTCTTGTAACTGAATAAATAAGAAAAATTAATCTGGACTCATAAGAAATAATCTTAGCAGTTTCAATGAGAAAAATAGTTCATGCATGTTGAGAGCCAGTAATTGAGAGGTTTTGTAACATCCATTATTACCTTGATAATGGCATATAGTTCAGACTTTTGCACAGAATCATAAGGAACTTTCACCACCTTACTTAAATTTCCTGACTTATATTATACATTTTCTGATATGTTTGCATCAGTATAGAATATAGGGACTCTAGACATTGCTGTTATTCATATAACGTGAGGCAGGATTAACCTTGTTTTTTATGAATTTATGTCTCTTGCTTTAGGGATAACTGTCTTTAATCCCTTGCAAAAATTACCGCAATTTTTTTGCAAATATTCACTTTCTGCCCACAAAAAAGGAAATTTTCTCATTAGTAAAAGATACTGCAATTTCTGCTGGGTCCATTTCTATCAACTGATAAAGTCTTAAATTTCCTTTAAGAATCAACTCAGAAAAAATTTCCACATATGTCTTTAGTTTCTTACTCTTTTTTGTGATGAAAATATCTATTCCAAGATAATATCTTCCTTTTGTATCAAAATCTCTGTAGGAAAATGCATAATGGGGGATATAAACAGAATGTAGTAAAGTTCTAGATTCACAAAATCCACATGTGCCATTTGTAATTTCTTTCTACCAAAGCCAATTCTCTCTCAGCTTGTGTTAATAATTCCCTGGGACTGTTTTAATCTATGTTACCCTTTAAAATTTGGAACAAATTACTCAATTCATCATTTTCACCTCAATAGTGGGTCATGATTAGCAATGTTTCCTAGAAAATTTTGCAAGTCTTTAAGAGTCTGAAACTGATCTTTCCTAATATGTAACTTTTGGATCAAAGATTTTGTAGAGATACATTTAAGCCTAAGTAATTAATAAAATCTCCCCTTTATATATTTTAGGAGCAATTTATAATACCCAGTGAGGCAATACTTTATTTCATCAAATATTTTTTTTTCTAAAGTATTTACCTTTGAATCAACTAATAAGCTACTGTCCATATAATGGTAAATTATGGACTGTGGAAAGTGTATACAAATTATTTCTAATGGCTGTTGCATAGAATATTGACAAAGGGTAGAGCTCTTTAACATTCTCTGTGGGAGAACCTTCCATTGATATCTCTTAACAGGCTGAGAATCATTATAAGTAGGCCCGATGAAACAAATTATTCCCTGTACTTTTTTTTGTAGAGGTATGGTAAAGAAACAGTCATTTAAGTCAATAACTGAGAGTCATCCTTTAGGTAGTAGAAAAGGTAAAGCAATTCCAGGTTGTAGAGAGTTCATTGGCTGAATTGAAACTGTCCTCACTTCAATTGCTGACAATATATAAACTGTTCAATCTGGACAAGCAAGTTACAAGGAAAAGTAACTGCTGAATCTTGCTAAGACAACGTAGGCAATCTTTTAAATTTTCTTGTTTCTTAGAAATGTCTGTTGAATATTCTATATTTTTTATTCTAAGTTGGAAGCCTCAACATTGCAGAAAAATATTGAGTGACTCTCCATGCAGTAGGGTGTTTGTGTCATTTTTTAACTCACTTGTTTGTACCTCATGCTTACTCAGGTAATATTACTTTCCTTCTCAGGTCATGAACGGGGTTGAAGACTAGATAGTTACAGTTACATCCTCATTAATAAGGACATATTAGGCCCATGACTTAGACTCTCCAGTTTAGGAAAACTATTGGAGTAATCTCTATAGTTTGCCAATTTCCTATAGTCTGAACATCTAGAATGTATTTCTTGTTTGATATTGTTATACATTTGTAATTCTCTTCTTGTTTATGTTATTACCTTTTCTTTCTCCTGGGCAGCACTTGATAATTAGACAAAAAGGGAAAGTGTTGTAGAAATTTGATATTTCAGCCAATAATATTGGAATGACAGGATTTATGGCATGGTCTTGTCTGTGTCCATGATAAAATCTGAAAGAGAAGAGTCACACACTATTAGGCATCAGAGCAGGACCATGGCTTCCTGTGGTGGGATTCAGTTGTCAGCTTATAAGGTCCGAAGAAGCTTAACCAGGGTCCCTAGCTCCTGGAGGGGGTGTGGCCAACCTGGAGGGGGCATGGCCAATCCCATTGATAAGGGGCTGCTGGGACGCAGGGAGGCCTCTTCCTGGTTCCTGGTTGTTGGAGAGACCAGTTTGGAATTCATTGTCTGTCCATCACTCCTCCACTGCTCAGATACTCCAGTCCCTGTTCAGGTGCCAATATAAGCTGTTACCTGTATTGTGAATGTTAATTTATATTCTAATAAATATTAATCTCTGGACTGGTGCCTTGTAAGTAAAACTCTGCCTACATCTGGTGCTCAACATCCTCGGCCCTGTGCCCTCGGGTATACGGGGTCCCTTTGTGTTTTGATAACTGTAAGAGGGCAGGGGACATACAGACTGTTCAGCTTTGGGAGCCTGCTTTGGGGCTTAAAGCTCCCTCTCCCTTGCCAGGGGCAGTTTCCAGCCAGCTCATCCAATGCGCAGGTGCAGTTTTCAGCCACCAGCTCAGCACACAGACGCGGGTTTTCGGCTCAGTGCACAGGCACAGGCATGGTCCACCATCCACTTGACCTGCCACTGCCTGCCTGTAAGGCAGCTCTGCTCATCTAGCCCGAGTAGCCAAGTTTAAAGTGCGTGCATAACCCTCACCCCCAGCCTGCCCACGTGGTCGCTGATTGTGACCTGGGCAACTGTAAATTACTCGCGCAAGTGAACAAAGGAAACAAAAACCCTTCTATTTTGTGATTAACATGCTGTCTTAAATTGTGAGAATTTGTTTTTTCTAAGGATTGTATTCTGCCTGCTGGGGTGTGTCAAAACCCCCTAGGGTCTGTAGGTAGCTTCCTGCTGCTGAGAGTCTCTGCATCTGCCATACAGTGGGCAGGGCATTGAACGCTACTGTGACACCTTTGGACTAAACAGCGTAATTATACCTGAATTGAGGTAATGGCTGACAATTATTCTTTTGAAGACTTAGATTATATTTGGCCATGGTGGCTGACAAATTTTTAAATGAATATCTTGAAGGATTCAATACCCCGGTCCTACTATTTTTTGGCTTTTTTCTCTATTTTATGTTTCAAAATAAGAGAATGATGACAGAGGTGACAAATGGAAACCAACAATTACTGTCCAGATTATGTATTATGGAACTATCAAACACTACGGCAGATGAAGTTAAAGAGATACAAAATGTAAATCAACAGTTGCTGTACAAGGAATATGATGTGGAACTGTCCAACACTAAAATGGCAGAAAAGATGGATACTCTGGAATTTGGTTACAACAAGCTTTCAGATAAGGCTTCCTCTTTAGATATGGATAACACTGTACAAAAAAATTATAGGCTCTACGTAAATGATGAAAACAAGAAACTTGTTGACTACATTAATGACAAGAACAAAAAAATCATTAATTATGTTAATGATGTGGATTGAAAAATTGCTGGCTCAGTGAGGTCATTGGAAGGACTGCTTCATCAGGACACTCAAGCTCTAGAAAAATCAATAGTATCTAAACTTCAAGAATAGAAACCAGTAGTATACAAAATCCAGGAATGGGAACCCATATAATCCAAAATATAAGAATGGGAGGACTGTATTGCAATACTGGAAAAGGGTAGTGATGCATCTTATGCTCAGAACAGTTCAGGTAAACCCCCAATGGGATATTATGGTACTGGAGATATTCTACCTAAGATGGTAAACATGACAGGGCTACCCCCTTCCGCACCACTATTGTTCCCAGCTACTATTCAAACAAAGATAGCACCTGGGGGATCCTCAGAATATGTAGAGTATAGCTATGAGCCAGTACATATGAGAGACATCAAGGATTTTAAAAAGGTAATATCAAGGCACGGTATACACTCTACATATGTAAAGCAGCTTCTAAATTCATGGTCAGCAAAAACCCGGATTCAACCAATTGATTGGATGCAGCTGACAGCTGCTTTCTTGGACCAAAGTCAGAATTTACAGTGGAGAAGCTGGTTTAGAGAGGAGGCCAGGACCTTAGAACAACAAGGAAAAATTAGGGGTTTCTTTGCTTCTCAGGACCAAATCCTTGGTGAAGGCATGTTTGCTGATGTGAGGACTCAAACTACTTATGACGAGCATACTTTATTGCTACACCTTACTGCTGCACTGAACGCTTGGGAAAGATTTTGGACCCAGGTCAAAAAAATTGAGCATTATACTAAAGTCAAACAAGGCTTAAAAGAGCCTTATACCGACTTCTACAGAGGCTTACCATGGCTGTACATAGAGCAATATCAGATTCAGAAGTTAGGTAGCAACTAATACTTTCTCTGGCCTTTGATCATGCTAATATGGAATGTAGAAGAATGCTTATGCCTTTAAAGATCAGAGCTGCACCTATAGAAGAATGGATTCAATATGCAATCAATGCTGAATCTCTCCATGGCAATGAGGAGAATTGGGTAGGCCAAGTTGTTGCTAATGTTAGGGTGAGGAACCAAGGTATCACTTGTTTCAACTGTAGTAAACAAGGCCATATTGTACACAAGATACTCTTGGAAATAATGCCCGATCTAGGTTTAATTCGAACAGAAGGCCATTGCCTTCTGGATTATGTAGAAGGTATGGCAAGGGACGGCATTGGACCAATGAATGTAGATCTACCAGGGATAAAGAAGGCAACTCTCTAACATCAGGAAATGCCTTTTGGGGGCTTCCCCGAGAAGCCCCCAAAAATCAGACTCCAAATTCAAGGACGGTGAGATTATATCCGGTATTAGTAGAAGACCAGCATTCTCAGGATGAATAGAGAATCCAAAACCTGATTTAGAAGATCATATTAGATAATAACATAGATTCAAAAGAAAATTCAGAAATTCCAAAAAGAATCACAAAATGAATATTTTGGCAGACTTCAATAAAGGAACAAAGACCAAAATTGAGAATACAGATAGATAATATTTATATCCAGGGTTTAGTCAACATGGGGGCTGTTGTTTAGATCATAACCCCACAATCATGGAATCCAAGATGGCCTTATGGTCAGTAGATATCCAGTTTCTGGGTATTGGAACAATATCTCAGGTGAAACAGAGTATGAGATGGCTTGAATGCATAGGACCAGAAGGTCAGAAAGGATGGTTGAAGTCATATATGGCTGACATAGCAGTTAATCTGTGGGGTCGCGACCTTCTAATGCAATGGAATACCCAGATTAAAATCCCTCCTGGTTCTGATATCAACCAGAGACTCAATTATGTTTCCAAAAATAATGCTTTAAGGTACTATGGAGACAATTCACCAGCCATTCAGGTTGTACAAAAGAATTGCCCAATAACCACAGAACCGAAAAGGACACTCACAGCACTGCCTTTGAAATGGTAAACAGAAAAGTCTGTTTGGGTTCAACAATGGCCTTTGATGAGAGAAAAACTTCAGGCTTTGGAACAGTTGGTACAGGAGCAGTTACAGGCTCAGCATATCAAAGAATCAACCAGTCCATGGAATTCTCCTGTTTATGTTGTCAAGAAAAAATCTGGAAAATGAAGGATGGTGATGGATTTAAGAGCAATTAATAAGGTGATTCAACCTATGGGCTCCTTACAATCTGGTATTCCCCTGCCTTCTCTGCTACCTAAAGGATGGCCTATTGCAGTTATTGATTTGAGGGATTTTTTTTTAACCATACCTTTACAGGAACAGGACAAAGAGAAATTTGCTTTCACAGTGCTTCCTACTCTTAATAATTTAGGGCAAGCTAAGAGGTACCAATGGAGAGTCCTTCCCAAAGAAATGTTGAATAGTCCCACCTTATGCCAATATTTTGTACAACAACCACTAGAAATACTGCATAAGCGCTTCCCACAATCTGTCATTTATCATTATATGGATGATATTTTGTTGGCAGACCCAAACCCAAAAACATTAGAAACATTGTTTGAAGAATTAAAGAAAATATTGCCTGATTGGGGACTACAATTTGCTCCAGAAAAAGTACAGAAAGGAGATTTTATCAATTATTTAGAATATAAAAAAATAGATTTACAAAAAATTAGGCCACAAAAGGTAAAATTAAATAGAGATAAATGGAAGACTCTTAACGATTTTCAAAAGTTACTAGGAGATATTGCTCATATACGGCCCATGATTGGTATAAAAAACTATGAGCTAGTTAATTTGTTCAAGATATTGGATGATGACAAGGATTTAAATAGTCCAAGAGAATAATCTGATGAGTTCAAGAAAGAATTAGAGTTGGTGGAAAATAAACTTCAAGAAGCACATGTAGATCGTGTGGATCCAGACCTGGATTGCATACTTGTTATTTTACCCTCTAGACTATCTCCAACCTGAATCTTAATGCAAAGAGAAAGCATTATATTAGAATGGATATTTCTGCCACATAGGCCAAGCAAGAAAGTGAAGATATATATCGAAAAAATTTCTGATCTGATTTTTAAAGGTAAATTAAGACTTCGCCAATTGACTGGAAAGGACCCTGCAGAAATTGTTGTGCCTTTGACTAATGAAGAAATTGAATGATTATGGGCAGACAGTGAACATTGGCAAAAGGTTTGTAGTGACTTTTTAGGAGAGATTAATAATAAATATCCTCAAAACAAGAGAATTAAATTCATAAAGAAATTGATCAGATCTTTCCTCATGTGGTACAGGATACACCCATTTCTGGATCCCCTACATTTTATACTGATGTGGACAATTTAGGAAAGGCTGGCTACAAATCTGATGACTTAATTAAGGTGGCTCAGAGCCCTTATAATTCTGTTCAGAAGTCAGAAATATATGTAATTATTATGGTGTTATTGGATTTCACAGAGCCTCTCAATGTAATTACTGACTCTCAATATACAGAAAGAGTTGTTTTACATATTGAAACTGCTGACTTCATTCCTGATGATACAGACCTGACCTTACTGTTCATACAACTACAAGATATCTTCAGATATAGGATACATCCTATGTACATAACACATATCAGGGCATACACGGGTCTCCCAGGCCCTCCAACTCAGGGTAATGATGAAGTAGATCAGTTGCTGATAGGAAACATGCTAGAAGCCACAGAATTTCATGAGAAACATCATGTTAACAGCAAAGGACTAAAGAAGAGTTTTTCTATCACTTGGAATGAAGCAAACAAAGTAGTAAGGAATTGTAACACTTGCTCTTTCTATAAACAACCATCTTTACCTGCAGGAAGTAATCCTAAGGGTACACAGAGAAATGAGATCTGGCAAATAGATGTGTTTCACTTCCTAGAATTCGGAAAGATGAAGTATGCACATCTTACTATCGATACTTACTCTGGAATGCAATGGACGACTGCCCTGAGTTCTGAAAATGCTGATGCTGTACGTATTCACCTTTTGAAAGCATGGCCATACTGGGAATTCTCACTCAGATTAAGACTGACAATGTTCCAGCTTACGTTTCCCAAAAAATGAAGCTAATTTTTGGATACTATAATATAAAGCATATTACGGGGATATCACACAATCCTACAGTACAGGCAGTTATGGAGATATCTCACTGCATGTTGAAAGAGATGCTTTATAAACAGAAGAAAGAAATGATAAAACCCAGAGAGAGGTTGCACAGTGCCTTATTGACTTTAAATTTTCTTAACGCTGATGAAAAGGGAATATCAGCTGCTGAGAGACACTAGGTAATAGAGAAATCCTCCGAGATAAATCAACCCATCTACTTCAAAGATGTGTTGACTTCAGAGTGGAAGCCGGGATATGTGCTTCGATGGGGTAGGGGTTTCACTTTTGTTTCAACAGGGGAAGAAAACATATGGGTACTGACTAAACTAATAAAATTCTGCTTTGAAAAGGAGTCTCTTCCTGTGGAGGAGAAGTAATTGCTCATCCCTGATATGACAAATGGATACATGGTAAGGAAAACACATTTAACAAACCTGGGGCAGGGTCTCAATTTTGTCTTTACGGGAAAATGGATACAACTATTATTAAGATATTGACTAGGCATTGAATAATTACTTACCTGCAATCGAGGAGAGATTGATGATGAAGGAATATAAACAATGGATTATGAGACCAACTGATACACATATGTACTACTGGGTAATCTTTCAGTTCCTACTACTTTGCAACTTGCATCTACACCTTGAAAAAAAGTGGTCCTGATTTGACAATTAATGGGGCTGGATTTGGATTGGGAATAAGTGGCTTTCTCCCTATCTAAACCCAAGCATATTGGTAAAGAAAATGTGAAAAATTTTGTCTCATATCAGAAAAGCCACCTGGTGTGAGACAGAAGACAGAATGTTTAGGGACCAATATTATTGTGACTTCATCTTAAACCTTGTTTCTCTCTGTTTCTGTACCTTTCAAACATCCTGTCTGCATACAATCTCCTGAAGTCATAGATGACATAAATATCTTCTTTGAGTATCAACAATGCTTAAGTTTCCCATCATAAATAACATTTCCTCCTATCAGCTATCTACAAAGAATCTGAAACCGAGATGAGGCCCCCACCGCAACAACTCCTACTAGTGAAACAAGAAGAAAAGGGAGAGTGAGAGAGAGAGAGTAAGAGACAGGTAGACAGACAGACAGAGGCAAAAATAGAGAAATCAAGAACCTGGTGCACACCAATCAATGATTGTTTTCAGAAAACAGGTTATTCAAAAACGTCTGCAAGATGGCTCTCTACGATTATGCTCTAGATCACACTTCTAATTGGAATTCCAGATGGAGTTAACCACCATTCTGAGAATGGTTATAGATGTATTAGTCAGTCCATTAAGATCTAACCATTGGTTTAGCTTTTACAGGATCCCAAAGAGATGCCATTGCCCTTAAGTCAGCAGGAAGCAACCTTATGAAAGACTACGACCCCTTTCCCAATAAATTTTATGTTCTGAGGGTTGTGGGTAATTATTATTCTGTTAGAATAGTTATAAGTTAAAATTGGGTGGAGGACAGAACTATAATATAGCATCAAAGGTCTCTTTTGAAGAAGAGAAGGGGAATAGATAGGATAGATAAAGGTAGATTGTTCTACCTACCTATATACCATTCTAGCTGAGTGTATGGGCTAAACTAAAGACAATTTGCACTGGCATAGGTATTTTTATATTGATACAAATGTGAAATCATTGTATATGTATAATTGTGAAAATTTGTACATTGGTACAAAGTTTAATCTGAAATTGCTTTATATAACCAAAGCAACTTGTACTTCGATATAAATCTGAATCTGTAACTATTATGTAAAATTGAATCTGTGATTGCTATATTTTGTATATGTTTCTACCTCTGTTTAAAATATTTGCACATCATTGTCATGTATACTATGCAATTATGACCTTCATTTAACTATATTAGATATAATGTATGATTGCACTAGTTTTATATGCACTAAATGTTTTATATACTTCTGTTTAGATATATATGTATATACATGTCTAAAATGCTGTGGCCACTTTACATGGTAATATACCCCTGGCTAATGTTTGATAGTCATAATAAAAGTCATTGTTCAGGGATTGTACATCCCTTATATAGGTATTCTAAATTTTAGTACAGCGTTTATTCCTTAAGACAATAAAAACTGCAGTCAACATTATTTAAGGTACCATATCCGAGTCATCTCAGATACAGGTTAGAATATCATAGATAGACAGGAATCTTCAACCATTTTATAAACCCATAGAATATGCCATTTAACATTTGAAATTTAGCCACAAGAGACACGATGACCCCTGATGTCACTGCTCCTTTCCCGAGATGGTGTTGAGCATTGAGGATACTCCTTTGGAGTTTGTCCTTTTGACAGAGAATGGCTGGTTGGGTAAGGAACTGCCCTTACCTTGATTGCTGACAATACACACATGATGTCCAAGCTGGATGAACAAGTTGATGGATGGAGACTGACTAAACCTGCCTGGCAGGATAAGACAGTCCCTCCAAAATTGCCCTGCTTGTGAAAAGATCTGTCAGATACCATAGGCCTGTAGCCAATATGATAGATGCTCCAACAGGGCACAAAACCAGAGGTGATTGTCCAGGTAGCTGAGTTGCTGTCCTCTCCCAAATTTTGGAAGCCACTACTTCCATATACTTCTGACTTTCAAGTGATATATCTTCCTTCTCAGGTCTTGAAGGGGTTGAAGAATAGGTTTTTAAGGTTACTACCTCATAATAATTCCTATTGTACATAGTCTTAGTTTAGAACCTTCTTAGTTAGACAAAAGGGGGAGATGTGGTGGGATTCAGATGTCAGCTGATAAGGTTCGAATATGCTTATCTAGGGTCCCGAGCTCCTGGAGGGGGTGTGGCCAACCTGGAGGGGTGTGGCCAACCCCATTGATAAGGGGCTGCTGAGACCATAGATAAGCATCTAGGGAGGCCTCTTCCTGGTTCCTGGCTGTTGGAGAGACTGGTTTGGAATCCATTATCTGCCCATCGCTCGTCCATTGCTCGGATACTCTAGTCCCTGTTTCGGTGCCATTATAATCTGTTACCTGTATCGTGAGTGTTGATTTATATTCTAATAAATATTAATCTTGGACTGGTGCCTTGTAAGTAAAACTCTGCCTACAGCTTCCCTTTGTCCTGGGCATAATGTAGAACAGATGAATTCATAGCAGCATCTACTTTGTTCTTTGTCATGACTGTACATTATTGATCTCTTTTCTCTAATAAATTATATCTAGCCCATTGAAGTGATATCTGTATTTACAAAATTACTTGAAAGTCCCCTCCCTGAAACTACCATGCATGGTATCAGATGGCATTATGCAAGCTTCCAAAGAAAGAAAAATAATAACAGTTCTATTTAAGCATGATGACTATCCACATTAACCACCATCATTGTACAATAATCCTAAAAGTACAGTACTGATCCACAAATATTTGAGGTAACCTCCAGATCTATAATTGGACTTTGAATTAAATGGCAATTAGTAATTACCTTTGAAAGCAGCTAAAATACTTCATTTTTCTATTGAAATTTACATATATATATCAGTATTTTGAAAATATTCTTTTAATTCTCTAAATATTATAAAGTACTTATGTTGTTCATCACTTGAACTAAGATAGAATAGAAAAGCCGGTGTCACAAGAGGCTTATTGTAAATTTCTTCATCATTAATTCTATTTTCTTTTATTTTATGTGTATTGAACTTAATGTATGCCTGTATGCTAAAAGAAGGTATCAGATGCTATTACAAATGGCTGTGAGCCACTTTGCAATTTCTGGGACTTGAACTCAGGACCTCTGGAAGAGAAACCAGTGCTCTTAATCACTGAGCTATCTTTCTAGTCCCATCAATTTTCTTTTCAAAAAACCTAAATTTCAGTTTTCAAAATAAAATTTCCTCATTGTATAATTTTTTATTTTGATTTTGAATAATAAAATATAAATGATTTTCAGTTGGAAATCTATACATAATTCATAATGATCTTTATTGAAAATTAAATATAAATTTCTATTTATAATATCAAAATACAGACAGGATTAGGACAAAGCATAAAATATAACAACCAATACCCATATTTTTTCTGTTATATCTCACTAATTTAAGCATGTTTTATATTAGAAAATAGTCAAGTGCATAAACAACTATGTGAATGTTCTTTTCTCCTAATATTGAAAAATTTACTGATATTTAATACCTCCAGCCAGTGATTTTAATAAATCAATGTAATCCATTCATATGATTGAACATATTCAGTCTGTCAAAGATGTTATTGCTAACACAAACAAGCCCTACCAATGAACATCAGAACAGTCAATGGCTGTGTAATAGTTCAGGTTTTGACAATGATATTTGGAGAAACACAGGTCTTGATTATGTTGCAATAAGAATTGCTGTACTAGTTTTCTTCCAGATGTTCTTTTTCTTCTGATTAGTAGTGATACCAAAAATTTGACTTGGTGATCTTCACATTTAGACATACTTCACTATTTCCATTGTGGTTCATTTTGACGTTGAAGCCTGTTAACTTTTCTTGGTTCCGGTGACATTGCCCTCAAAGCACTGACCTGATCTGAGAGAGGGCCTTCTTCTTAATTTCTGATGTGCTGTCAGGAGATCATCTAAACACCAAGTACCTAAGCATCAGCTTTTGATTTACTCTCATAAAAATAAATAATTTATAAAATTATAACAAAATTAAAATATAAATATCACTATATGCACATGGTGTACATTTTGTAGTTTTCTATAGTGAGAATACTTATTTTGTTATCATTATAAAAATAAAAAATCTGAAGTTTGGAGATGTACTACACTGAACAAAACTTAATGCATCAACAACCAAATATGAAAAATAATTAAAAACAGCTTGATATTCTTATTCAAAATATTCCTTGTGTAAAGAAATAATGAGCTTGTTATTAGTAGATGAGACAATATTAAATTTGAGCAGCAAAGGGTGTTCAAACAGTGCATGTATAGAGCAGAACTTGACATATGTAGGTATTTCTTATACAACTTGTACAATTACATAGCTTCTCTTTCTTTCCATCCTCTCACATTTTCTTTGTCCCTTCCCCATTGTTCCATTTTATCATGACTCTGACTTTAGAAACATTCTACACTCATATTGAGAGTCATACATTAAAGAAGTGGATTCTTATCGTACCGGTGACATTGCCCTCAAAGCACTGACCTGATCTGAGAGAGGGCCTTCTTCTTAATTTCTGATGTGCTGTCAGGAGATCATCTAAACACCAAGTACCTAAGCATCAGCTTTTGATTTACTCTCATAAAAATAAATTACATACTCAGAATTATTAGACAGTATTTATCTATAACCAATCTTGGAAGAAGTCGGAGTCAAATGATCAGGAAAATCATTGTAATCTGTCAGGTTCATTATATGTCTAGTAATTTGTCTTATTCATATTAACTGCTTGAGACATTTCTGGTTGGATATTAAGCTTACAGTGCCCTTGATAATAGAGTCTGTAGCTATGTGTACTTTGAGAGCCCATTGGTTAACAACATATGGAACAGTTTTTCCTCTGTGTATATGAATATTTAGCAGCTATACAATTTCAAAATTATTAGAAAACAAAGTACTGAGATGCAAACAAAGAGACACAAATTTCTTATAGTGCTCAAAAGTGTACATTTGTTTTACTATATATGTTTGTCATGTGTATATAATTTTTTTAATGTCATACTAATTTAAAGGAATGGGAAATCTTACAAATTAAGTCAAAGTGGATTTATCCCAAACTCTGCTTTAGGAAAAATTAAGAGCATATGTTCCAGAAGTCAGCTCTAATTTGCAATGAATTGCTTCAGTACTACCACTTGTATCAGTACTGTTGATCTTAATGGTTACAAGTGACCCATGCTTTAATAATCCAGACCATCAGCTCAGGACAAATTTCTTTTTCTAATTAAGAATGTTTGACCACAAGAGGGAGTTCCTTGCCAACTGTTTACTTACACTTAACAGCTATCACAGGCTAGAATTTACAAAAATACCTTCAAATAGATTTAGCTCCAGAAGTGATTTGATGTTGAGAACATGACAATTTACTTAAATTTACATCTACACAGAGTTCCATAATGAAGCTAATTTATCATGAAATTTTAATTCTAACATTCTAAGGATTGTTCAGAAATGAAACTATGTTTTAAAGTTGTTCCCAGATGTCTACTTGTACAAATACAGTTCACCTGCTTTGAGTGGTCAGATCCAATGCTGACACACATGAAATTCTTTGAGTTCAAAGAATATAAAATTATAGAACAATGTATTCAAGTGAAATGAGTAAGGTTAACCTTGTTTTAATAAATTTATGAACATACTTTACTAGACTTTTCATTAGTAATAAAAAAATAGAATGTGACCCTGACAGTACAAACTAAAGAAGCATTTTTAAGAATCAAAAGGTGAATATTCTGACTAGCAGATATTTTAGCATGCAAATTAAGTCTATTTTTTCTGTGAATAAGTACATAGTATGAGCAATACCTCAAGAATTCATTAACACACTAAACATACTTTATTATACGATAATTCTGTATAACTCAGAGCATCCCAATAAAGTGTACAATGACCACAACTTCAAAAGTAATTAAGAAATGTTTTTGTCATAGACTATTTCTTAGTGCCTGTTTTTGGATTAAAAGATACTTCTCATTTTATTTCTCATTTAATTTAACTCATGCATAATTTTATCAAGAATTATTTCTTCTTGTTTTATTCCCCAAATGTCACAGCCCTAAATCCTGAACCTCTATTCAAGAGCATCATTCTTTATCTTACTATTGCATCAAGACTTGTCCCCATGAAAATGTGGAAACTTTTAGAGGTAGGACTCAGGCATTACATATTGAGAAAATTAATAAGTGTAACAGTACTAAATGTAGTAATTTTAGCAAAAACTTATTTGGAGAAAATGACTGTATCTCACACATGTTCCTAGTATGTTTGTTACCACTGACTATAAATATGGGATACTGAAGAAGAAAATACCAGTAATTTTCTTGGCTTTTCCCTCCCACCCCCTATGGTTCTTAAGATTGTATTATTTTACACCATTTTTGACATATTTTGCTGCATGAAGTCATGCATTTTTAAGAGCTTTCTTTCACAGTAACTGGAAGTGACAAGTAAAGAAAACAGAATGCTTTGGAAGCCAAGTGGTGCCAAGTGCACTAAAAGGCTCTTCCCACCCATTTCCAATACAGAGAGCAGAAGGACAATGTGTGCTCACATATATTTAAGAATAGAGTACCAAAGACAAGAAAATACAGAGAGAGATGCAAGACACTGAAAATACACAAACACTTAAAAACTCACAAAAATAGGTTGAAATGGACACTTTGTGTCAAGGTGTTTAATGATAAATCATTCCTATAAGTCAAAGACCAAAGTTAGGATAAAAGTATCTGGACAAATGAAAAATTTATCTTAATTTCTTCAATGTACAGCTGAAGAATGTAAATATTATTTTCTATGACAGTGAGAAAAAGTTTATTTTTTATCCATACGTCATTCCCTTCCTGTCTCTCTCCTCCTAACTCTGGCAGGATTACTGAATCATGCCACTCTGTCACTCTCTGTGCTCTCTTCATCTCTCTCTCTTTACCTCTTCCCCCAACTCATTTTTCTCATTCTAAAATATGCAAAAATGTCACAAAATATTTAAAAATAGCCCACAGTACCCTTCTTTGGGGTAATAGCATTACTATTCTCAGGCAAGGATTTCAAAACATGCCCAGCAGTAAAACTTAGTGAAAACTTCTTAATGTTTTGGTCCCTATGATGTAAAAGATCCAGATGTTTAAAACTGTGACTGCTAACTGATATGTGTATGTGTTACCATGTGTGTGTAGATGTGTGTGTACAGTGCATATAACCTTGTATAGAGGTATGTGCACAGGTATGTATGTATGTATGTATATATGTATGTTTATATGTGTATGTGGGGGGTGCGTGTATTATATATATTATAATCATTTTTTTTCAGTTCCTAAGTTATTCAGATAAGGTCTTCATCATTACATATTCTCATTTTGAAATACAACAACTTTTAAAATCTCAATTTCTAGTTTATAGCACAATTGCATTTTGGGTACTTTATTTTGAAAATACATTATGCTATTGACATAGAGAACCAATAGTGGAGAAGGCTCCTAAACTGTACTTCCCCTCTAATCAAATGAATAACCACCCTAAGTGTCATCACAGAACCTACATCCAAGAAAGAATAAAGGTGGAGGCAGAGCTCCATGGCTGAACGCTAGGTTGAGTTCTTGGTGAAGCTGAAAGCAGGGGAGGAGAGAGTCTATATGAGCAAGTTGATGAGCATTATGAGGAAAATTCTCATAGTGATGGTTGGCTGGAGCTCTGGGAAGCTCACTGAATCAAGAACAGCCACCGGAGAACCATCAAGAAAAGAGGATAGGCCCTCCAAGGGTAGGCAACTGTCGATTGGCATTGGCAGTATGTGGAGCCTTGAGCGGTGGGATCAGACTGTGTTCCTGTGTGTGGGCTAGCACCTTGGAGCCCATCCCTGTAGAGGAACATCTACCCCACTCTTCATATTGGAATGAGTAAATCTGACTTGCCTGGAGTGCATGTACCATGTTGAGCTGACCCAACTTAAGACTTCTTGCCCTTTTGGGGGAGTGGATGGGGGATCAGGATGGGGAGGCTGAAGGCTGACTGGGAGGGATTGGAAGGAAGGGAGGGAGGAGGAGCAGAAGGATACATGCATAAAAAAGACAGTTTTTATAAAATATACTAAAATGAACATACAGAGAGAGCAAGAGAGAGAGAGAGAGTGAGTGAGGTATGAGGTTTCTGGCCCGGACTTTTGGGCCTAGCCTCAAGGTTTAGGCCCATAGTCCCATAGACCCACAGACCCACAAAGACACAGAGACACACAGATGCTTATAATAATTTTAGGCTGATCGACCTAAGGCCCAGGCATATAACTTGCTGACTCTTTACCCATGACTCTGATCTTGTTCAGTCATGTGGCTCAGTACCTTTTCTTAGAGCAGCATAGTTGTCCTCTGCTTCTTCTGGCTTCTCTCTGGTATTCTCCTCTGTGCTTCCTGTTCTCAGAGTTTTCTTAGTCTGGTAGCCCTGCCCACACTTCCTGCCAGCCTTTGGCCAATCAGTGCTTTTAATTTAACCAGTGGGTGGGACAATTATTTACAATGTAACAACATAATCTCCCATAAGAGAGAGAGCCTGGGAGCCTGAAGATCCTCTTATGTTCACCTGCTCTGAAAATTAAGAACCTAGAACAAATAACACAAAAAAAGAGATGAGAACCAACTATTTTTCAAAATAGAAGTTGGATACAGTTTGGATTTGGATTTGGACTTGAAAGTTTCCAAGGTTCTCTAATTTCATCCTTTAAAGCATCAGAAGTGGGTTTTGTGTATATTTATTTACAATAGTGTATGTAATAGGATGCCATGCTAGATGCTAATCTGAGTTAAAAAAAAAAGAGTCTGTGTTTAAAGAATAAATGTGGTTGAGCCCAAAATAATAAAAATAAAAGTGTAACAATTGTTTGAAAAAAGTAATTATAAATGGTTCCTTTTCTAAAACAAATCATTATCATTAATGAAGCAGCAGAGACTGGAGTGACATACTCATGGAATCATTTCATTGGTCTTAGAAAGCCAGGCCAAAACTCACTCTCAGTTTTTCTATCCAAGAATAATACTGCATGTCATATATTAATTATAAATATGAAAGAGTGAGATTGAATTTAGCCATGAAAGATTATAAGAAATTTATGTCTGTATGTCTTTTAAAAAGAATTGTGCTTTATAATAATATTTTAATAATGTCTTAGTTTTGCTTTTACTTACTAGATTTAAATTGCACTAAGCCTACTAATGTCTTTTAAATTATAATATTAATGATTTCTAACTCTTTAAAACCGATTTACACAGTGTCATAAAACTTGTTTCCTTAATCAATGTGAATCCCCAAACAATAAAACATACAACTTTCATAAGTGTTTCAAGCCTATTACGATGAATGCTTTTTATATCAAAAGTATCTTAAATAAATTTCAGCCAGCACTTCCAACAAAGTGGCTTAAAATACACCAAATATCCACAGGCTGCCGCTGGACTGAGGGTTTCAGTTAATACTGCAAAGAGCTATCTTTAATAGCTATTGGTTACACAGCAGGACAAGCAAGCCTGGGATTAGAGATAATGATACTTGTTGAAACAGCGGGGAGGCAGAGGAGAAAGTGATCTGCCTCCCTTGGTTTTGTAAAAGCATATTGGAAAGAAACTTATGTTCCATTCTGCAGAACATGATACTAGATGCGATACACCTGAACATCTAAATGTTTCTTTTTTCCTTTCATGTTGATCGGAGACCACAATCTGAAATTAAATGCAATGTTGAAATACTCAAAAGTCAAAAATCCAATTGGAAACCTCTTTTATTTTATGCCTCTTTTCTGTATTGCTGTCTCCATTCTATTTAAATCCTTGTCATAATAGTGAATATCAGTGCAATCATTCTGTTTCCTATGCGCTTCTCCCATCCCAAGTGCCTATCAAAACTTTTCCAAAACACTTACAGAGGTCATCCAACCGTCCTAATCAGCTGCTGTGGTTTTGTTACCCCTTAACTCTGAAACTTACAGAGCATTCTGTCACATTCAGTAAAAACAAGTTTATTATTATAAAGGTCTCTTTTCTTCCTTCCTCATGATATCATCTTATTTTATTTTTTCCTTTTTTTCACCTCATAGAAAGCAGTTTTTAACAGTCAATGCAACTAATAATTCTTATACTATAGGCCGTTTCATCCAGATGGGAGAGTGTGTGTTCTGCTTATAGAAGATGCTGCCGTTTATCCTAGGTGATTTTCTTGTATTAAGTGCACCTCTTAATGTTCATCTCAATTGGAGTTAATTCAGAACTCTTATAAAGCCACTAGGCCAATATTAAATATATTTATTGATGGGTATTCTTTCTTCACTACATTTTGTTCATGTACTCAGCGTGGGTCATAGTGTACCAAATTTAATTTAAAGACTGCCGTGTGTGCTCTGTAGCAAGCTCTATAGACCTCATTAGTGAAATGAAGAATTTATCAAAGTTCGAGTAAAGTAGTAGAGTGTGTAAACATGGACTTGTGGAAAAATAACTTATGTGTTGGTATATCATCAAACAAATTTACAAATGCAATTCTTATTGTCTTCTTTTGTCCTCTAATGGACAGTATGAGCGCAGCAGTAACATGGAGGGGGTATGGGAGCAGGTGCATGCTCCACAGTCCCACTGCTTTTTCTGGGCCGTGACCTTATGAAGGTCACAGGTACTCAGACTCTTTCAGAAGGGCTTTGTTAAGCATCTTCTCAACATTTCAATAATTTTCTTCTCCTTGCCCTTTGGTTCTAAATAGCGTGTAAGCCTCTTTGTTGCTAACCTAAAAGATTTCCCTATTTCTTATAATTTGTCTCCAACACACTATGCAAAAACAAACAAACAAATAAAACTAATAAAACTAGAACAATAACAAAACAAATCACATTGTCCTATTTGTTGATTTTTTTTTTCTTTTGCTTCTGACCAGATTCTGTGAAAACTTCTACAAATATGTGTGGATACATGTTGTATAAATACAGAATGCCATCAAATTTTAAATTATTTTTGTTCTTTCAGAGGCATTATTATTTATACAAAATAAGCTCTCCCCCCAATTCATGTATTGAATCTTAGTTCCCATCTGGTGACACTATTGGGAGGTGAGTTGAGTCATTTGTCATGAGGCTGGATGGTAGCCTCATCAGTCAGTTGAAACATTGATCAGTTGAATGAGATAGTAGGTAGAATGAGCTAATAGGTCACTGGGAATGGCTTTTGAAAGGTCTTCCTTATCCCTGGCCTCTGTTCTCTGTGTTCTCATTGTTGTGGTGAGTAGTAATCCTCTCTCAGGTTTTCCTGCTGTGCTCTTCTGAACTGTCATGGAACCAGAGATAACGGAAGACACATGGTGATATCATGAATGCTCTGAAACCGGTACACTAGAATAAAGTATTCCTTTTCAGGTTGACTACTGCAGGTCTTATGCCTCAGTAATAGTGGAAAGGTAGCAAACACAGGTACAACAACAAAAAATCTTATCTATCATGAACACCAATTATTACATTGATCATCCTATTTTCTGTTCTTAGCCATTACAGTAAAACAAAACAATACATGTATGCACAAAATGCTCATCTTTTTCATATAAAGTTTTTATATTCTCCTGACAGATTTTTAATGTGTGCATGGTCAACTTCCCTGAACAACCAGTGCCTAGTTCATCAGTGCTGTTGATACCTGCATCTTTGATCCTACACCTTCAGTTAAAGTCTGTCAGTTAAAGTTCTTTCCAAATGCTTAAGTGATTTGTCATTCATGTACACATAGAAAACTTAATTCTAATAGCTATATACTACCTGCCTCCTTAAAAGTCTAATATGACTCAAAAATTAACATAAGCTATAAAATTTATCAAAAACTCATGTGATAAAACCTCTTAAAAGACATTTGTTTTAAATAAACTTAGTAAGATTTTCAAAAAACTAAAATTAACATTTTTACAGTATTAATCTCCTATGAGGACCTAACAAAACTGCTAAAATAAAGTGAATTTTCTACATCAAAAAGCATATTCCACTCCATACACTGAGTCTAACATGTTAGAATTTTAGAAGAAAACATTTTTGTTTGTGTTTTTAAACGTATTTCCCTCGTTGAAATATAGCTTCACCAATCTGAATCCAATTTTGTAATTAAAAATCGCTCCCCTTCTGTGAACTTGTAGTAATGTTTCATCAAAACGCTGATTATTACAACCAAATTACAAACTCCTATAAAAGAAAGGGGCATTACAAATGGAAACACCCACCCAGCCTTAAGTACAATATAGCTGTGAGAACAGCATCAGGCTAATGACAGGAAATCCCACTTGCCTTTGCTGAGTTCATGCAAATGACAAGTTAGTACAGATGTGGCACACATTTGCATGGTTAATGGCACCATTTTTTTTGTCCTTTTCATCTCTTCTATAGTATGATCAGCTGTTGTGCTTAACATTACAAATTCTATGGGCTGTTCCTAACATTAGTGGAAACATAAGGCTGGTAGTTTCCTTGTCAGTGATTTAACTAAACCATGCATATGCACAGAAAAGCAGGAGGTGTGGGAGGAGGTGGGAGTGGGCAGAGATGGCTGGCGACTGCCTTAATTCTCTTTATTAGAAATATTTTTTCAATTTCACTTTCAAATTCAGTCAAGCTTTAATATCTGATATACCATAATAGTTCCCCTGCTTCAACTGCCTCTACAGCTTATTCGACTTACAGGACCTAACGATGGGACCCAGTGGTAGGTGTATTCCTCAAACGGAAAAGTCCTTTGTTTGACTCCCCAACACTGAAGAGCAAATATGAACAGAATATTCTACATGCAACTTCATCTACACAAGAATTTCAAGCTAGATGTGTGTATGTGGTTGTGCATGTGTGTGTGTCTATCTGTGTCTGTGTATCTAATCTACTGTAAAAATTAAATCTGAAGTTATCCAAGTAATAGAAGTATATTTTAAAGGCCTTGCATTATTAAGTGCATGAAAAAGCAGCAGATAAGTTTGAAAGCACAGCTATTCCAAACATATCACACTATGTTTCCAGTTTAACATAGTAATGGCCACATTAAGGAGAAGATAGACTTCTGGTCAAAATAATGGTATGTAATTTAATATTCTTATGTCGCAAGAATAGCAGTATCTCTTAACTGACTGTGAGCAAGACAGAAATAAAGACAAAAAGAGTTAAATTTTATTCAACAGTGAACAAAATCAGGGGACTCTTTAAAAATACAAGACTATAATGCAAATTTATTGACTTAAAAAATTAGGAAACATTTTCCTCCTTTCTTTATGAAAAGTTAGATCATTTAAAATATTGTGTTCTTACCCCTATGCTGATATCTTCCAGAATCTTATCCATTATGAAACCTACACTAGAGTCAAAAGAAGACTTATTCTAAGGTTTATATTTTCCCGCTTTTTTTTCCTTTGTGCTCCATCTCTCTATAACCTCTTCCCTCCAATATACACTGTTTATTCACGACCCAACCACAAGCTTCCTGTCTAAGTGGGGTGATATATTTCATGTTATTTTCTATGAGCTGTGCATTTTTCAAATTTATCCTGTGGTTTTTGGAGAAATTTTTAGAAACTTCTCAATAATTTCTATATATTTATTTATTCATATTTTTATCTCATGCATTTGAACTTATTTTAATTCTTAAAAAATCTATTCCTTTCCTAAATAGTTATATTTTTTTCTAATTATATAGCACATCTTTTTTTTTTACTGTATTCAGATTTAAAAATGTGATGCACTAAAGGCCCTTATGCTCATAAACTTCAAACCACCTTAACAAAATGCAAACACCATACATACACGTTAAGTACATTATAATTTGGCAGCCACCATCCCTTTATGAAAAATTGTCTACTGTATGCTATAGGTAATTATAAATAAGAGAGTGGCAATAATGTTAGTGATGGGGAAGAAATCCCAAGTTTGTGGACTGGTGTGAAGAATTACAATTACACAGCTAAGATTAATAAAAGTCAATATCAATGCAAGCCACCAGTGACCAGAGACATAGTTATAGCAACTTCTAAGCAAATAAAATGGAAAGAACAGAGTTTAAAAAATATTTCTCTCTAATTTTTCTTAGCTGACACATAAAATACAAAAACATTTTAATGTGATATATAATTTTGATCATTATACAAATTACATATAAAGTATTTGTATAAGCTCAGCAATTTATATCACTGGAAGTTCTTTTATGGTGAAGCTTTTAAAATAATTTCATGGTAGGTCTGTTCCTTTATGAGCAAATAAAAAAGAGGAGTGAATGAAGGGGTATAGAGGAGGGGAGGGGAGGCAGCAGTCAGGATGGAAAATAAATAAATCATTCAATACTTTTAAATACATATTATTTTGCTGTTATCTATAAACAGTCTAAAATATTACTCTAGAATAACTTAAAAGAACCATTTCATTATATGTGCTTACATGTGTTGGTGCTTTGCCCATTTGGATGATCTTCCACCACAGGATTTTAGCTCCCATAGGGTACAAAAGAGGAGTTATAGACATATGTAGAAATGATTTGAGAGAAGGCATCAACATTTGTTCCTTTATGAAAGCATGCAGTGCTCTGAAGTGCGGAGCCATTTCTGAAGCCCACATTGGAACTTCTTGCTCTTTTTTGGGACCTAATACCTAGTGTCAACTTTCCCCACTGCTCATCTCTACTATGGTCTTCAACCCTTGGTATCTCCCTTTCTGGATTTAACTTCTGTGATGGTTGAAATAAAGGGTCTGTAGAATGATAAAGTACACCTAAAGGGACACAATGATAGATGTAATATGTGATATGAAGGACGAATTATTGATAGATAATTAAATTTTCTAACTCAAGCAGGGACATAATAATGAAATGGCATGAGAAAAAAAGAAAGCAAACAAAAAAATGAGAACATTTTCCAGTAGTAACATAAAATTTTGGACACTAGGCCAGGTGTAGCAGTACACACCTTTAACCTAATTGCTCTTGAAGAAAAGTCAGGAGGATCTAGTAAGTTCTGGTACATCCTGGACCACATGTCTCAAGAACAAACAAAAAGAAGCAAACACATAAAACTGGAGTCACTGGCACCAAAAAAAGGGAAAGTTTAAGCAACAAGAATATACAATATTTATTTATTAGTATTTATTTAATTATTAGATCTAAAGGGAGAGTATGATGCTAAAAGGGGACAGAAATATCAATTAAGATCAAAGGCATATATAAAATAGAAAGAATTTTTGATTAAAGAAACTTAAAATGTGTCAGGAGCCCAAGGTAATCAGTGATGGTAAGCAGAAAAAGCCTGCTGTGGTAGGCTGCCATCTCTTCCTATTAAAACCATTTTCTGGAAGCATAAACATGTTTCTTACGAACATTACTTATGTGTCCTCACACTCTGAAAGGAATATTACACTTACATGTTGAGAAATGAAAATCACACCTTTACAAAAGACTCTTCATAGATGTATACAGCAGCTACACTGCTACAAAGTGAGTTAATTTAGAAAACAAAATGTTGTAATACATTCTACAGCTTAGATTTATTTGACATGAGTTATGCCTTTGTGAAAGAATTTATTTCTAAATTATAGAATTTGTGTTTTCTTTAGAATGGATAAAGTTCTGGAGATAATGATTGTCATGAGTTAAATAATGTACATGTCCAGGATGTTGTGATTATAGAGAAAGAAAATGCAGATCACCAACTAAAGATGAAAAAATTAATCTGAATAACGAGTATGATGGCTGTTTGAGTAGATACAGATATTTATTTCCTTGAAGTCTATTACAATAAAAGTCTAAGATGATGGTATGTATATGGAGGTGTGTGGGAGCTGATGGGTATATGTTTCTTTATTTCCTATCTGCTCACATGAATAGGGAAGAAGAGATTTAGCAAGCAAGCCTTAATGACTATCCTTTCTTCACTTCCACCTCTATCACCACACACAGTTCTGGAATAAAGGTGCTTTACATGCTATGTAATAGAAACCTGGATGTAGTGATTTGCAGATGAAGAAATGACAGATACTGTAGTAGTGACACACACACACACACACACACACACACACACACCACACACACACACACATGCACACATATATGTATGTATATATATATATATATATATATATGTATGCTGACCTGTTTTTCTATGAAATTCAGTTTTTACCCCTATATCTGACTCCTAATTTTATTGATTAAAAGCAATCAGATTAACGCTGCAGACATCAGACACAGAGATGCAGATTATGAAGATTTCTAGTTGGATTTTGGTCTTGTTTTAATCTAGTATTTCTTCGCTATAATCCCTTCCTTATGTTTTGGAATGGTAACATATATTCTGTATATTATATGTTTGAAGTATGTGGCCTCCTTTTTTATTTTAATTTCACAAAGGATTAAAGTTAAGAGACTTCCTGAATCTCAGAAGAGACACTAAACTTTGGACTTTTAAATAAATTTGAGACAAGGGTAGACTATAGGGACTTTTGAAGTTTGCATTATGGTTATGGCTGCAATCCTATGGAGGCCAGGGGGTGGAATGCAGAGGATTGAATAGAAATTGAATAGAAATGACCTCCTAGACTCAGGGAGTAGTACATTGAGGTGTGTGGCCTTGTGGTAGATGAGGCTCATTGGAGGAAGTTTGTTTCAGTTCATTTCCTGATGCCTTCGGATCAAAATATTGAACTATCAGGTCCTTTTCTAGAACCCTGCAGGCCTGCATGCAGCTATGGTTTTTGCCATGTGAATAATGAATTAAAATCTCTAAAACTGTAAGTAAATGTTTTTCTAATCTAAATTGCTGTGGTCATGGTCATGATCATGATTATCTTCACAGCAATAAAACCCTAACTAAGATGATTATAATGGGCAAATAACTTGGCTGTGTTCTATCCATGTCCAGAGAAGTTTAGAAAGGCTGTATTCAATAGTAACGCATTAAAATTTTTGACAGTATAATATTCAAGTTGTGTCATGATTAGTGCTAACTGTTGTCATATAGATCTACAGCAAGTAAGCAAAAAGGAGAAGAGAAATTAATAAAATTAATTTTAAAGGAAAAGAGTATGAGAAAATTTAATGTTACATGAAATTAAGTTTGAACATAGCAGTTGTAAATTGTTAGAGATTTGTACCGTTAAGAAGAAACCTAATATTCTATACAGTAAAAGAGATGCCCTGAAAAAAAAAATGGTCTTCCTGTGAAAGGTTCCACCTAGTGAAACAAAAACTTGAAAAGAGAAAACCACAACTGATAAAGCTAATGAGGAGGTACAGTGCTTCAAACAAGCACTTAGGGAAGGATTTTCCAGGGTCAGTATATAGAAGCAAAGACTGCTATGGGCCACAGAAGCCAGACTCCATCCAGAGGTGGCAGCAGAACTTGTCAGTGTCTATCACATGGTGTGGGGGACTTGCTGTCATCAAGGGAATATAGAATATTGTATCATAGTCCTGAAGAGCTGCAGAGACTACATCAGTGTATGACAGCATCTGGGACTTTACAGACATCCCTGAGTATGTTGTTATCTGGAAATGGCGAAGCCTAAGTCACAATGGAGATCTCAAGATTTTGTAGATGCATTTTAAAGTGGGAAAACTGAGTTATATGATCTTTCAATGTTTCGTATTTGAAGAAACACTACATGGTTTGCTATAATTCAAATCATATACTCATTAACAATGAATATGGATTCTCTTCATAACACCTTTGTCAATAATAGCTATTACTTGTACTTTAACAAATATCTTTCTTTGTACTATATGTGAGTATTAATTTTATAAAATACTGAAGTTGATCACACTTCAATCTTTTGTAGATGCTATATAGTCTCAATTTGAGTATTAATTATTAAACATTATAACTTCACAAATCTATGTAAATTTTGTGTATCAAAGTTTTCCTTCCTAATATTGTAAGTGGTTATTTCTACTATAATTCTGATTATTTATGATTTTATGTCTAATACATATGGATTATAAAGTCTTATTTTTATCTAGCTTACAAACAGAAAAGAAATCAATCAAGTGGTTTTCTAGAGGTGTCTTAACTAAGGTTCATACATAACTAAAGCCCATAATTATTCTGTATAGTTTACTCAGACAATTTTTCTAATTCCTAGTAACTCAGGGAAGACTGCTATAATTCTTTGATATTGTTAACATACTGAAAAAGCAAAATCATTGATTTAGAAATTAGAATCACATATAAATAAATGAGCAATAAAATACTCATAGCAATTTACAGCACATGCCAATCAATAGCAAAATGAAGATTAACATTAGGTGTGTTACACACTATTCAATGTGGTTGTAAATTCAAAATGTTCACTTTTGAACAGTATCATGCCATGGAGTAGCCACAAATATATATAAACATCTGAGGTGAAAGCTTTCCAAGAAAGCACAAAGTTCTCATTGCATTTGACAAATAAGTTTGTGTTTGATAGATAAAATACATTAAATTTTTATTCAAGAGTTTCTTGTCTCAAATTTATTCTCTGCTATTACCACTTGTCATTAACAGCTATAAACTCTTGTCCATTAACTTAATTGGTGTGTGCCTCAGTTTCTTTATTTATATATGTAAAAAAAGTGTTTTAAGTATTTTTCTATACTTAAAAAGGTATGAGTGTTTGTCAGAATCTATGTCAGTGCACCACATGGCTGCATTGCCTATAGAACCAGAAGAAGATGTTGGGTCACCTGTGACTAGACACAAAGGCAGCTGTTTGTCACCATGAGGTTGATATTTGAAGCAGCATCTTCTGAAGAACAGCAAGTGCTCTTACTGCAGAGCCATCCCTCCAGGCTTGTTTTTAATTTTATTACAAATATCAAGATTATTATCATATTAGCTATTTCTTGTTTTAAAGTCCTATTTAGGTATCTGAATCAGGTATGCATGAAAATGCCAGCACATTGGTAAATGCCATTTATGTAAAGACAAAGAAAATGAGTCATTAAATTTTGTCAAATTGTTTTACTAAAGTGGCAAAAGTTTGAGTAGCATCCTTTTGAAAGGGTGTATGTTTTTCCCATACCAACTAATTAAATGAATGGATTTTTTTATCAAGTGTAATGTTTCTGGATGTATATAAACTTCTTTATATGCATAAGCAGTAATAGGGGTAAGATATTCACCATGGGAGGGAAAAAAGAGCCACTAAGAAAATTCAAGCAAGTTCAATTAAAAACCCTAGTCTTATAATTTTATGCACTGCAAAATGAATACATCACTTTTGTCTTGACTCTATACTTTATTTGATTGTGCAATTTGGAATTATTCCTATGTTCTCAGACCAAAGGTGACATGTTCATTGATGACTGGAAGTCTTATTTTTTGACTGCTCAAGCATCACGCCTGTCCATAATCCTGCTTTACAACCATCAGTAGACAAATGAGCAACTGAAGAAACTGTAATGTACATAGAGCAATTGCATTGTCTTACGTGGTGTGTGTAGCTCTTTTTGAAAGATAGACAGCTTTAAAAGAGTGAGAACTCACAACAGGCAAACTAAATTTTAAGTGTTATGTATATTAATTAAAATTATACTCCTTTGAGATAAATGGCAAATATGAAAAATTAAAGTACAGGACTATATAAATACTCTGTAAAATTATTCTATTACTAAGTCCTCTGACATGATTGTCTCTTTTATTGATATAAATCATGTGATTATCTAGCCTTCTACAAGCATCGTGTGTGTGTGTGATCATTGTATGTTAAGTATTCCTGATGTGGTTTCAATGAAAAATGTACCTGATGTGGGAATGTCTTTCTGTATGCTGTGAATAGCAATCTTTAAATAAAAGAGCTGTTTTGGCCCATTACAGGTACCATAGGAAAAGTAGGAGGAGGCATCAGAGTAGGTAGGAGGAACAGGGCAGAGTCAGAGAGAACAAGCCAGAAGCCCAAAGGAGCAACATGTAAGGAACACAAGTGAGCCACAGGTCACGTGGCAGGAAAGATTACTATAAATGGGTTGAGTTAAGATGTAAGAGCAAGCTGTCAATGTGCCTCAGTCATAGGCCAAACAGCATGAAGTTAATATAAGAGTGTGAGTCATTTCTGGGGGGTTGAGCAGCAGCGGCAGGCGGCTAAGGGGTCTGGGGCTGCGGGTCTGTGGGTCTGGGCCTCTGGCTGTCCGGGACCAAGAAACCACATTGTAACATGTACCCATAGACTCATATGTTTAAATATTCAGTCCGTGGTTGGTAGAACAGTTTGGGAAGGATTAGATGTGGCTTTTCTTGAAGAAAATGTGTCTCTGGGGTTGAGCTTTAAAGACTCAAAAGACAATTCCATTCTCAGCAGGCTTTCTGCCTTTAGTTTTGGATTAATTTATGGGCTTCCAGTTGGTCCTATCACTGCTCTTTTCTCTACTCCCATGGAATTTTTTTTTCCTTTGAAATAACAGTCTTAATTAAATTCTCCATTTTATAAGTTTCCTTAGTCATTGTGCTTTCTCACAACAATAAAAAAAAAACTAACAAAATTCCTGTAAACTTCCTCATATGAATGTCTGTACAGTTGTGAATAATTCTTATTTTACACCAGAGCAATGGGTTTGCATTCTCAGATACCTCTGACCTTTCAAGTAGTATGTGGTGACTTCCCTTTTGTTTGACCATTGGTCAAAAGATTACTCAAAGGTAGTTAATGACATAAGCAGTCAGGCATACATGACTCTTTCAACAATCAGAAAAATTGCTTATTTGAAAAACAAAAACATTGCTAAGTATTTGAAAAGGAATATAGAGTTAGATCTAGCTTCTACGTTAGAAAGCAGAGACAAGATGACCACAGGTTTTATGTCAGTATAGAGCATGTCCAAAATCTCACAACCAAAGAAGAGCCCAAAATATTGGTACATGTTTCAGCCCAGAATTTCATAAACTTTAAGTTATTAAGTAGATCCAAATATTTAAATATTCAAATTTTAGAATTATACCTGTGGAGTATTCTGTCCTATGTAGTAAGACTATTTGAAAAATGGAATTATCCCTTTTAAGGTGTCTAATCTAAGGTTGTCATTGATGCAAAGAAACACCATGACCAAACATCAGGTTGGAGAGGAAAGGATGTTTGCACTTCCACATTCCTGTTCTGCTCATCACCAAAAAGCCAGGAAAAGAACTCAAAAAGAGCATGAATCAATGGGTAGGAGCTGATAGAGAGGTCACAGAAGAGTGCTGCCTACTGTCTTGCTTCTCATGGCTTGGTCAGCCAGCTTTCTTCCTAAACCAGAGAACGTCAGCCCAAGGATGGCACCATTCACAATGGGCTAGGGCCTCCACCACTGATCACTAATTAAATGCCTTGTAGCTGGATCTTATGGAGGCATTTTACAAATGAGGTTCCTTCATCTCCAATAATTTATCTGTGTCAAGTTGACATAAAAACAGCCTTTACATGAAGATGAGGAAAATATGTCCTGACTGGCTTACTGCACATCAAAAAGCTGAGTACCAAATGATGATTGTCTTAGTTACTAAGGAGAGCTTGAACAAAAGCAAAACTAGACAACAGAACAAGAACTATCTAAGAAGCATTTTTAGGTCTTTCTACTCATGTGATTACTTATTTCACTGTGTATCTGGACAAGAGTAAATGAGTATTAACCATTCCGATGACTGAATAAAAACTGAATACTTACCTGCCTTAGGATTTTCTCCTTTAACTCCAAAACAAATGACCTCACTACTTTTAAATTCAGCCTTACACAGTTAATCAGAATATGCACTCAATACATCTATAGTCTCTGTCAAAATGACCTCTAGATCCCCATTGGGTCAATTCTATGGCCCATTTTTTTTTCATATTCTGGTCTTTCAAACTCCAAGAAAAATAATCCCCCAGTCCTCTGCTTATAAGGATTAGGGGCTTTCTCTTATTTATATTTCTAACCCTCTCACAGTATTCTCACAAATCAGTTCCAAAGGCTAGATTCTTGTGGCCAGGTTTATTATAGCAAGGACATCACTACAATGCAGCGGTCTCACTATTAAGCATCAACTTTATCTTCTTAGTTATTTTCTTGTGTCTGAAACAGAAGATATGAACAAAAAGCCCAGAAGAGTGAACAAGTTCTTTTGTTTACGGTTTAAGAGTAAAGTTCACTAGAAAGGAAGTCAACGGTCGGAGCTAGATGTAACTGGTGACAGTATGCAAACTGTTAGAAAGCAGAGAATAGTGAATAAATATGATTGTCTAAGGGGCTCCATTTGACTCACTGGAGGACTACATCCTAAAGAGCTGTGACCCCAGTTAATGTAGGTCTCTCCATCTCCATTTACTAACTCAAGATAATTACTCACAAGGCTTGTCCAGAGCCTGGTCTCTTTGGCGAGTCATGTGATGTTATTAATATTTTCAGTCATAATTACTTCAAGTCAATTCTGCTTTTCTGTTATACCTAAGGTAAAAGTAGCCCAATATATTTTCAGATATTTTTATTGACCCAGGTTTGGTAATAATGATTTGTAATCTTAATACTAGAGATGGGTAGGCAGAAAGATATCAAGTTGAAGTTCATTCTCAGCTACATTGCTTGATTTTTTGCTTCATGTGATCTTTCTTCAAAAAATGACATACAAAAAGTATTTTAGGCTTGGGAGGAAGTGAATAGGCACAAAGTTCCATTTCTTTAGGACCTAAGTTGAGAAAATGAGATATTCTCAAATTAACACAAATTTATGCTTATGACTCTTAGCCCAAAGCTTTTTGCATATACCTTGTTCCTTTGTTGCAGAAACAGAAGCAAATCCAAATTAAAAACTATGGGGAATTGGGAGTTGCAAAAATAAATCACATTAACCTAATTTAATTAAATAGTCAACATTTATTCTTATAAATAAATCTAAACAAAATTTAGACTTCTCGCCTTTTTGGGGGAGGGGATGGATGCATGGGGAGTGGTAAGTCTAAGGGCTGTCTGAGAGGAATTGGGAGGAGGGGAGGGTGAATAGGGGATACATTTATAGAGATGACATTTTTTTAATAAAAATAAAATTGAAAAAATGTATTTACTGAATTTTTCTTTAAATAGTAAGTCATTTGTTTATTTGATATTAATTATTGATTTATAATATGGTATAGTCACGCTAATTTCATATTTATTATATAATATATATATATAAATCATACATTTAATTATACAATGAATATATAATAATAAAACAATTCACATATTTAAAGTATAAGATTATGTAGTTGTATAGTGATGTAGTTATATAATTGTATGTGATCTCATGTTTATTATATAATAAATATGTTAATAACTATCTTTGCATTACCAGAGTGATTTATGTTCAGAGTGACTTGGAATTTGTTAGTGGATAAATGATGCAGAAAGTTTTATTAAATCCTGGTAAGATATGACAATATGTCTGTACTCAACCAGCATAGAATAACATAAATATCTATTCTGATATATGGTCTTTCTTTTTGAGTAAGTACATAGGCTAAACTCTTGAACAATATAACCCAGGTTATATCAGAGGAGAAAAATAGATAAATGCTTGGTGTTGTTTAAGTGTACAGTAAAACTAAAGAAACTATTGAAATTATTTTTATTGTCATATTTATCTGCCTTATGAAATCTGAGTGCTATAAACATATGATAAATTCTGTGGTACCCTTATATAAATTGTCTCCATTTTTTTCATTATATTTTTGGGATTCATAATATTCAATAGATTTTAAACATCCTTGAAAATAAGCTGTTCTTTGTACTGTTCTGTATACATCACTAAATGCTTGCCACTTAAACCCTTAGCAGAAATCTGTTGAATGAACACATGGTTATTTTAATACAGGAATTATTTAAATACATCAAGGAGAATTTTTCCTTTTATTGGTCTAAATATTTTATTAGAGGAATAAAGTTGTCCTGAGGATTTTAGTAATCACAGCTTTCTTATCTCCTGTTTATTGTATGTGTTGTACAGTAAGCAGACTTTACAATATTGGATGCTCAGCAGATACAGCTGCAAAGATTTTTTTCATATTAGTATAATGAATTTAAACAAAGATATTTATAGAAAATATCAAGAAGTTCTCTAAAAATCCACAAGAAATATATTCTAATTATGACTTGGATTATTGTAATTCAAAAGAAAAATATCTACTAGGAAATTCATAATTATAAAATCTTTAATCTGCAAACTGACTTCCTTCTAATAGTAGCCAGGCCCCCTTACTGCCTTTAGGTAATTGTAATACCCAAGGAATTATTACTTGCGGATATTGGCAGTACCATTAATGTAACAGAATTACATAAACAAAACTGAAAAGAATATTTGTTACTTATAATTGTTATTTCTTAAACCTAAAGAATTTTGCACAAAATATTAGAAACATGCTACTTTTGAAAATATGGGTTTTTGGATGCTATTATTTTATGAGCCATTACATACTGGTAAGCAATAGTAAAGATGCTCTAATGAAGGAGAAATCTGGCTGGATTGCTCATATTTTCTTTGGGAGCTCCTTGTTAACTGTGCTTGTGAAACTACAGTGAAGCATCAGGCCACATTGAAGGGTACTTAAATGACTTAATTCTTGGTAGTACATTGTGTAAATTAAGAAATATTTTTCATACTATCTTTATTGATTCTATGAAAGCTATTAATGTTGTTATAAAAACCTAAACCACAAATATAATAAAGTATCATGGTTGAGTTATGTCTGATGCTTTTGCATACATTTATCACAGCTGGGGGTCTTTTCATTCATTCTTTCATTTGTTCAAAAAATATTTACTGAAGCCAAATTAAGTGTTAATCTCCTAACGTAATTCAGGACCAGTAAATAATGATAGGATTGTTCCTGTTGCTTGAAGCCAATTGTTTAGGAAAATAAAATAAAATACTAGATTTACTTTTGAGTTAAATCCAAATACCTCCCTTTCATCTTTCTAGGTCTAGCCATCACTTTGCTTTCCAGATTAGGATTTCATTTGTTGGAGTACAATTTTCTATATATTATCTTTCAAGTATTCCCAATATATGTGTGTGGAGAGGACTCATCCCTTAACACTTAAGTCTTTGGTGTACCAATCTTCACAATGGTCTAGCATCATTCCATGTGTAAAATATAAACTGTATTGACATATTCTATTAACGATTTGACTTTTATTCTTGGAGCATGATGTTGATTCTGTTACAAAATGTCGACTGTTAAGTGTGGATCTGTTTCAAATATAGTTGCTTATGTATGTTGAGTGTTTGGATTACTTTGATGTATATTTTGAAGCAATTACAATTTTGTTCATCATCATTTATTCTGAAAATATTCTTTCTGGATGCATTAAGTTTTCCAAAATTAAAAACAGTGTGAAATTTAATGCTTAATTTTAGGAAATAAAAAATAAAATATATTGTTAATATGCATATTGAAAAAATTAAAGTCCGGACTTTTAAATCAATTTAGAATATATTGCCAATATTGAATATTGCTTATATTGCTTCTATTAACATTAGAGCAGTATAAAATTGCTTATATTAACATTAACAGCTAACTTTTAGAGAATTTTTCTAGCCATTTTAAATTGGTATGTCTCAAAAATAAAAACTCAGTTTAGGAATAATTGAAAAAAATTTTGCATTTTTATAACATATTATGCTTGAGTATTTGGTAAAAATATTCTCATTTTCTCTTGTAAAATAATGGTGGTGTGGCTTTGAGAAATACAAGATATAAAAAATCATAGATAAACTGGCAATTTATTAGATAAATGTCTTAATTTTATGTAAATATTTGAATAAAATATTCATATACTAGTAAGCACTTTTGAAAAAATGCTAAAATCTTTGGGTATATGACTTTGAATTATTTTATTGATAGTGAGAGGTAGCTTAATCAAGACACTAAACTTACATATCTCAAAATAAGTCTCTAGCTACAAATACTGTTAGATTTAGGGTAAGTCTTTAGGAATTTATCCAAAGAGTTCTTGATAAACTATTGTCAGAATTTAGAAAGTAGCTACATGTGTCATATAATTCTTTGCCTCTATTCAATGTGTATTTTCAGGAGGAGAAACTTGGTTTCTGATTCATATGTGCCTCAAGAAATTCATATGTACTGATTAGAGAGATGCACAATAAACAAATGTTTGAAGATAATGAATGCTACATAAAGATATTGGAAATGTTTCCTGGTATTGATATGGTGGTTATAGTGTGACTTCATCTGTTTTCACTCACTCTATTACTTCTGCAATATTTGAGCCCATTGAACTCATGTATTCAGACACATCATTTACTAGAATGTTGTAGCATACTTTTAAGTAAATTTATTACAATATAACATGCATAGCCTACATAGTACTTTCATTTGTAATAAACAAAACACAGCTGTAGAGAAGCAGCCTTCTGGCTATTTAGACTTGCAGTATTGAAGAAGATTTAATAAATTCTACTGTACTTATGTCACATGTTCTCTGACTATAACTTCACATCTATTTGTGTGATTTAATCTCAGAAGTATTTCTCATTTTCACATATCAATCTGATATGAATATCTTTTTTATTATTCTAGGCTTTTTGAATTTTGCTATTACTAATTCTTATTTGAAACACTTGATTTCTATGGACTATACAGGTGATCATTAGAATAAGTGATACTTTTTCTACTTAATTCTTGGAGCAACAGATTCATACTTTGAAAATAGTAGGTCAATAAATTTTGAAAATGCTGTTTCTTACATTAATAACTTATTGAGTGTAGAATCACAGAAGGAATTAAATATTAAGTACCTCATTCATAACAAACAAATTTCAAATGAAAAAAGAACAACTATGAAATGATTCACATTGCTAATTCTTTCTAACATTATCAGACCAGAAACATAGAACTCTTCTGTATTTCACTAAATTTTCTTCTCTATTCCAAACAGGGAATAGTACTGTCTGTGACCACAATCCACTTTATCTATATACTTGCTTGTTAACATTCACCTTTCTCAGTCATTCAGAAAAATTAATAATAATTCCCAGGCAATGCTATTACTTCCTTGCTTGCTGGTCTCCAGGCAATGAACAAAACTAATTTGTTTTCCTCCATGAAAAAATATATTCAAGGAGTAGTACTCTTTTATATTTTTTTACAAAAATGTTGGCTCAGGATTTTGAATGCTAGCGTTCAGAGGTTTGTCAGCCTCTGCCCTCACTGTACTTCTGCTTTAGGAAGGTCAGGTGCTTTCTTGAACCATATACTCCCCAAGAGGCTTGTGGTGGGAACTATCACCACTATAGTGCAGCTGTTGCCAATACAAAGATGAACACAACTCTTCAAGATGCTAAGGGCCTTCTTCAACCCCATCATTAGCATTGTAGAGGACAAGCTGGTTGTGGATCTGGAGACTTGGGAAAGCAAGGGGGAGAAGCAAAGCTCAAGGGATGACATGTTATACATCATCAACTCTAAGGATGATTCTTCCCTATGAGACATGATAAAGAATCCAAGACTGAAGGCTACTAGGCACAGTAAAGCGAGGACCCTGTTCTGGCAAGAGACCTACCCAATAACTAATGTGAATGTAGATAAACTGAAAATGCTTGCTTCTCAGAGATAGTGGCTGATGTGTCATTTGCTGGTGCTAAAGTAGGTGTCAAGATAAAGTCCCAGAAACACAGAGATAACGAATGGGAAGTGATTACATGGAGATTCAACAATGGAGCCAATAAAGAAGAGGTTCATTGGACCTGGCACTCATTTGCTGTCTCAAATATGAGAAGAGAAGAACGGGGATATCTTGGAAAGCTGAAATCTTTGCCAATAGTATAGAGCAATATAAAATTAATGAGCATAAAAACATTACTCATAAGCCCCTGAGTTCAGGAGGTAATGAAGGCATCCTTGCTACTGGCTGTGTTATCGCCCATGGAATTAAAATTTCATTAATGAACCTTTTTACATGATCCTATTAGGAATGACATGGCTTTGTAAATAAGGCATTTATTTTTTTTAATTCAAGGATTTGGTAGAATGACTCTAGCACTGTAAGATATTATCTTGTTTGGATATTAAAAGTGTGGGCATTGATTAATCTTATAGAAGTTGTCTTAATTAGTGTTCTTTTGCTCTGGAGAGACACCACAACCACTGCAACTCTTAAAAAAAGAAAACACTTGATTGGATACTATGTACATATTCGTTGGTTTAATCAATTGTCATCATAGCAGGCTCACAGCACATGCAGGCAGATGTGATCATGGTTAAAGGAACTGCCAGGACAGGCCTGATCATGTTATTTTGGGGAGAATTGAGGGAAGACTTTGGAGTTTTGGAATATAAAATCCAATGAATGTTGAGATCTTAGCGTTTGTGTAGAAGCCTGGGAGATAAGAATGTTGAGAGCAATACAGACAATGAAGGTCTGGCTTATGACAATTGAAGGGGAAGCAAAGACCCTATCAGGCCTTCGTGTGATGAATCTGTGCTGTCTGATCAGCTAGAGCTGAAGAGTACGCTGTGATTTAGAAGAGACCAGAGCCAGTAAGTAAAAATTTTCCCTTACTCTGACTATTGATGTTGGTTAACTGGATCTGAGAAATTAGCAGTGATTAAGAAAAGATAGGCAATATTGAGGAGAAATTCTTCTAGAAAGCAGTTTCTGAGTGTTATTAAACAGAAGCTATAATCCAGAGGTGACAGACTTGCCGTTTATGCTGACGGCCAAACTTGATAGTGTAATTGTCGCCCAGGTCATGTTGGATTTGAAGGCATGGAGGAGTTATAAAGTGAGGTTTGGCACTGTGAGAAGTATTGGTGAAGCTGCAGCCTAGCAAAGCAGTGAAAGGCCCAGGATTAAAGTGGTTATACAGAGAAGTGGAGGCTTGGCACCATGGATAGAGCCCTGGAGAGGCTATTGAAAGTGCATTCTAGTTCCAGCAGAAGATCCCAGATTTAGAGATGTAAGAAAAATGACAGAGTAAAGCCAGTCAGAGCCTAGAAGACAAGCTTTGTGTGCTGTTTAGTGAAAAGCCAGCAGAGTGACACAAGGCTTTCGGAGGAGTCGCAAAGATGGAGAGTGATACCCAGATAATTGAACATTACTCTGTTGGGGCTTGTTCAAGCTTTAACTTTGTTCAAGCTTT
Organism: Phyllotis vaccarum; assembly: GCA_033318265.1. Taxonomy (NCBI): domain Eukaryota; kingdom Metazoa; phylum Chordata; class Mammalia; order Rodentia; family Cricetidae; genus Phyllotis; species Phyllotis vaccarum. Next base: position 45,799,560 of record JARWLC010000014.1, on the reverse strand, counting down.
GACTCTGTAACTGTTCTTTCTTCTTGAAGTGGGAAAATATTTAACTTAATTTTTAAAGTGGAGCCTATGTCTAAGAGTTTGAACTTTTAAAAGAGATTAGATTTTTTAAAGAGACTGAACTTTTAGTGTGTTACAATGTGGTTTTTTTTTGGTCCCAGGTGGCCAGAGGCCCAGATCCACAGACTTGCCGCGCCAGAACCCTTAGCCACCCGCCACCCCCAGAAATGATTCAGATGCTTATATTAACTTCATGTTGTTTGTCCTATTGCCCAGGCACATTGCTAGCTAGCTCTTACATCTTAAATCAACCCATTTCTATTAATCTGTCTGCCACGTGGCCCGCGGCTCACCTGTGTTCCTTACATGTTGCTCCTTTAGGCTTCAGCTCCATCTGCCTGACTCCACCCTGCTTCTCCTACCTATTCTGATTCCTCCTCCTACTTCTTCTATGGTGCCTGTCATGGGCCAAAACAGCTCCTTTATTTAAAGATTGATATTCACAGCATACAGAAAGACATTCCCACATCATTAATGTGTTTAAATTTAGAATGATTTTGAGATTTTCAAAGCTATTCATGTTTTTTTTAATAATGTGAGATCTTAATGATGAATGAGAAAAATAAGGTTGTTGATTAATAGTGATTTGTGTGTCAAAATGACAAGGAATCAATTGTGACGGATAATGTTATGTTGATATGACAAAAGCTAAATACACCCAAGAGGGTAAAACCTCAGTTAAGAAAATACTCCATAAAATTGGGCTTTATGCAAGACTGTCAGGGATTTTCTTAATCAATGATTGATTGGGGAGGGATCAGCACATTTTGGTTGGTGCCATCCCTGTGTTTGCGGTCCTGGGTTCCATTAGGAACCTCGCTGAACAAGCCATGTGAGCAAGCCAATAAATAACTGTCCCCTGTGGCCTCTACATTAGGTCCTTCCTCTAGATTCCTGTCCTGTGTGAGTTCAAACCTTCATTGCTTTTGGTAATGAACTGCTATATAGAAGTGTGAGTGAACTAAACCCTTTGCTCCCCAAGTTGCTGTTGGTCATGGTATTTTATCACATAAACAGTAACTTGAACTAAGATAAGAGTAATTGGAATCCAGATAGCATTGACTTAAAGAATCTAAAAGATCTGAAATTGCAAGATGGGTCAATTCTTGACAGTGACCATTCCAGGTCTACAAAGGAAGAATCCTGGATGCTGACTGTGACATACAAATAGCTACTGCTCATGTTGTCCAAATTAATGCATCCAGAATGAAATCAAGATGAGTTCTAAAAGTGCCAATGCAAGAACCTAATAAACTTTTCTGGGAAAAATAAAAACAAAAATAACAACAACAACAACAATACAAAACCCAAAAAAACTTTTTTTTGTGGCTATTCCAGATCTCTTCTTACATGTCAGAGCTATAACATTATCTAACTTTGTACAGCCGAAGAATCGAATCATGCCATCTATTTTCAGGTGATGTTCAAATGTGAAAGGCACTTCAACTACTATTTGCTCATGTCTGTTCCACAGATATTAAAAAAATTGAAAATAATGAAAGATTTATTTCTATAGTATCCACAGAGAGTTCTAGAACATGGTTCTAGATGCATCTGAGAAAGACAGTCTACATGATAACTGTTGTGTCTAGCAAATTATGCACATAGTCATTAAGTATAACATGGGATTAGACTTGAGAACAGAAGACTATGCCAGTGCTATTGAGAGAGCTTTCTTTTCTATTTAATTTTTTTCAGTTTACATAGAGACAATAATTCTCCCTTCCTCTCCTTCTTTTGCTCCTTCTAATCCCCCCCCCACACACACACCCACCCCAACCTCTTCTCAAAGAAGACAAGGCCTCTCCTGGGAATATCAAGTTGAAGCAGGATCAAACCTTGCCTCTTCAAGATCCCACCATTGGGAATGTGCTCCAAAAAGTCGGTTCATTCACTAAGAATAAATTCTGGTCACACTGTCAGGGGCTACCACAAACAGTCCAAGGCACACAATAGCAACCAATATTCAGAGGCCCTAGTTCAGTGCCAGTTGCCAGTTCGGAGTACCTGGGCTATAGCTTTCTCTAGGAGTTTCCCCATCATGATGTTGACTTATTTGTTCATATAATCTCTTCTCCCTTATTCAACTGAACTCCAGAGCTTGCTGAAGATTTCTGCATCTAGTTCTATCAGTGAATGATGAAGGTTCCATAATGGCAATTGGGGTAGTCGCCAATCTGATTACATAGGAAAGAAAATCCACTCCGCTATTTCTAAGAGTCATAGCTGGGGTCATGCTTGTGGATTCTTGGAAATTTCCCTAGCACCAAATTTTTCCTAACCTCCTTCTATAAAAATATATCTTTCATTGCTCTCTCTTTCACTGTCTCTGTCCTGACTCAACCATCTGGATCCTCCATATGCCCATTCTCCATCTCCTCCCCTCTACTACTCCCTTAGTTTACCCAAGAGATCTTACCTGTATTTCTTTCCTAAGCCAGTCCATGAATGTCTCCCTTAGGATCCTCACTGTTAACTAACTTCTCTGAGATTGTGGATTTTGCCTGCAGTTTCAGCTCTTAGCCACTCATGGTGTCCCAAAAGGCTTTGGTCTTAGAGCTTATCAGTTCCAAGATATATTAGAAGGCAATCTTCAGCTGCTTTTAAAAGGGGATATTTTCTTTTTTGTGGGAAAGGCTTGGTGCACATTCTGTCACTGTGTTTCCCACTTCCCATTTCTTTCTCAAATTCTGCCTGTCAGGAAAAGCTGAGGGCTGATGTAGGCATGTTGTTCAATAAGTATTTTACTAAAATGTTCTGAATTTGTGAGAATTGTCTTTTGTAGGGTTTTCTTTATATGAATTAAACCTGAAAGCCTGAATCACCATGCCCTGACTAATTGGAGTCTCACCTGCAGTATCTGTTGGTCAAACATCAACATTACCATTACAATTATTTATAATCTGAGGTAAATAATTTTTCATAGATAATACATAATTTTAATAATAAAACCTTTTGTAAGTCTTGGCCATTATGTGTATACCTGTAAAATTAAGACTAACAATGCTCCAGCGTATATATCCAAAGGATTAAGCAGATTTTTGGATATTATAGTCTAAATCTTATTACAGATATACCATGCAATCCTACAGGACAAGCAGTTGTAGAAAGATCTCATTGCACCTTAAAAGAGATGCTTTATAAACAGAAAAAAAAAAAACCAGAATGAAAAAAAGACCAGGGAGAGATTGCATAATGTCTTACTAACCTTGAATTTTCTTAATGTTGAGAAAGGAACAATGTCTGCACTGGGTAATAGAGAGACAACGGATAATAGAAAAACCAACCTGTCTACTTCAAGGATATGCTGACCACAGAATGAAAGCCAGGATATATGCTTTGGTGGGGAAGGGGTTTTGCTTTTGATTCCACAAGAGAAGAAATCTACGGGTACCAACAAATTTAATAAAGATCCAACTTGAAAAGGAGACCCCCTCCTGAAGAGAAGTAACAGCTCATCCACCAATATGACCAGTGGCTACATGGTAAGAAAAACTCAATTAACAAGCATGGGGCAGGGTTTAATTTTTGTGTATACAGAAGGATAGACATAAGGATTTTTTTTAAAAAAAATTAAGAGGACACTGGATGACTCAATGCCTAAGGCTAAAAGAAAGTCAATTATGAAAGGATTACAAGCAAAGAAATGTAAGGCCTATTGGTACAAATATACAATACAGGTTAAAATCCCAATTCTCTCTGCTTAATATCTGTATCTTTTTAAAAAATGTGGTCCTGATTTAATTATAAAGCAACCTAGCATGCCTGAACACTGGGCAGAGCTCCTGGTCCAGCTAAGGGCAGGGGAGGAAAGTCTGTATGAGCAAAGGGAAGGGATTATGAGGAAAATTCCCACAATGATGTCTGGCTGGAGAACTGAGGAGTTCACTGAATCAAGAACAGCCACTGGAGATCCATCGGGAAAAGAAGCTAGGACCTCCAAGGGTAGGCAACTGTTGACTGCCATGGGCAGTATGTGGAGCCTTGAGGGTTGGGATCAGACTGTGTTCCTCTGTACGGAATGGCACCTTGGAGCCCTTTCCCTGCAGAGGAACACCTACCCCCCTCTTCATATTGGGATGAGTAAATTGGACTTGCCTGGAGTGGATGTGCCACATTGAGCTGACCCACCTTGGGACTTCTTGCCCTTTTGGGGTAGGTGATGGGTGGATGAGGCAGGGCGAGGCTGAAGGATGACTGGGAGAGATTGGAAGGAGGGAAGGGAAGGGGAGAAGGGGGATACATACATAAAAATGACATTTTTTAATTAAAAATTTCAAGCTAGCTTTAGAGTTGGGTAAGTGGCTTTCTCTTTCTCTAAAACCAATCACATTGGTTAACAAAAAATTAAGAGATTCTGTCTCATATCAAAAAAAAGCCACTTGGTATAGGACAGAAGATAGCCAAGATAAATAGGGACTATTGTTATTGTAATTTTATTTCTAATCCTTTCTCTGTATCTGTTCTTTCTTGACCTATTAAAATCTTCTTTGCATACAGTATTCTCCTGAAAATGAAAACAGTCCATTTGATATTGACAATGTTTAAGTTTCCTGCTGTAAACAGCAAATTCTCCTACCAGCAATTTCTAATAGCACTCAGAAAGAAGATTGGGCACCACCACAATGATCCTACCTGGACCTGGTTTGTGATATCAAAAAAAAAAAAAAAAAAAATCTGGTTACAGCGCTCAGTGACTGATTTTGAAATACAGACTATTCAGGACAGTTGCAAGTTAGCTTACTATGATTGCCATATCCCTACAAGAATTCCAGACGGCTTTATCCAGTACTCTGAGACTGATTATAAATCTTTATAGTCAGTCCACTGAGACCTAACCACTGTCATGGTTCTTATAAGACCCCACAGAGATACTGTCACCTAAGGGTTTTGTCCTCTAAGGGTTATGGATAATTATCATTCTGCTAGGGTGGTTTTAAGTTATATTTGGGTTGAGGATAGAACAATAATATAGACTAAGTAATTCTTTTCAAAAATAGAAAAAGGAAATAGGACAGATATAAGTAGATTATTATATCTACCTGTAAATAATTATTAGCCAAATATGAGTCATGGACAGTTTGCACTGGTATAGATTCTTGTATAGTAATAAGAATGTGAAATTATTATCTTATGTATTTGCTTGAAATAATTAGTATATTGATACAAAATTGAATCTGTAATCGCCATATTTTGCACATGCTTCTACTTCTGTTTAAAATATTTTGCACATTAATGCATATTAAGCATATTGTTGTCATTTTAATTATGCAATTTCTATCTCTGTTATTATATAGTTATTATAAATATGTATATTCTATTTCCATTTAAGATGTTTTTAAACATCTGCTCATATATTTTGTATGATATATATTTAGGATATTATTGTCATTTTTTTACTACACATTTACCTTTATTTAATGTTTATATGATTGTGATACTTGAGGTTATTGTTTAAAAAATGTACACCAATTTATAGATTGTTTATTTTTAAAATGTAAGCTTTACTCCAGAATGGTGAGAGTTGTAGATTATAGTTACTTAGGGTTGCCATGTACTAGTCATGCTGCTTACATTTCTCAGATATATAGTAGAATATGTCAAATAGGAGTATTCGACCACTTCATAGACCAAGAAAATATACCATTTAATGTTTGGTTATTCAGAATTTTTCCATGAGAGACATGATAATTTCTGGCAGAATCATTCTTTTCCCAAGATGGTGTTGGGCATCAAGGACACTCCACAAGTAGTTTGTATTCCTTCTTGAGGCCTGTATCAAAAAAAGATGGATACTCCAACCTTGCAAGAAAGCTGTGGGTAACTCTCCAGGCAGCTGACTGCCACTGTCCTCTCCTAAATTTTGGAAAATACTTTCTGGTGCTTTCAGCTTATTCAAGTTGAATATTTTCCTTCTCAGGTCTTTGATGGGGTTGAAGACTAGATAGTTAAAGTTACTACCATCTCATATCTTAGCTAAGAGCACGTAGGGATTTGATTCATATTAGTCAAGATAAGCAGCCTTGAAGTAATCTCGGTATACTTCCACTTTCCAAAATTCTAGACATTTAAGACATATTTTATGTTTGTTGATTATCAATTCTAGTTTGACCTGGTTTACACTATTTGCTTTTTCCCTCTCCTGGACAGTACCTTACAATTATCTCTATTGTATATGGTCATATTTAGGTTTAGAACGTTCTTATTTCAACAAATATTCTGAAAATAGTGAATATTTGAGTTCTTCCTTTTCGATTTGAATTCCCTTGATCTCTTTTTCTTGTGTTATCTCTCTGAGTAGAAATTTAAGAACTATATTGAATAGATACAGAGACAGTGGACAGCCTGGTTTTGTTTCTGATTTTAGTGGAATTAGTTTGAGTTTCTCTCCATTTAGTTTGGTTGATGGTGGTTGTCAGCTCTCTGTAAATCACCTTTATTATATTAGGTATGTTCCTTGTATTTTTTTATTTCTCCAGCACCTTTATAGAGAAGGAGTACTGGATTTTGTTGAAGTTTTTTTTAGTATCTAATGAGATGATCATGTGGTGGTTTTTTAAATTTCAGTTTGTTTATATGGTATATGACATCGACATATTTTCATATGTTGAACTGTTCCTGCATTTTTGAGCTGAAACGTACTTGATCGTGGTGGATAATTTTTGATGTATTTTTGGATTCAATTTCTCGGTATTTTATTGAGTATTTTTGTATCAATATTTCTGAGGAAATTTTAATTCTCTTTTTTGTTGCATCTTGTGTGGTTTGAAAACAAAGTAATTGTAGATTCATAAAAAGAATTTAGCCATGTTCCCTCTTTTTATGCTGAGAAACAATTCAAAAAGTGATGTGGAAATGCCTTTCTGTATGCTGTGAATCTCAATCTTTAAATAAAGGAGCTGTTTTGGCCCATGACAGGCACCAAAGAAAAAGTAGGAAGAGAAATCAGCATAGATAGGAGAAGCAGAGAAGAATCAGAGACAGACTGAGCCAGACACCCAAGAAGAAGCAAGCATGTAATAAACACAGGAGAGCCACAGGCCACATGGCAGTAAAGATTAATGAGAATGGGTTAAGATGTAAGAGCAAGCTAGCAATGTACCTAAGCCATAGACCAAACAGCATGAACTTAATATAAGAGTCTGAGTCATTTCTGGGGGCCTGAGCAGCAGTGGCAGGTGGCTAAGGAGTCTAGTGGGGCAGGTCTCTGAGTCTGGGCCTCTGGCTGCCTGGGACCAAGAAACTACATTGTAACAGATGGCATCCCTGGGTGGGCCGAATATCCACTTAAAGCCTGAAAAAGTTTTAAAAGGGGTTTTAGCACAGAGACTGAGCTAAGGAAGCTTCCAAATCATGTGTATGAAGTGGGTCATTGTATAAAGAAAGCGTGGCTTCCAGGTCACATTCAAAATGGCTCAGGTGGACTGGTGACAGGAACTGTAAGCTGTAATCAAGCCAGTTCCAGAAATCACACAGAAGACTCAATAGCATGTTATTGGTTTAAGGTTTTTGTTTATTTTGAACAAAAAGGAAACAAAGATGGATACTTAGTAGCAGCATTTTCTTGGGTCTGCTCTGTTTGCTGAACACAAACAGACCCGACCCCTTTAAGAGAACTTACTGATTCAGCTTTATATGCAAGAACTATGCAGCTCTTTAAGAGAGTATGAGTATTGTAAAAGCCCTTATGGTTAGAAGATGATTAAGGATTCAAAATAAAACAGATTCAGATGAAAAGAAAAACCTGTAAATGGGTTACAATGTGTGTAAAAGGTACATGGGATTCAGAGAGAAAAGAAAGGATAGAGAAACTCTTTAAAAAGAAAAAGAGTAATAAAAATATAATAAGCCACATAAAGATAGAAAATAAACACAAAATCTGGATTTTGGTTGTTATTGTGTTTTCTTTTAATTTTTTAACTGTTAATGTGCTAACTGCAGAAAGACAATGGATTGCAAATGCAAGGGCTACTAAGTTAAACAAGAATATATTGTTTAAAAGTATTTTGATTTTGAAATTTATGTCTAAGGATTTATTGCTTTAGAAGAGTTATACTTTTGTTTCCACAGAAAATAAGAACCTGTGGATTGCTTCCAGGCAAATATGGTTTCATCAACCTCTGAAAAAAATCTCTGATGAGAAGAGATGGCCATATAAGATACAGGGCCACAGACTATGATCCAGTCTCAAGAACTCATGAGATTTTTCAACGTCCCTTTATTAGCAGGAAGTAATAATGAAAAACTACGCCCAAATTTCCAAAATATTGTTTCTAAATGTTTGCTTTTATTATTATTGGTTAATGGTCATAGTTAATCTCTTTCTAAGAATAAAAAGAGGATATGATATATGAATGATTTTAAAAAATTAGATTATTAAATTTACTTTAATCCAAAAATCAGCTGTTAATCTCAAAATATTTTATATTGGTATGGATTTTGGTTTATTGATACAAATTTAAGGTCAATTCTCCAATGATGTATGTATTTTTCTACTCTTGTTTAAGATATGATGTTTATGTAACTGATTTAAAATTATAATGTATAATTAAGAAATGCATGTTACCTAGATTTTTAGGTATACAAAGATATAATTCAATTAGATAGGTAATCTTCAAATACTTATAAATCCTACAGAGTATGACATTTAAGATGTTTTAAGAACTTAGACTTTTCTGGACAGTAAGACAGATCTGCTCCTGGCAGCACCAATTTACTTCAAGAGAAAAATGGGCACCAAAGAAACTCCATATTGAGATTAGTTTCTTTGTGGCATTGGTTAGCCACTGGACAAGAACCTGTTCTTATATTGACTGCTTGACAGTATGCTGTTTAAACTGGACATGCAGCTTCCATAAGAAGATGACCTCTGAACTTTGGCAGAACAAGCCGAGATGGTCATTCAGTTTCCTGCTTTGTAGATAAAACTGTCAGACATTCTTCAAGACTCGAGAAGAAGAACACCTGATGAACTGTACCAGAATGGGCAAAGCATATTTCCTGCTTCACTGACATGAAAAGAGACTCTGGGCCTGTAGGATGAAGATGGATGCCCCAACTTTATAGAGGAACTTTGGGTGACTGTCCAGGCAGATAGGTGTCATCTCTGTCATTTCTAGATTTTGGAAGTTACTTGCACTTCTCGTTTACTTGGATAAATATATCTTTCTGTGGTCTTTGATGTATTGAAGATTGGATAGTTATAGGTATAATTTTTCTTGGTTATTTTAAGGTGTATTGGATATGAAACTTTAGATTCACAATGATAAGGTAGATGATAGAGCATTTTCCTTAATTTTGCTAAATACAAATAGACCAGATGTGGTAACTGTAATTCTTGCTTGATAACTGTTGTGTTATATGTAATTTTGCTTTCTTAAAATTGAAACCTTCCTTTTTGATTAGACAGAAATAGGGAGGTGATGTGAGAATGCCTTTCTGTATGCTGTGAATCTCAGTCTTTAAATAAAGGGGCTGTTTGGCCCTTGACAAGCACCATAGAAAAAGTAGGAGGGGAAATCAGCATAGATGGGAGAAGCAGAGCAGAGTCAGAGACAGACTGAGCCAGATGCCCAAGAAGAAGCAAGCATGTAAGGAACACAGGTGAGCCACAGGCTACGTGGCAGTAAAGATTAATGAGAATGGGTTATCTTACATCTTGTAAGAGCAAGCTAGCAATGTACCTAAGCCATAGACCAAACAGCATGAACTTAATATAAGAGTCTGAGTCATTTCTGGGGGTCTGAGCAGCAGTGGCAGGTGGCTAAGGAGTCTGGTGGGGCAGGTCTGTGGGTCTGGGCCTCTGGCTACCTGGGACCAAAAAACTACATTGTAACAAAAAAGTATTGGTATTATCTCATCTCTGAATTTTTTGATAGAATTCTATGCTGAAACCATTTGGCCCTGGCTTCTTTTGGGAGGGCTTTTAATGAGTGCTTCTATTTCCTTTGGGACTATAGGTATGAATAAATTATTTATCTGGTCTTGATTTAATTTTGGTATGTGGTACCTATCCAAAAAAGTCCAGTTTTTTTTTTATTTTCTAATTTTGTGAAATACAAACTTTTAAAATATGACTGAGTGATTCTCTGGATTGCCTCAGTGTCTGTTGTATGCCTCTTTTTTATTTCTGATTTTGTTAATTTGAGTATTTTCTCTCTGCTTTTTGATTAGTTTGGATAAGAATTTGTCTATCATGTTGATTTTCTTATTCTCTTCGTTTGTATTTTATTGATTTCATCCCTCAATTTGATTATCTTGCCATCTATTCTTCCTAAGTAAATTTCTTCTTATTGTTCTAGAGCTTTTAGGTATGCTGTTAAGTCATTAGTATGAGATTTCTCCTAAATATATATGTAGGCACTTAGTGCTATAAACATTCCTCTTGGAACTGCTTTTATACTGTTCCATAAGTTTGGATATATTGTGAATTTATTTTCATTGTATTCTAGTAAGTCTTTAATTTCTTATTTTTTCCTTGGCCCAGTAGTGATTCAGTTACGCATCATCCACTTTTTGGGAGTTTTTAGCCATTGAGATCCAATAAGATACATGATTTATTCCAATTCTGTTTTATCTGTTGACATTTGCTTTGTGACAAAGTATGTTATCAATTCTGGAGAATACTGCATAAAGTTCTCAGAAGGTATGTTAGTATTTTTGTGTTTGGGAGAATTGTTCTGTAGACATCTGTTGAGTCCATTTGAGTTATAACACCTATTACCATCCTTATATATCTGTTTCTGTCTGGCAGACCTGTCCATTGGTGTGAATGGGGAGTTGCCTCCACTACTGTTGTGTGGGGTCATAAATGTAGGTGCCCTTGTATTTGGAGCATAAATGTTCAGAATTGAGACTTCATCTTGATATATTTTTCCTATGGTTAATATAAAATGTTCTTCTTCATCTCTTTTTTTAACTTTGGTTGTAAGCCCATTTTGTTAGATATTAGGATTGCTATACCAGCTTGTTTCCATTTGATTAGAAAGTCTTGTTCCAACTTTTTACTCTGAGGTAGTGTTTGTGTTTTTACATGCAGTAGAAGAATGAATCCCATTCTGTGTCTTTTTTAATAGGTGTATTGAGTTCATTAATATTATAAGAGAAATTAATGACAAGTGATTCTTAAATCTTGCCTAATTTTTGTTGGTGTTAGTGGTAGTATTTGTATGTTTTCCTTTTATGGGATTTGCAAGGTGATCTATTGCCGGTGGTTTGTAAGTACAGGTTACTTTCTTGGGGTAGAGATTTCCTTCTAGAACTTTCTGTAGGGCTGATTTGTGGGTAGGTATTGTTTAAATCTGGTTTTATCATGGAAAACCTTATTGTCTCTGTCTATGGTGATTGAAAGTTTTGCTGGTTATAGTGGTGTGAGCTACAGTAGTATTCATGGTCTTTGTGTCTTCAAAAATTTGTCTAGGCTCTTCTGGCTTTCAAAGTCTCCATTAAGATGTTGGGTGTAATTCTAACAAGTCTGCCTTTACATGATACTTGGCATTTTTCCTTTGTAGCCTTTAATATTATTTTATTATTTTCTATTTTTAGCACTTTGATTATTATGTGGGGAGGAAACTTTTTTATGGTCCAAGCTGTTTAGTGTTCTCTAAGCATCTGATACCTTCATGGGCATGCCCCTTTTCAAATTGGAAAAAGTTCTATTCCATGATTTTGTTGGATATATTTTCTACGTATTTGAGCTTAAATTCTTCTTTTACCCTACTATTCATAGATTTGGTCTCTTCATAGTATTCAAAATTTCCTGGATGTTTTAAGAATTTGATGGATTTGACAATTTTTTGACCAATGAATCAGTTTCATCTATTGTATTTCAGTGTCTGAGATTCTCTCTTCCATCTCTTTATTCTGTTGGTGATGCTGGTTCTGAAATTCCTCTTTATTACCCAGAATTTCCTTATTTTAAGTTTTTCATTATCTTTATTTTGCTTTTCAAACCTTGAATTCTTTCCTTCACCCTAAGGATTGTTTTTCCTTAGCTTTCTTGGCTGTCTTTAAGGGATTTATTTATTTCTTCAAAGTTTGTGCTTGTCTCCTTTTCTATTTCTTTAAAGAAAATTTTCCTTTCCAATTTTAAGACCTTTATCATCTTCCTAATATTGTTTTAAGGTTTTTCTTATTTCTGTCTGTGTTGGTAAGTTCAGATCTTGTTGTTCTAGAATGACTAGGTTCTAGTGGTACCGTATTGCTCTTTATATTGTTGAATGCATTCTTACACTGTCATATACCTATCTGGGTTTGGAGTAATTATAGGTACAAATGTATTTTTTCCCCAATTGGTGTAGATGGTGTCTCTGCCTATAGCATTCCTGGTGCCACAGAGGGTGCTTGGTGGTAGGGAGTGAATGCTGTTGACTGCTGCTAGGGTTGTGATGTGTGAGGGTGGTACCCTGAGTCCTAAAACCTAGAGAGGAGTGTTGTTAAGGTAGGAGAGCACTCTTTCCTTTCTCTAACTAGTGGTGGTATAGCCTGCGCCTATGTGGGCCTCTGATGCTGCAGGGAATATTTGAAGGGTGATGAATTCTATGGTTCAGGGGTGAGGATGGGATTTGTAGGTTATATGGTAGAGTGGGTGGCAGGAAGGTTGGTAGACTAGCCTGGCTGCAGAGGTCTTACCTTCTGACTGGCTGCTTGGACTCTGGGGGATGAGGTGAGAAAGTTTTCAAGTATACAAAAAAGCCATGTGACAAAACATACACAGGTTATAACTGACCTTTAAAAATATGGATATGAAAAGTATTTACACATAAAAACTGTGTCAACTGAATAGTTAATGAAGAAGAATGTAAAGCATCTTCAACATTATTCACAGTTGATTGGTATTGTGAGTTTATTATCATCAAGTTTAAGAATAATGCTTTGCATAAATATTCAGTGTAAATTTGTAAAGTAGTCTTTGTCTATTTTGGTAATTATTGGAAATTATGTCCATTTATTTTTGTGTGTTTTTACATATGTATTTATTACCCATATATATATATATATTTCTATACATAAAAATACCTGCTCAGTATTTATAAAGTTATATTGATATACATTTTTAGAGATGACCAATACTACATTACCAATTGTTGTTCTTTCCCTGGGGAAAGAATATTTTACATACCTGAGTCATCATTGTGTGTAGGCCTTGGGTCCTTTTGTGCATTCACATAAGCATGTCTACAGGTGTTGTCCCTGTTTATCATGTCTGGATAGTTGTGCTGGTGACTGTTTATCATGTCTGGATAGTTGTGCTGGTGAGACTTTCTAGGTACAGTTTCTGCCATTTCTAGGAAATGGACAGGTCTGCCAGACAGATATATAAGGATGGTAATAGGTGTTATAACTCAAATGGACTCAACAGATGTCTACAGAACAATTCTCCCAAACACAAAAATACTAACATACCTTCTGAGAACTTTATGCAGTATTCTCCAGAATTGATAACATACTTTGTCACAAAGCAAATGTCAACAGATATAACAGAATTGGAATAAATCATGTATCTTATTGTGCTGGTGACTGTTTATCATGTCTGGATAGTTGTGCTAGTGAGACTTTCTAGGTACAGTTTCTGCCATTTCTAGGAAACATAATTTTATAATACATTTCTTGAGCCTATGGTACTGGCTCTACTTCAATTATATTCCTTAAGTCTTAGATACAGGAGTTGTAATATGGATATAACCCTTGAACTGGGCTCCACAAATCTATATTTTGATGGATTGTGGTTTTCTGTAGTAATCTCTATCTCTGCAAAGGAGTGAGAACTACACTTATCTTTGAGTATAATGACATATATTAGAATTTGTAACTACACATATGAACCACACTGGTTTAGAAAAGTAGTAGGTGAAAATTCATTTTCATGATTTCACTAGCTCTTGGTAGTAGTATTTGACTAGATTTCTAGGACCAGATGTCATTTACCCCTTATTGAATGAGTCTTCAGTACAATTAGAGAGCTGTTGGTTATTGCCATGGTATACATGCCACTATTGAACACTTGGTGCTATTGTTTGATAGCATAATAAAAAGCATAAGATAATATAAAAATAGTATATCATGTTGATGGTTTTTATGATTTATAGAATGCATAGCTGGACAGTACTGTTGCTTACTTTTCACCTCTGGAAGCTTTCATGCTGTTCTATTGGGCTATGAAAGCTAATCCTCAGAGAAGAGGCATTCAGGTCACTTCTAGCTCAGGGGTCTTTAAGACCTATTTCTAAAGTACGTAATGCCTTAAGCACTAGTGCCTTACCTTCCACCTCTGGAGAAACTAGGAAAAATAGAAATAACCATAAGATTTTGGCAGTGTCTTGGACAGTCCTAACAAAAACTCAAAGGAGAGTTTCTAATGCCTGGTATTGGTGTTTCTGTTAGATGATTGTTTTATTTTGGAAGGAGCATTGTCAAATCAGATGAGAAATTTTTATTTAAAGTACATATGCATAAGTATACAAAGACTTATATGTACTACACCTATTTTTAGATAGAATATGGGTATATTTAAGAAAAAGATGCTGAAATATTAGAGAGATAGGGAACAAACCACAGCCAATTTTCACCTAGCAAACTCCTCAGGCTGAACCAGGTAGGTGCTACATAAAGGAGTCCTGACAGACCAGGCGCAAAGTTGAAGAGGGAAGAACTTCTGCTTTCTCCTTCTTGCACTTTTCCCCATCCAGCTATATTTCTCTTTTAACATTTCTATAGACAGAATTAAAGATGAATGCTATCACCCCTTGCCCCTGTTTGGCCTTGAACCGACAGAAATCCAGAGGATCTCTGCCTCCCCAATGATGGGATTAAAGGTGGGTGACCACTCCCTGACCTTTATGGCTTAGCTCTATCTTCTGATATTTCAGGATATTTTTATTGAAAATACCACCAAGTAGAACACTAATAGTATGATTTCTTGTGATTTTTTTAGAGATCCTTACTTTATTTTACCTCTTCTTTTACTTTGTAATATTTTGCTCTTTTTTAATTAGAGTCCCCATTTTCTATATCTTTTATTTCACTACCTGAGCCCTCCTGTTTCTCTCTCCATTATTCCTCTACACCAAACCCAGCTATGGTCTCTTTTCCTGCTTTTGGCCAGGACTCCTTATACACCCTCACAACTGAAGTTCCTTCAATACTCTTTTATCCTGTACCTTCTGCAGTCTATCACAGTTTTAAACGTAACAACATGACTCTTTACTATGATTTGCTAGTCAATGGGCCCTTATCACAACAACCTAATTTTTATATGACCCTTAAGAGGAAAGAAATTCTGTTAGATTACCGTGTAAAAGTTGATACGTATAATATAGAAATCACATATGCCAGGTATATTTAGGTATTTTCTCTTTCTGTAACATCTCTGTGGGGATATAATAAAACATTCAGAGATATCAGAGGGATCTACCCACAGTCAGTCTAAGAGAATCAAAGAGTGGTGATTCACACCTTTAATCCCAGCACAAGGAATATCCTGGGAGTGGTGACCTACACCCTTAATCCAAACTGAGTTAGAGGTCATCTGAGTTTACAGAAGGAGTTCTAGGATCCAAGACAGGCAGTGGTAGGACCGCACCTTAACTGAGCAAAGAAAGTATTTAAGGCAGGCATAGAAAGACAGATAGTCAGAAGAAGCCAAGAGGAATGAGGCTGAGGAAGCTGGAAGACAGCTGGGTCAGATCTGACTGTGGTGTTTACTCTCTGATATCTCCAACTTTCCCAGAGGTCTGGTCCTGAGTTTTCTTTATTTGTGCAACACATCTCAGCTGCTGGAGTGAAGGGATAGCTGAAACAAATAGGAATAGGAATAATTCATTACCAGCTAAAATCTATCAGAGTGTTGGAATTTAAAATACATAAATAACTCCAAAATTAATCATCAAAAAAAAAAAACAACCCAATTACAACTGCTCATGTAATTAAACACAATTCTATAAAGATTAAGTACAAACAGCTAAGAAAATTTTAGGTATTGTTTAATATCTTTAGCTATCTGAGAAATACATATTAAAATGTCTTTTAGATTCCATTTTATGTTAGTTAATATGCACAAAATAAAAATAATGACAGAAGATATTGGGGGAGATGAATACTCTTTCACAGCTTGTGAGAGTTCTACCTAGTACAAACTCTACTGATCAAAGTAAAGGATCATTTAGAAGTAGATTTGGCTTTAGTGGATTTTATGAATACCAGTCTTTGGTATATAACAATGGACTCTAAATATTGATACAGAAGTATTTGCCCTTTCATATTTATTGCTACTCATTTTACAATGGCCAAAAAACCAAAAGAAGAAACAGATGTCCATTAATTGATGAGTGGATAATGAAAAAAATTGGGGCATTTACAAAACAGAATATTATTCTGCTGTTCTAAAAATAAAATTTGGAATGTGTAGCTAAATGGATAGAAGTGGAAACAGTCATTCCTAGTAAAATAATGCTTAAGCACCATCTTATGCACATCAGAATGACAAAAACAAATATCCCCACTAAAGAGAGCTTATGTTGGAAAGGACGTGGAGTTAAGCAGAACACTTCTCCACTGCTGGTGGGAGAGTGCTATATTGTACAACTACTTTGGAAATCAATATAATAATTTCTCAGAAAATTGTGAATCAATTTACCTCAAGACCTGCAATACTACTCTTGGGCATATACCCAAAGAATGTTCAATCATACTACAAGAACATTTGCTAACTACGCTCATAGAAACACTATTAATAGTAGCTAGAACCTGAAAAAAAACCTAGATGCCACTCAATTGAAGAGTAATTTTTTTAAAAAAAAAGTGGAACATTTACACAATGCAGCATTCTAAGAATTATGAAACAATGTTATTATGAATTTTTCAGGCAAGTTGAAGGAACTAGGAAAAAAAATCACTCTGAATAAGGTAACCCTGACTCAGAAAAACCAACATGGTGTGTATTCACTCATAAGTGGATCTCAGATGTAAAGTGCAGGAAAGACAACCTATAATCCACAGTTCCAGAGAGGCTAGTTACCAAGGGGTGCCCACAGATGGACATGTGGATTTTCCTGAGAAGGGGAAAAAGAGATCTACTTGGTAAACTGGGTATGGGGAAGAGATGGGAACATGAAGGATTGAGTTGGGTGGGTTGAGAGCAAAACAGAAAGGGAGAATAATGTAAGAGATGTCTTGACTGGGACTATCATTTCAGGGTTAGGGAGAATCATAGTGCTGGGGAAACTCCCATGAATCCACAAAGATGACCTCAGACAAGATTCCGACCAATTGTAGAGAGAATACCTGAACTGACCTTCTCCTGTAATAAGATTGGGGACTACCCTAATTTTCTTCAGAGTCTTTATCCAACCAATGGAAGCAGATGCAGAGATCCACAGCCAATCACAGGGCCTAGCTCTTGGAGTCTTGTTTACAAGAGGGAGAAAGGACTGAAATAGTGTGTGGCATGGTGGGTGTGTGTGTCAAGGTTATGATTGGGAGCCCAGAGACACAGCCAACCTGTACCTTAGCACCCAGGCTCTTTACAACCCCACATTGTCTTCCTCTATCGAGATATCCATCTCTTTCTATCTCCCTCTTTGCTCCTCTCACTCAACCATCTCCTTCTTTCAAGATTTGTTCCTAACTTTTCTTGGTTGCAACCCGTTATAATCCCAATTTGCTAAGGTGATCTCTATTTTCTCTTCTTAGAGGAATCTCTGGATGTCTTTTTTAAGTTCCTTCCAATCCCAAGATGTTCAGGCGTTGCGGTTTTCAGCTTGTATATTCTTTGCTTTTTATTTAAAACCCACTGAAGAGTGAGTACATCCCATGCCTATTTTTATGGGCTTGTGATACCTCACTCAGGAGGATAGTCTCTGACCAGCCTAGCTATGGTAAGGAAAGGTCTCACTTGTGGAGCTCCCAGCAAGATGTACAGAGTGCACCAAGGTTGCAGGTCCCATATGTTGTCCCCTGCATTGAGGCATGCTTTGCTCCCATAAATCACTCTTAAGCTGCATGCCTATTGGTAACACCAATAAAATGCATGTATTTACCCAGATGCCCGTTGATATAGTTATTATAATTGTTTCTTTGAATTTTCTTATGTTTGTAGGTGTGTGTGTGTGTGTGTGTGTGTGTGTGTGTGTGTGTGTGTGTGTGTGTGTGTGTCTGGCTGGCTGGCTGGCTGACTATCTGCCTGTCTGCTGTCTGCCTGCCTGTCTGTCTGAATCTGTGTTGTATCTTCTCAGGAAATTGAGATGTGAAGGTAAATTGAACAGAGGGAGAAATTCCTACATGTTAACATTGGAAAAATGTTCATAATTTTTAACAACAGGACAGAAATCTGAAAAATGAAAAATAATGTACTATAGATGTAGAAGAATCCATCTGGGCATCTTCTGTTTTGCCTTTGTGCTGATGAACCCACCCCATTTAGTACTAAATTCTGTGCTAACAAACTTTAGGATTAAACAGGGGTTGAGTAGTCTTAACTCAACTTTTAGAAGTAGAAACAGCTAAACAAAGAAATTTTATGTTAGTTTTATATTTTGGCAAAAACTGACTTTTAAATTGGCTACTGCAATTTATCATTGTTGGTATTAGCAATATAAAAATGACATACTGAAATTTTCAGGAAAATGGATGGATCTGGAGAGTGTCATCTTGAATGGGGTAATACAGACCCAAAATAATAGACAAAGTATGTACTCACTCGTAAGTGGATTTTAGACATAAAGCAAAGGATAACCAGGCTATAATTCACAAACACCTAGAAAATAGATAACAGGAGGAACTTAAAAGAGACATCCATGAATCCCCCTGGAAAGGAGAAATAGATAAGATCTCCTCAGTAAGCCAGGCTCATAAGGGGGAGAAAACAAGGGGAGGTGGGAACAAAACATGAGGTAATGTGATGTTTGAGTGGGGAGAGCAACAGAGAGGGATAACAAAGAAACAGATATCTTCAGGGATAAATGGAAGGAGCCATTGTGAGGTTAGAGGGAAACCTGGTTCTAGGGAAACACCCAAAAACCTACAAGATGAATCCAGCTAAGATTCCAAGCAATAGTGGAGAGGGTGCCTAAACAGGACTTTCCCTATAATCAAATGAATGACCACTCTAATTGCCATCATAGAACCTTTGTCCAGCAATGGATAGAGGCAGAAGCAGAGATCTATAGCCAAGCAAAGGAGCTCTGGTGCAGCTAAAAAGAAGAGAGTATATGAGCAAAGGGATCAGGATCATGAGGAGGAGACCCAGAGAGATGGCTGATCTGAGCTGCTGGAAGCTCACTGACTCTGAACTGCCAGCCGAGAAACCTTCTTGTTAAGGAATGAAACCTGCCAAATGTAGATGGCAGTCTAGTGGACTGGGAAGTTTGTGGAGCCTCTTGCAGTAGAACCAGAGTCCATTCCTGGTGCATGAACTTACATTTTGGAGCCCATTTCCTACAGAGGAATGAACACCTTACTCAGCCTTTACTGGAGTTAGGGAGTCAGTACTATTTCAACTGGATATTACAGACTAAATTGACTCACCTTGGGAATCCTTGCCCTCCCTGGGGAATGGATGAAGGGATGGGGTGGAGTGAGGCTGAGGGAGGACTGGGAGGAAGAGGGGGAGGAGGAGAGGAGGGAGGAGGAACAGTAGTGGGTATAGAAAAACTTTTTAAATAAAAATATTTTTAAAAATTTAATAATTTTATTAAGACAATTGTAGTTGGAGGTTTCTGGCCATGACTTTTGGGCCTAGCCTCAAGGTTTAGGCCCACAGACCCACAGACCCACAGAGACACACAGATGTTTACAATTGTTTTAGGCTGATTGGCCTCAGGCCCAGGCATATCACTTGCTAGCTCTCTACCCTTCATCTAACCCATGTCTCTTGTTCAGCCATGGGGCTCGGTACATTTTCTTAGAGCAGCATGGTTATCCTCTGCTTCCTCTGGCTGCTCTCTGGCATTCTGCTCTGTGCTTCCTGTACTCAGAGTTTTTCTTAGTCTGGTAGCCCCACTCACACTTCCTGCCTGCCTTTGGCCAGTCAGCGCTTTTTATTAAACCACTGCGTGGAGCAATTATTTACAATGAAGCAACACAATACCCCTATAGACAATCTTTTATTAAGAGGAAGTTTAAAGGAATGGATGCTGCTAATAAAAGTTTGTAATCTTAAAATAAGTGTTCAATACCATGAACTAAAATTTTATGTGTAGGTTTTAATGTTTGTCAACTGAAGGAAAATACATTTTCTAACCCCTAGATTTCACAAAGGAGAATTTTTCATTGTACTATTTTTGAACTTTATTTTCCCATATGTAACAAAGGCCATACAGATTTCCTTTTCCACACTTAGTATAATACTATCATACCTTATACTGGTTGTTCCCTGTCTCTCCAGGAGAAAATCAAGTTTTTTTAGCTGGAAAAAAATCTTTGCTCAATGGTAAAGTATTATTCTGTTATCTAAACTATTGTGAAAAGTTTTGACACTGATATGCATGAAGTATATTTTTCTTACAATCTATCTTATTGGCATCGGTGTCAGGATAATGCAGGTTCAACCGTCTAAATTTATGGAACCAATGCACTTTGCAATACACCGCAGCATAGACTTGCCTAAGTTTTCTGTAATATCCCCTCAGTATTGGGATTCCGGGATATACAGCCCTTTGGTTTGTGGTACTTATAGTTGGTCTTCCCATTCTGTCTTGAGTCTCAATGGAGATCTCTAAGCTTAGGGACCTTCCTGAGACAGTCTTCTCCCTTGTCATCACCATTGTCCCACTTTTCACCTTTGTCCTTCTTGCTTCATATTTTTTAGCTGAATTTTATTTTTACCTTCACTTCCCCTCCTGTTTCTTTCTCCTTCCCATACTTTATCTCTCTGTCTTTCTTTCTTTCCTTAAAGTAGAAATAGATAACGTAAGGGTTATTTTATAGTTTTATACCAAGAATTTTATATTAATTCAAATAGATATTTGGTCGTAATATTTAATATCCACATATTTATTTAACAAAGTTTCTATTCTCTCTCATAAACACATAAATAATAATTTGTATTTTAATGAATAGCTTTGCCTAATAATTTTATCATTTATGCCACTTTTGGGTCTAATTAAATTGACTATGTTATCTCTTATTACATAAGCATTATTCTGTTTCCTTTTCTTTGCCTAGTAAATTTTTAATATAATAAAACATGCATTATTATAAATGTTTTCTCCTTTTTATGCATAGTTTTTATCTCTACAAATATTGCAAAACATATTTTTTGGTTGAAGATAATCTTGAAAAATCTTGATCCTTTGGAAACCTGCCTTTAAGAGTCATTTGCTCAGATTATAGTACTCTTTAAGTACAATATTTCCTATTATCAAGGAAATAATTTCCTGTGTGCTTCACCTGTTGCTTCTAGGCAGTTAGTGGTTTGTTTCTCATAAAGGACATTGTTCTGACATGGCTAGGATCCTAGTCAGGCTTCTCTAGAGAAACAGGACTGTGTATATATATATATATATATATATATATATATATATATGTATATGTATATGTATATGTATATGTATATGTATATGTATATGTATATGTATATGTATATGTATATGTATATGTATATGTATATGTATATGTATATGTATATGTATATGTATATGTATATGTATATGTATATGTATATGTATATGTATATGTATATGTATATGTATATGTATATGTATATGTATATGTATATGTATATGTATATGTATATGTATATACACACATATATAAATTAATACATATAAATATATGTTATATAAATACATATAAATATATATATATTACATGATTTATTAGCATGCCTTATAACTGTGGTTCAACTAGTCCAATTTTAGACACTTTTATGAAGGAAAGTTCCAAAATTTTTGAATAGCTGGTTCAGTCCACAGGCAGGGTGTAGTATGAGGGTTTTGGCCTCAAGGTTTTTTCAGGCCTACCTTCAAAATTTAGACCCGCAGACCCACAGACCAGCAGAGACACACAGGTGCTTACAATAGTTTCAGGCTGATTGGCCTAAGGCCCAGGCATATAACTTGCTAACTCTTTACCCTTAATCTAACCCATGACTCTTATCCTGTTCAGCCATGCAGCTCGGTACCTTTTCTCAGAACAGCATAGTTGTCCTTTGCATCTTCTGGCTTCTCTGTGGCATTCCTGCTCTGTTCTTCCTGTTCCTAGAGTTTTTCAGTCTGGTAGCCCCACCCATACTTCCTGTCTGCCTTTGGCCAATCAGCGCTTTTTAATAAACTTATAGACAGGGACAATTATTTACAGTGGAACAACATAATCCCCCTACAGCAGGGCTGGATGTTTTAGCTGGCATTCAATATATCCTAGAATCCTGAAGTAGGCTTTAATACCAGTAATGCATTGCCTCAGCATCAGGGCAGATAAACTTGCCAGTAAGTGAGCGCAAAAAAGCAAAACTCCCCCTTTCTATGTCCTTTCATGTGGACTGCCCCCAGAAGGTGTGGCCCAGACTTCCTGTGAGTCTTCTGAACTCAAATGAGCCAACCAAGAAGCACTCGTCACAGAACTGCCTGGATGCTAGGGTTTCAGTTGATTACAGATATACCAAAGTTGGCAACCAAGACTAGTCACAATTACTGTCAGGTTGACAAGGGGAGGAGGTGTAATGTAATGTTAGTAATAATTATCAAATTATCAGCTTGACAGATTCTAAATCCCCTGAAAGGTGGATATCTGGACTGGCCTATGAGGGTACTGTTCCTTGCTGGTTTCTGGACTGTATAAAAAGAGGGAAATGAGAATAGCATACACTTATCCTTCTCTCTTTATTGACTGGATACACTGTGACCAGCACCTCAAACCCTTGTCACTGTCACTTTCCTGGTATAGATGCTTAAATAAGTCTTTCTGCTTTAAGTTTCTTTTGTCAGTATTGTATGATACTAACTAGGAAAATAACTGAGACATTTGATATATACGGAATTAAAGCTCAAGCTGCTGATCCAGGAGGTATTCATTTTTATACATTCCTTCTCCACTTTTAGATGTGTCCCCACAAGAATATACTCATTAGTATGCACGTGCCGACTTGTGATAGACCCTGACCTACTCTCTTTTTCCTTCGTGCTCTCTCATCAAAATTCCCAGGGTTTGCTTTCTCTGTTTCTTTTCGTCATAGATAATTATTAGCATTTAAAAGTAGTTAATAAGCTGTCTTAAAGTATCTATTTCTTTACTTCGTCAAGTATTTTACCTGTTTTAGATGAAGTAAAGAAATTTTTGCTCTTAATTCATTTTATCTTAATGAACTATTTAGTCCATGAAGCCTACTGACTTTTACACATTATTTTAAATATCAACAACAACTAAATAAAATTCTGCTTCTAAAATAAATCTTCAAAACAATTTATTATTTATAAGTAAGCTTGGGGAGACAGATAGCAGTTTGTTTTACTATTTCAAAGTAATACCCAAATTAATTATTTCACAATAGTGAATAAAATAACAAATCATATACATATATATCTCTAGGCTACCAAGCCCGTAAGCAATGCATTAAAGGACAAATTTCAAATAAAGAATTTGGAGGTCAGTTACTTTCTGATGCCTTGTTGGAAAACTGCCTAAAGGATCAAGTGCTCTTTTATCAGGTCTGTTAATTGGACTGTAGGTTTGGATTGTTTTCCTCTGGTGCTTAGTACTCCCCCACACCTATTCCTCATACCACCCCCTACTTAGGAAAATGTTGTCAGGCTGCTCCTAAAGAAACTCATTCTAAACAATGTACTGAATATATTTCTGCTGAAACTTTGATGCTCCTAATTAAAATCTTATAGTTGAAAATCTACATTAAAGTTATCCATCGATTTCCCCAAATCTCTCATAAACAATCTTACACAAGTCAATAAAAATAATCAATTTTGCATCACAATAATTGTGACATAAGTGAAATATATTTAGAAAGATTAAAATGTTTGTTTTAATAAAATTATATACACATGATTCACTACTACTTTTCATTAAAACAGATATACAGAGTCATAAATATTTTTTATTGAATGTCAATGACATCTCAAAGTTATCAATTGCATGAGACAGCTATTAGTATCTCTGTGTTACAAATGTTACAGAACATTGTATTCAGGAACTTTTTCAACTTTCACATTATTGATATAGCTAAAGTATAATTTATAGGAACAATTTGTTTTAAATATGAGCTATTTAATCTATTTGAAGAAAATTTCATCAGCACCACAATGTTTCTTAAAATTAGGAATCATGTACAATATTTGAAAAATAAATATAAATTTTAGCATTGCTTTTCTTTAATGGCACATGAATTAAAACTGCATTTTAATGAAATTGCTGCTGAACATTCCCATTAATATCAAATGAATTCATTATGACCAGCACAGTTATAATGAATGCAAAATGAATTAATAATAATGAACCATTTAAGTTGTTGCCTAATTGTTTTATTTCATTTTTATGTATATTTTGGTCCATTTTAACTGCTAGGTTAATAGATAATGACATGAATATTTCTTTTTTTCTTTTTTTTTCTTTTTTTTTTTTTTTTTTTTTTTTTTTTTTTTTTTTTTTTTTTTTTTTTGCCTAATAGCAGATAATGTGCTTACACTGCTCTGGAGAACTCTTTCTCTTCACCCTTTATTTTTTCATGCCAATCTTTCTATTTGTTGCCTCTTTTTAAATAGTATTATAGACACTCAATTAGCAAATTCAGACTTTAATTAATAGTGAAGGAGAAATGAAGAAAGGGTACATCATGCTAAAGATATTATGACTACACTTTCCCATGAACCAAAGTACAAAGTGGGGGACATAGTCAAATCTAGACTTTTAAATTGACAGTATTTATGTTATAAAAACACCAGTAAAATTTAAAACCTTTGTTTAATTGTATATCTTGTAGAATCAATTAAGTGATGCTAATATTTGCATAAAATTATTTGTATTTCAATGAAAATAATCTAGTCAATCATTATCACAACATTTTAATTCCTGAATAATCGTTTACTTATAGTCATGTTTGTGGTGTGGTACATGTGATACAGTATACATGCCTGAGATTGGCACTTGTGTGCACACATGTGAGATTCTAAGGGTGATTTTTGGTCTGCTCTCAATTGCTTTCTATGCTTAATTTTTGATAAAAGCTCTCTCATTGAATGTAGATTTCATAGATTCAGCTAAGAAAGGCATCTGGTGATCTTTATGAATCTTTCTGTCTCTAGTTGCCCACTGTGGTTCCGGGTAGGCTCTACTATGTCATGTTTTCCATGAGTTCTGTGGATTCAAACAGAGATCCTCAAGCTTGCAAGGTGTGAGGATTTTACTGATTAAGCTTTGCCTTGCTAATAACCACTCACTTTTAAGTTTTTGGAGAGCTATTAAATTAACATATTTAAATACCTGACATAAATTGGAGGGGATGTTTATTTTGCTCATGATTTCATATCATGTCTCTATTTACAAGTTCAGAAAGACACAGAGGAGCAGTACAGGTCATACCATGGTGACCTGGAAGCAGAAAGAGACAACAAGGGGCCAGGGTAGCATATGCTTTCAGAAGCAGCACCAGTGACCTACTTTCTCCAGCAAGATATCTACTCTACCGTCAGCACCACCTCTTGATATGCTATTGGACTATACAGACAATTCAATCTGTATACTCTGATGAAGTGATCATTTCTGAAAACTCTATTTAGATGCACCTAGAAATGTGCTTTTAGTAAGCCTCTGGGCTTCCTTATTTCTGATAAAACTGATAATAAATATTAGCTATCAATTTGCTCAGTTCATTAAACATTGCCAACTTCTTTGTTGCTGAGTCTATTCTTGCATAAACTTTCCTATGTTCCTTAAAAGCAGAGCTTAGAGGCACTTTCTTTAAACATATCATTCAACCTTCCTACTATCCACAATTCCAATCCTTATCCTTTTTTTGTTTTTCAAAAAGTTTCCATACTGACATCTTAAACAAAACAACAACAACAACAAAAACCTTGACAGTCATAGATTGTATTCATCTCCAGCTAAGTTTCCATCAAATGCACATCACCATTTTCTAAACAAATTAATAAAAAACTGGAAATTTTACTTGAGTATCTAGATTCCTGAGTTCTTTTGGTGTACAGAAATCTCTTTTGACACCCTTTCTGTAATTGTATGAGGTAACGATTAGCCAAATTGAATCCAAACAACAGTTCTTGCATAGTTTTAGCTTTCTTCATTGCCACATTCCCATTACCTAATGCTTGATAGAGAATATACGTAATGCTCATACATATTTAGATCATGGTCCTAGAAGATGACTCAATGTGTATTTCAAATCCACAAATTCAAGATCTGTTTAAATATCTGTGTAAAGTTTTGTATCTTCATTATAGTTCTCTAATACAAGTGTGATACTTATGTGTAATCTATAAGTATTAAGAATTCAAGAAAAGATCTTAATTATGTGAGAAGTCTGAATAACTTACATGTAAATGTCAGCTCATTTTACTAAGAAACTTTAGTATATGAGGTTCCTGTTATCTGCAGAGGCTTCAGGAACTTACTCCTCCTCAGACATTAGGGAAAAGCTGTGAGTAGATATTGATCCCCCGTGTCTTCCCCTATATTCCACAGTGTCTGAGTACCTTTGTAAGGTACTTCCCTTGTGCCCATAAGAGCAGAAAAATGACCAATATCTAATCAGGAAGATGAACCAAGACACAGAGGCTCTCACAAAGCTATGTTTACATTTAAAGGCTCTGAAAAACATGAGGATTTGAGAGAGATTTTTGTAAAAGGCCAAGTGCACATTCTAAAGGCTCGGATGGAGCTGCTGATAGTATGCCGGAAAGTAACACTACTTTAGGTCAAGACACGGATGAGGAACATTGGGAAAGAATAGAAAGGTATCAAAAATCAAGCATATTTTGAGGAAGTTGATTGTGCTCAAGTGGATTTACATTATGTGTCATATGCCCCAATAGCCCACTGAAGTTTTCTAATCACTTTTTAAAGAGTTCTTTTTCTGCACTTATTTTAGAAAGTCACAAACACATCATATCTCTGAGAAACAATGAACTTCAATGGGCTTTTCATTTTTGAAATTGTTTTTATTGTCTGTTAGGTGAAGGGCCACATATGTCATGGTGTAAATTGGAGGAGAGCTTGGGGGATTCAATTTTTGCTAATCATAGGGGAGCCACAGTTTGAACACAGTTTATTAGTCTCAAATACAAGCACCTTAAGTGGGTGAGATGACCAGAAATAATGTATTTAGAGTCTTTTAGAGGTGAGAATGAAAACTGATACATCAATTAATTTTTCTCATTTACTGTATTATTGACTTAAACTACAAAACTATTAAGAAGTGGGTGCTTATTGTGTCATTTTAAGACAGTGTACTAAAAGTGTACCTTGAGATACATTCTGCTTCTTTAGGCATTTGCTGTTACTTGGAATTTGAATATACATCTTCTTCAGAGTACTTCCAGATCTCTCAAAGGTGTCAGGTGGCCTGGTGGCTTCTGTAGTCCCATCCACTGTGGATAATGATGCAGGAGGATCGGAAACTGTGGAAATGGCTGAGCTAGAGCAGTCTTTAAAGGTCAGCTTTATCAACTGAGAGATACTGTGTCTCAAAATCAAAAGCCCAAAGAGGCTGTGGATAGGACGCTTCTCTAACATGAGAAAGGCCGGGGTTCGATGTGCAGTATGAAAGGAAGAAGAAACAATCCCCAAGCTCTTTTATACCTGAGAATCACAGCGGAGAAACAAGTACAGGATTCTGGGGTTAGGCCCCAGAATGACAATGACACACCTTTTCTCAATTTACATACTTTGCGAGGATAATCCAATCACATTGACTCAAATAGTCAATATTTTCATATTTATTTGAAAAAATTCTACCTAAAACACAGGAAGATACCTCCAGGCTAGGACTGTGTTCTCTTTCCATTTCATTTTCTGGAGAATTTTAGTGGCTCTCATGTGTACCTCTGGAGCGTTTTCCTTTCGGATAACTTCATCTTTTTTTTTTTTTTTTAACATTCTTTCTAGATAGACTTCCTTTTTTCTTAACCTAAATGCAAGTGGAGAATACCAACAACAAAATAATCCTTTCATCAGAGGGACGGCTGCCCAGTCTCTGAGTATTCCATCTCAGAACTTTTCATCATGGAGGCTCTGACAATGTTTGGCACCATCTGCGCCTCGATTTTCCTATCTTCTGATTTTTTTTTCTTTTCTCTTTTTTCTTTTTTCTTTGAACTGAGGTGCCAGCCGCACCAGCCTGTGCTTCTGTTTTCTGCCAAAAAGACACAAAGAAAAAAAAGAGAGAGAGAAAGGGAGAGAAATGTCATGAATACTAAAATAAAATTTTTCAATGTTTCTACTATAAGTAGTGTACATTTCTACTGGGTTTTCTTTAAGAATCTGTTTTTATCATCCTTTACAATAGAATATGTGCAAGAAAACTTGTGGTCTATTAGCAGAAAACAGAGACCCTGGCAGGCTCCAGAGTAGTACAATCCTACAGTTGGGGAGGCTGGGCAAAAACCCAAGTTTGTCCACGCCTAAGAACAACACTGTCTGCTAAAATTACAGTTTTCCCTTTTCACAAACCTCAAAGTTGTGAAACTTTACTAACTTTAAGAAAAGAACAGTTGGCCATACAAAAGATACACTTCCAAATCCATAAAGCAACTTACTTATACTTGCAAATGAACTGCTTGGATTGAGTCTTAAAATGTATTTGTTCCAATTATTCTGCTAAGGTAGTGAGCGAGAAGGAATCATTCTATGTTCCTAGGATGAAGAAACTCCAAATGTTGGTTCCAAAGAAAGAATTTGACCAATACTTTTAAGAGGATACATAAAAATGGATTCTGTAGAATGATGCCCATAATTTAAATAGCAAATTTTTATTCATTTTCTACATGATCAGAGTGATATAATAAAATGAACTATTTTTTAAAGCATTGGTTTTCCCAGCTTCTATGATTTTTTTTTTACAAAGACAAAACTGTTATTTAAGCTTTATCAGGTCGAATCAAGTCATGATTATGTGATTAAATTAAGAATGATGCCTTGGGAAGGTAACCTGATACTCTATCCTTAAATTGTGTTAACATTGCAGCAAGGTTGTAGCAGCCTTGAGCTAGTTATGAAATATTTTTTTTGTTAGAGTTCAGTTAGGTAATAAATACTGGCTTTTAGAGCAGAGTAAACTTCAGCATTAAGTTATTAGCTAGTAAAAGTTCTGATGGGAAGAAGAATGCCAAGAGGTCCAGATGTAGTAGTTAGAAAACAAAATCAGTATCTTCTTAGAAAGAGAAAATGGAAGTCTAGGATAGATAGTTCAAGCACAACACTGAATCTTTGTTGAAATGGAAATGACCCTCCTCGGAAAAGCACCCCTTGCCTATGCTGCACAGTGCTGATAGTATAAGCTCCATAGCCAGCTGGAGAAGTATCCATTATATATGTGGATATGGTAAAGAGGGTACAATCCAGTAATGAACGAATTCTATTTAGTACATAATGAAAACTAGAGCCAGTTATTGGGGAAAAGCTGGAATATCAGAGAGAGGAAACAGACCACAGTCAATTCTCACCCAGCCAACTTCTTAGGCTAAACAGGGTAAATGCTGTCTTTAAGAGTCCTCAGCCTAGCTGGTTGTTCTACAGAATGCCTAAATGTCTGCCTCTTTCTGCCTTAAATATCTTCCCCATCCAGTTGTTTCACTTTTGGGTTCAACTCTCCATCATAATCCTAGAGTTAGAATTAAAGGTGTGAGTTTCTACTGTTTGGCTGTTAGACTTTGAACTCATAGGAATTAGAAAGCTCTCTGTCTCTTGAGTGATGGGATTACAGACACAGGTCACCACGGGGTCAGTCCCTGTGATGAGATTAAAGTCCTGAGTCACCACTCTCTTGATCCTCGTGGCTTGACTGTGAGTGATTCTGTTCTCTGATATTCCAGGATGATTTTATTAGATATAAAATATATCACCCCAGGCCAGCATTTAGCTAGAGCAAGCCAATGCCAACTTCTAGGTTCTCATGCTCCATGATAATAACTGAGGTACTTGCTGGAAAAGAAATCTGTCTTCCCTGCAGAAGTAACAAAGGCGAGTTTTCAATACAAGCAGGAAGGATTTCCCCTTTTTTTTTTTTTTTTTTTTAGCAACAGAAAATGACACTATTGCTTTGATAACAAACAAAATCTTTACTATAAATAATTCAAAGACTAATTTTAGAATTTGTTATGATAGAGACTTACAATGTACTATTAGAAATGTAGACCAGAAAATTCTATTTATATGTTATTATTTTTTCCATAGTACAATTGTAAAACTCTAATTTCTTTAACTACTTTAAATTACTATTATAGATTATTTCAGAGTTCCAGTTGTCATTTTGCTTCCCCAGTTTTCTTTAACTTTCCAAAAGATTGTAATATAGAGAATTAGTCTTCAAAATTCTTACAGAGAAACATTTATTGAAAATAATACCACAGTTGTGGTATAAATAAAACCTTTAAAATAGTGTTCTATAAATTATATTGTTACAAACGCCATAGTGTATACTATAACATACAATTCTATAAAACTAGGATCTTATTCTATGAAAGAACTCATTTATTTCTACCAAAATTAACAAAACTACACTTTAGTACAATTGAATAATTGATTTAATGAATGTATAATGAATGAATAATGATGTAGTATTAAGTTTCTAACCTGGACCAACCCCAAGATACAGAACAGAAGTCCCAAATAAACTACCCACAGCTGCTTAGTCCCAAATATTCACACAAAGACTTATATTAATTATATAAGACTTATATTAATTACCTGCTCCTTGGCCTATGGCTCAGGCATATTGCTAGCTCTTTCATCTTAACCCATTTCTATTATTCTATGTCTTGCCACATGGCCTGTGGCCTACCTGTACTTTATATGTTACTTTCTTGGCTTGTTGGCAACTTTCAGCATCCCTATCTTGACTCTGCCCTTTTCCCACTTTATCTATGCTCAGAATTTCTGCCTGCTTCTAAGATGCCTTGCCATAGGCCAAACCAATTCCTTTATTATCCAATTATAACTCACAGTGTCCAGAAAGACATCCTACCTCATAAGGATGCAAAAATTTTCTGTGAGACAATGAAAGATGAATATTTTGTAAATAGTGAGTGTTGATCCATACCAAATGTCAATATATACATACATACACACAGATATAGGCATATTACTAACATTTATATGTAGATATATTTGAAGGCAGAGATTTCCTGTCCCAGGAGCAGTTTCCAAATGACCAAACACAGACTTATATTAATTGTAAATGCTTCGACAATAGATCCAGCTTAAAATTAACTAGATTTTACATTTCAAGTTAATGCTTACTGTTTACTTACCCCCTGCCATGTGGTTATACCATTGCTAGCATACAGATTCACTGCCTTCTCCCTCTGTGTCTAGCTGGTGACTCCTCTTATTCCACTCTTTCTCATTCTATCACTTTCAGTTTACTCTTCCTACCTAACTTGATCCTGTTCAGCTACTGGTCAGTCAGCTTGTTTATTAAACTAATTATAGTAACATATACTAATACCGTGTACAGAAGAATTATTCTGCAGCGTGCCCCGTTCTTGTCTAATTAAAAAGAAGTTTTTATCTTTAACATAGTATAATCATGTACAACCAAAATATTTAATATGAATTACAGTTACAATATCTAGTCCATTTTTATTAGGTAAAATTAGAGAAAAATCCCTATTATCTATCTTACCTAGGTGAATTTAAAGATTTATACCTAATTTACCTTTTTATCATAAAAAGGAAAACTATGGTTATAGCTCTATAGCCTTTAATTCCATCAAAGACCCTAGAAGGATAAAATAGTATCTAATGGCAGGGAGATCAAGTTATCTTTGTTCACATGGCTAACTTTAGGGATTAAACAAAACAAAAACAAAAAACTCCTTACGGAGATTTTTGATGTCCATCACCTTCTCTGAAGTAAATTTGTGCTGCCAGGGACAGATGAATTTTATTGTCATGAAAAGTCTTAGGTTTCTAAATATATTAAATGCAGTGTAGTGTAGGTCTTGGAAGTTTTTAAGGACTATCTATCT